>CM057345.1:394805025-395405025 GCA_030015575.1 Agapanthus africanus | reverse complement strand
AGGGCGTGCAAAACGGTGGTTTTTGGGTACAGTCCCGAATCACATGGAGGCAATGAGCGATAGGAGGGGATTCGTCTCTCCCGGTATAGGGAGTTGATGTTGCGCTGTGTTCGATTGGCTATAACCGGAAATCCCTGGCCAGGGTTGCTGAGATTTACTGGTAAGTGTTACCTGTAGTTTCTCGAAATGTTATAGACCTCATATCGACACGACTTATCGAGCTATTGGGGTCTGACGTTTACCACCCCTAGGCGAGATATGTGACATATCAGACGACGAGACCGGACTGTACGGTAAGTGTTACTGGTTGGATTCACAGGAGTATGAGCGGGCTTGCTCGTCGATCTTCTGATCGCTCAATACCCGGGTGGCCGTTAAGTTTAGCAGACCGCTTGCGGCTTGTGGGTGTTTGATATGATCATCACCTGCTGCCGGCGTATTGACGAGTCTTTAGAGTCCTACACAGAGGTTTCCTGGCTCAAGCGAAACGAAATAGGAGCGCATATGAGATATGTGCGGGACCAAGAATAATGCGTGTATGTGATACCGTATTTCATTCTCGCGATGAATGTATCGAATGGTTGTATGCGATATAACCTAGTTATCGAATCAAGTATTGATTCGATGATACGATACATTGAATATTAGTCGGTTATATGCGATATGACCGGATCGTTAAATCAAGTGTTGATTTAATGATTTAATGCATAATTATATATTTGATATATTACTTTGTATTAACTAGTATTGGTTCACTTTAAATGGATTTTCTCACTTGAAGTTCACAAATTGTATATGTGATATACTTTTGTGCACTTGTTTGTATCATGTTTGATGATACATGCTCACTTGGGTTTGTGTAAAGATTAAACCATGGTTGTGAGAGTGGTTAGGGTTTTGTTTATTCACTTATTATCTATTTATTTATCTATCATTCTTTTGGAAAAGATAAAGAGAAAAGAATGGTGGCTTGTTTTGTTTGTTTGTTGAAGCTTCTTGAAGCTTTGAACAAGTCCATCAGTCTTGTCTCATGTCTAACCCTAACCATTCTTCTAACCTTAGTTAAATCTCTACACTAAACCATGGTTGAATATATGATAAGTACCATATTATTTTCTTTTTTAAAAAACAACTTATCATATTCTTTTCATGATCTTCTTCTTCTTCAAAGATGAAGAAAGCTTGCTCCATCAATGGCAACTTGAGCAAATGAGTGAGAAATCCAATTCTAAAGTGAACCCACCTTCTATTTCTTCATCCTCTACCTCTTACCAAGTAGTATAGGGTGTTTTCTTCACATGTTTCATGACTTGGTGAAGTCGGAGCTTGATCTTGTGATGCCTCGACGTAGATCATCTTCGGCATCGTAGTCGATGACCTAGCCCGCCCATTTCTCCGATGAAGCCGACGCTAGAGCCCGGGATTTGATTTGGACAGCAAGGGGACTTCATCGCGGAGCTATGGAGGTGGAGAACCGGATCTACAAAGGTTGTATTTCCGTTCACTTAGTTAATTTGTTAACTAGTTGCATCTTTCGCCTAAAATTCTAGTTAACGATCCGTATTAGGGTTTCTCGGCACTTGTAAAATTTGAAATTGGCATGGTTGATGCCTTGTGAGACCTCATTAGTGTGCCTAGGAACCTTACATCTTGTTGAATTGCCCGACTTGACATTGAAAAGTGTTTTCGATAAAAAGACTAAAATGCGGGGTTTATAATTGTTAGGCAAGCGATGTCTAAGGAATTCATTTGGTTAGGCATGCGATGTCTAAGGAAGTTGCGGATTCCAACTGTTGTAGTTTTACACTTTCTTTTCTTTGACCATAAGCGTAGTATATGGTGTATCGCCGGCTTCGTTGCTATACATCAACGACAATCGGGATACGCATACTTGCTTACGTTGATGATATGAGATATTATGTGTTGCTGTGATATGTTATATTGGATCGTTGCGTTTTGAATAGCCGGGGTTTTTATGTGAGATGAGAGTTTTTTCTTTTTCATTCATGTAAAATTCATTTGTATGTAATATTCTTTTATTGGGGCACTTCCGGGCTGAGGATGATGTCACCATTGTATATTATTTACTTCTCCGCATTAGGTAGACCCAAGGCGGGGAGTAAAAGTAACCGGTTTCTGGGGTCCAGTGGGAGACCATCTCGAGGAGTTGAGACCGGGTCTCCTAACCCTGGAATTGGCAGAGTTGCTTGTCGCTCTCGTAGGGGTCTAGGGATGTGGGTGTGGCTATTCATCGCGACCGTGAAATCCGTGTTTTATACAGGCTCGCATTGAAAACACGGACGTCCTAGTATATCCAATATTTCATATATGTTCTTCTGCTGCAATGTTCTGTGATGAGATCATATTACTGCCTGAGACGAATGTTTATATTATATATATGAGATATATGTTATATTGCAGATTTCGTTTCAAATGTGATGCTTGTGAAGCATAATTAAAATGGGACTTCATTAATGAGGTTAATGAAATAAAAGAAACCTAAGATGTTGTAGAAACTTGTTTAAAAAATGGTAGCTCTAGTTCTTGCTTTGTATAGCGGTGTTCCTTGTAGAATATCCAGCACCTTATTCGATAAGGAAAGAGCCGAGATCCCTTCACCGGGAGTGACCTCTTTAGTGAAACTAGCAGATGCTACAAACTCGTTTTGTTTTTTGATTGCTTCTATAGTTCTTGCTTATGCATAGTGGTATATATGATATACCCTGCACCTTATTCGATGAGAAAAGGGCCGACGATCCCTTCACCGGGAGTGACCCCTTTAGCAAAACTAGAAAAAGCCTCAAAAACACTCCATTTAAAAATCACTCGATTCTATAACGATATCAAGTTCATTACGCAAAGGGTTTTCTTAAAAACCTGTCGTAGCCCTCCGTCATTTCAGATAAGTAATAGTTAGTATTCGTGCTGCGTTTGTTGACCTTGTCAAGGCGTAGTGTGCGGTAGCTGACTACTCCTTATCTGTATAAGCATATGATGCGATTGGATTAGGGTAGTCGTGCGACTTTGTTGACCTTGTCAAGGGTCGTGCGGGTGGGTTTAATTCAGATCAGGAAATGACGGGTTGAACTTGACTTGCGGTCTATGGTTTGTTGACCTTGTCAAGGTCATAGATCGCTCGGGGAAAAATATTATTGGGAATTTCAAGTGTTGAAATTTGCAATGAGATTGCATACCTTCTATGAGATAGTTAGATCCCGATACCCACTGCGAGTAAGAGTTACTCCTGGGAGAGTTTTACACATTACAATTAGCCGATCAAGTAGGTGTCTAGAAAGGTGTCAATGGGGTTACGCCCCTGGGAAAACGAGGTTTACTTTAATTAGGTCCGTGCGAAAGCACGGGGAACCTCCCTCAAAGTATCGACACTGGCCTGGCTGAAAGATTGGCGAACTTGTAGCGTGTAATTAATCCCGACTAGTCTTTCCTTTTAGGGTTTGAAGGAAGATTTGACTAAAACAGTGGGAGACATCCTGATTAGATAAATTGATAACCAATCTAATCTTGTAAAAGTGCACGCTGAGTGTTTTCTTCTCTCTCTCTCTCCAGGTAGCGACCACGTCACGCCTTAATCAAGATAATAATACGGATGTATTGACCGAACCCGCTTGTTATACTGAGCTGGGGAACGTTGGTCCCGCTCCAACTTATAATTGTTATAAGACAGAGCAGGAAATAGAGGATTACCAGAATTCCCATGCCGCCCAAATGAAGAAAGTGCATGCTGATTCATCTTCTTCGGGTGTGTTCATTACCGAGAACTGTTTCTCAGTATCCTTTACGTCCTGGGTATTTGATACCGGATCAGGATCCCACATATATAATTTGTTACAAGGGCTACAGATAGGTAGAGAACTGAAAACGGGTGATAAGTTTCATGAGATAGAAATGGTGCAAGTGTTGCAGCCAAGTCTGTTGGTCACTATCACCCTGTATTACCAGAATACATTGATTCTGAATGAATGTTATTAGATACCGAACCTGATATACAACATCATATCAGTCTCTTTATTAGTAAAGAAAGGATATAATTTTGTATTGTTGGATAATGTTTTGAACATTTCCTATATCAAGAGTTGATCGGTTCAGGCACGTTATCTAAAAGTATAGACGTTCTAAATCAAACCACAGTTCTTAACGTATAGAACGCACACAAGAGGAAGAGTTCAGAAATGAACAAATCCTTCTTGAGGCATTGTAGACTAGGTCATATCAATGCGATCCGACTAGCTGAAGTTACATATAGATGCATATTTAAATTAGTCTAAATTTACATCTTGTGAAACTTGCCGGTCATGTCACAGAGATAAGATGACCACAACTCTATTTATTGGAAACAGAGAAAGAGTTAGTGAACTCTTGGGATTGATACATGTTGATGTATTAGAGTCCCCTGTCTACATATTCCAGGACCGGTTCTTTATACTTCATTACATTCTCTGATGATCTCTCAAGATTCAGACATATGTTCCTATTGAAACACAAGTCCGAAACTTTTGAGATAATCACAGAATATAAGTTAGAAGTAGAAAACCAAAAATGGGTATAAGTATTATGTCCTTTGATGAGATCAAGGAGGAGAATACTTGAGCACAGAAATCCTGGACTATTCTAAAGGAGAATGAGATTCTCTCTCAGCATTACTCCTCCGTATACACCACAGCACCTCGGTGTATCGGGGCGGAGCAATAACACCCTATATGATATAGTGTGCTCTATGATGAGTACTACCGAGTTTCCTATTTCCTTTTGGGTGTTATACGCTTGAGAAGCTACATACCTATTGAATAGGGTTCCAATCAAATCAGTTGCCTACCACTTCATATGTGATATGGAATGGGAAGAGCCCATATCTTAAGTTTGTTAAGATTTGGGGTTGTCTAGCCTATGTCTAAAAGCATAATCCGGACAAGCTCGAGGCAAAGTCAGATCTGTAGAAGTTTGTTGGATATCCCAAGCATACGCAAGGGAATATCTTCTACCTAATCAAGGAACAAAAGATGTTTTGTTTCTCAACATGCCACCTTTGTGAAAGGGAATTTCTTGTGAAGAAATTATTGGTCATGAGGTAGAACTGGAAGGAGTTCCAGCTATACAAACTGCAGCTGATGATTTGGTAGAACCAAAGGATTCAATAGATTCTAACGAACCTCAGCCTCTCCGCTGATCTAGTTGGGTTCCTCACCCACCTGAGAGATACTTCGGTTTCTCTATGACAGTGGGAACGAGGATTGCATCATGAGATGATGACCCAACTAGTTTTGAGCTGGCCATCAGGAGTGGGACTCTGTAAGAATGGCTGGATGCTTAGTGATCTGAGATGGAATCCTTATACACCAACAAAGTATGGACTTTGGTTGCTTTATCTGAAGGGTTAAATCCCCATCAGGAGCAAGTATATCTTGAGAAGATTACTTGGTGTACATGGAAAAGTTGAGACTATCAAAGCTATGCTTAAGTCCATCCAGATCCTACTTGCCATGGCTACATACCATGACTACGATATCTGGCGGTTGGGTGTCATGACTGCTTTTCTAAATGATGATTTAGAAGAGAGCGTCTATAAGAACACAGCCAGAGGGCTTCGTAGACAGTGAGAGCAGCAGAAACGTGAGCAAGATGTTTTATGTGATAAATCAAGCATCGCAGAGTTGGAACGTCTGTTTTGATGTGGTAGTCAAAGAGTTTGACTTCATCAAAAAGGTAGATGAACCTTGTATATACAAAAAGGTAGTAGGGAGTATGGTGATGATCCTCGTAGAGTACGTGGATAACATACTCTTGATAGGGAAGGAGTTTCCAATGCTACGCTCGGTCAATCTCCGCTTATCACAAGGATTCTCCATATAGGATCAAAGTGATACCTCCTAAATCCTGGGTTTTGGATCTATGAGATAGACCTAATTGGATGTTAGGATTCTCACTAGTTGTAGTGAGATGGTATCAATCAATCCTGGGGAGAATCACTGGAAAGGTTCCAGGGTGATAAGGACGACTGAATGTAAGTCGTAGGCATTGTCTTTACCCTCAGTGGAGGGACGGTATGTTGGAAGAGTTCCATGCTAGATACCGTAACTTACTAGACGATTAAAGGCAAGATACATCGTTACCAAGGATGCTACTAAAGAGGCAGTCTGGATATATATAAGTTCATGAGATGAACTTCGTTCCTACCATTGTGTGACAATGGAGTTGTGGCTTTTGCCAAGGAACTACCGTCCCATCAGAAATCCAGATATAATTCTTAGGCAGTATCACCTGATCATAGAGATGGTTGATCTCCAGGGAGATCGAGGTTAGGAGAGCAGAAACAGAGGACAACAGCGCAGATCCACTCACAAAGGCCTTTTTCCCAGTAGAGACTTTTATGGGATGGTTGAGTATGAGATACTTCAACCACAGCTAATTGTTGGGTATGCGATACCACAACAGATGGACCTAGTGCAAGTGGGAGATTGTTAGTTATATGTATGCCCTAGAGGCCATTACTGTACATACGATGTATATTGTAATGGATGCTTGGACATATATAGGGAGGACTTTCTTGCTCGACATGATAGTATGCTATCTGGTTGTACTTTATCTTAACATATACTCTGATTGTCTCTTTGTTACATGTTGATAAAGCCCTTAGGATATGTACTCGACTACTGGGACTATGATGAGATCATACTAGTGGGGCAACGGTAGTTGACGAGTACATCCTATAACTGTTCCTAGTCGAGGGTGTATCGAGACAGGGTATCGATACACCAGAGTAGACTAGCGTATACGCATCTTGACCCATATGATGGGCGATGGATGATCCCATATCCATCGGTGTTTGACATCAAGGATGGTGTATGGGTGCTCAGTGGAGACTGGGTACAATGGACGGACTCGCCGAGAACTCCCAGATGGTATTATACCTCACGTCAGATGGCAGTTCTCCGGTGACACTGGTACAGAGTAGTCTGTTGACCCGAGATCGTCATAGAGTCTTGTGTGGTTCCCACTGTGCTTTGATTTCCACCTTACCACGTCCAAGAGGGCGTGCAAAACGGTGGTTTTTGGGTACAGTCCCGAATCACATGGAGGCAATGAGCGATAGGAGGGGATTCGTCTCTCCCGGTATAGGGAGTTGATGTTGCGCTGTGTTCGATTGGCTATAACCGGAAATCCCTGGCCAGGGTTGCTGAGATTTACTGCTAAGTGTTATCAGTAGTTTCTTGAACTGTTATAGACCTCATCTCGACACGACTTATCGAGCTACTGGGGTCTGACGTTTACCACCCCTAGGCGAGATATGCGACATATCAGACGACGAGACCGGACTGTACGGGAGTGTTACTGATTGGATTCGCAGGAGAATGTACAGGCTTGCTTGTTGATCTTCTGATCGCTCAATACCTGGATGGTTGTTACGTTTAGCTGACCGCTTGCAGCTTGTGCGTGTTTGATATGATCATCACCTACTGCCGGCGTATTGACGATTCTTTAGAGTCCTACACAGAGGTTTCTTGACTCTGGCAAAACGGAGTAGGGGCACATATGTGATATGTGCGGGACCGAGGATAATGCGATATGAGATACCGTATTATATTCTCGCGATATTTGATATCAGCCGGATCATCGGATCAAGTGTTGATTCGATGAATCGGTAAATGAAATATTAGTCGGTTATATGCAATATAGCCGGATTGTCGGATCAAGTGTTGATTCGATAATTTAATGTATAATATATATGATATATTAAATTACATTAACTAATATTAGCTCACTAAAAGATTCTTTTTCTCACTCGGGTAATATATTGATATATATGCGATATATGTTAATTGTATTATTTTATTTTGTTACAATAAATATTATATATGTGATATATAATATTGTAACATGATATGATTACTAATGCAACATGTTTAGTAGAGATTAAACAAGATTAGGGTTTGATTTGGGTTAATGCTTTCTAGAAGATTCTAGAAGATTTTTCTTTTGTTTTGGAAAAGATATTTACAAGTGACTCATCTTTAACCTAACCCAAACCCTTCACCCTTGGTTAATTCTCTACAAAGGTTTAGCAACCATGGTTACATTATTCATCATTATCCTTTCATTATTCATCACAAAAGGTTTAACAATCAATTCATTCATCTTCTTCTTCCTTCTTCTTTCTTTCATGGAAAAAGCTTTCTAGCTTTTTTCAAGTGATGATTATGTGTGAGAAAAAGATTATAAATGAGAGCAAAAATCCTACTTCATCATTCTCATCTACCCTTTCCTTTTAGATGAGAGTGTTCACTTCATTTAGTGAGTGTTAGCTTGTGTTAATGAAACTTCAAGGTAGATCATCTTTGTTATCGAAGATCAGAAGCAAGTTTGCATCATTCTCTTTGTGGAGCCTCTCGAGAGTCCGGAACACGATGATCGCAGTGAAGGGACCTCAACACGGAGCTTAAGAAGTGAAGGACAGGATCTACAAAGGTTGTAATCCTCCTCACTTAGTGTTAAAATGTTTAACATGCTTGTTTTCGCCTAATCTCTAGTTTAAAGATCCGGCTTTGGGTTGTTCGGCATGGCTAATTTTTAAATCAGGTATGGTAGATGCCTCGTAGACCCTTGTGCGCATGCCTAGCAACCCTACAGAAAAGAAAGAAAGGAAAAATACGGTTTTACAAAATGGTAGCAAACTAACTACTTGGGCCCTCACCTTAGCAAATGACTCCGTCGAGTATTATGGCTTGAAAATACGGATAAAAAGAGAAGGGATAACAAAATAAGAAAAGAAAAGAAAACCAAAAACTACTTGACAACATTAAATAAATTTACTCTAAGAATTAAAATTACAATACAAAAAATGAAAGATACAAGATTATAAAAACACCATCATCTTCATTTTACTTCCACTCAAGAGCTCTCACAACATTTTAATGGAGAAAAGATGAAGAAGAAGAAGAAATACAAACTAACGTACACTAAAATCTAACAAAGAAGAAGCCTCTTTACTTGGCACAAAACTGGGCTATTTATAAGCAGAGAGATGAAACCCTAGGGCCAAATTCCGAGCCCCTACAAAGTTACAAAACTATCCCCAAAATCCTATCTGACGCCGAGTTAACTCAGCTACGGAACCGCATAATTGCCACTTTGGCCACGGTTCCGCGGCTCTTTGGGGGAGTTAGGTTGTCGTTTTTTTGTGTTGATTTTTTCTTGTGTTTGACAGGTCCTAAATTGCAAAATGCTTCCAATATTTCTTCATATTTTCAACAGTCCAAATTGGCTTCACTTTTAATTCATTTGACCTTTATCTCCCTCGAGCTCCGCGCACAAATTGAATCTTGTGATGCCCCTCTCGTGCTCTGTGCTTGATCAAGAGACGAATGACCACTGTTTTTCGTCTTGTCTCTTGAACTGGTAAGCGGCACTGGACGGATGCGGATAACCGGAACCCGGCTTTTATCTGTCTGTGGTAGATGTTCTAGATTTTGGCCTAACTGTGGAGATTTTGTATGATTTTCATTATTTTGGATTAGAAACCTGTAACCTGTAAATATGTAGCAAACACGGATTAAAAGCACCCGCCTATAAACAAACGAGCAGAAGAATGGACGGTATTAAATGCAATATTCTGGTGTGAACATGAACACCAGAGGCAACACGAGAAGATGGACTTAGCTTCTATCTTCCTCCATAACAAAGATTTATATGGATAGCAATTTCGTATCGCAAGATATGAGACCTCGAAGGAATTGCTTCATGCGAGGTTGGTTATCGGGTCATCTATAGGGGACCACGTCCTTACGATGATTTGCTATATTGAGGAGCTCACGGACCTGGGGACCACGTTGGAGAATGAGTTATGTACAAACTTGATTGTACAGTCCCTCCCTTCTACTTACACCCTGAAAGAAACCAGTGAGACACCCATCTGCTTATTGGGGAATCTTCCTCTTCTAGATCCAAGACGAAAGCCAAGGGAAAGAAGAAGAAGGCCTTCACCAAGCCAATAGGCGGTGTCAGCAAGGTAAAAGGAAAGGGAGGGGAAAAAGTTTTGGGGCTAACAGTAGGGAAGGGTTGTTCCTATTGTCACACGAAAGGGCATTGGCAGAAGGACTGCAGAGCTTGGAAAGCCAGAAACCAGGATCCGAAGCACGTTGTGGCTACGGCTTCGGGTGTGTTTATGATTGACAACTGTATGTCAATTAACTCTACTTCCTGGATAGTGGATACCGGATCAGGATGTCATATCTGTAATTCATTACAGGCTTTGAGAAACCGTAGAGTTATCAGGGCAGGTGACTCTCAGGGTTGCTAACGGAATGAGCGTGGACACTGTATCCGTAGGGGAACATCACCTAGGATTGACAAGTGGGAAGATATTGATTTTATGTAACTGTTTGTGTGTACCTAGTCTAGCTTGTTATATCATATATGTATCTTTATTTTCTAAAGAAGGATATGATTTTACATGTGTAAGTGATGTGGTCCACATCCACCTTAATCAAGCTTTGATTGTGTCGGATACACTAGATAACGGTACATACGTGTTAAATCAAGCTCAGGTTTTCAACGTCCAGAACACACTTAAAAGAATGTCTCTAGAATTAAATAAGGCTTTCTTATGGCATTGTAGACTGGGTCACATCAATGAAAGACGAAGTTACATAAAGATGGATATTTGGATCCGTTCGAATATCAGTCCTATGCGATTTATCAATCATGTCTCATAGGAAAGATGACAAAGACTCCGTTCACTAAATACAGGGTAAGAGCGAGCGAGCTCTTGGGACTCATACACAGCGACGTGTGTGGTCCAATGTCTATACATGCACGAAGTGGTTATTCCTATTTCATTACTTTTACGGATGATTTCTCTAGGTATGGACATGTCTTCATGATGAAACATAAATCCAAGGCCCTTGAGAAATTCCGAGAATATAAGAATGAAGTGGAAAAACAAACTGGCAAAAGTATCAAGACATTGAGATCTGATCGAGGTGATGAATACTTAAGTGCCGAGTTCCTAGATTACTTAAAAGAGAATGGAATTCTCTCTCAGCTTACTCCTCTATACACACCACAACACAACGGTGTATAGGAAAGGCGAAACAGAACCCTATTAGATATGGTACGTTCCATGATGAGTAACGCTGATGTAACACCTTAGAATGTGTTTTGTAGCTAATTATATTTTAATGTGTGGTTTTCAAATAAAAGTTTACCAAATTAAGTTTTAAATAATTTATCCTAATTATTGTGTATTTTATTAGAATTTTGTTAGGCGCACACACACTTGTGCATGTAAACTAGGATGTAATTGTGGTTTAACCATTGTCTTAAGTTAGTTTTAAGTTTTGTTTAAGGGTTATGGTTGTTATTAGGAAAGGAAAATGTTTTTCTTCTTTTCTTTTAAAATAGAAATTTTACATGGTTGAATGGTTGACTTGAGAGGGAATGGGCATGGGGCAACATGGCTTGTGCCATGCCCATTTAATGAAGAGAGAGAGGGTGAGAATGAGAGGGGTCTTGGTGTTTACCCTCACTCTCACTCATTTCTCTCATTTCCTCTCTTCTCTCTTTCTCTCACACACACACACTTCCAGCAGCAGCAGCAGCAGCTGCCCCAGCAGCAACAACAACAACAAAAACAATAGCAACAGCAGCAGAAGCAGCAGTGGCAACATCATCATCATCAGCTCTAGAGGCAGCAGCAGAAGCAGCAGCAAAACAGCAGCAGCAGGAGGGGCCCAGCACTTGCAGAAGCTCTCACCTCCTCCACCCACTTCTTCTCCTGTTTCTTAGGGTGCTACAGGGTAATTTCTGAACCCCATTTCATGTTTGCTTAAGTTTTGTGTCGATTAGTGCTAATTAGCTAGTTTAGTGCTAGTTTGAGTGATTTGTGAGATATTGTGGTAAATTGTCGATTGTGTTAGCTACCTTAGGTTAATTTAGTGTTAGTAGGGTCACTCATTCTGAGAAATTCCCAGATTACACTAAAATACCATAAGGTTTCTATTTGGTGCAAAATTGTCGTTTTTAAGTGATATTTTGGACATCTGGAATCTGCTATGGACCCGGACCCTATAGAACAAAGTTGAGGAAACTGGAGCATGCTGATTAGGTCTAGACACCACCACCAAAATACGAGCCACCTCCTCCCTAACCTGGCCGCCAATTTCTCCATATTGGCCGCAAATTGCGGCCAAGTGGGGGACTTGGGTGTTGGGGTTTGGTGTGGGGTTCCCTGCTGTGTAGTGTAGTGTTTTGGTATGTCTAGTTTTGTAAGTTTTGGCCTGTAGGAAAATCTGGGATCATATATCGTTTTTGGTGTCCGTTGTGTTTGCGCGATACGCGCGATACGTGAGTGAGTTCTGTGATCCTGCGTATCGCCGCGTGTCGTGATGGGTTTTAGACGCGTACACACACGATTCAGCGTATCGTGCACACGCGCGTTTAGTTCGCGACGCGAGTTTCTCGTTTTGGTTCGATATCGCGTTTCGCGGAATATTTTGGCTTATACGTGATATTCATGTCGTATTTACAGGTTTGCAGGCAGGAGCTACGGACACGGCTACAGGGGGAGCAGATGGTAGGATTCATCTAGCGTGGAGTATAGGTGAGTAGATATAACATCTACAGGGGAATCGCCCGCATGGCGTTATGCGTCTGGGCTAGGATTCAATTTCCTGTCGCACATTCTACGTCATTGTAGAATTGCGCATTTACTGCATTCTTTGATATAGTTATATACTGTGACTAGCAGCCGTAGGACACTGCACACATTATTGACGGTTCACGTTGCACGAGCACGGATTGCATGCTACACCCACGCCGTCAATAATTGCCATGTCACACACTACCCCTTATAGCTACCATTGCTTGTCACACTTGGCACCTAGCTTATCGGTATACCTATAGTGTATCATACCTTTAGTGATAGGTATATTTTCACTTTGTGATACAGCTACAGGTATACCTCCTACATATTTTACCTACACCGGGAGGGATTTCCTACATATGTTACTTATACCCAGGGGGGTATACGACATCAGTTCCTATAGGTAGATACCTATACTTTGCTACACCTGTATGTTAGACACATATTCAGTTGTTGTTGCATATTCACATTTACTGATGTTACTTAGCTGTACCTTATCATGATTTCGCATACATCTGGTTCAGCTATATACTTGTGTTTACCTGCTCGCATTCAGATATATCGCATACATTTATTCCTGGATTTATGCATTGTTTATCTGGATTTTATATGATGTTTTCGGGATTTGGGGACCGCGGGAGTTCATGAAATTATGCATACATGTAACAACCCGGTTTCCTTGATATGATATTTGAGCGTCCCCCATGAGTTTTATCGGTGCTGATTATCTACTCCATTCGAGGTGTGGTTGCCGTATGAGAGTACATGGTGGGGCCCGGTATGGTTTCCCTCGGCAAGAAGATCGACGGGTTTGCCGATTGAGCCTGGAGGCGGGCGAGTACCTACCGGTGATTGTTTGGACCTGGCAGTTGTCCGGAGGCTACTGGCCAGAGTCGAGAGATGGGTGCGGGAGGATCCGTACTGGCGGGGCCGAGGGCCGATACCGCAGACGGACCCCGTGGGCTGATCCGGACTGACGGAGCCTGATATACGAGGATTTCTGTGTCGATGCTTGGCACACGGTTTCATGATATTTCTTTAACCCCTTTTTGTATATATAACAGGGGATTTAGCCGTTGTTATATATACCCTTACACCAATATTAGTGGAATGGGACGCTAATATATGTGTATTGCCCCCATCATATTTATTTCTGTACATATATATACCTTTAGGATGCTAGAAACTTACTTGAGATTGGACTTGGGATACTAGGTGATTCATTGGGATTGGACATTGGATATACCTATGTGATTGGTGATTTGTACATTCGGGATATAGGAGATTACTCGATATTGTACATTGAGGAGATGTGAGACTTATATGATGTGAATGCCCAATGTGGGGCTGGTTTGAGGATTTGGGATTGGAGTATCTTGTTGGTTTGTGATCCTGCCACGACGTCAGGTTTCCGTAGGAAATGACATATTCCACCTCATACCTCACTTTTACCTACTTTATGCACAGATTCATATATTGGTAGTACTTGTAGTGTACCCTTATGATGGTTGCATATTGCTTTCTCATATCTCTATTGCATAGTCATTGCACACTATTATCATGCCATCATTACTTCATATATTGATTGTACCTGCAGCGTACTCTCCTTATTTCAGCATTGCATGACATATTATTATTGTAATCGCATATCTTAGATTCATGCTGTACGTGCATTCCTGCGATTACCTGCATATGTTTTATACTATTCACGAGTTGGCAACTCACCCCCGTTGTGCCACAGGTGTTTCAGGTTTTTCCCCAGAGTAGTCGAGGCAGGCTATTCCCCCATTCAGCTATCCAGCTACCACCTTTTGCTACAGATACCGCATCAGCTCACAGTACCATTTTGCTTAGGTGGGTTAGACGGTTATCTGTATTTCATATTGTACCTTCGTTGTATATTGTACTCTCTCTCCATCTACTATTGTATTATTGACATAAAGACTTGGTGATGACGTTAGCATGTATTATTGTGGATCTGATGTCTTTTATATACAGCTTTTTCTCTACTGTCATTATTTTTGTGTTGCATTCTTCTTGACTTGTCTTTACAAAAAGGGGGTGTTGCTAAAATTTTAAAGAAAGAAAGTAAGACTTTTAAAGAATTTGGGTTGCGATTTCAATTGTTTCAAAACTTATATTATCTTTCCAGTATTTTTCTTGGTTTAGATTTCTGGGTTTGGCTTTCTTTTACTACGTTGCGTCTTTAGGCGTTGCGTAGTATTAGGGCCGTCACGGGCCATTTTTGGGTCGTGACAAAGTTGGTATCAGAGCGTTAGGTTTTACCTTTCGGAGTGTAGGATGACCTTAGTATGATGGAGTAGGTAGCTTAAGCAGAGTAACGTAGTGTGTGTATGTCTGCAGCATGCCCACAGCGCGGTACCTTGCATTAAGTGACCTAAGTACAATTTGCTTAACATTCCTTCCTTGATGATTCATATCTTTGAGATTCGATTTCCTCATTCTTATCGAATCTCATCTTATATCTATTTATAGCCTTGCCGCCGATGACTATGGGGAGTCAGAGCGATGCAGCGAGGGCCGAGGTCAGAGTTAGCTCGGGTGAGACGAGTACTGACCAGGATGGCACTCTAGTTGCACAGGTGCAGACGGATCAACCTACGATCTATATTATGGATAGACTTTTGGTAGAGATGCAGGAGTTCCGCCAGACGATGAGTTCTTTAGTTGACGTCGTTCGGGAGCTACGACAGGAGGTTGTCACCCCTGTTACTCAGCTGTCCCTTACAGTCAGCATGCAACAGTCCGTCACCTACATAGCACCAGTGGTTGCAGCTCCAGTTGACGAGACACATATTCCAGGACAGTGGAGGACTCGTGCCAGCATACCAGCCCAGAGACAGAGGTTTGGTCGTCGAGACAGATTTCGTGGCCGTCGCGGGAGTAGCAGAGGCGTAGGACGAGGACAGTCGTTCAGCTCTTACCCCCAGGATGGTCAGCAGTCAGCACGTGGATGTTTTCGATGCGGGAGCCTTCAGCACTTCGTCAGGGATTGTTCCTTAGCACCTCGTCATGATCGTTTTCAAAGAGGCCGTGGACGTGGAAGATTCGCTCAGAGGGCTCAGTTTACCAGAGGAGTTCATCCAGCTGTGAGTAGAGGGCAGACACAGGAGTTTGCTTTTACTCATCGGGACGCGCAAACGTCCAATATGGAGTTTTCAGGTACCCTTGAGTTATATTTTCTCTTGATGCATTCGTTGTTTGTTTCTTGCTTGTACCGTGGTTGGATAGATTAGCAGTAGTTGTTTTAACTTCTGTCAGCGATTCTTTTGTTGCGCGACACGTATTTCAGTTTTGTGCCAATCGGATAGGAGTTAGAGATTCGTCCGTCGTTTTGATCCTTCTAGAGATGTTGGATTTGACGTTCTCCTGGGCACGGACTGGTCAGCTACGTGTTAGGCGCCTGTGGACTACCGTGAGGAAACAAGTTAGGTTTTGTTTTCCCCGGCAAGTCAGTTCTTGTTGTGCAGGTGGATAGTTGTGCCGCCTCTCACAGCTTGAATTCAGCCTTTTAGCTAGACGGCATCTGAGGAGATGTCGTGGATTCTTGGCGTTCATTCGTGATACCGGAGCCACCGTGGGATTGTTGGACCGGGTTCTTTTCGTGCGAGAGTTTTTCCGACGTTGTTCCCGAGGAGCCGGCGAAGCCTGGGAGCAAAAGGATCAGCTGCAGAGTTTTGGTTTGGGGAGTTTTGTGCGTCTGAGTGTTTCGCTTTTGGAAACTCCTATTTCTGTTCGTCCAGGAGAAAGGCGGCAGTTTAGGGTTGCGTATCGACGGATCGTCAATTGAACCGGCTTACGGTGCGGATAGGTATCCTTCACCTTGCTGTGGCGATTTCTTTGATCAGCCCCAAAGTGCGAGACTTTTTCTTAGTGTGTTTGGGATCAGGTCATCATTATTGCGGGTTCGGAGTGACGGCATTCCGAAGACTGCCTTGTGCGTGCTACGGGCTTTGTGTGTTTTTGTGAGTCGTTGGATTCACTGTCGCCCTAGCAGCATTCGTAGATATGATGAACCAGATTTCTGCAGGCCGTTCCTCGACCAGTTTTGTTGTGTTAGCTACGACATTCTGGTCTATCTAATGTGTCTTGAGGGACAGGAGTAGCACTTGAGGATTTGTTATGCAGATACTGGGAGAGTACTAGCAGTTGCTAAATTCTCAGAGTGTTTCTTCAGGGTTGTTTGTGTTGACTCCTAGGTCTTGTAGTCGCGGGAGACGGTTTCGTATGGTTCCGAGGGAGATCGTGGCCATACAGCTTAGGCCCAGACTTGTGTGCAGGACGGAGATCCGCAGATTGTTGGGCTTAGCAGGTTTTTGCCACCGTTTCATGCAGGGTAGCTAGAGTAGTGCTGCACCGTCGACTGAATTGACCAGTAAGGAGGTTTCTTTTCCTTGGACTGAGGCATGTGTACGGAATTTTCAGCAGTTGAAGATTCAGTTAACAACTGCATCAGTCTTTCTTTGCTTTTGGTTCGGGCGACCTTGTTGTTTAACTGTAGTGTTTCTTGAGTGGGCTCGAGGGTGTACTGATGTGACACTAAAGAGATATTGCTTTTGCTTTCCCTACATTTGGAGGAAGTACGAGGAGGATATTCCACTCATGATCTGGAGATGGCCGCGGTGGTTTTGCACTGGAGATTTGGAGACACTACTTGCTTGAGAGTCGTGTCAGATTTTCCACGGACCACTAGAGCTTAATGTACATCTTCCTGCAGCAGGTTTGGATTGTTGTGTTAGTCTTCTGCAGATTTACAGTTTTTGTGTGATCGTTGAGTATAGCTTAGTTCGTCTCTACGGAGGGGACAGCTTGCTCATGTCCGCGCCCGACCATTTCCCTTGAATCGTTTTCGCGAGACACCGCCCGTCGAAGCTCGTACGTCAGAGGTACTTGAGCATACTCGGCTGGATAACGATTCGGAGACCTTGATTTGGGACATGATGTGCTAAGTTTGGGACGCGTTTGTGTGTACCTGGTTTCATCGGGCAGAGACGTGTAATCTTAGAACATGCACATCTGTCAACTCTCTATATGCATTCAAGTTCCACCAGCTTTGGCGTGACTTGTGGGATAGTTACGAGTGGACAGGGATGTAAAGAGAAGTTCAGGTTTCGTTTCAAGGTGTCTGTCTTGTTGTGTGCTTGAGTCGAGCATCCGAGGCCGGCTGGAGAATTGCAACCTTTTACCGTTCCGAAGCAGGAATGGGAGCAGATCTCCATGAATTCCGTTATGGTTTCTACCCAGTTAGTTAGGGTATGACTCCATTCGGATTCTTGTTGTCCGGTTTTACTCAATGTGCTCATTTGTGTTTGTTAAGTTGTGTGTTTGTTTTGTTTGTCGTCAGCAGTTGGGATCGTCACTCGCCATCGTTAGGGTTCTCCTTCGATAGCTGTTATCAGGAGACACTCCAATTGGCCACCCTTAGGCTTAGGGGTTAGGTCGTGTCGACCACCAGCCTGTTGTTTTTCTGACTCTGCGTAAGTAGGATTTTGGACCCCAGCTAGTCCAGTTGTGTTAGGTCAGGATGGAATTGTCCATTTCGAACTGAGGTCTTATGACGACTGTGTTAGTCATAGACTCGAGTTCGCAGGGACAGATCATGAATTCCTAAGGACTTTCCGATGAATGACTGTGTTGGGTTTTGGGAAGTCTGTCCCAGGATGTAGGTCCTTTTTAGACCCTATAAGCGAGTTAGTTTTGTTGCCTTTAATTTGGCACTTCCGCCCAGATTATTGGATTTTCACCCCGTATTCCTTGTGATGGTACTTTACAATTACCTTCTTGACCTTTCTCACTTGTTTTGGCACCAGACCATTTAGCTTTGACGCGATCTTTCGTTCACCAGCAGCCAATTGTGTTCATGGCTCAGCAGGTGGAGGAACATCGGTCAAGGGTCTTTCCATCTGTGAAGGGTTTTCTTGAACGTAGCCGTATAGTGAGGTAGTCACTTGGGAGGCTGCGAGCGAGATTCGAGGATTTTAATCTTCTCTTTGAAGGTACGCGTATCGGTATATTTTTAAATTCGGGGGCGAATTTCTTTTAAGGGGGGGAGATTGTAACACCTTAGAATGTGTTTTGTAGCTAATTATAGTTTAATGTGTGGTTTTCAAATAAAAGTTTACCAAATTAAGTTTTAAATAATTTATCCTAATTATTGTGTATTTTATTAGAATTTTGTTAGGCACACACACACTTGTGCATGTAAACTAGGATGTAATTGTGATTTAACCATTGTCTTAAGTTAGTTTTAAGTTTTGTTTAAGGGTTATGGTTGTTATTAGGAAAGGAAAATGTTTTTCTTCTTTTCTTTTAAAATAGAAATTTTACATGGTTGAATGGTTGACTTGAGAGGGAATGGGCATGGGGCAACATGGCTTGTGCCATGCCCATTTAATGAAGAGAGAGAGGGTGAGAATGAGAGGGGTCTTGGTGTTTACCCTCACTCTCACTCATTTCTCTCATTTCCTCTCTTCTCTCTTTCTCTCACACACACACACTTCCAGCAGCAGCAGCAGCTACCCCAGCAGCAACAACAACAACAAAAACAATAGCAACAGCAGCAGAAGCAGCAGTGGCAACATCATCATCATCAGCTCTAGAGGCAGCAGCAGAAGCAGCAGCAAAACAGCAGCAGCAGGAGGGGCCCAGCACTTGCAGAAGCTCTCACCTCCTCCACCCACTTCTTCTCCTGTTTCTTAGGGTGCTACAGGGTAATTTCTGAACCCCATTTCATGTTTGCTTAAGTTTTGTGTCGATTAGTGCTAATTAGCTAGTTTAGTGCTAGTTTGAGTGATTTGTGAGATATTGTGGTAAATTGTCGATTGTGTTAGCTACCTTAGGTTAATTTAGTGTTAGTAGGGTCACTCATTCTGAGAAATTCCCAGATTACACTAAAATACCATAAGGTTTCTATTTGGTGCAAAATTGTCGTTTTTAAGTGATATTTTGGACATCTAGAATCTGCTATGGACCCGGACCCTACAGAACAAAGTTGAGGAAACTGGAGCATGCTGATTAGGTCTAGACACCACCACCAAAATACGAGCCACCTCCTCCCTAACCTGGCCGCCAATTTCTCCATATTGGCCGCAAATTGCGGCCAAGTGGGGGACTTGGGTGTTGGGGTTTGGTGTGGGGTTCCCTGCTGTGTAGTGTAGTGTTTTGGTATGTCTAGTTTTGTAAGTTTTGGCCTGTAGGAAATTCTGGGATCATATATCGTTTTTGGTGTCCGTTGTGTTTGCGCGATACGCGCGATACGTGAGTGAGTTCTGTGATCCAGCGTATCGCCGCGTGTCGCGATGGGTTTTAGACGCGTACACACACGATTCAGCGTATCGTGCACACGCGCGTTTAGTTCGCGACGCGAGTTTCTCGTTTTGGTTCGATATCGCGTTTCGCGGAATATTTTGGCTTATACGTGATATTAATGTCGTATTTACAGGTTTGCAGGCAGGAGCTACGGACACGGCTACAGGGGGAGCAGATGGTAGGATTCACCTAGCGTGGAGTATAGGTGAGTAGATATAACATCTACAGGGGAATCGCCCGCATGGCGTTATGCGTCTGGGCTAGGATTCAATTTCCTGTCGCACATTCTACGTCATTGTAGAATTGCGCATTTACTCCATTCTTTGATATAGTTATATACTGTGACTAGCAGCCGTAGGACACTGCACACATTATTGACGGTTCACGTTGCACGAGCACGGATTGCATGCTACACCCACGCCGTCAATAATTGCCATGTCACACACTACCCCTTATAGCTACCATTGCTTGTCACACTTGGCACCTAGCTTATCGGTATACCTATAGTGTATCATACCTTTAGTGATAGGTATATTTTCACTTTGTGATACAGCTACAGGTATACCTCCTACATATTTTACCTACACCAGGAGGGATTTCCTACATATGTTACTTATACCCACGGGGGTATACGACATCAGTTCCTATAGGTAGATACCTATACTTTGCTACACCTGTATGTTAGACACATATTCAGTTGTTGTTGCATATTCACATTTACTGATGTTACTTAGCTGTACCTTATCATGATTTCGCATACATCTGGTTCAGCTATATACTTGTGTTTACCTGCTCGCATTCAGATATATCGCATACATTTATTCCTGGATTTATGCATTGTTTATCTGGATTTTATATGATGTTTTCGGGATTTGGGGACCGCGGGAGTTCATGAAATTATGCATACATGTAACAACCCGGTTTCCTTGATATGATATTTGAGCGTCCCCCATGAGTTTTATCGGTGCTGATTATCTACTCCATACGAGGTGTGGTTGCCGTATGAGAGTACATGGTGGGGCCCGGTATGGTTTCCCTCGGCAAGAAGATCGATGGGTTTGCCGATTGAGCCTGGAGGCGGGCGAGTACCTACCGGTGATTGTTTGGACCTGGCAGTTGTCCGGAGGCTACTGGCCAGAGTCGAGAGATGGGTGCGGGAGGATCCGTACTGGCGGGGCCGAGGGCCGATACCGCAGACGGACCCCGTGGGCTGATCCGGACTGACGGAGCCCGATATACGAGGATTTCTGTGTCGATGCTTGGCACACGGTTTCATGATATTTCTTTAACCCCTTTTTGTATATATAACATGGGATTTAGCCGTTGTTATATATACCCTTACACCAATATTAGTGGAATGGGACGCTAATATATGTGTATTGCCCCCATCATATTTATTTCTGTACATATATATACCTTTAGGATGCTAGAAACTTACTTGAGATTGGACTTGGGATACTAGGTGATTCATTAGGATTGGACATTGGATATACCTATATGATTGGTGATTTGTACATTCGGGATATAGGAGATTACTCGATATTGTACATTGAGGAGATATGAGACTTATATGATGTGAATGCCCAATGTGGGGCTGGTTTGAGGATTTGGGATTGGAGTATCTTGTTGGATTGTGATCCTGCCACGACGTCAGGTTTCCGTGGGAAATGACATATTCCACCTCATACCTCACTTTTACCTACTTTATGCACAGATTCATATATTGGTAGTACTTGTAGTGTACCCTTATGATGGTTGCATATTGCTTTCTCATATCTCTATTGCATAGTCATTGCACACTATTATCATGCCATCATTACTTCATATATTGATTGTACCTGCAGCGTACACTCCTTATTTCAGCATTGCATGACATATTATTATTGTAATCGCATATCTTAAATTCATGCTGTACGTGCATTCCTGCGATTACCTGCATATGTTTTATACTATTCACGAGTTGGCAACTCACCCCCGTTGTGCCACAGGTGTTTCAGGTTTTTCCCCAGAGTAGTCGAGGCAGGCTATTCCCCCATTCAGCTATCCAGCTACCACCTTTTGCTACAGATACCGCATCAGCTCACAGTACCATTTTGCTTAGGTGGGTTAGACGGTTATCTGTATTTCATATTGTACCTTCGTTGTATATTGTACTCTCTCTCCATCTACTATTGTATTATTGACATAAAGACTTGGTGAGGACGTTAGCATGTATTATTGTGGATTTGATGTCTTTTATATACAGCTTTTTCTCTACTGTCATTATTTTTGTGTTGCATTCTTCTTGACTTGTCTTTACAAAAAGGGGGTGTTGCTAAAATTTTAAAGAAAGAAAGTAAGACTTTTAAAGAATTTGGGTTGCGATTTCAATTGTTTCAAAACTTATATTATCTTTCCAGTATTTTTCTTGGTTTAGATTTCTGGGTTTGGCTTTCTTTTACTACGTTGCGTCTTTAGGCGTTGCGTAGTATTAGGGCCGTCACGGGCCATTTTTGGGTCATGATAGCTGAGTTACCGCGATCCTTCTAGGGTTATGCACTACAATCAGCTGCATATCTTCTGAACAAGGTTCCTACTAAGACTGTGCCTACCACACCATATCAAATGTGGAGTGGAAATAAACCCTATCTTCAGTATCTGAAGATATGGGGATGTACAGCTTTTGTGAAAAAGTAGCATGAGGACAAGCTCGAGGCACGCTCAGTACTGCGTAAGTTTGTGGGATACCCAAAGAACTCCAGGGGGTATCTTTTCTATTATGAAGAGGAACAAAAGGTCTTTGTTTCTCGTCATGCCCAATTTTTGGAAAATCAATTTTTGGGGAAAAAAACTAGTGGGAGCGCAATAGAACTGGAAGATATTCCAGAACCACAAGCTATTACTGAAAGCATGGTAGAACCAGAGATTTCGAAAGAACCAGAAATCCCCACGCCACTCCGCAGGACTAGTAGGCAGCCTCATCAGCCCGAGAGATGCTATGGTTTTATCATAGACGGGGATAGAGAGGATTGCATCATTAACAATGATGAGCCAACTAACTTCCAGCAAGCCATTCAGAGTGGTGACTCGGTAAAATGGCTGGATGGAATGCGGACCGAGATCGAGTCCATGTACACCAACAAAGTATGTACTTTGGACATTTCTCCAGAATGGGTAAAACCCGTAACCTGCAAATGGATCTTCAGAAAGAAGATTGGTATAGATGGACAGGTTGAAACCTATAAGGCTAGACTTATTGCAAAAGGTTTTCGTCAAAGACCTGGTTTGGACTATGATGAAATCTTTTCTCCAGTGGCTATGCTCAAATCCATTCGGATCCTTCTTTTTATTGCTGCCTTCCACAATTATGAGATTTGGCAGATGGACGTAAAGACCGCTTTTCTGAATGGAAATTTGGAAGAGTGCGTCTATATGGATCAGCCAGAGGGTTTCATTCAGAGTGGGAGCAGCGGGAAAGTGTGCAAGTTGCTTAAGTCCATTTATGGACTAAAGCAGGCATCGCGGAGTTGGAACATCTGTTTTGATGAGACGGTCAAAGAATTCGAGTTTTTCAAAAATCCAGATGAACCATTCATCTATAGTAAGATTGTAGCGAGAACCGTGGTATTCCTCTTCTTGTACGTGGATGACATTTTCTTGATAGAAAATGACATTCTTATGCAACAATCAGTCAATGGATTCTTGTCACAGAGGTTCTCCATGAAAGACCTGGGTGATACTTTCTACATTCTGGGGATCTAGATCTATCGTGATAGATCTAAGAGGATGTTGGAACTTTCGCAGTCCAGGTACATCGACACCATACTAAAGAGATTTAGTATGGAAGATTCAAAACGCGGTAGTCTACCGGCTTGTCACGGAATCACCTTCTCCAAAGAGATGTCTCCCAAGACTGATTTAGAAAGGGCACGCATGTCGATTATACCCTACGCTTCTGTGGTAGGCTCTATAATATATGCGATGTTGTGTACCAGACCAGATGTTGCTTATGCACTTAGCATGGTAAGCCGGTATCAGTCAAACCCATAGGAGAACCACTGGATAGCAGTAAAGAACATTCTCAAGTACTTGAGAAGGACTAAGGAGATGTTCTTGGTGTATGGACGAAAAGACCTCCAGATCGAGGCCTTTGCTGACTCCAGCTTCCAGAGTGACAAGGATAACTCTATGTCCATGTTGGTTTATGTCTTTACCCTCAATGGAAAGGCGGTCTGTTGGAAGAGCTCTAAGCAGGACACCGTTGCTGACTCGACGATGGAAGTGGAGTATACGCTGCTTGTGACACCGTGAAAGAAGCAGTCTGGATGAGGAAGTTCTTAACAGAACTTCAAGTGGTTCCGGCCATTGTAGATCTAATACCTTTGTATTGTGACAACAACGGCGCTATAGCTTTAGCGAAGGAACCCAGGTCCGATCGGAAGTCCAGACATATCTTGAGGCGGTATCACCTGATCAGGGAGATCGTTGATCACCGGGAGATCGAGGTGAAGAGAGTAGATACGGAGAACAACATTGCAGATCCACTCACAAAGGCCATCCCTCAGACACAGTTCGAGAGGCTATTCGAGACGATAGGTCTGTGATATGCCAATATATGGCCTTAGTGCAAGTGAGAGATTGTTAGTGATTACCCTAGAGGACATTATTGTATCATACTGGTTTGTATATTACATATTGGAAGCTTGGGATATACATGGATATAGTAACAGTCTTGCTCGAAATGGTAGTATGCTACCTAGTTTGTTTCATCCTCAATATGTGCATGTGTTTCTTTTAGCATATCGCTTATACATATTGGTAGAGCCCTTAGGATCTTTTCTTGATTACCAGCGTTGTGATGGCAGTCACACTAGTGGAGGCTGGGTAGTCTATAAGCACATCCTTATACAAGTCCCTAGTCGTAGGATTATCGAGACGGGGCATCGATACTCCAGAGTAGACTAGTGTATATGCTTCTCATCCCAGCAAGGGAGATGGTCTGTCCTACAGCCATTAGTATATCATACTGGAGATAGTATGCAGGTGCTCATTGGGTTATGAGTACACTGGACAGGACTCGTAGGGAGCTGCTGGTGGGTATTATACCTATCATTGGGTAGCTGTTCCCAAGTGACATGAGTACAGCTTAGTCCGTCGACTTGACACTACTACTTCGCCTCGAGTGTGTTACCACTATTCTTAGAGTACTACCCTACCAGGACTCAAAGGAGTCGGGCAAACAGGTAGTAGTTGGGTGCAGTCCCGAAGCACTGGGAGGTAGTAGTGGTTAGATAGGATTCGTCTCTCCTGGTATGTGGGTTGATATCGCGCTGTGTTTAGAAAGCCATTACACAAAGTCCCTGGCCAGGGCAAGCGAGATTTACTGGTAGGTACTCCAGTAGTTTCTCAGGGTGTTTTGGGCTACACTCTAGCACGACTTATTGCGCTATTAGGGGTCTGACGATTACCACCCGTAGGCCCGATATGCGATACTCTTAGACGAATAGACCGAACTGTACGGAGATTTTCACAGATAGGCTCAGTAGGAGTTCGGATGAGTTTGCTCATCGGCCTACTTATCGACAGATATCTGGGTAGCCGTTACGTGCAGTTAGTACCGCTGACGGCTTGTGGTTAAACCCACTGCTAGTGTAGTGTCGAGTCATTGGAGTCCCACACAGAGGGTTTCCCTGCATCAGGCAAAAGATATAGAGGCCGTATGGTTTTACGGTAGGGCTTTGATCACATACGTGTACTTGTGCACGTATGATGTTCGAGCGGATAATATTAGTGGGCTTTGGTTTAAACCGGATCCTAGTATTATATTGATGGATTATTTTCGTTTCTTTGTATTCGTATTTTTCGGAATACGGATACGGGTAGGTATATACGGATAAGGGGCATTCTTGTAATTTACTCAAGATTGCTTCTAGAAGAAGACACCTCATTTGTGTTTTACTCTTTTGATTAAAAGATTAATGAGGTAGAGGAAAGGAGGTGGAGATTTACATTAAATGAGGCATGGCTACTTGGTGACTCATTGGGTGACTCATGGGGGTGACTCACTAAGTGATAATTGAAGCATACAAGATATTTTGCAAGCATGCTTGCTATTTAAGGATTGCATTATTGTATGCTTCATTATTCATCACAAATGAGAGCCATCTCATTCTAATGTTCTTGCTTCACTCTCTTTTCCTCAAGCTCCCCCTCTTCTTCCTTATACCCTTCATGTCTCATGTGTTGAGAAACCTAGGGTATTTAGAGACAAAGTAATCCATCTAAACTCTCTGCATCATTTAGGACATCTAGTTTAGCGAACTAGGTGCCTTAGTCACCTCGGATTTGAGGTTGGAGCTCGGACTATAGATTCTCGGGTGGATCGTCTTTGACTTGAGGAGACCGACGAGGAGGCCCGATCCATATACGATCCGAGGAGCTTATGACGAGGAGGAGGACAACAAGAACTCCCCAAGGACATGATACTGTGAGGTATAACATTCTTTCCGAGTAGTCAACCTCATACAGTTTAGCTAGTTAGGGTTTAGTATCGATCCTGGAGTTCAAGTCGGTGTTGCGAAGCATAGAAAATTCGTTTTTTGCATATTCTGCCTCCCTACAAGTGCGTGGAGTCTGCGACATCGACTTATAGATAGAGCCCATAGGATTCTTGCTTGACTACCAGCATTATGATGGCGATCATACACATGGGAGCTTGGTGGTCTATAAGCACATCCTTAAATGTCCCTAGTCGAGGGAGTATCGAGACTGGGCATTGATACTCCGGAGTAGACTAGTGTATACTTATTGAGACCTCGACGAGTGGCGGTGTCCGGTCTCACAAGCCATTGGTGTCAGTCAATCACCTAAGATAATATACATGTGCTCATTGGGTTTTGAGTATACTGGACGGACCCGCCGGGAACATACTAGTTGGTATTATACCTATTGTCAGATAGTAGTTCCCAGGTGATATGTATTGGAGATAGTGCCCTCAGAGTCAATTATTGGATCACAGGCACGTGATTGCAATGATTGAGGGGAGGACCTATCCCGGTAGGACAGTCTTACTCTAGATGATAGTATGCTATCTGGTTTATCTTTATCATCGTGTACTGCTTTAGGTGACCTGACAAGTCGCTATTACACGTTGATAGAGCCACTAGGATTCTTGCTTGACCACCAGCAGTATGAGGGCGATCATATAAGTGGGAGCTGGGGTCTACAAGCACATCCTTAAAAGGTCCCTAGTCGTGGGAGATTCGAGACAGGGCATCGTTTCTCCACAGTAGACTAGTGTATACAGTCGAGACCCCGACGAGGGGCGGTGGCCGGTCTCACAAGCCACTGGTGTCAGTTGGTTCACCTAAGATGTATACAGGTGCTCATTGGGTTATGAGTACACCGGACAGGACTCGCCGGGAACCTGCTAGTTGGGATTATACCAGACGTCAGATAGCAGTTCCCTGGTGACATGTGTACAGGTTAGTTCATCGAACTGAGATCGTCATTTGTCTCGTGTGAGTTCCCACTGTGCTTTGATTACTACCCTACCACGGCTCAAAGGAGTCGTGCAAATAGGTTTTAGTTGGGTACAGTCCCGAGCCACATGGAGGCAGTGAGCGGATCTGCAGGGTTCGTCTCTCCCGGTATTGGGGGTGAGGTCGCGCTGTGTCTAGAAGAGCCAGAACATGAAAAGTCCTTGGCCAAGGCAGGAGATTTGCTGGTAGGTGTTCCAGTAGTATCTCAGGGTGTTCTGGGCTACACTGCGACACGACTTGTACCGCTTTTGGGGGTATGACTTTTACCAACCCCCTAGGCCCGCCATGCGATGCTCATAGACGAACGGACCGGACTGTACGGATATTGTCACTGACAGGCTCAGTAGGGTGTCAGGATGAGTTCGCTCATCGACGTCCCTTTTGGTCAATAGCTTGTGGCCCGTCACGTATGGCTAATACCTCTGACGTGCTGGTGGTTAAATCCACAGCCATAGTATGGACGAGTCTTTAGAGTCCACCACACAGATAGTTACTCAAGTTTCGGGCGAAACGCTGTAGAGGCCGTATGGAGATATGGCAGGGTTCGATCAGATACGTGCGGTATTGCATGGATCGTGATCGGACGGTTTTTACTAGCCGGCTTTGGCTTAAGCCGGATCCTAGTATTTGATAGTGTAGTTTTGTCTCTTTGCATTTGTGTTCAGTGGGAATACAAATGCGGGCATGTATTTACAGTAGCGGGGTTTTCCTATAATTTATTACGGGATCGGTTTTCTGGGGTTGCCAGTTTGCATTCCGTTCCGGCCGGTTTTTGCTTTTTCCTTCCCAGTCGGACTTTTCGTTGGAGGGTGTTAATTGCAAGTTTGCAATTAACATTTTGTGAGGGGTTTCTTTGCATGAGTGTGGCTTCATAATCATGAGATTCTTTTCTTGTCTATTCATTGCATTTATTGTGATGGTTTAGTGAGAGATTGATTTGTGAGATGAGGGTGACCTTTTTATAATTGTTTATTCACTTTTTTTCCACTTGAATTTTTTCCATGATTCATTCTTGGGGCCGGCCACTGTTTATATGGAGTGAGGTTTAATTTGTGTGGCAAATTCCTTGCTTGCTAATTTCGTGGGGGCCCCCCCATGTGTGTGTGTGCTGTTGATTTGTGAAGGGAAATTTCCTTTTACATGGTTTCTTTGGTGCACTCTTCATAAAAAATTCCACAGAGCACCATTCTGTTTTTGCCAGAGCTCATTTTTCATGCTCCATTCTTTTCATCAAGCAACCATGAAAAATCTTGTGCAAAAATTCCTCCAACATGGCAACCTCATAACCCCAAAAC
This sequence comes from Agapanthus africanus, assembly GCA_030015575.1. NCBI lineage: Eukaryota > Viridiplantae > Streptophyta > Magnoliopsida > Asparagales > Amaryllidaceae > Agapanthus > Agapanthus africanus. The sequence goes on along the minus strand of CM057345.1, from coordinate 395,376,226 downwards.
AGATAACCTTCTACACTATTCTATAGCAAGTCTTGGACGCGTCGGCTAGCCAACTTCGCGCCCGAGTTGCCTCGGTCAAGAGGTGGGAGCCCGTAAAAGATTCCGGCTACGTGGTGCCCTTTCCGACGTGCGAGGAGGTGACGGAGATTCCGCGGGAGATCGGAGTGGAGACGAAGACCGAAGGACACAAATCGCTTGGTATAGCATCTCTACTCTTTTCTATTTTGCTAGTTGCTAGGTTAATGGCCCGATCCGGGTAAAAAGTCCGCGGTGGTGCCGTTTTGCAAAGTTTGCAAAGTTATTGTTTTCCGCGTTTCCGGCGTCGGATCGACGGCCGGGACGCCCCCGCGGGCTTACATTGGTATCAGAGACACGCCATTAACTTGGCCTAGCATGGTCTAGTGTGTTTAAAACCCGATCTAACAAAATCCCCAAAATCCGTATTTTCCATGCATGTGTTCTCTGTTGAAATTTTTTCAGCTCCCAAAATTTTTCATGTCATTGCAGAAAGACATGCAAGAAATTCTAAGAATTCTGGGAAAATACGGCTTAATGATTCCTTACTACGACCGCGGAAACGCGGCCAAACCCTGGTTTGGCCGCGGTTCCGCGGTGGGTAAGAGGAATCGTTGCACCATATTTTCACAGTAAGCTTTTGAATAGGAAATAGGGGTTTTGGGATATTATTTTTGGGCCCAGATTTTTTGTAAGTGCTACAGTACTTCTTGGGGCCCACTTGATAAAATTTGTTCGATCGGATATTTTAAACATGCCAGTTCACAGTATTTACTTTATATCTGCGACCGTGAATGTCACTTGATCGGTAAATCCCGTCTAACTGCTATAGCCCGGTTAGACGGATTTGCGAACGTGAATTTCACGTTGATGTTCTGTGATTGTACTGTGTTGTTGCGGATCGGTCGTGGGGGATAGCCTTGTTGCAGTATTAGTACAGTTTTGTTTTATATGTACATTTGATATTGCGTGGCGAGCGTCCGACATGTGGACTGCCGTCACTGCCTGTTTGTATTATTATTTTGGGGCACGACCAGGTTGCGGTCGATGTACCCGTTGTATGTATATTTTACATTCTGTACTAGGATTACCCCGCGGAGGGGTGCATAGGTAGCCGGGTTCTAGAGGGCAACAAGCCCGCATCTCATGGCATTGAGACGGAGGGGGCTTCACTCTAGGATTGGCGGGCTATTCGACGCACTCGTAGGGGGTATAGGGTTGACCCAGGAGGGGTGCCCAAGTTACCGGATTCCGTGAAGTGCTGGGTGGTCCTTTCACGTAGCTGAAAGGGGCTGCCTCGCTTAAGGTTTTGGCGGGTAACTTGCCGCACCCGTAGGGGTCTAGGATTTCATTGCACAGGCTATCCATACGACCAGGGGAACGTCGGGTTTCAGTAGCGGCTCTGTGAAACCCGGGGATCCCAGATATCTGTATTGATCTGTGTTGCTATACATTTCTGTGCTGCATTTTCTCACGCCTTGAGCGAAAATTATATATTATATATATATTAGTAGATGTTGTATATGTTTTTCATCCGCGCTAGTCCAGTCCCCACTCTGTCGTTAGTTAGCTAACCTAACGGGTGATGACGGGACCCAGTGGCGAATGCGGATGGTATATACGTACGTCAGTATATTTTCATTCTTTGTGGTGTGATCAATTGATGGGACTGCATTGATTCGGATCAATGCAAGTTAAACAAACCTAATCTGATGTTGTTGGAACACTTTTTCAAAAGCTGTTATTGCAAGGGCGTTCTCTTTTGTTTTGCATAGTGGTATTCGGTTATGAATATCCTGCTCCTCAGTCGACGAGGCAAGGGCCGAGATCCCTTCACCGGGAGTGACCCCTTGGACAGAAGTTTGCGTCAGGGCAATAACTTCATTATAGCCGTTTACTTTTGCTTTGCATCGTGGTATTCAGTTGGAATATCCTGCACCTCATTCTACGGGGAAAGAGCCGAGATCCCTTCACCGGGAGTGACCTCTTTAGTAAAGGTTTTCGTTACTATATTTTTATAAAGCTATCAGTTCCTTCAACGATATCAAGTTCATTACGTTAAAGGTTTTCGCCAGAAACCATTCGTAGCCCTCCGTCGTTTCATATGGATAGTCAATAGTATTCAAGCTATGTATGTTGGCCAAAGTCAAGGCACAGTGTTTGGTAGCTGTTGGGTATTCATATGCAGCATAGATAGATGCGTTGGTTTGGGACAGTCGTACTGCCATTTTGGCCAAAGTCAAGGGTATGTACGGGTGGGTTCAAATTAACCTGGATAATGACGGGTAGAACTTGACATGTGACTTATGATATGTTGGCCAAAGTCAAGGTCATAAGAGCATGGGGTAAAAATCTACATCGGGAGTTTCAAAAGAACTGAAACTTGCCAGATATGCGCATACCTTCTGGAGTATGATAACGTGAGCGGATTTCGTCACATTATCATGCGATGATAGTTGGATCCCGATTCCCACTGATGAGTTGGTTTACTCCTCGGGTATTCCCGGCTAATTCTTCTTTCAGGTTTGGGGAAGAATTTGACGTTACAGTGGGAAGTTTCCAGATTAGATAAAGTGACAACCATTCCGATCTAGGTTAGAGTGCACGCTGAGTGTTTCTTTTCTCTCTCTCTGGCAGTGACCATTGACCCGACCCTCGACTATGACTCAGTGACCAAGTTGACCGAACCATCTTAACACTGGCTTTTGGATTGTCAGAGTTGCAGACCTCTTTGCCACTCCTACTTTTACCCTTTTCTCCGGGACACCCCGTATTACTACGAACGTCCACTTCCATTGGACAAAACCATCGTATGGTTATATACGAACTCGAAGGACTTCGAGGATGGTTTCAGGTTCTGGAGAAAACGAATAGGACTATTCAGTTGTCTTTTCCTTTTACCTTCTCTCAGGTTGTGAGTACTCCTTGGTTTAGGAGTAGTACACCTATTACGCAAATTGGATAGTCTTCTTACAAACCATAGGCTGGTGCCGACCGGTAGGGAATGAAGAAAACCAATTAGCCTAAACGGTATACAGAAGGTATTAAGTTCAGACAAAGCAAGGGATTAGTAAGAGGGCAAAGCAAATTGCGACTGCTATTCACGACCAAACCATGTACTTTTTTGTCAATCCTAAATCACCTATGAATTAAGTTCATTCGGTTGTCTTTTATCCTCACCTTCTCTCGCATTGCGAGTGCTCCTAGGACTAGGACGGTACACCCATTATGCTTATTGGATAGTCTTCTTCCAAACCATAGGCTGGTGCCGAACGGTAGGGAAGGAAGAAAACCATTTGGCCTAAAGGGGTGTACAGAAGGTAATGACTAAAGACAAATAAAGGGATTTGGAGAGGTGGCAAAGAATTATACAGTTATAGTTGTGAATCTGGATAATGGAAGAGGCATTACTAAGAATACCAGGATACCCCATCGAAACATCTCAATGTTTCAGTTTCACTGTGTACTGTTAAATGAAAACTGATTTCCCAATTAGGCACTTGCTCCAGGGTATGTATTTACCAGGTATGAGTCTCACATCTGTATGGTTTTACAGATGATGAAGGGGAGTAAGTTATTGGGAATTAGGTGACCATCCTCATTATATCGGGATTCGTTGGAATTGGTGATATTTGAGGAAGCCATCTGGGTTGTTTGCCGGTCGGCAAATATTTGGTTTTGAATATCCGTTGTTGTGCACCAATTTCAAATTGATATATCTGTACGTCTATTTTTATAGAGTGAGACATATCTTTTTGAAATTATGTCTATGACATTTACCTATACCAGTGGATGGTTAGGTAAGGAGCATTGAACAGCGGTGTAATTCTTCTTAACCAAAAGTACAGTTTTCAACCCACGACACACAGTGAATGAGTCATCAGACTCAGGGGACTTATACAGAGCATTGTATATTGTCCAGTGTCCATTAGGACAGAGGGGTTGGTCCTCGTACTATATTCTGTTTACTTTTAACTTATCTAGTTCTTAGACATGTGTTTCGTAGAAACACAGGGTCTAAGTTTTGAGGAGTTATAGGTATAAGAGTAAAGTAGAGAACCAGGTGTTGCAAGTATCGGGATTCTTCAAGGTGATCGAAGATGTAGATACTTGTGAATGGTATTCAGTTGGTAGTAATGATTAAGAGAACTAGCTTCTCTTTCAGGTTACTCATAATTGGAAGTACTCCTAAGTTGAGTAACGCTGATCGGCCTCTCTTCCATTTAGTTGACATGCACTGGAGACAGCTGCATGATTTGAATCTGGTTCAATTAAATCAGTGCCTCTGTTTCTTGGATATAGAACAGTTCATATCTTGACATTGTTAAGATACGGGGAGTTGTCCGGCTTATGCTTGAAACCAGACTCTGGACAACTCAAGGCACGTTTCAGTAGTGGCTGTTTGTGGGTTGACCCGGGCTATGACGAGGGTTGACTTTCTACCATCTGAAAGATCAATAGTAGGTCCCATCAGACATCCAGACATTCTAAGACAGGTATTGCTCATTTCGGGAGATAGTTTTCTCTACGAACATGAGATATAGAGAGACATAGAAAGAAACATCAAAGCGGATCCACTCACTGAGGCTATTCCTCGAACGCAATAGTTTCGCAAACGAGCTTTGTGAGACTGACTAGTAGAGGAGTTGGGTGTTCGGTATCACACGGGCTGTGAGTATGCGACATCGCAATAATTAGCCCCGAGTGCAAGTGGGAGATTGTTGGAGATAGTGCCCTCAGAGTCAATTATTGGATCACAGGCACGTGATTGCAATGATTGAGGGGAGGACCTATCCCGGTAGGACAGTCTTACTCGTGATGATAGTATGCTATCTGGTTTATCTTTATCATCGTGTACTGCTTTAGGTGACCTGACAAGTCGCTATTACACGTTGATAGAGCCCCTAGGATTCTTGCTTGACCACCAGCAGTATGAGGGCGATCATATAAGTGGGAGCTGGGGTCTACAAGCACATCCTTAAAAGGTCCCTAGTCGTGGGAGATTCGAGACAGGGCATCGTTTCTCCAGAGTAGACTAGTGTATACAGTCGAGACCCCGACGAGGGGCGGTGGCCGGTCTCACAAGCCACTGGTGTCAGTTGGTTCACCTAAGATGTATACAGGTGCTCATTGGGTTATGAGTACACCGGACAGGACTCGCCGGGAACCTGCTAGTTGGGATTATACCAGACGTCAGATAGCAGTTCCCTGGTGACATGTGTACAGGTTAGTTCATCGACCTGAGATCGTCATTTGTCTCGTGTGAGTTCCCACTGTGCTTTGATTACTACCCTACCACGGCTCAAAGGAGTCGTGCAAACAGGTTTTAGTTGGGTACAGTCCCGAGCCATATGGAGGCAGTGAGCGGATCTGCAGGGGTTCGTCTCTCCCGGTATTGGGGGTGAGGTCGCGCTGTGTCTAGAAGAGCCAGAACATGAAAAGTCCTTGGCCAAGGCAGGAGATTTGCTGGTAGGTGTTCCAGTAGTATCTCAGGGTGTTCTGGGCTACACTGCGACACGACTTGTACCGCTTTTGGGGGTCTGACTTTTACCAACCCCCTAGGCCCGCCATGCGATGCTCATAGACGAACGGACCGGACTGTACGGATATTGTCACTGACAGGCTCAGTAGGGTGTCAGGATGAGTTCGCTCATCGACGTCCCTTTTGGTCAATAGCTGGTGGCCCGTCACGTATGGCTAATACCTCTGACGTGCTGGTGGTTAAATCCACAGCCACAGTATTGACGAGTCTTTAGAGTCCACCACACAGACAGTTACTCAAGTTTCGGGCGAAACGCTGTAGAGGCCGTATGGAGATATGGCAGGGTTCGATCAGATACGTGCGGTATTGCATGGATCGTGATCGGACGGTTTTTACTAGCCGGCTTTGGCTTAAGCCGGATCCTAGTATTTGATAGTGTAGTTTTGTCTCTTTGCATTTGTGTTCAGTGGGAATACAAATGCGGGCATGTATTTGCAGTAGCGGGGTTTTCCTATAATTTATTACGGGATCGGTTTTCTGGGGTTACCAGTTTGCATTCCGTTCCGGCCGGTTTTCTCTTTTTCCTTTCCGGTCGGACTTTTCGTTGGAGGGTGTTAATTGCAAGTTTGCAATTAACATTTTGTGAGGGGTTTCTTTGCATGAGTGTGGCTTCATAATCATGAGATTCTTTTCTTGTCTATTCATTGCATTTATTGTGATGGTTTAGTGAGAGATTGATTTGTGAGATGAGGGTGACCTTTTTATAATTGTTTATTCACTTTTTTTTCCACTTGAATTTTTTCCATGATTCATTCTTGGGGCCGGCCACTGTTTATATGGGGTGAGGTTTAATTTGTGTGGCAAATTCCTTGCTTGCTAATTTCGTGGGCCCCCCCATGTGCGTGTGTGCTGTTGTGAAGGGAAATTTCCTTTTACATGGTTTCTTTGGTGCACTCTTCATAAAAAATTCCACAGAGCACCATTCTGTTTTTGCCAGAGCTCATTTTTCATCAAGCAACCATGAAAAATCTTGTGCAAAAATTCCTCCAACATGGCAACCTCATAACCCCAAAAGAGATAACCTTCTACACTATTCTATAGCAAGTCTTGGACGCGTCGGCTAGCCAACTTCGCGCCCGAGTTGCCTCGGTCAAGAGGTGGGAGCCCGTAAAAGATTCCGGCTACGTGGTGCCCTTTCCGACGAGCGAGGAGGCGACGGAGATTCCGCGGAAGATCGGAGTGGAGACGAAGACCGAAGGACACGGATCGCTTGGTATAGCATCTCTACTCTTTTCTATTTTGCTAGTTGCTAGGTTAGTGGCCCGATCCGGGTAAAAAGTCCGCGGTGGTGCCGTTTTGCAAAGTTTGCAAAGTTATTGTTTTCCGCGATTCCGGCGTCGGATCGACGGCCGGGGCGCCCCCGCGGGCTTACAATATGTGTACAGGTTAGTCTGTCGACCTGAGATCGTCATTTGTCTCGTGTGAGTTCCCACTATGCTTTGATTACTACCCTACCATGGCTCAAAGGAGTCGTGCAAATAGGTTTTAGTTGGGTACAGTCCCGAGCCACATGGAGGCAGTGAGCGGAACATCGGGGATTCGTCTCTCCAGGTATTGGGGGTTGATGTCGCGCGGTGCACGGGTGGCCATCACCAGAAATCCTTGGCCAAGGTAGTCAAGAATTACTGATTTGGATCAGTAGTTTCTCAGTGGGTGATGGGCTTCATACCGACACGAAATTGTTGGAGATAGTGCCCTCAGAGTCAATTATTGGATCACAGGCACATGATTGCAATGATTGAGGGAGGACCTGTCCCAGTAGGACAGTCTTACTCAAGATGATAGTATGCTATCTGGTTTATCTTTATCATCGTGTACTGCTTTTTGTGACCTTACGAGTCGCTATTACACGTTGATAGAGCCCCTAGGATTCTTGCTTGACTACCAGCAGTATGAGGGCGATCATATACGTGAGAGCTGGGGTCTATAAGCACATCCTTAAAAGGTCCCTAGTCGTGGGAGTTTCGAGACAGGGCATCGATACTCCAGAGTAGACTAGTGTATACAGTCGAGACCTCGACGAGGGGCGGTGGAAGGTCTCACAAGCCACTGGTGTCAGTTGGTTCACCTAAGATGTATACAGGTTCTCATTGGGTTATGAGTACACCGGACAGGACTCGCCGGGAACCTGCTAGTTGAGATTATACCAGACGTCAGATAGCAGTTCCCTGGTGACATGTGTACAGGTTAGTTCATCGACCTGAGATCGTCATTTGTCTCGTGTGAGTTCCCACTGTGCTTTGATTACTACCCTACCACGCTCAAAGGAGACGTGCAAACAGGTTTTAGTTAGGTACAGTCCCAAGCCACATGGAGGCAGTGAGCAGATCGGCAGGGGTTCGTCTCTCCCGGTATTGGGGGTGAGGTCGCGCTGTGTCTAGGAGAGCCAGAACATGAAAAGTCCTTGGCCAAGGCAGGAGATTTGCTGGTAGGTATTCCAGTAGTATCTCAGGGTGTTCTGGGCTACACTCCGACACGACTTGTACCGCTATTGGGGGTCTGACTTTTACCAACCCCCTAGGCCCGCCATGCGATGCTCATAGACGAACGGACCGGACTGTACGGATATTGTCACCGACAGGCTCAGTAGGGTGTCAGGATGAGTTCGCTCATCGACGTCCCTTTTGGTCAATAGCTGGTGGCCCGTTATGTATTGGCTGATACCTCTGACGAGCTAGTGTTTAAATCCACAGCCATAGTATTAACGAGTCTTTAGAGTCCACCACACACAGTTACTCAGGTTTCGGGCGAAACGCTGTAGAGTCCGTATGGAGATATGGCAGGGTTCGATCAGATACCTGCGGTATTGCACGGATCATGATCGGACGGTTTTTACTAGCCGGCTTTGGCTTAAGCCGGATCTTAGTATTTGATAGTGTAGTTTTGTCTCTTTGCATTTGTGTTCAGTGGGAATACAAATGCGGGCATGTATATGCAATAGTGGGGTTTTCCTGTAATTTATTACGGGATCAGTTTTCTGAAGTTGCCAGTTTGCATTCCGTTCCGGCCGGTTTTCTTTTATTTCTTCACGGCTGGACTTTCTGTAGAGGGGGTTATTTGCACATTTGCAAATGACATTTGTGGTGGGGCTTTCTTGCTTATGTGAGGCATCATGATTGTTCTCTCATGATGAGATTCTTTTCTTGTCCATTCTTTGCTTTCATGTGATGGTTTAGTGATTTGATGAGATGAGAAGTGGGTGTGACCTTTTTCCTTGCATTTATCTTTTCTTTTCTCCATGATAATTTTCATTCCATTATCTCCACCATGGAGAAGAGGGGCCGGCCACACTAGTGAGAAGGGAGAGGTTTCATTTGAGTGAGGGAAAATGTATTCATCTCATTTTTCATGCTACCAAATTCCTAAGCTCATTTCCATAGTTGCTTTCTTCACCTCCACCAAATCATGGCAACCTTATAACCCCAAAAGAGACAAGCTTCTACACTATTCTACAGCACATCTTGGACGCGTCGGCTAGCCAACTTCACGTCCGAGTTGCCTCGGTCAAGAGGTGGGAGCCCGTAAAAGATTCCGGCTACGTGGTGCCCTTTCCGACGAAGAGGAGATGGACGGAGTTTCCGCCGGAGATCGGAGTGGAGACGAAGACCGAAGGACACGGATCGCTTGGTATACTTCTCTACCCGTATTTTACTTTGCTAGTTGCTAGGTTAATGGCCCGATCCGGGTGAAAAGTGCACGGTGGTGCTGGTTTGCTAGTTTGCAAAATTAAAGTTTTTCGCTTCCGCATTTTGGCGTCGGATCGACGGCCGGGGCGCCGCCGCGGGCTTACATTGGTATCAGAGCCACGCCATTAACCTATGCCTAGCTTGCTCTAGTATGTTTAGAACTCGATCGAACAAAATCCCCAAAAACCGTATTTTCAATGCATTGTGTTTTCTGTCGAAATTTTTTCTGCTCCAAAATTTTTTCAGGTCATTGCAGAAACACAAGCAGGAAATTATAAGAATTCTGGTAAAATTTGATACAGTGATTGCTTAGTACGGCCGTGGAAACGCGGCCAAACCCCTGGTTTGGCCGCGTTTCCGCGGCGGGAAGGTGTGCTCATTGCACCAAAATTTCCCAGTAGGCTTTGGACTTGGAAATAGGGGTTTTGGGATATTATTTTTGGGCCCAGATTTTCTGTAAGTGCTACAGTACTGCTTGGGGCCCACTTGGTAATATTTGTTCGATTGGATATTTTAAACATGCCAGTTCACAGTATTTACATTATATCTGCGACCGTGAATGTCACTTGATCGGTAAATCCTGTCTAGCTGCTATAGCCCGGTTAGACGGATTTGCGAACGTGACATTCACGTTGATGTTCTGTGATTTTGCTGTGATGTTGCGGATTGGTCGTGGGGGATAGCCTGGATGCAATGTTAGTACAGTTCTGTTTTATATGTACATTTGATATTGCGGGGCGAGCGTCCGACATGTGGACTGCCGTCACTGCCTGTTTGTATTATTATTTTGGGGCACGACCAGGTTGCGGTCGATGTACCCGTTGTATGTATATTTTACTTTCTGTACTAGGATTGCCCCGCGGAGGGGTGCACGGATAGCCGGATTCTAGAGGGCAACGAGCCCGCATCTCATGGCATTGAGACGGAGGGGGCTTCACTCTAGAATTGGCGGGCTATTCGCCGCACTCGTAGGGGTATAGGATTGACCCAAGGAGGGGTGCCCAAGTTACCGGATTCCGTGGAGTGCTGGTGGTCCATTCACGTTGCTGAAGGGGGCTGCCTCGCTTCAGGTTTTGGCGGGTAACTTGGCGCGCCCGTAGGGGTCTAGGATTTTCATTGCACAGGCTATCCACACGACCAGGGGAACGTCGGGTTTCAGTAGCGGCTCTATGAAACCCGAGGATCCCAGATATCTGTATTGATCTGTGATGCTGTATATTTCTGTGCTGTTGCATTTTATCACGCCTTGAGCGAAAATTATATATTATATATATACTAGTAGATGTTGTATATGTTTTGCATCTGCGCTAGTCCATTCCCCGCTCTGTCGTTAGTTAGCTAACCTAACGGGTGATGACGGGACACAGTGGCGAATGCGGATGGCATATACGCACGTCAGTATATTTTCGTTCTTTATGGTGTGATCAATTGGTGGGCCTGCGTTGATTCGGATCAATGCAAGATAAACAAACCTATTCTGATGTTGTTGGAACACTTTTCAAAAAGCTGTTATTGCAAGGGCGTTCTCTTTTGTTTTGCATCGTGGTATTCAGTTGGAATATCCTGCTCCTCAGTCGACGAGGCAAGGGCCGAGATCCCTTCACCGGGAGTGACCCCTTGGACAGAAGTTTGCGTCAGGGCAATAACTTCATTATAGCCGATTGCTTTTGCTTTGCATCGTGGTATTCAGTTGGAATATCCTGCACCTCATTCTACGGGGAAAGAGCCAAGATCCCTTCACCGGGAGTGACCTCTTTAGCAAAGGTTTTCGTCACTATATTTTTATAAAGCTATCAGTTCCTTCAACGATATCAAGTTCATTACGTTAAAGGTTTTCGCCAGAAACCATTCGTAGCCCTCCGTCGTTTCATATGGATAGTCAATAGTATTCAAGCTGTGTTTGTTGGCCATAGTCAAGGCACAGTGTTTGGTAGCTGTTGGTTATTCATATGCAGCATAGATAGATGCGTTGGTTTGGGACAGTCGTATAGCCTTGTTAGCCCTAGTCAAGGGCTTGTACGGGTGGGTTCAAATCAACCTGGAGAATGACGGGTAGAACTTGACATGTGACTTATGATTTGTTGGCCATAGTCAAGGTCATAAGAGCATGGGGCAAAAATCACATCGGGAGTTTCAAAAGAACTGAAACTTGCCAGATATGCGCATACCTTCTGGAGTATGATAACGTGAGCGGATTCCGTCACGTTATCATGCGATGAGAGTTGGATCCCGATTCCCACTGATGAGTTGGTTTACTCCTCGGGTGATCCCGGCTAATTCTTCTTTTAGGTTTGGGGGAGAATTTGACGTTACAGTGGGAGGTTTCCAGATTAGATAAAGTGATAACCATTCTGATTTAGGTTAGAGTGCATGCTGAGTGTTTCTTTTCTCTCTCTCTTTGGCAGCGACCATTGACCCGACCCTAGACTATGACTCAGTGACCAAGTTGACCGAACCTTCTTAACACTGGCTTTTGGATTGTCAGAGTTGCAAACCTCATTGCCACTCCTACTTTTACCCTTTTCTCCAGGACACCCCGTATTACTACGAACGTCCACTTCCATTGGACAAAACCATCGTATGGTTATATACGAACTCGAAGGAATTCGAGGATGGTTTCAGGTTCTGGAGAAAACGAATAGGACTATTCAGTTGTCTTTTCCTTTTTCCTTCTCTCAGATTGCGAGTACTCCTTGGTTTAGGAGATAGTACACCTATTATGCAAATTGGATAGTCTTCTTCCAAACCATAGGCAGGTGCCGACCGGTAGGGAATGAAGAAAACCAATTAGCCTAAATGGTGTACAGAAGGTATTAAGTTAAGACAAAGTAAGGGATTAGTAAGAGGGCAAAGTAAACTGCGACTGTTATTCACGACCAAACCAAGTATTTCTTCGCCAATCCTAAATCACCTTTGTATTTCTCCAGGACACTCCGTATCACTACGAAGATCCCAAGTTTATTAGATAGTCCATCGTATGGTTATATACGAACTCGAAAGGAACTTGTTCCAGTTCGGAGATGGATCCTGGTTCAGGAGAAATAGGAATTAAGTTCATTCGGTTGTCTTTTATCCTCACCTACTCTCGCATTGCGAGTGCTCCTAGGATTAGGACAGTACACCCGTTATGCTTATTGGATAGTCTTCTTCCAAACCATAGGCTGGTGCCAAACGGTAGGGAAGGAAGAAAACCATTTGGCCTAAAGGGATGTACAGAAGGTAATGACTAAAGACATATAAAGGGATTTGGAGAGATGGCAAAGAGATATACGGTTACAGTTGTGAATCTGGATAATGGAAGAGGCATTACTAGGAATACCGGGATACCCCATCGAAACATTTCAATGTTTCAGTTTCACTGTGTACTGTTAAAGAAAACTGATTTCCCAATTAGACACTTGCTCCAGGGTATGTATTTACCAGGTTTGATTCTCACATCTGTATGGTTTTACAGATGATGGGTGGGAGTAAGTTATTGGGAATTGGGTGATCATCCTCATTATATTGGGATTCGTTGTAATTGGTGATATTTGAGGAAGTCACCTGGGTTGTTTGCCGGACGGCAAATATTTGGTTTTGAATATCCGTTGTTATGCACCAATTTCAAATTGATATATCTGTACGTCTATTTTTATAGAGTGAGATATACCTTTTTTAAATTATGTCTATGACATTTACCTATATCAGTGGATAGTTAGGTAAGGAGCATTGAACAGCGGTGTAATTCTTCTTAACCATAAGTACAGTTTTCGACCTACGACACACAGTGAATGAGCTGTAAGACTCAGCGGACTTATACAGAGTATTGTGTATAGTCCAGTGTCCATTAGGACAGAGGGGTTGGTCCTCGTACTATATTATGTTTACTTATGACTTCTCTAGTTCTTAGACAGGTGTTTCGTAGAAACACAAGGTCAAAGTCTTGAGAAGTTATAGGTATAAGAATAGAGTAGAGAACCAGGTATTGCAAGTATCGGGATTCTTCAAGGTGATCGAAGATGTAGATACTTGTATATGGTATTCCGTTGATAGTAATGGTTAAGAGAACTTGCTTCTCTTTCAGGTTACTCATAATTGGAAGTATTCCTAAGTTGAGTAACGCTGATCGGCCTCCTTCCATTTAGTAGACATGCACTGGAGACAGCTGCATGATTTGAATCTGGTTCAATTAAATCAGTGCCTCTGTTTCTATATTGGATATAGAACAGTTCATATCTTGACATTGTTAAGATATGGGGAGTTGTCCGGCTTATGCTTAAAACCAGACACTGGACAACTCAAGGCACGTTTCAGTAGTGGCTGTTTGTGGGTTGACCCAGGCTATGACGAGGGTTGACTTTCTACCATCTGGAAGATCAATAGTGATATTGTTCTTGACTCGCCACAGTTTTAATAAAAATGGATTTTTTCAGAAAACAGTAGTGGGAGTATAGTAGAACTGGAAGTGATTCCAGAACCGCAAACGATTACTGAAGATTTGATAAAGAACCTAAAGATTCAATCTGGTTTGACATTCCGTTGGCCACTCCGTAGATATGATGGGTAACCTCAGGCACCCGAGAGGTAGTTCGGTATGCTCAGGGACGGTGGCAGGGAGGTTCTTGTTTACCCAGACTTACCATTACTGTTGTTCCAGACTGTGAGACCCGGCGGGAGGATGAGTATAGCGTCGTTCTAAACTAGCTTTAGAAGTGTACGTCTATATGACTTTGCCAGAGGGTTGTCGTAGTCAGTGGGAGGAGCGGAAGCATTGGTGGACAGGAGGCTTATGTCTATTTATAGACTAAAGCAGATATAGCGGAGATAGATCATCTATTCCTGATGTGACAGTCATAGGTTTGACTTCATCAGAATAAGGGATGGATCTGTTAAGAAGGTAGTAGGGTGTGATGTCCTGTTATTGGATGACATACACGGAATAGGAAGTGATTTCCTATACTACGATCGGTTATACTTTGGTTGTCACACAGTTGTTTCTCCACATAGGAATTGGATCTTATATCGGACATTCTGGTTACTGGATCTATGGTATTAGATCTAGATTTGGGTGGTTTCCCAATCTGGGTACTTAGACAGCATTCTATGAGTATTTAGAATGGACGACTCCTGGCATGGTGGTGTACCTGCAGGTGATGGAGTCACCCTCTCTAAAGGTGTCTTAGAGACTAAAGGGGAGAGGGATACGCATGATTGGCAGATCACTTGCTTAGGCAATTGAGTCAATCATGAGATGTCAAGTACCACACCAGATGTTGTTCTTGCAGTAGGTGCAATAAGTTGATATTCATCCAATCCCGGGGAAACAGTCGGTAGCAGTTTTAGAACATAAGTGGATGTTCTAGGGAAATGATAACGACAGCCTCATTCAGGAGACAGTTATCATTCCAGGCTTCCAAGGTGACCAGGATGGCAGAGTGGCTGTCAGAGTTATAGTTTTCCCTCTGACGAGGGGCAGTATTTTGGACAGGTGGTCCAGGTGGATACTGAAGGAAGGCATGGCGCAGGATACTGATTAAGTTCAGTTGACGATACAGTCTAAGAAGTTTGGATTTGGAGTTCATTTATGAGCTAGGTCCCATCAGATATCCAGACATTCTAAGACAGGTATTGCTCATTTCGGGAGATGGCTTTCTCCACGAACTTGAGATATAGAGAGACATAGAAAGAAACATCACAGCGGATCCACTCACTGAGGCTATTCCTCGAACGCAATAGTTTCACAAACGAGCTTTGTGAGACTGAGTAGTAGAGGAGTTGGGTGTTCAGTATCACACGGGCTGTGAGTATGCGACATCGCAATAATTAGCCTTGAGTGCAAGTGGGAGATTGTTGGAGATAGTGCCCTCAGAGTCAATTATTGGATCACAGGCACGTGATTGCAATGATTGAGGGAGGACCTGTCCCAGTAGGACAGTCTTACTCAAGATGATAGTATGCTATCTGGTTTATCTTTATCATTGTGTACTGCTTTTGGTGACCTTACGAGTCGCTATTACACGTTGATAGAGCCCCTAGGATTCTTGCTTGACTACCAGCAGTATGAGGGCGATCATATACGTGAGAGCTGGGGTCTATAAGCACATCCTTAAAAGGTCCCTAGTCGTGGGAGTTTCGAGACAGGGCATCGATACTCCAGAGTAGACTAGTGTATACAGTCGAGACCTTGACGAGGGGCGGTGGCCGGTCTCACAAGCCACTGATGTCAGTTGGTTCACCTAAGATGTATACAGGTGCTTATTGGGTTATGAGTACACCGGACAGGACTCGCCGGGAACCTGCTAGTTGAGATTATACCAGACGTCAGATAGCAGTTCCCTGGTGACATGTGTACAGGTTAGTTCATCGACCTGAGATCGTCATTTGTCTCGTGTGAGTTCCCACTGTGCTTTGATTACTACCCTACCACGCTCAAAGGAGACGTGCAAACAGGTTTTAGTTGGGTACAGTCCCGAGCCACATGGAGGCAGTGAGCAGATCTGCAGGGGTTCGTCTCTCCCGGTATAGGGGGTGAGGTCGCGCTGTGTCTAGGAGAGCCAGAACATGAAAAGTCCTTGGCCAAGGCAGGAGATTTGCTGGTAGGTATTCCAGTAGTATCTCAGGGTGTTCTGGGCTACACTCCGACACGACTTGTACCGCTATTGGGGGTCTGACTTTTACCAACCCCCTAGGCCCGTCATGCGATGCTCATAGACGAACGGACCGGACTGTACGGATATTGTCACTGACAGGCTCAGTAGGGTGTCAGGATGAGTTCGCTCATCGACGTCCCTTTTGGTCAATAGCTGGTGGCCCGTTATGTATTGGCTGATACCTCTGACGTGCTAGTGGTTAAATCCACGGCCATAGTATTGACGAGTCTTTAGAGTCCACCACACACAGTTACTCAGGTTTCGGGCGAAACGCTGTAGAGGCCGTATGGAGATATGGCAGGGTTCGATCAGATACCTGCGGTATTGCACGGATCATGATCGGACGGTTTTTACTAGTCGGCTTTGGCTTAAGCCGGATCCTAGTATTTGATAGTGTAGTTTTGTCTCTTTGCATTTGTGTTCAGTGGGAATAAAAATGCGGGCATGTATATGCAGTAGTGGGGTTTTCCTGTAATTTATTACGGGATCAGTTTTCTGAAGTTGCCAGTTTGGATTCCGTTCCGGCCGGTTTTCTTTTATTTCTTCACGGCTGGACTTTCTGTAGAGGGGGTTATTTGCACATTTGCAAATGACATTTGTGGAGGGGCTTTCTTGCTTATGTGAGGCATCATGATTGTTCTCTCATGATGAGATTCTTTTCTTGTCCATTCTTTGCTTTCATGTGATGGTTTAGTGATTTGATGAGATGAGAAGTGGGTGTGACCTTTTTCCTTGCATTTATCTTTTCTTTTCTGCATGATAATTTTCAATCCATTATCTCCACCATGGAGAAGAGAGGCCGGCCACAGTAGTGAGAAGGGAGAAGTTTCATTTGAGTGAGGGAAAATGTATTCATCTCATTTTTCATGCTACCAAATTCCTAAGCTCATTTCCATAGTTGCTTTCTTCACCTCCACCAAATCATGGCAACCTCATAACCCCAAAAGAGACAAGCTTCTACACTATTCTACAGCACATCTTGGACGCGTCGGCTAGCCAACTTCGCGCCCGAGTTTCCTCGGTCAAGAGGTGGGAGCCCGTAAAAGATTCCGGTTACGTAGTGCCCTTTCCGACGAAGAGGAGACGGACGGAGTTTCCGCAGGAGATCGGAGTGGAGACGAAGACCGAAGGACACGGATCGCTTGGTATACTTCTCTACCCGTATTTTACTTTGCTAGTTGCTAGGTTAATGGCCCGATCCGGGTGAAAAGTGCGCGGTGGTGCCGGTTTGCTAGTTTGCAAAATTAAAGTTTTTCGCTTCCGCATTTTGGCGTCGGATCGACGGCCGGGGCGCCGCTGCGGGCTTACAGAAATATCGCGCTATTAGGGGTCTGACTTTTTCCACCCTCCTAGACTCGATATGCGATACTATTATACGAACAGGCCGAACTGTACGGATATTGTCACTGACAGGCTCAGTAGGGGTTCTGATGAGTTTGCTCGTCAGCCTTCCTTTCGCTCAATACTTGGGTAGTCGTTACGTACTGCTAGTGTCGCTAACGTGCTTATGGTTAAACCCACTGTCAGCATATTGACGAGTCTTTAAAGTCCCATACAGAGAGTTTCCCTAGTTCTGGCGAAATGATGTAGTAGCTGTATTGTATACGTGCAGGGTTCCGATCGAATGAGTGTACTAGTTACCCGGACTTTCGATCGGACGGTTGATAATACTAGCTGGCTCGGGTTTTGAGCTGGATTATTAAATCAGGTATTGATTTAATAATTTACGTATATATATTTCGATATGTATATTCTAGTATTATGTTCTTTGTGTTATTCTATCTCTTTGGGTATTCGTATTTCTGTACGAATACAGGTATGTATATACAGTAGAATGTAATCCGTAATTTTTACAGATAACATTCTAGAAGGTGGACACCTCATTTTGGATTTGACCATTTATTTTAAATGGATGATGAGGTGGATATTTGAGAGAGCGGGGTATGGTGAGAACCATGCTTCTATAGTTGCACAAATGAATTGTTTATTCATTTGTGCCAACTATTCAAGCATGGTGTGATTTTAAAATTGGAGAGAAATGTTTTACAAAACCTTGCATCTTATTTTCTCTCTAATGGATGGTTCATTTTCTCACTTGAGCTCTCTCTCACCATCATGCTTCACTCCCCTCTCTTGAGTTTTCATGAGTTCCTCCGCCTTCAACCTCAACCTCCTCTATACAATCTCATGAGTTAAGAATCAAGAGAGGAGGTGAGATAGATAAACACATGGATCCATTCAGTACATCCTAGGCACTCTAGATTAGCAACCTAGAGTCCTTAGTTGCTTCACTTGCTTATGGTGTGGAGCTAGAGCCAAGAACTACATCCCTCAGGTGGATCATCTTCGACGGAGGAAGACCAGCGACCAAGTTCAGTCGAGGACGCCTCAAAGAGCTTGGGAAGATGGTAGAAGACCAAAGGACTTGGTTCATTCGGTATAACATTCTAACCTTGTAGTTTAGCTCATTTGTAGTTATCTAGTAAGGGTTTATGTTTCGATCTTGGGCGGGTTTCGTTAGCGTCAATTTTTTAAAAACGCCAGTTTTTGTTCCGCACGGGCCACGGTTGATGGCCAGGGAACTGACGTAACCCAACACGACGATGATGAGCCGACTAGTTTTCAGCAAGCCATCATGAGTAGAGACTCAGTGATGTGGCTGGATGCTATACGATCCGAGATGGAATCCATGTACACAAACAAAGTATGGACTTTGGATTTTGCTCTTACTGGGGTAAAACCCGTAGGATGCAAATGGATCTTCAAAAAGAAGATTGGTGTAGATGGACAGGTAGAAACCTATAAAGCTAGACTTGTTGCTAAAGGTTTTCGTCAAAGACCAGGATTGGACTATGAAGAAACTTTTTCACCAGTGGCTATACTTAAATCCATTCGGATCCTACTTGCCATTGTTGCCTTCCATAACTATGACATCTGGCAGATGGATGTTAAAACCGCTTTTCTAAATGGAAGTTTGGAAGAGTGTGTTTACATGGATCAACCAGAGGGTTTCATAGACAGTGGGTGCAGCGGAAAGGTGTGCAAGTTGCTTAAATCCATCTATGGATTAAAGCAGGCATCGTGGAGTTTGAACATCTGCTTTGATGAGACGGTTAAGGAATTTGCCTTTATCAAAAAATGTAGATGAACCTTGTTTTTAGAAAAAGATTGTAGGGAGAACTGTGGTATTCCTCGTTTTATACGTAGATGACATTCTCCTAATAGGAAATGATATTCCTATGCTACAATCGGCTAAGCTGTTCTTGTCACAGAAATTCTCTATGAAAGACCTGGGTGATGCCTTGTACATTCTTGGGATTAAGATCTATCATGATAGATCTAAAAGAATGTTGGGACTTTCACAGTCGAGATACATTGACACCATACTAAAGAGGTTTAGTGTGGAAGATTTTAAGAGCGGTAATTTACCCGCTTGACACGGAATTACCCTCTCCAAAGAGATGCCTCCCAAGACTGATGAGGAGATCGCTTTAGCGGTAGGATCGATAATGTATGTGATTCTATGTACCAGACCAGATGTTGCTTACACACTTAGCGTTATAAGCAGGTATCATTCCAACCTAGGTGAGAAACATTGGATAGCGGTAAAGAACATTTTTAAGTACCTCAGAAGGACTAAGGAGATGTTCTTGGTGTACGGTAATGGGGACCTCCAGATCGATGCTTTTACCGACTCTGGCTTCCAAAGTGACAAGGATGACTCTAAATATGTCTCGGTTTATGTGTTTACCCTCAACGGAGGGGCGGTCTGTTGGAAGAGTTCTAAACAGGACATAGTAGCAGACTCGACGATGGAGGCTGAGTACATTTTTGCTTATGATGCCGCAAAAGAGGCAACCTGGATGAGGAAGTTCGTTTCTGAACTTCAGGTGGTTCTATCTTTTTATAATCCAATACCTTTGTATTGCGATAATAATGGAGCCATGGCTTTGGCAAAGGAACCACAGTCCTATCAAAAATCCAGACATATCTTGAGGCAGTATCACCTGATCAGGAAGATCGTGGATCACCAGGAGATCGAGGTGCGGATAATAGAAACAAAGGACAACACGGAAGATCCATTCACCAAGGCCATCCCTCAAGTCCAGTGCGAGAGACTGTTGGAGATGTGGGGTATGCGGTACACCAGCAACTGGCTCTAGTGCAGATGTTGGGTACTTAATATGCCAATTACAAGCCTTAGTGCAAGTGGGAGATTGATGGATATGTATGCCCTATAGGCCTTCATTGTATAGGATGCTAGGGATATGTATATACAGGACAATCTTGCTCGATATGGTAGTATGCTATTGTTGGATAAAGGGCCCTCATGTCAATTATTGAATCGCAGGCACGCGATTGTGATGATTGAGGGAGGACCTATACCGGTAGAACAGTCTTACTCGAGATGATAGTATGCTATCTGGTTTGTCTTTATCATCATGTACAGCATTAGGTGGTTTTACAGATCACTATTACATATTGATAGAGCCCATAGGATTCTTGCTTGACTACCAGCATTATGATGGCGATCATATAAGTGGGAGCTGGGTGGTCTATAAGCACATCCTTAAATGTTCCTAGTCGTGGGAGTATCAAGACTGGGCATCGATACTCCGGAGTAGACTAGTGTATACTTATCGAGACCACGATGAGGGGCGGTGGCCGGTCTCACAAGCCATTGGTGTCAGTTTGTCACCAAAGATAGAATACATGTGCTCATTGGGTTATGAGTACACTGGACGGACTTGCCGAGAATATGCTAATTGGTATTATACCTATTGTCAGATTGCATTTCCCAGGTGACATGAGTACAGGTTAGTATGTCGACCTGAGATCGTCATTTGTCTCGTGTGAGTTCTCACTGTGCTTTGATTACTACCCTACCATAGCTCAAAAGAGTCGTGCAAACAGGATTTAGTTGGGTACAGTCCCGAGCCACATGGAGGCAGTAAGCGGATCGTTGGGGATTCGTCTCTCCCGGTATTGGGGGTTGATGCCGCGTTATGCACGGGTGGCCATCACCAGAAATCCTTGACCAATGTAGTCGAGAATTACTGATCTAGGATCAGTAGTTTCTCAGGTGGTGATGGGTTTCATACCGACACGAAATATCGCGTTATCAGGGGTCTGACTTTATCCACCCCCTAGACTCGATATGCGATACTCTTAGATGAACAGACCGGACTGTATGGAGATTGTCACGGACAGGTTTAGTAGGGGTTTGGATGAGTTGGCTCGTCGACCTTCCTTTCGCTCAATACCTGGGCAGCCGTTACGTACAGCTAGTGCCGCTGACGTGCTTGTGGTTAAGCCCACTGCCAGCATATTGATGAGTCTTTAGAGTCCCACACAGAGGGTTTTCACAGTTCAGGCGATATGGTGTAGATGACGTATGTTGGTATATACAGGTGTCCGATTAAATATGTGTACATGCTACACAGACTTTAATCGGACGGATGATAATACTAGAGGCTTAGGGTTAAGCCGGATTATTAAATCAGTTTTTTATTTAATAATTTATATATATATTTTTATATATGTATTCTAATATTATTGTTCACAATTCTTTTTCTCTCTTGGCTATTCATATTTTTGTACGAATACACGCATATGTATTTCGATACGTATACCAGGTTGTATTATGTATTTATACGGACTAGCTTCTATAAGTTGGACACCTCATTTAGATGATTTTCTTTTTAGAAAATCATTTGTTTTTCTAAATGAGGTGGAGGGTGAGTTGGCATGAGCATGGTGAGGCATATAGAGAGGTATGGATATGATTTGTTTATTGTAAAATGAGGAGATATTTTTCCATGGTTGAAATTATAGTAGCCATTCTTTCTTCATGCTAGCATCTTGATCATTCATTGATATTGATTCACTCTCACTCTTGAGAGACTTAGCCATTTCCTTGGTTGCTCATGCCACTAGTTTCCTCACCTCCTCCTTCTTCTTGAGTTGCTTATTTGTGCGTTTATCTTGAGAGAAAAAAATAGGGAGACATTCCTACACCTCCACTATCCATTGCTAGCAACCTTGGAGCGTCGGTTACCTCGCTTGGCGATGCTGAAACCTGTGTCGTTTCTCTCGGGTGGATCATCATCGATTAAGGAAGACCGGCAACCAAATTCGATCCGCAACTCCTAGGAGCTAAAGGAGGTGGTAGAAGACCGAAGTACTTGGTTCATTCGGTATAACCATCTCTATCCTTTAGTTTAGCTCTATTAGTTTGTTAGTATAGGTTTATGGTTTCGATCTTGGTCGGGGTTTTGTTTGCGCCAAAAATTTTAAACACCAGGTTTTGTTCCGCATCGGCCACGGTAGATGACCAGGGTGCCGGCGAAACCCAACAATGGTATCAGAGACACCCATAAACTAATACTAGCTAGTTTGCTTAAAGTTAGAATATTGATCGACCAAATTTTCCGATTTCCTTTTTCACATGCTTGCTGTCGATTTTGAAAAGTGTTTAAAAATCTTTCTGTTATTCTTAAAAATACGTGCAGGCATTTATAGGGGACCACAAGTGTTAGTTATATGTATGCCCTAGAGGCCATTACTATACATAGGATGTATATTGTAGTGGATGCTTGGACATATATAGGGAGGACTTTCTTGCTCGACATGATAGTATGCTATCTGGTTGCTCTTTACCTTAACGTGTACACTGATTGTCTCTCTGTTACATGTTGGTAAAGCCCTTAGGATGTGTACTTGACTACCTGGACTATGATGCAGATCATACTAGTGGTGACATGGTAGTCCATAAGTACATCCTGTAAGTCCACGTTGCCCATCCCGGTGCTTGCGGGGAGGCGGAAAACGGAATAAAAATCAGATTTTTATGAGCTAAGGCAACATGGACTAGAGCTAGAAGGATCTTTGCTAAACAAAAACTTGCTAAAGCAAACTAGTAACTAGCTAAGTGCTAGAAAGGTTATACCTTGGGCTTTAAGTCCTTCTCTCCTTGCTCCTTGGAGTGGTGGAAGGAGGTCACCTTGGTCGTTTTCTCACATCGAAGAAAGATCCACCCGAAAGCCTCAACCTTTGGCTTCAACTCCAAGCTAGGAGTAACTAGGGTGCAAGAAGTGCTAGTCCTTGAACCTTAGATGATAGTAAAGATGATCAAGAGAGGGTTTTTCTCAAGCTCAAGTGTTTCTCAACACATGAAAGGGAGAGAGCTTGAGGGAGAGGAAGAACAAGAGAGAGAAAAGATATGATAGAATGAGAGAATAATAACCATTCTCACATATATGTGTGAATTATTGTAATTAGATAATTAGCTAGATAATTGTCATGGTTAATCAAGACATGACCATTATCATTTCATTTTTACTGCAATTTGCAAGGATCAAAGAGCATCTTCCAAATGAAATGATGATAGTCAAATTGTCAACTAGGTCAACAAGTCAAGATAGGTCAAATGGTCAACAACCATAACCATGCACAATTATTAAACTAATATCAATTAACAATAATACACACATAAGCATTAGGGTTAATAAAATGACAATAGTCATTAACCCTAATCAAAGTCCTCTCCCTCAATCTCAAGCAACTGTGCATACGCACCCGCATTCGTGATCCGAGGAACACGAATACAATGAGGAAAACCAATCCCAAATCATATACTAGGATCCGGTTTAAACAAAAGCCCGCTAGTATATACTGTCCGGACAGCAAACGTGCACAAGTGCGTGAATGTGAACGAACCCTGTCGCAAAACCATGCGACCTCTACTCATTTTGCCTAAAGGCGAATAACTCTCTGTGTGGGACTCTAAAGACTCGACACTACGCTGGCAGTGGGTTTAACCACAGACCGCAAGCGGCACTAGTTGTACGTAACGGTCCCCAGGTAGGTCGATAAGAAGACTGACGAGGTGAACCCCATCCGAACTCCTACTGAGCCTGTATGTGACAATCTCCGTACAGTCCAGTCTGTTCGTCTGATACATCGCATGGCGGGCCTAGGGGGGCGGTGAACGTCAGTCCCCTAATAGCGGTACAAGTCGTGTCGGAGTGTAGCCCAGAACACCCTAAGATAACACTGGAAACCTACCAGTATATCTCGCTTGCCCTGGCCAGGGACTACTCGTGTAATGGCTCTCCTGCACACAGCGCGATGTCAACCCCCAATACCGGTGTAACGTTTTAAAAATAATTAAATAAATAATTAAATGAATAAAATTGTTTAAGTGAATTTTATGAATTTCGGTAAAGTAAAATGTATTTTTCGTAAAATTAAACCGTGATTGTTTTTCATTATAATTTCAAAAATACCTATTTTAATTATGTAACTACTAGTAAATGGTGTTTATTTAGCCACTTATAAATTTTTAGTTCAATTAAATATTTTTCCTAAATTAAATATTTTAAATATTAACATAAGCTTTATTTTTTATTTAAATTAGTGTAAATTACAAATTTGAATGGTTTTAATTTGTAAAAATAAGCCATGGTATATTAGAATCAAGTGTGTAATATGCAAAATCTTTTCCAAAATCTCTCCATGGTTCTAGAAATTTCTAGGAAAAGGGTTAAATTGAAAAAGTTAGATAATAAAGGGTTTAAGTGAAAAAAATGCATTATTTATGAACTTTCTACACAATACCACACATTTTTTCTCTCTCTCCACCCTCCTCCCTCTCCATGGCCGGCCTCCCCTCCATGGGTAGCCCCAAAATTTTCCCCCCATCATTTTTGCATTAAAGATCATCAAAATTCATCAAAAATTCCAAAAATAAATCTCAAAAATCAACATTCAACCTCTACCATTTTCCTTTGACCTATTTAGCATGGATTTTGGAGATAGAAAGCATGCATTTTGGAGGCTTATTTCATGTTTGGGTCTCATATTTTGGAGGTATAAATTTCCTTCTTTTGATTTATTGTTATTAGATGTTCATTTAAGCATAATTAGATTAATTTGATTAATTCTAGTTGCAAATTCTAAAATTCAAGTTAGGTTTGTAAATTCAAGTTATGATTTTTATTAATTAATTAGGGTTATAATAGTTAGTTTAACACTTTTAGAATTAGAAAATCTTGCATGTTTGTTGAATTGTAAATTTTTTCATTTAAAATTGTTTAAATGAAGCTTTTTAGCTAACTAGTTTTTGTAAAATATATATGTGGGTGATATAAAATTCCAATTAAGGTGGCTATCATTAGATTGTAGTTTTAGTGAGAACTTTAGCATGTTAATGGAAAGAAAAACTTAGTTTGATTGCTAGTTTCTATTGATAATTGATAAATTGTGATAAAAATTGCTATTTTGTAAACTAGATTTTAGAAATTTCTAAATAAATGTGATTAAAAATATAATTTATGGTTTCATTAAATCATTATCATTATGAATTATGGTTTAATACATTAATTCATGAAAAATCACGTTTTGTGGTGGAATTGTGGTATTTTGCTTGAAAAATGTTAAAAATTGTTAAAAGTTGCAAACTAGAAATTTCAAATATATGCAAAATTGTGTAATAAAAATAAAGTAAGGGGTTGTATAGTCTAGTTATGCCATTTAATGAGTTTTATAACCATTGGATTCATTTAAATGTCAAGTTTTGATGAAAAACGGTAAATTGGTATTTTCGGGTTTTATGAAATCGGGCGATTTAATGGATTTTAGGGTTTCGATAGATTTAATCATGTTTTATAATATAAGTAATGTGTTTTAAAACTACGAGTTAATTGTTGATGTTTATCTCGATCCATCGGAGTTTGTACGCCGATATCGAACGATATTTGGTTCTTTTGCGCGGACGGGACATAGGTTTTAACCTATGCTTGTTCCTTGTATCGTTTGACTTTTGTATGTGATTCGGTTTACGATGCTATTTATATGTTTGCGTTTAGGTACCCTTCAAGTGGACTGCGGGCGATGAAGAGGAGGATGGCGACACCGTCTTCGGCAGACATGGACCAGGTGAGTAGATGCATATCTACGGGGGGAAGTCGGGTGGATGGCGTTTAGCACCCCCGCAACGTAGAATAGAAATAGTACTTATTGACATTAGGAAAACCCGATGTGACCCTAGATTCTTACTGAGCAGGACCCTAGTAATGACCCTAGGCGGGACTAGACTGATTTAGGAAAACCATACCTGAGGATGAATACTTTGGGAGAGGTTCGTAGGTTTCTGATAGAAACACACACGCACACACTAAAACTTGACATGGCGTATACGTATATGTGTGTATATATATAAAACTAGGTATAGGTGTATATATATACACAACACATATATGGGATTCACTGATGTGATATGATATCCGAGATATGATGAAACAGTGTAACTGGGCTTGATGCCGTGATTCTTGGCTATACAGTCGTATTAAGTGTTAGCGGATCATTAGAGAATGAGATAATGAATATGTATACTTAAATTATAAGGGGTAGTGATGATATTGAGGTACATAGGACTCTAAAATAGTACCCGGACTGTAACCTGTGATTGATCACGATATGGGATATGTATGACTTGATTACGACATCATATAGGTGTGACCTGATGTCGATATCATAGAGGTGTGACTTGAGGACGATATGATATCAGTATGACTTAATCATAATATGATACATATGACATGATATTTCTGAGGATAAACTAATGATGCTTATTATGATGGCAATAATATATGATTGATGTAGGCGATTACAGTTTAGCACCTTGATCATGAGATGTGTTGGTGATGACATTATACGAATAATGAGACACCTAGGAGATACTTGACCCTTACCCCGATATTGGGATGCCGTACGATGGATTTTACCGTACGAGGCTTAGATTTGATGATTGATCCACACTCTTGATTCGAGGAAGCCGTACTACGTACGTGACGCTATTGAGGCGGGATCGCCGACTATTAGAGATATTGATTCAGACCTTAGGTAGACTCTAGTTTTTACTGACTAGTCTATTAGGTTTAGTTCTTTAGGATGTTAGATGGACACTAGTTTAGGTTCGACTCACATAGTGGTAGTTGTACTTGTATTTCGCAGAGGAGTGGATAATGCACATCTGTATTTACATTCATACTGTAATCATCATGGTGCATGTTCTTACATATGTTGCTATAATCAGTATAAACTTTACCTGTTAGGACACCAGCACTATTACCGATGATGCGCATATTCCACGCACACTTATTTGCCGGCTCACACACATCATCATCGGTAATTGCTATGTCACGTACACTTTAGATCATATTGACTTTTATGGATAGAATCAGTTAACAACTAGACCGCTATAATATTGTGATTATTCTCTGACATTAGTACAAACATGATATTTATTGCTTAGACATTCATGCATTCATATTTTCATGTTATCATGCAGTATTATGGGCATATGCCGACACTTATCATATACTTACTCATGATTTTGAGATTTGGATTTCTATGAGATTTCTGGATTTTTGGGGAAAACCGCAAAAATATATAAAAACTTCTCTCTCTCTCTCCTCTTCTCTTTTTTTAAAATAAGATGCGGTTTTCTCGTGATGTATGTATCGTCCACCATGAGATTTCATGTTTTCTGTTGGATTTCGAGACCCGATTCGAGGAGTGGATGAACCGTCTCGGGTACATGGTGGGCCCGATATGGTATCCCGGGGCAAGAAGATCGAGTTGTAGACGATGAGCCTGGCAGGGGAAGGCTACCTACCGGTGATGTCTGGCGCGGCGGATATCCGGAGGATACCGACCGTTGTCGTGAGATTTGATGATATGGGCCGATCCGGACTGACGGAGCCCGAGATATTGAGACTTGAGATTACATGTGTTGTGTCGACGCTTGACACGGATTTCCATGGATTTCATTTTTGAGATTTCAGATTCTTATACACATTTTACTATGATAACAGCTAAAGATTTCTTATACATATATATCTGGATTTCAGGATTTGTTACTTTACATTCATGGTGCATGCATTTCATTTCATATGACATAGTATTATATGAGGCACTGACACAAGCACGGAGTATCTGCACTTACACGTAGTTTTACCCTGCTATTACTAGATGATTGGGATATTATAGTGTATTATTATGACCTAGGATAGCGTCGTGCATTCGATTTCTTTTAGTAGATGTCTTCTACTCACGAGTTGGCAACTCACCCCCGTTGTGCCAAATTCTTTACAGGTTCGATGTACAGGTTTCCGTGGCAGCTTGTTGGCACATCTTTTCTTCAGGGTGATTTGCACGGTAGGTTGGTTCACTTGTATCCGAACCACCATTGTACTTTTATTCATTCATTTGTATCTAGTAAGCTCCATCAACCATACTTGTATTACTTGATAAGTTTATTGGACCAGTATTTTACTTCGACCTTAGAGTCGCGCATGTATTATTCTGATCTGGTGGTTTTGTTTTCTTTTGAGTTTTGAGCCTCGCCCTTTGGCGTTGTATATTATTGTGCTTGTTGTGGTTGTTTCCGCCTGTTGGCGTTGTTGCTAGCTCCCGTTTGGGGATGCTTTTTATTGTTTATGTATATTATACTTGTTGTACCCATTTGGGGGCCACTTTTTACAGAGGAGACTCTGCCGAAATTTTTGGGAAATTTGCTGATTCTTTTAAATTTGTTTTCTTTTTCTTCTTCTTCTTCTTCTTCTATGGTTTAGATTTCTGGGCTTCGGCTTACTTAGGTTACGTGGCGCCTCTAGACGCTTCGTAATCTAAGTGCCGGTCACGTTCCGTACTCTCGGATCGTGACAAAGTTGGTATCAGAGCGCTAGGTTTAACCTTGTATACGTCTAGGTGACCCTTGGTTGATGGAGTAGGCGATTTAGGTAGAGTAACGTACCGTGGGTATGGTCCGCGGCATACTTACGATACGCTACTCTGCTTAAGGAGCCTTAGGATGTACAATTGTTTGCACCGTATTCCATTCGTTCTTTTGATCTATCTTCGTCAATGTTGGAGGGTGGTTTTTGTTACCACGGGCACACTGGCAGAGGGAGCTGCGGCTCGAATGCGATAACCATTAGAGTATTGGTTATTCTTGAGGATTGGAGTATTGCTTAGCGTGCGGACGAAGGGTATTCACATACCGTCCGGATGAAGTTAAAGGGTTCAAACGATTATTAGAAAACCATTTTCCCAAGTTTAAAGTATTCGGAAGAACATGCAGGTATTTCGATGGACCCTCTAGAAGAATGAAACCCTAACTCGACATAATGACCATGAGAACGCCCTTGAACCTTAGGGTTTACGGAAGTTCCGCGGTGCCATTAGTGAGGCTTGGGTTTGCCCTTCTACGGCTGGATCATCGATGCTGGGGTATGTACCGGATATTTTTAAACTGTACTTGAGTGTTGAGCTCTCGGGGAATTATGGGATTTTGATGGATCGATCGAAAAGTTAATGTAGTCCGGATATCAGGTGAAGGGATCGATTACGTGGGAGACTCTAGATATGAGTATTGCCGTAGGTAGCACAGTCAGCACAGCTACGAAGAGACGAGTTCGAAGCAATCGACATCAGAAGAAAGAGGCGGATATTGACGATAGTGTTTACGATTGTGATTTAGTGATTTGAATTTCATATTTTCGTTGATTGGATTTTGGTATTTTGAGGACTTTGTTCTACGATTGGTATTTCATGTGTGGACCTTCATTTCATTCTATTTGTGTTTCATATATCAGTTGTATTGATGTTGTTTAGTACACATCCAGTACACTTGATTTGGTTTTATATATTTTGAGATTTTTGATTTGATTTCGTGCATAGGGGTTATACATGATTTTAACATATGTTTCGACCTAGTTTTCATGCATTTTTGTGCTGTGATTTCGATTTTGATATTCGATGTATGTTTTCGTGCACCATGTGCACCTGATTAAGATTCTTGCGCATACTTGGCGCACTTGATGCGATTTTGTGCACACCAGATGCACTAAATCGGGGTTTTGTGCAGATTAGATGCACCTGATATTGAGTCGTGCACGCCCGTTGCACTTGACAGATGTTTTTGGTGCACACCTGTTGCACTTAGTTTTTTTGTTGTGTGTATTTGTGGTATCTGTATTTTGTTTCGATTTCAGTGCGCACCGGACGCACATGATATTTTATTGATGTGATTGGGATTGATTTCAGTTTGAGCAGTATGTTTTCATAATCATTATTATTTGATTTAGTAACCAGGCGGGACGTGTATGTTAAATAAAAGATATATATATATATATATATAGCTATTTTTAAAAAAAATTAAATGTCCGCTACTTATGCCGTGACACGTGCATTGCACGGCGATTTTCAAGAGGGGTTTTTGTATGCTTCTTTATTATGATGTTTAGACGATTTTACTAGGATGCGGACTATATATTAGTTATAGATTGATGTATATTATGATGGTTTTCATACTGGGTTTTGATATTTTATTCTCGCCATAACTCCGATGATTGCGTTATGCTTGACGGAGTTGATTTTAGTTATGTATTGATGATTTCGGAGCCCCGACGATTTGAGTGTTTGCTAAATATTTTAATATTTGGAGGGGGAGTTTTAATTTAAATTCGGGGACCGAATTTCTTAAAGGGGGGAAGATTGTAACGTTTTAAAAATAATTAAATAAATAATTAAATGAATAGAATTGTTTAAGTGAATTTTATGAATTTCGGTAAAGTAAAATGTATTTTTCGTAAAATTAAACCGTGATTGTTTTTCATTATAATTTCAAAAATACCTATTTTAATTATGTAAGTACTAGTAAATGGTGTTTATTTAGCCACTTATAAATTTTTAGTTCAATTAAATATTTTTTCTAAATTAAATATTTTAAATATTAACATAAGCTTTATTTTTTATTTAAATTAGTGTAAATTACAAATTTGAATGGTTTTAATTTGTAAAAATGAGCCATGGTATATTAGAATCAAGTGTGTAATATGCAAAATCTTTTCCAAAATCTCTCCATGGTTCTAGAAATTTCTAGGAAAAGGGTTAAATTGAAAAAGTTAGATAATAAAGGGTTTAAGTGAAAAAAATGCATTATTTATGAACTTTCTACACAATACCACACATTTTTTCTCTCTCTCCACCCTCCTCCCTCTCCATGGCCGGCCTCCCCTCCATGGGTAGCCCCAAAATTTTTCCCCCATCATTTTTGCATTAAAAATCATCAAAATTCATCAAAAATTCCAAAAATAAATCTCAAAAATCAACATTCAACCTCTACCATTTTCTTTTGACCTATTTAGCATGGATTTTGGAGATGGAAAGCATGCATTTTGGAGGCTTATTTCATGTTTGGGTTTCATATTTTGGAGGTATAAATTTCCTTCTTTTGATTTATTGTTATTAGATGTTCATTTAAGCATAATTAGATTAATTTGATTAATTCTAGTTGCAAATTCTAAAATTCAAGTTAGGTTTGTAAATTCAAGTTATGATTTTTATTAATTAATTAGGGTTATAATAGTTAGTTTAACACTTTTAGAATTAGAAAATCTTGCATGTTTGTTGAATTGTAAATTTTTTCATTTAAAATTGTTTAAATGAAGCTTTTTAGCTAACTAGTTTTTGTAAAATATATATGTGGGTGATATAAAATTCCAATTAAGGTGGCTATCATTAGATTGTAGTTTTAGTGAGAACTTTAGCATGTTAATGGAAAGAAAAACTTAGTTTGATTGCTAGTTTCTATTGATAATTGATAAATTGTGATAAAAATTGCTATTTTGTAAACTAGATTTTAGAAATTTCTAAATAAATGTGATTAAAAATATAATTTATGGTTTCATTAAATCATTATCATTATGAATTATGGTTTAATACATTAATTCATGAAAAATCACGTTTTGTGGTGGAATTGTGGTATTTTGCTTGAAAAATGTTAAAAATTGTTAAAAGTTGCAAACTAGAAATTTCAAATAAATGCAAAATTGTGTAATAAAAATAAAGTAAGGGGTTGTATAGTCTAGTTATGCTATTTAATGAGTTTTATAACCATTGGTTTCATTTAAATGTCAAGTTTTGATGAAAAACGGTAAATTGGTATTTTCGGGTTTTATGAAATCGGGCGATTTGATGGATTTTAGGGTTTCGATAGATTTAATCATGTTTTATAATATAAGTAATGTGTTTTAAAACTACGAGTTAATTGTTGATGTTTATCTCGATCCATCGGAGTTTGTACGCCGATATCGAACGATATTTGGTTATTTTGCGCGGACGGGACATAGGTTTTAACCTATGCTTGTTCCTTGTATCGTTTGACTTTTGTATGTGATTCGGTTTACGATGCTATTTATATGTTTGCGTTTAGGTATCCTTCAAGTGGACTACGGGCGATGAAGAGGAGGATGGCGACACCGTCTTCGGCAGACATGGACCAGGTGAGTAGATGCATATCTACGGGGGGAAGTCGGGTGGATGGCGTTTAGCACCCCCGCAACGTAGAATAGGAATAGTACTTATTGACATTAGGAAAACCCGCTGTGACCCTAGATTCTTACTGAGCAGGACCCTAGTAATGACCCTAGGCGGGACTAGACTGATTTAGGAAACCATACCTGAGGATGAATACTTTGGGAGAGGTTCGTAGGTTTCTGATAGAAACACACACGCACACACTAAAACTTGACATGGCGTATACGTATATGTGTGTATATATATAAAACTAGGTATAGGTGTATATATATACACAACACATATATGGGATTCACTGATGTGATATGATATCCGAGATATGATGAAACAGTGTAACTGGGCTTGATGCCGTGATTCTTGGCTATACAGTCGTATTAAGTGTTAGCGGATCTTTAGAGAATGAGATAATGAACATGTATACTTAAATTATAAGGGGTAGTGATGATATTGAGCTACATAGGACTCTAAAATAGTACCCGGACTGTAACCTGTGATTGATCACGATATGGGATATGTATGACTTGATTACGACATCATGTAGGTGTGACCTGATGTCGATATCATAGAGGTGTGACTTGAGGACGATATGATATCAGTATGACTTAATCACAATATGATACATATGACATGATATTTCTGAGGATAAACTAATGATGCTTATTATGATGGCAATAATATATGATTGATGTAGGCGATTACAGTTTAGCACCTTGATCATGAGATGTGTTAGTGATGACATTATACGAATAATGAGACACCTAGGAGATACTTGACCCGTACCCCGATATTGGGATGCCGTACGATGGATTTTACCGTACGAGGCTTAGATTTGATGATTGATCCGCACTCTTGATTCGAGGAAGCCGTACTACATACGTGACGCTATTGAGGCGGGATCGCCGACTATTAGAGATATTGATTTAGACCTTAGGTAGACTCTAGTTTCTTACCGACTAGTCTATTAGGTTTAGTTCCTTATGATGTTAGATGGACACTAGTTTAGGTTCGACTCACATAGTGGTAGTTGTACTCGTATTTCGCAGAGGAGTGGATAATGCACATCTGTATTTACATTCATACTGTAATCATCATGGTGCATGTTCTTACATATGTTGCTATAATCAGTATAAACTTTACCTGTTAGGACACCAGCACTATTACCGATGATGCGCATATTCCACGCACACTTATTTGCCGGCTCACACACATCATCATCGGTAATTGCTATGTCACGTACACTTTAGATCATATTGACTTTTATGGATAGAATCAGTTAACAACTAGACCGCTATAATATTGTGATTATTCTCTGACATTAGTACAGACATGATATTTATTGCTTAGACATTCATGCATTCATATTTTCATGTTATCATGCAGTATTATGGGCATATGCCGACACTTATCATATACTTACTCATGATTTTGAGATTTGGATTTCTATGAGATTTCTGGATTTTTGGGGAAAACCGCAAAAATATATAAAAACTTCTCTCTCTCTCCTCTTCTCTTTTTTTAAAATAAGATGCGGTTTTCTCGTGATGTATGTGTCGTCCACCATGAGATTTCATGTTTTCTGTTCGATTTCGAGACCCGATTCGAGGAGTGGATGAACCGTCTCGGGTACATGGTGGGCCCGGTATGGTACCCCGGGGCAAGAAGATCGAGTTGTAGACGATGAGCCTGGCAGGGGAAGGCTACCTACCGGTGATGTCTGGCGCGGCAGATATCCGGAGGATACCGACCGTTGTCGTGAGATTTGATGATATGGGCCGATCCGGACTGACGGAGCCCGAGATATTGAGACTTGAGATTACATGTGTTGTGTCGACACTTGACACGGATTTCCATGGATTTCATTGTTGAGATTTCAGATTCTTATACACATTTTACAATGATAACAGCTAAAGATTTCTTATACATATATATCTGGATTTCAGGATTTGTTACTTTACATTCATGGTGCATGCATTTCATTTCATATGACATAGTATTATATGAGGCACTGACACAAGAGTATCTGCACTTACACGTAGTTTTACCCTGCTATTACTAGATGATTGGGATATTATAGTGTATTATTATGACCTAGGATAGCGTCGTGCATTCGATTTCTTTTAGTAGATGTCTTCTACTCACGAGTTGGCAACTCACCCCCGTTGTGCCAAATTCTTTACAGGTTCGATGTACAGGTTTCCGTGGCAGCTTGTTGGCACATCTTTTCTTCAGGGTGATTTGCACGGTAGGTTGGTTCACTTGTATCCGAACCACCATTGTACTTTTATTCATTCATTTGTATCTAGTAAGCTCCATCAACCATACTTGTATTACTTGATAAGTTTATTGGACCAGTATTTTACTTCGACCTTAGAGTCGCGCATGTATTATTCTGATCTGGTGGTTTTGTTTTCTTTTGAGTTTTGAGCCTCGCCCTTTGGCGTTGTATATTATTGTGCTTGTTGTGGTTGTTTCCGCCTGTTGGCGTTGTTGCTAGCTCCCGTTTGGGGATGCTTTTTATTGTTTATGTATATTATACTTGTTGTACCCATTTGGGGGCCACTTTTTACAGAGGAGACTCTGCCGAAATTTTTGGGAAATTTGCTGATTCTTTTAAACTTGTTTTCTTTTTCTTCTTCTTCTTCTTCTTCTATGGTTTAGATTTCTGGGCTTCGGCTTACTTAGGTTACGTGGCGCCTCTAGACGCTTCGTAATCTAAGTGACGGTCACGTTCCGTACTCTCGGGTCGTGACAACCAGGAGAGACGAATCCTGTCTAACCGTCACTGCCTCCAAGTGCTTCGGGACTGCACCCAAAACTACCTGTTTGCACGACTCCTTTGAGCCGTGGTAGGGTAGTAATCAAAGTGCAGTAGGAACACACTCGAGACGAAGTGACAGTGTCAAGTCGGCGGACTAAGCTATACTCATGTCACCTGGGAACTGATAACTGACGATAGGTATAATACCAACCAAAAGTTCCCGACGAGTCCTGTCCAGTGTACTCGTAACCCAACGAGCACCCGCATACTATCTCAAGTACGACATACTGACGGCTGTGGGACAGACCGTCTCCCACACTGGGATGAGAAGCGTATACGCTAGTCTACTCCGGAGTATCGATGCCCTGTCTCGATAGTCCAATGACTAGGGACCTGTATAAGGATGTGCTTAAAGATCACCCAGCTCCCACGAGTGTGAGCGCCATCACAACGCTGGTAATCAAGCAAAGATCCTAAGGGCTCTACTAATATGTATATCAGCAATATGCTAAAAAAAACACATGCACATATTAAAGCAGAGACAAACCAAGTAGCATACTACCATTTCGAGCAAGATTGTATATACAACTGTGAATATCCCAAGCTTCCATCAAGTAATATACAAACTAGTATGATACAGTAATGGCCTCTAGGGCATATACACTAACAATCTCCCACTTGCACTAAGGCCATGTACTGGCGTATCGAAGACCTATCATCTCGATCAGCCGCTCGAACTGAGTCTGGGGCAAAGCCTTGGTGAATGGATCTGCGGTGTTATCCTCTGATGCAACTCTCCGGACCTCGATCTCCTGGCGATCTACGATCTCCCTGATCAGGTGATACCGCCTTAAGATGTGTCTGGATTTCTGATGGGACCTGGGTTCCTTCGCTAAAGCTATAGCCCCGTTGTTGTCGCAATACAAAGGTATTGGATCAACAATGGACGGAACCACCTGAAGTTCTCTCAAGAACTTCCTCATCCAGACAGCTTCTTTTGTGGCATCAGATGCAGCGATGTATTCCGCTTCCATAGTCGAGTCAGCAACGGTTTCCTGTTTGGAGCTCTTCCAACACACCACCCCTCCATTGAGGGTAAAGACAAAACCCGACATGGACTTGGAATCATCCTTGTCACTCTGGAAGCTGGAGTCAGCAAAGGCCTCAATCTGCAGGTCTTTTCCGCCATACACCAAGAACGTCTCCTTAGTCCTTCTCAGGTACTTGAGAATGTTCTTTACTGCTATCCAATGTTTCTCCCCAGGGTTTGACTGATACCTGCTTACCACACTCAGTGCATAAGCCACATCCGGTCTGGTACACAACATCGCATACATTATAGAGCCTGCCGCAGAAGCGTAGGGTATAATAGACATGCGATCCCTCTCCAAATCAGTCTTAGGAGACATCTCTTTGGAGAGAGTGATCCAGTGACAAGCCGGTAGATTATCGCGCTTGGAATCTTCCATACTGAATCTCTTCAGTATGGTGTCGATGTACCTGGACTGCGAAAGTCCTAATATCCTCTTGGATCTGTCACGGTAGATCCGGATACCCAGAATGTATGAGGCATCACCCAGGTCTTTCATGGAGAACCTGCGTGACCAGAACCCCTTGACAGATTGTAGCATAGGAATGTCATTTCCTATTAAGAGAATGTCATCCACGTATAAAACGAGGAATACAACAGTTCTTGCTATAAATCTACAATAGATGCATGGTTCATCTGGATTTTTGATAAAGCCAAATTCCTTGACCGTCTCATCAAAACAGATGTTCCAACTCCGCGATGCCTGCTTTAGTCCATAAATGGACTTAAGCAACTTGCACACCTTTCCGCTGCTCCCACTCTGAATGAAACCCTCTGGCTGAACCATATAGACACACTCCTCTAAATGTCCATTTAGAAAAGCTGTCTTTACGTCCATCTGCCAAATCTCATAATCGTGGAAGGCAGCAATGGCAAGAAGGATCCGAATGGATTTCAGCATAGCTACTGGAGAAAAGGTTTCGTCATAGTCCAAACCAGGTCGCTGACGAAAACCCTTTGCTACCAGTCTAGCTTTATAGGTCTCAACTTGTCCATCTACACCAATCTTCCTTTTGAAGATCCACTTGCATCCTACGGGTTTTACCCCATCTGGAGCAATATCCAACGTCCATACTTTGTTGGTGTACATGGACTCCATTTCGGTCCGCATTGCATCCAGCCATTTTACCGAGTCGACGCTCTGAATGGCTTGCTGGAAGCTAGTAGGCTCATCAAAGTCTATGATGCAATCCTTTCTATCCCCGTCAATGAGAAAACCGTAGTATCTCTTGGGCGGATGAGACTGCCTACTACTCCTGCGGAGTGGCGTGGGAATGTCCTGATCTTTCGAACCCTCTGGTTCAACCAAGCTTTCAGTAATAGCTCGTGGTTCTGGAATTTCTTCCAGTTCTATTGCGCTCCCACTTAATTCTTTTTCTATGAACTGGTGTTCTAGAAAGTGGGCATGGCGAGAAACAAGGACTTTTTGTTCCTCTTCGCAATAGAAGTAATATCCCTTGGAGCTCTTTGGATATCCCACAAACTTGCACTGTACTGAGCGTGCCTCGAGCTTGTCCGCATGCTGCTTTTTTACAAAAGCTGGACATCCCCATGTCTTAATGTGATTAAGATAGGGTCTCTTCCCACACCACATCTGATATGGTGTAGTAGGCACAGTCTTAGTTGGAACTCGGTTCAAAAGGTATGCAGCTGATTCTAGCGCATATCCTCAGAACGATCGCGGCAACTCAGTATTACTCATCATGGACCGTACCATATCCAATAGGGTCCGGTTCCGTCTCTCCGATACACCGTTATGTTGCGGAGTGTATGGAGGAGTAAGCTGAGAGAGAATTCCATTCTCGTTTAAGTAACCCAGGAACTCGGCACTCAAGTATTCACCACCTCGATCAGATCTCAGTGCCTTGATACTTTTGCCTGTTTGTTTTTCTACTTCATTCTTATATTCCTGGAATTTTTCAAAAGCCTCGGATTTATGTTTCATTAAGAAGACATAACCGTACCTTGAAAAGTCATCCGTAAAAGTAATGAAGTAAGAATAACCGCTTCGCGCATGTGTAAACATTGGACCGCACACGTCGCTGTGTACGAGTCCCAAGAGCTCGCTCGCTCTTACTCCGTGTCCAGTGAACGGAGTCTTTATCATCTTTCCCTTGAGACAGGATTGACAAGTTGCATACGATTGATATTCGAACGAATCCAAATATCCTTCTGCATGTAACTTAGTCAACCTTCTCTCATTGATGTGACCCAGTCTACAATGCCATAAGAAAGTTTTATCGATTTCTGGAGACTTTCTTTTGTGTGTATTCTGGACATTGAAAATCTGTGGCTGGTTTAATAAGTATATACCGTTGTTCAATGTACCTGACCCAATCAAAACTTGATTAAGGTGAATGTTCACTACATTACTTACAAATGCAAATTCATAACCTTCTTTAGATAATAAAGATACAGAAATGATATTACAGGTTGCATTTGGTACATAATAACAACTACGCAAAACCAAAAAATGTCCATCCGACAATCCCAGGTGATAGTCCCACACGGCCTCAGCATCCATGCTAGCACCGTTTGCAATTCTGAGGGTCATGTCACCTGCCTTCAAAACTCTACGCTTTCTCAACGCCTGCAAAGAATTACAGATATGAGATCCTGATCCGGTATCCAATACCCAGGACGTAGAGTTTATTGATAGACAGTTTTCAATAACATACACACCTGAAGCTGAAGCTGCAACTCGCTTCAAATCCTGTGTTCTGGCTTTCCAAGCCTTGCAATCCTGTTTCCAGTGACCACTTTTGTGACAATAGAAGCATTCTTCCTTCCCCACCAGCTTTCCCGCTACCTTTGTTGCTTTTCCTTTTCCCTTCGTATCCACTTTACCGACACCGCCTCTTGGTTTGGCGGGGGCTTTCTTCTTCTTGCCCTTGGCTTTCGCCCTGGACCTAGAAAAGGAAGATCCTCCTACAAACAAAGTGTATGTCTCCCTACCCTTCTGTAGGGTGCCCTCAGCACTCCTCAACATGTTCAGAAGCTCGGAAAGTTCAACCTCCTTTCCTTGCATGTTGAAGTTAAGAATAAGCTGGGCGTAAGTGGAAGGAAGGGACTGGAGAATCAAATCAGTATAGAGTTCATTCTCCAACGTGGTCCCAAGGTCCGCGAGCTCCTCAATGTAGCCAATCATCTTAAGCACGTGTTCCGCTACCGATGATCCGACGGCCAACCTTGCCGAAAACAACTTCTTCGACACTTCGTATCTTGCGATACGAGACTGCTCTCCATACAGTTCTTTTGTATGAAGAAATATAGACTCTAGATCCATATTCTCGTGCCTCCTCTGATGTTCGTTGTCCATCGAGGCAAGTACGAGGCATCTGGCCTTCACGCAATCTATTTCCCAGGTCTTGTAGATTTCCCTATCTACGACACTGATTTTGGGACCTGGGACAGGGGGAGCTTTGGTGGTAAGGACATACCCCAACTTGTCATAAGTGATTGCCATCTTGACATTCCTGAGCCAATCTTTGTAGTTTGGCCCTGTCAATATGTTTTTATCTAGTAATAACTTAAGTCCGGTCATGTTGAATGGTCGCTGCAATTAGGAGAGAGAAAAGAAACACTTTAGCATGATGCTCTTGCAAGTTTAGAGTGGTTTTTAGTTTGTCTAAACAGGATGGCTCCCACTGTCTCTCGAATCCCTTCTCAAACCGTAAAGAAAGGATTAGTCAGGATCAATCTCACCGTACAATACTTGCTTAACCGTTCAGCCAGGCCAGTGTCGGTACTTCGAGGGAGGTTTTCCAACGCTTTCGCGAAGTTCCTTAATTAAGTAACCTCTTTTCCCTGTGGGCATAGCCCCGCTAACACCTTTCTAGACACCTACTAAGTTTATAGCATTGATCGTTAAGTGAGAGTTTTCCCGAGGAGTAGCATATATTCACAGTAGGATCGGGATCCAAATATCATCGCGTGATAAAACCGAAGGAATCCTACCAGAATCATCACACTCCAAATGGTATGCAACGCTAGCAAGTTTCAGTACTTATGAAACTCCCGATGTGGATTTTTGCCCCATGCTCTTATGACCTTGACTTTGGCCAAAATATCATAAGTCACATGTCAAGTTCTACCCGTCATTCTCCTGGTTAATTTGGACCCACCCGTACCTACCCTTGACTTTGGCCAAAATGGCAGCAGGACTGTCCCAAACCAACGCATCTATCTATGCTGCACATGAATACCAAATAGCTACCAATCACTATGCCTTGACTTTGGCCAAAATACATAGCTTGAATACTTTTTGACCATTCTTGTGGAATGACGGAGGGCTACGAATGGTTTTGGCGAAACCGTGAACGTAGTGAACTTGATCTAATCGATGGAACGAGATAGCTTTTAAAAGGAGTGGTTCAAGCTCCGCGTTTAAAAGTTTAGTTTTGAAAAGAACCGAGTGGTTTTCAAAGTGTTCCAATCGACTTTTACTTGGTTTATTTTGTTGCATTAGTTCTTTTAATGCGTCCTATCATTTAATCCTACCATTGTAGAAAACAACCAAAATATGACGTACGCTTATGCCATTCGCATTCTCCACGGGGCCCCGTCATCACCCGTTAGGTTACTTAACTAACGACAGAGCGGGGGCTGGGCTAGCGCGGCTGTAAAAAATAAGCAACGCTTAAATAGTTATCATATATAAATATATAGCAATGATAGACATTACAGATCACAGATGAATACATTGGATATACTAGGAATCCGCAATCCGTTCGAGCCTGCAACGAAAAGCGGATTACACGGTCGCGGTGAATAGCCAATACCCCACCCAAGACCCCTACGGGTGCGGCAAACTACCCGCCAAGTACCCGAATCGAAGCAACCTCCCTCACCACCGTGAGTAGGCCACTCGACACTTCGAGATACCCGGTAGTTTGTGCACCCCCTCCATGGGTCTATCCTAGGAGCAAAAACAGTAAAAAGAATTATACAATGACGGCTACAACCCCGACCCGGTTGTGCGGCCAAACAAATAATAATGTTACATCAATTTACATGTTACAATGAATGAAAGAAAAAGCAACACTCATCTCACATCCACCCCGGCTATTCATCCGCGACAATCCAACCCATTCATATACACAAACCAATATCAATCACAGATCACAGATATGTATAACCCCGACTAATCGACATATAGCGATTAGCCGACGTTCAATACATTCAAACATCACAGATATAACCTTTTAGTCAAAGTGTATTGAAGTTCGGAAAAAATACGGATTTATAGGCCCCCAAAAACAAATTTCTATTCTGGAAAATCTGGGCACATATAAACCCTCTCAAAAATCCTAAAACCAAGCCAGAGATACACTGCACCAAACTCGACCAAGTGAAGAGCCAAGACGGCCGCGGTTGCGCGGCAATAGCTTGCTATTACCGCGGAACCGCGGCACGTTGGTCGATTCACTTGATCGTTTTTAGTGGCTATCTTTACAAAACCCTGAGACGATTTTTGGAGTAAAACAAATTTTGTTTTGACAAGAAAAAATTTTAACAGAAAACTAGGGTTTTGATATTTTGGTTTTTTGATTTTTCCGTTTCGAACTTCGACACACTTCACTACCTACCTAGTTTATGTTTAGTTAAGCTCTGATACCACTGTAAGTCCACGTTGCCCATCCCGGTGCTTGCGGGGAGGCGGAAAACGGAATAAAAATCGGATTTTTATGAGCTAAGGCAACATGGACTAGAGCTAGAAGGATCTTTGCTAAACAAAATCTTGCTAAAGCTAACTAGTAACTAGCTAAGTGCTAGAAAGGTTATACCTTGGGCTTTAAGTCCTTCTCTCCTTGCTCCTTGGAGTGGTGGAAGGAGGTCACCTTGGTCGTCTTCTCACGTTGAAGAAAGATCCACCCGAAAGCCTCAACTCCAAGCTAGAAGTAACTAGGGTGCAAGAAGTGCTAGTCCTTGAACCCTAGATGAGAGTAAAGATGATCAAGAGAG
Organism: Agapanthus africanus; assembly: GCA_030015575.1. Lineage (NCBI taxonomy): Eukaryota > Viridiplantae > Streptophyta > Magnoliopsida > Asparagales > Amaryllidaceae > Agapanthus > Agapanthus africanus. Next base: position 395,334,156 of record CM057345.1, on the reverse strand, counting down.
GGTTTTTCTCAAGCTCAAGTGTTTCTCAACACATGAGAGGGAGAGAGCTTGAGGGAGAGGAAGAACAAGAGAGAGAAAAGATATGATAGAATGAGAGAATAATAACCATTCTCACATATATGTGTGAATTATTGTAATTAGATAATTAGATAGATAATTATCATGGTTAATCTGTAGGGTTCCTAGGCACTCTCAAGAGGTCTCACAAGGCATCAACCATGCCAATTTCGAATATTACGGTGCCGAGAAACCCTAGACTAGATCGTTAACTAGAATTTTAGGCGACATATGAAACTAGTTAACAACTTAACTACAAGAATGGAAATACAACCTTTGTAGATCCGGTTCTCCACCTCCATAGCTCCGCAATGAAGTCTCCTCGCTGTCCAAATCAAATCCCGGGCTCTAGCGTCGGCTTCATCGGAGAAAGAGCGGGCTAGGTCATCGACGACGTGCCGAAGATGATCTACGTCGAGGCATCACTAGATCAAGCTCCACCTTCATCAAGCCTTGAAAACTTGTGAAGGAAACACACTCTACTACTTGGCAAGAGGTAGAGGATAAAGAAATAGGAAGTGGGTTCACTTTAGAATTTGATTTCTCACTCATTTTCATCAATCATCATTGATGAAGTGAAGCTTTCTTCATGAAAGAAGATGAAGAAGAAGAAGCATCTCTTATTATGATAATTATCCAAATAGAAAATAAAATGAATCCTTATCATAATCTAACCCTAGTTAAGTGTAGAGAATAGACCATGGTTTGCTTAAATGGTTAGGGTTAAGAATGAAGACAAGAATGGTGACTAAGTCAAAGGTTCATGAATCATCAACAAACAAACAAACAAAGCCAGCATTCTTTCTTTATCTTTTCCAAAACAAATAAATAAATAAATAAATAAGATAATCAAAACCCTAATCATTAACTTAACCATGGTTTAATCTTTACACTTAACCAAGTTAATATGTATCATCAAACATGATACAATCATTTGCACAAAAAGTATATCACATATACAACTTGTACAACCAAGTGAGAAAATCCTTTGTAAAGTGAACCGATACTAGTTAATCTAAAGTAATATATCATATATATAATTATACATTAAATCATTAAATCAACACTTGATTTAACAATCCGGTCATATCGCATACAACCGACTAATATCCAATGTATCGGCTTATCGAATCAACCCTTGATTCGATAACTAGGTTATATCGCATACAACCAATCGATACATTCATCGCGAGAATGAAATACGGTATCACATACACGCATTATTCTCGGTCCTGCACATATCTCATATGCGCTCCTATTTCGTTTCGCTTGAGCCAGGAAACCTCTGTGTAGGACTCTAAAGACTCGTCAATACGCCGGCAGCAGGTGATGATCATATCAAATACCCACAAGCCGCAAGCGGTCTGCTAAACGTAACGGACACCCAGGTATTGAGCGATCAGAAGATCGACGAGCAAGCCTGCTCATACTCCTGTGAATCCAACCAGTAACACTTACCGTACAGTCCGGTCTGATCGTCTGATATGTCGCATATCTCGCCTAGGGGTGGTAAACGTCAGACCCCAATAGCTCGATAAGTCGTGTCAATATGAGGTCTAGAACAATTCGAGAAACTACTGGTAACACTTACCATTAAATCTCAGCAACCCTGGCCAGGGATTTCCTGTTATAGCCAATCGAACACAGCGCAACATCAACCCCCTATACCGGGAGAGACGAATCCCTTCCTATCGCTCATTTCCTTCATGTGATTCGGGACTGTACCCAAAAACCACCGTTTTGCATGCCCTCTTGGACGTGGTAAGATGGAAATCAAAGCACAGTGGGAACCACACAAGACTCTATGACGATCTCGGGTCAACAGACTACTCTGTACCAGTGTCACCAGAGAACTGCCATCTGACGTAAGGTATAATACCATCTGGGAGTTCTCGGCGAGTCCGTCCAGTGTACCCAGTCTCCACTGAGCACCCGTATATCATCTCTGATGTCAAACACCAATGGATATGGGATCATCCATCGCCCATCTGTATGGGTCGAGAAGGTATACGCTAGTCTACTCTGGTATATCAATGCCCCGTCTCGATATACCCACGACTAGGGACTTTGAAGGATGTACTTATGGACTACCATGTCCCCACTAGTATGATCCGCATCACAGTCCAGGTAGTCAAGTACACATCCTAAGGGCTTTACCAACATGTAACAGAGAGACAATCAGTATACACGTTAAGGTAAAGTTCAACCAGATAGCATACTATCATGTCGAGCAAGAAAGTCCTCCCTATATATATCCCAGCATCCACTACAATATACATCCAATGTACAGTAATGGCCTCTAGGGCATACATATAACTAACAATCTCCCACTTGCACTAGGGCCATCTGTAGCAGTGGTTGTAGTATCTCATACTCAACCATCCCATAAAAGTCTCTCTCTGGGAATAGGCCTTCGTGAGTGGATCCGCCGTGTTGTCCTCTGAGTCTACTCTCCTAACCCTGATCACCCTGGAGATCAACCATCTCCATGATCAGGCGATACTGCCTTAGAATATGTCTGGATCACTGATGGGATGGGCGTTCCTTGGCATAAGCCACAACTCCATTGTCACACAATGGGAGGAACTAAGTTCATCTCATGAACAAACATACATCCAGACTGCCTCTTTGGTAGCATCTTAAGTAGCGATGTATCCAGCCTTTATCGTCTAGTATGTCACGGTATCTATCTTGGAACTCTTCCAACACACCGTCCCTCCACCGAGGGTAAAGACAATGCCTGTGACTGACATTCAGTCGTCTTTATCACCCTGGAACCCTTCCAGTGATTCTCCCCAGGATCGATTGATACCATCTCACTACATCTAATGAGTATCCTAACATCCAATTACATCTATCTCATAGATGAAAACTCAGAATTTAGGAGGTATCACTTTGATCCTTTATGGAGAATCCCTGTGATAAGCGGAGATTGACAGAGCGTAGCATAGGAAACTACTTCCCTATCAAGAGTATGTCATCTACGTACTCTACGAGGATCATAACCATACTCCCTACTACCTTTTTGTGTATACAAGGTTCATCTACCATTTTGATGATGTCAAACTATATGACTAACTCATCAAAAACAGATGTTCCAACTCCGCGATGCCTGCTTTATCACATAAAACATCTTGCACACGTTTCCGCTGCTCCCACTGTCTACGAAGCCCTCTGGCTGTGTACTTATAGATGCTCTCTTCCAAAACATCATTTAGAAAAGCAGTCATGAAACCCAACCGCCAGATATCGTAGTCATGGTATGTAGCCGTGGCAAGTAGGATCTGGATGGACTTTAGCATAGATCCTTAGAAAAAGTTTCATCATGATCCACACCTGGTCAATGAAGCAAACCTTTAATAAGTCTAGCTTTGAAAGTCTCAACTTTTCCATGTACACCAAGTAATCTTCTCAAGATATACTTGCTCCTGATGGGGATTTAACCCTTCAGATATAGCAACCAAAGTCCATACTTTGTTGGTGTATAAGGATTCCATCTCAGATCGCTAAGCATCCAGCCATTCTTACAGAGTCCCACTACTGATGGACAGCTCGAAACTAGTTGGGTCATCATCTCATGATGCAATCCTCGCTCCCACTGTCATAGAGGAACCGAAGTATCTTTCAGGTGGGTGAGGAGCCCTACTAGATCGGCGGAGAGGCTGAGGTTAGTTGGCATCTACTGAATCCTTCGGTTCTACCAAATCATCTGCTGTAGTTTGTATAGCTGGAACATTTCCAGTTCTACATTACAGACCTTGCCTCGAGCTTGTCCGGATTTTGCTTTTAGACATAGGCCGGACAACCCCAAATCTTAACTAGCTTAAGAGATGGGCTCTTCCCTTATCATATCAAATATGAAGTGGTAGGCAACTGATTTGATTTGAACCCAATTCAATAGGTATGCAGCTTCTCAAGTGCATAACTCCCAAAAAGGAAATAGGTAACTCAGTAGTACTCATCATAGAGCACACCTTATCATATAGGGTGTGATTGCTCCACCCCGATATACCATCGTGCTATGGTGTATTCGGAGGAGTAATGCTGAGAGAGAATCTCATTCTCCTTTAGAATAGTCCAGGAATTCCGTGCTCAAGTATTCTCCTCCCTGATCACATCAAAGGACATAATACTTATACCCTTATTGGTTCCCTACTTCTAACTTATATTCTGTGAATATCTCAAAAGGTTCGGACTTGTGTTTCAACAGGAACATATGTCTGAATCTAAAGAGATCATCAGAGAATGTAATGAAGTACAAAGAACCAGTCCTGGCATATGTAGACAGGGGACCTTACATACATCAACATGTATCATCCCAAGAGTTCACTAACTCTTTCTCTATGGTCATCTTATCTTTGTGACATGACTGGCAAGTTTCATAAGATGTAAATTCAAACAGATTTAAATATGCATCTAAATGTAACTTCAGCTAGTCAGGTCGCATTAATATGACCTAGTCTACAATGCCTCAAGAAGGATTAGTTCATTTCTGAACTCTTCCTCTTGTGTGTGTTCTGTATACTAAGAACTGTAGTTTGATTTAGAACTACAATGCTTTTAGATAACGTGCCTGAACCGATCAACTTTTGATATAGGAAATATTCAAAACATTATCCATCTATACAAAATTTTATCATTTCTTTACTAATAAAGAGATAGATATGATTTTGTATATCAGGTTCGGTATCTAATAACATTCGTTCAGAATCAGTGTATTGGTAATACAGGGTGACAGTGACCAACAGACTTGGCTGGAACTCTTGCCCCGTTTTCTGCCTCATGAAACTTATCACCCGTTCTCAGTTCTCTACCTGGCAGTAGCCCTATGTAACAGATTACATATCTGGGATCCTGATCTGGTATCACATACCCAGGACGTAGAGGATACAGAGAAACAGTTCTTTGTAATGAACACACCCGAAGATGATGCATCAGCATGCACTCTCTTCGTTTGGGCGGCACGGGAATTCTGGTAATCTCCAATTTCCTGCTCTGTCTTATAACAATTATAAGTTGGAGCGGGACCAACGTTCCCCAGCTCAGTAAAACAAGCGGGTTCGGTCAATATTCCGTATTATTATCTTGATTAAGGCGTGATATGGTCGCTACCTGGAGAGAGAGAGAAGAAAACACTCAGCGTATGCTCTTTCAAGAATAGATTAGTTATTATTTTATCTAATCAGGATGGCTCCCACTGCTTTTTATCAAATCTTCCTTCAAACCCTAAAAGGAAAGACTAGCCGGGATTAATTACACGCTACAAGTTCGCCAATCCTTCAGCCAGGCCAGTGTCGGTACTTTGAGGGTGGTCCCCTGTGCTTTCGAACGAACCTAATTAATGTAAACCTCGTTTTCCCAGAGGCGTAACCTCGTTAACACCTTTCTAGACACCTACTTGATCGGCTAATTGTAATGTGTAAAACTCTCCCAGGAGTAACTCTTACTCACAACGGGTATCGGGATCCAACTATCTCATAGAAGGTATGCAATCTCATTGCAAATTTCAACACTTGAAATTCCCGATAATTTTGCCCCTAGCGTCCTATGACCTTGACGCAGGCCAACAAACCATAGTGCGCTAGTCAAGTTCAACCCGTCATTTCTTGATTGAATTAAACCCATCCGCACGACCCTTGACGCAGGCCAACAAAGTCGCACGACTACCCTAATCCAATCTGCATCATATGCATAAGCAGATAAATACTAGTTAGCTACCGCACACTACGCCTTGACGCTGGCCAACAAACGTAGCACGAATTCTAACTACTACTTATCTGAAATGACGGAGGGCTACGACAGGTTTTTCTGAAAACCTATTGCGTAATGAACTTGATATCGTTGTAGAATCAAATGATTTTAAAAATGGAGTGCTTTTGAGGCTTTTCTAGTTTTGCTAAAGGAGTCACTCCCGGTGAAGGGATCGTCGGTCCTTTCCTCATCGAATGAGGTGCGGGATATATCATATATATCACTGTGCAAAGCAAAAACTCTTAAAAGCAATCAAAAGACAAACCGAGTGTGTAGCATCTGCCAGTTATTGCTAAAGGAGTCACTCCCGGTGAAGGGATCTCGGTCCTTTCCTCATCGAATAAGGTGCAGGATATATCACATATACCGCTGTGCAAAGCAAGAACTGTAGCTACCTGTTTTATTTTGAAATTCGATTCTACAACATCTTAGGTTTCTTTTATTTTCATTAATCACATTAATGAAATCCCATCATTTATATACGTAAACATCACAGATAAATACGACGTACACTTATGCCATCCGCATTCGCCTCGATGTCCCCTCATGCACCGTTAGGTTAGGTAACTAACGGCAGAGCGGGGCAGGGCTAGCGCGGGTGTAAAACATAAGTAACGTCTATATAATATATCATATATACTATAGACAGTATCTATCACAGAACATATCACATGATCGCATCACAGATATCGCAGCAGAAGAATCATATGAAATATTGGACATACTAGGACGTCCGTGTTTTCAATACGAGCCAGTATAAAACACGGATTCCACGGTCGTGATGAATAGCCAAACCCACACCCCTAGACCCCTACGAGAGCGGCAAGCAACCCTACCAATTCTAGAGTTAGGAGACCCGAACTCGACTCCTCGAGTTGGTCTCCCACTGGACCCCAGAACCCGGTTACTTGTGCCCTCTTCCTTAGGTTTATCCTAGTGCAGAAAAGAAAATAATATACAAAAGGTGACATCTTCGGCAACCAGGAAGTGCCACAATAAAAGAATATTACATACAAGTTTTTACATGAATGAAAATGAAAAACACCCATCTCACATAAAAACCCTCGGCTATTCAAACACGACGATCCAATATAACATATCCAGGAACACATAACATCACATGCCATCAACGTAAGTAAATATGCGCATCCCAATTGTCGTTGACATATAGCAACGAAACCGGCGATATCACATATTACACTTACGGTCACAGAAAAGAAAGTGTAAAACTACAACAGTTGGAATCCGCAACCTCTTTAGACATCACATGCCTAATCAAATGAATTCCTTAGACATCGCATGCCTAACAATTATAAACCCCGCATTTTAGTCTCAAAATCGAAAACACTTTTCAATATTAAGTCGGCGAATTCAACAAGATTCCCGACATGTTGATCGAATGCTCGTCGCAAACATTAGTAGAAGGCCGCACCCCCGATACCGTCGACGAAGTGCACCAAGGCGGAACACCGCTACCGCGAGCACCCGAACGGATGCTTTCGGCGACGGGGTTCTCCTACAGTCACTTGGTTGGGGCTATGGAGCGAGGCTGTCTATTAAGTTTACCCGGCGAGTATCCACGTACGCTACGTGATTGCGACGGACTTTTGATCACATCAAAATTCCGTGGCAACCGATCAAGTGAGACTAAACCGCTAGATTTATAACATTCATTCAGTTATCTCATAAATTCTTGTGAATTCCAATTATTGTATCACATTCCGGATAAATAGAAAATGTCAAACTTTTCGATCGAACAGTCAAACACCCAAGTTTTCCCGATACAGATCAACACATGAAATAAGTCTAATCAACATTCAGTTCGTGCCTCAGTACCAACGGTCCAGCCGTAGAAGGGTCAAGCTAACGCCTCACATGTGGCACGCCGTACTGCCCCAAACCCGAAGGTTCAAAGGGCAGTTCAAGACGGTCACATAATCGAGTTAAGGTTTGTTGTCTTCTAGAGGGACCATCGCGTTACTTGCACTACTTAGAACGTCGTTAAATCACGGAAAAATCCAACACTTGGAAATTTGTCGACAGGGGAAAAGGTGGGTATTTATATCCGGTCGAACTTTTTAACATATTCAAAAATTATCCGGAAAGCCACACAGACAAAATTTGATAATCCGATCGAACATTCGAATTCCCAAAACAACCCATAAAAATTCAACTCTTGAATAAAAATTAAAAATTCCCATAAAATCCAGCATCAGAAAAGAGGAGTTACTGTGCAACAATGACAGTGAGATACGACCGTACGGCCGCGGAACCGCCGCATGAGCCATGCTCATGCCGCGGAACCGCGGCGGTTTAGATGAATTAGGATGTCGTATTTCACCATAACTCTTAGATCTTCCTGCTGAATTTTTTACGAATTTTTAATCTGGAAAAATTCCAGAATTTAGAAAAAGTCCAGAGAGCATGGAAATTTTGGGGTTTCGGTTCGTTCGGACTTCAAACTCCGTCTAGACTTCGCCTAAGGCTCTAGCTAGGTTCTGATACCACTGTAGGGTTCCTAGGCACTCCCAAGAGGTCTCACAAGGCATCAACCATGCCAATTTCGAATATTACGGTGCCGAGAAATCCTATACTAGATCGTTAACTAGAATTTTAGGCGACATATGAAACTAGTTAACAACTTAACTACAAGAATGGAAATACAACCTTTGTAGATCCGGTTCTCCACCTCCATAGCTCCGCAATGAATTCTCCTCGCTGTCCAAATCAAATCCCGGGCTCTAGCGTCGGCTTCATCGGAGAAAGAGCGGGCTAGGTCATCGACGACGTGCCGAAGATGATCTACGTCGAGGCATCACTAGATCAAGCTCCACCTTCATCAAGCCTTGAAAACTTGGGAAGGAAACACACTCTACTACTTGGCAAGAGGTAGAGGATGAAGAAATAGGAAGTGGGTTCACTTTAGAATTTGATTTCTCACTCATTTTCATCAATCATCATTGATGAAGTGAAGCTTTCTTCATGAAAGAAGATGAAGAAGAAGAAGCATCTCTTATTATGATAATTATCCAAATAGAAAATAAAATGAATCCTTATCATAATCTAACCCTAGTTAAGTGTAGAGAATAGACCATGGTTTGATTAAATGGTTAGGGTTAAGAATGAAGACAAGAATGGTGACTAAGTCAAAGGTTCATGAATCTTCAACAAACAAACAAACAAAGCCAGCATTCTTTCTTTATCTTTTCCAAAACAAACAAATAAATAAATAAATAAGATAATCAAAACCCTAATCATTAACTTAACCATGGTTTAATCTTTACACTTAACCAAGTTAATATGTATCATCAAACATGATACAATCATTTGCACAAAAAGTATATCACATATACAACTTGTACAACCAAGTGAGAAAATCCTTTGTAAAGTGAACCGATACTAGTTAATGCAAAGTAATATATCATATATATAATTATACATTAAATCATTAAATCAACACTTGATTTAACGATCCGGTCATATCGCATACAACCGACTAATATCCAATGTATCGGCTTATCGAATCAACCCTTGATTCGATAACTAGGTTATATCGCATACAACCAATCGATACATTCATCGCGAGAATGAAATACGGTATCACATACACGCATTATTCACGGTCCTGCACATATCTCATATGCGCTCCTATTTCGTTTCGCTTGAGCCAGGAAACCTCTGTGTAGGACTCTAAAGACTCGTCAATACGCCGGCAGCAGGTGATGATCATATCAAACACCCACAAGCCGCAAGCGGTCTGCTAAACGTAACGGCCACCCGGGTATTGAGCGATCAGAAGATCGACGAGCAAGCCCGCTCATACTCCTGTGAATCCAACCAGTAACACTTACTGTACAGTCCGGTCTGATCGTCTGATATGTCGCATATCTCGCCTAGGGGTGGTAAACGTCAGACCCCAATAGCTCGATAAGTCGTGTCAATATGAGGTCTATAACAATTCGAAAAACTACTGGTAACACTTACCATTAAATCTCAGCAACCCTGGCCAGGGATTTCCTGTTATAGCCAATCGAACACAGCGCAACATCAACCCCCTATACCGGGAGAGACGAATCCCCTCCTATCGCTCATTGCCTTCATGTGATTCGGGACTGTACCCAAAAACCACCGTTTTGCACGCCCTCTTGGACGTGGTAAGATGGAAATCAAAGCACAGTGGGAACCACACAAGACTCTATGACGATCTCGGGTCAACAGACTACTCTGTACCAGTGTCACCAGAGAACTGCCATCTGACGTAAGGTATAATACCATCTGGGAGTTCTCGGCGAGTCCGTCCAGTGTACCCAGTCTCCACTGAGCACCCGTATATCATCTCTGATGTCAAACACCAATGGATATGGGATCATCCATCGCCCATCTGTATGGGTCGAGAAGGTATACGCTAGTCTACTCTGGTATATCAATGCCCCGTCTCGATATACCCACGACTAGGGACTTTGAAGGATGTACTTATGGACTACCATGTCCCCACTAGTATGATCCGCATCATAGTCCAGGTAGTCAAGTACACATCCTAAGGGCTTTACCAACATGTAACAGAGAGACAATCAGTATACACGTTAAGGTAAAGTTCAACCAGATAGCATACTATCATGTCGAGCAAGAAAGTCCTCCCTATATATATCCCAGCATCCACTACAATATACATCCAATGTACAGTAATGGCCTCTAGGGCATACATATAACTAACATAATCAAGACATGGCCATTATCATTTCATTTTTAATGCAATTTGCAAGGATCAAAAAGCATCTTCCAAATGAAATGATGATGGTCAAAGTGTCAACTAGGTCAACAAGTCAAGATAGGTCAAATGGTCAACAACCATAACCATGCACAATTATTAAACTAATATCAATTAACAATAATACACACATAAGCATTAGGGTTAATAAAATGAAAATAGTCATTAACCCTAATCAAAGTCCTCTCCCTCAATCTCAAGCAACTGTGCATACGCACCCGCATTCGTGATCCGAGGAACACGAATACAATGAGGCAAACCAATCCCAAATCATATACTAGGATCCGGCTTAAACCAAAGCCCGCTAGTATAAACTGTCCGGACATCAAACGTGCACAAGTGCGTGAATGTGAACGAACCCTGTCGCAAAACCATGCGACCTCTACTCATTTTGCCTAAAGGCGAATAGCTCTCTGTGTGGGACTCTAAAGACTCGACACTACGCTGGCAGTGGGTTTAACCACAGACCGCAAGCGGCACTAGCTGTACGTAACGGTCCCCAGGTAGATGTCGATAAGAAGACTGACGAGGTGAACCCCATCCGAACTCCTACTGAGCCTGTATGTGACAATCTCCGTACAGTCCAGTCTGTTCGTCTGATACATCGCATGGCGGGCCTAGGGGGGCGGTGAACGTCAGTCCCCTAATAGCGGTACAAGTCATGTCGGAGTGTAGCCCAGAACACCCTGAGATAACACTGGAAACCTACCAGTATATCTCGCTTGCCCTGGCCAGGGACTACTCGTGTAATGGCTCTCCTGCACACAGCGCGATGTCAACCCCCAATACCGGGAGAGACGAATCCTGTCTAACCGTCACTGCCTCCAAGTGCTTCGGGACTGCACCCAAAAACTACCTGTTTGCACGACTCCTTTGAGCCGTGGTAGGGTAGTAATCAAAGTGCAGTGGGAACACACTCGAGGCGAAGTGACAGTGTCAAGTCAGCGGACTAAGCTGTACTCATGTTACCTGGGAACTGATAACTGACGATAGGTATAAGACCAACCAACAGTTCCCAACGAGTCCTGTCCAGTGTACTCGTAACCCAACAAGCACCCGCATACTATCTCAAGTACGACGTACTGACGGCTGTGGGACAGACCGTCTCCCACTCTGGGATGAGAAGCGCATACGCTAGTCTACTCCGGAGTATCGATGCCCTGTCTCGATAGTCCAACGACTAAGGACCTGTATAAGGATGTGCTTAAAGATCACCCAGCTCCTACGAGTGTGAGCACCATCACAACGCTGGTAATCAAGCAAAGATCCTAAGGGCTCTACTAATATGTATATCAGCAATATGCTAAAAGAAACACATGCACATATTAAAGCAGAGACAAACTAAGTAGCATACTACCATTTCGAGCAAGATTGTATATACAACTGTGAATATCCCAAGCTTCCATCAAGTAATATACAAACTAGTATGATACAGTAATGGCCGCTAGGGCATATACACTAACACATCCTTCAAGGTCCCTAGTCGTGGGTGTATCGAGACGGGGCATCGATATACCAGAGTAGACTAGCGTATACCTTCTCGACCCATACAGATGGGCGATGGATGATCCCATATCCATTGGTGTTTGACATCAGAGATGATATATGGGTGCTCAGTGGAGACTGGGTACACTGGACGGACTCGCCGAGAACTCCCAGATGGTATTATACCTTACGTCAGAGGGCAGTTCTCTGGTGACACTGGTACAGAGTAGTCTGTTGACCCGAGATCGTCATAGAGTCTTGTGTGATTCCCATTGTGCTTTGATTTCCACCTTACCACGTCCAAGAGGGCGTGCAAAACGGTGGTTTTTTGGTATAGTCCCGAATCACATGGAGGCAATGAGCGATAGGAGGGGATTCGTCTCTCCCGGTATAGAGAGTTGATGTTGCGCTGTGTTCGATTGGCTATAACCAGAAATCCCTGGCCAGGGTTGCTGAGATTTACTGGTAAGTGTTACCAGTAGTTTATTGAACTGTTATAGACCTCATATCGACAAGACTTATCGGGCTACTGGGGTCTGACGTTTACCACCCATAGGCGAGATATGCGATATATCAGACGAACAGATCGGACTGTACGGTAAGTGTTACTGGTTGGATTCACAAGAGTGTGAGCGGGCTTGCTCGTTGATCTTCTGATCGCTCAATACCTGGGTGGCCGTTACGTTTAGCAGACCGCTTGCGGCTTGTGGGTGTTTGATATGATCATCACCTTCTGCCTGCGTATTGACGAGTTTTTGGAGTCCTACACAGAGGTTTCCTGGCTCAAGCGAAACGAAATAAGAGCGCATATGAGATATGTGCGGGAGCGAGAATAATGCGTGTATGTGATACCGTATTCTATTCTCGCGATGAATGTATCGATTGGTTGTATGCGATATAACCTAGTTATCGAATCGAGGATTGATTCGATAAGTCGATACATTGGATATTAGTCGGTCATATGCGATATGACCGGATCGTTAAATCAAGTGTTGATTTAATGATTTAATGTATAATTATATATTAGATATATTACTTTACATTAACTAGTATTTGTTCACTTAAAATGGATTTTCTCACTTGATGTGCACATTGTATATGTGATATATTTTTTGTGCACTTGATTGTATCATGTTTGATGATACAAGCAAGTTTGGGTGTATGTTTACTTTAAACCATGTTTAAGTGAATGGTTAGGGTTTTGTTATCTTTTTTTAACAATTTATTTTATTTATTTATTTTTGGGCAAGAAAAGAAATGGTTGCTTCTTTTTTTTGTTTTCTTGAAGCTTCAAGAAGCTTTGACCATTCTTGTTTCTTTCCTAAACCTAACCATTCACCTAACCCTAGTTTATTCTCTATACTTGTTAAACTAACCCAAGGTTGCATTATGATAAGATTGACTTGGATTTTCTTTTTTAAGATAATCCTTTTTATTCTTTCTTCATCTTCATCTTCATCAAGCTTCATAAAAGCTTGCTAGCTTCAATGGTGCCTTGAGAAAAAGAGTGAGAAATCCAATTCTAAAGTGAACCCACTTCCTATTTCTTCATCCTCTACCACTTGCCAAGTAATATAGGGTGTTTTCTTTACAAGTTTCATGACTTGGTGAAGTTGGAGCTTGATCTTGAGTTGCCTCGACGTAGATCATCTTCGGCATCGAAGTCGAGGACCTAGCCCGATCATTTCTTCGACGAAACCATAGCTAGAGTCCGGGATCCGATGATCACAGCGGAGGGACATCATCACGGAGCTAAGGAAGTGGAGGACCGGATCAACAAAGGTTGTAGTTTCTTTCACTTAGCAGTAAAGCTGTTTACTAGGTTGTAGTTTCGCCTATTCTCTAGTTAACGATCTAGTTTAGGGTTTCTCGGCACCGGAAAAATTTTGAATTTGGCATGGTTGATGCCTTGTGAGACCTCATTACTGTGCCTAGGAACCCTATAGTGGTATCAAAGCCTAGCTAGAGCTTTAAGCGATGTGTAGACGATGTTAGAAACCCGATCGAACCCCGAAACCCTAACTCAAACCCTTCTCTGTACATTTTCTGAAAATGTGGATTTTTGTGAATTAAAAATGCTCAGAAAATGGTGCAGGAAATTCTAAGAGTTACTGCAGAAAACGAACCCCTAACTCTACTAAATCGCCGCGGAACCGCGGCCTTACCCTGCTATTGGCGGCGGTTCCGCGGCCGTATGTACTGATTAGGGATTCATTTTTATACAGTAATGCTCGTATCTGTTTCCTCTGTTCTCTGGGAATTTTTAATCTGTATTCAAGAGTTGAGTTTTCTGGGTTATTTTGGGGATTCGATGATTCGATCGGATTGTCTAATTTCGTCTATGTGTTTTTCCGGATATTTTAGAAACTGTTAAAAAGTTCGACCGGATATAAATACCCAATTTTTCCCCAGCCGGGAAATTTCCAAGTGTTGTATTTTTCCGTAGTTTGAAAACGTTCTAAGTAGTGCAAGTAACGCGATGGACCCTCTAGAAGACAACAAATCTTAACTCGATTATGTGACCGTCTTGAACTGCCCTTTGAACCTTAGGGTTTGGGGCAGTACGGCGTGCCACGTGTGAGGCGTTGGCTTGACCTTTCTACGGCTGGACCGTTGGTACTGTGGCATGAAGTGAATGTTTTTAAACTTGTTTCAAGTGTTGAGTTGTTACAGGAAAACTTGGGTGTTTGACTGTTCGATCGGAAAGTTTAACATTTTCTATTTATCTGGAATGTGATACAATATTTGGAATCCACAAGGAGTTATGAGATAACTGATTTGAATGTTATAAACATAGCAGTTTATTCTCACTTGATCGGTTGCCACGGAATTTTGATGCGATCAAAACTCCGTCGCAATCACGTAGCGTACGCGGATACTCGCCGGATAAACTTAATAGATAGCCATGCCCCATAGCCCCGACCAAGTGACTGTAGGAGAACCCCGTCGCCGAAAGCATCCGTTCCGGTGCTCGTGGCAGCGGTGTTCCGCCTTAGTGCACTTCGTCGACGGTATCGGGGGTGCGGCCGTCTACTTAAGTTTGCGACGAGCATTCGGTCAAGATGTCGGGAATCCTGTTGAATTGCCCTACTAGATATTGAAAAGAGTTTTCGATAAATGAGACTAAAATGCTGAGTTTATAATTGTTAGGCATGCGATGTCTAAGGAATTCATTTGTTTAGGCATGCGATGTCTAAAGAGGTTGCGGATTCCAACTGTTGTAGTTTTACACTTTCTTTTCTACGACCGTAAGTGTAATATGTGATATCGCCGGTTTCGTTGCTATATGTCAACGACAATTGGGATGCGCATATTTACTTACGTTGATGACATGTGATGTTATGTGTTGCTGGATATGTTATATTGGATCGTCGTGTTTGAATAGCCGGGTTTTTTTTATGTGAGATGAGTGTTTTTCATTTTTATTCATGTAAAAACTTGTATGTAATATTCTTTTATTGGGGTACTTCCATGGTGCGGAAGATGTCACCTTTTGTATATTATTTACTTTTCCGCACTAGGATAGACCCAAGGAGGAGGGCACAAGTAACCGGGTTCTGGAGTCCAGTGGGAGACCAACTCGAGGAGTCGAGTCCGAGTCTCCTAAGTCTAGAATTGGTAGGGTTACTTGCCGCTCTCGTAGGGGTCTAGGGGTGTGGGTTTGGCTATTCATCGCGACCATGGAATCCGTGTTTTATACTCGCTCGTATTAAAAACACGGACGTCCTAGTATATCCAATATTTCATATGATATTTTCTGCTGCGTTATCTGTGATGTGATCATGTGATATGATGTTCTGTGATAGATACTATATATTGTATATATGATATATTATATAGACGTTACTTATGTTTTACACCCGCACTAGCCCTGCCCCGCTCTGCCGTTAGTTACCTGACCTAACGGTGCACGAGGGGACATCGAGGCGAATGCGGATGGCATAAGTGCACGTCGTATTTATCTGTGATGTTTAGGTACTTCAATGATGGGACTTCATTAATATGATTAATGAAATAATAGAAACCTAATGATGTTATGGAATCGAATTTTCAAAAACCAGGTAGCTACAGTTCTTGCTTTGCATCGCGGTGTTCCTTGTAGAACATCCTGCACCTTATTCGATAGGGAAAGGACCGAGATCCCTTCACCGGGAGTGACTCCTTTAGCAATAACTGGCAGATGCTACAACTCTCGATTTGTCTTTTGATTGCTTCTATAGTTTCTGCTTTGCACAGTGATATATATGATATATCCCGCACCTCATTCGACGAGGAAAGGGCCAACGATCCCTTCACCGGGAGTGACCCCTTTAGTAAAACTAGAAAAGCCTAAAAAACACTCCATTTCAAAATCATTTGATTCTACAACGATATCAAGTTCATTACGCAATAGGTTTTCATAAAAACCTGTCGTAGCTCTCCGTCATTTCAGATAAGTACTATTTAGTATTCGTGCTGCGGTAGTTTGCATGCGTCAAGGCATAGTGTACGGTAGCTAACTAGTGCTTATCTGCTAGCATACGATGCGATTGGATTAGGGTATTCGCACGGCGTTGTTTGGCATGCGTCAAGGGTCGTGCGGGTGGGTTTAATTCAATCAAGAAATGTACGGGTTGAACTTGACTAGCGGACTATGGGTTGTTTGGCATGCGTCAAGGTCATAGCACGCTAGGGGCAAAATATTATCGGGAATTCAAGTGTTGAAATTTGAAATGAGATTGCATACCTTCTATGAGATAGTTGGATCCTGATACCCGCTGCGAGTAATTGTTACTCCTGGGAGAGTTTTACACATTACAATTAGCCGATCAAGTAGGTGTCTAGAAAGGTGTTAACGAGATTACGCCTCTGGCAAAACGAGGTTTACTGTAATTAGGTTCGTGCGAAAGCACGGGGGACCTCCCTCAAAGTACCGACACTGGCCTGGCTGAAAGATTGGCGAACTTGTAGCGTGTAATTAATCCCGGCTAGTCTTTCCTTTTAGGGTTTGAAGGAAGATTTGATAAAAACAGTGGGAGCCATCCTGATTAGATAAAATAACAACCAATCTATTCTTGCAAGAGCGCACGCAGAGTGTTTTCTTCTCTCTCTCTCTCCAGGTAGCGACCATGTCATGCCTTAATCAAGATAATAATACGGATATATTGACCGAACCCGCTTGTTATACTGAGCAGGGAACGTTGGTCCCGCTCCAACTTATAATTGTTATAAGACAGAGCAAGAAATAGAGGAATACCTGAATTCCTATGCCGCCCAAACGAAGAAAGTGCATATGATGCATCTCCTTCGGGTGTGTTCATTACAAAGAACTGTTTCTCTGTATCCTCTACGTCCTGGGTATTTGATACCGGATCAGGGTCCCAGATATGTAATCTGTTACATAGGGCTACAGAACGGTAGAGAACTGAGAATGGGTGATAAGTTTCATGAGACAGAAAACGGTGCAAGTGTTGCAGCCAAGTCTGTTGGTCACTGTCACCCTGTATCCCAAATATATTGATTCTGAACGAATGTTATTAGATACCGAACCTGATATACAAAATCATATCAGTCTCTTTATTAATAAAGAAATGATAAAATTTTATATTGTTGGATAATGTTTTGAACATTTCCTATATCAAAAGTTGATCGGTTCAGGCACGTTATATAAAAGCATTAATGTTCTAAATCAAACTACAGTTCTTAGTATACGGAACACACAAAAGAGGAAGAGTTCAGAAATGAACGGATCCTTCTTGAGGTATTGTAGACTAGGTCATATCAATGCGACCTGACTAGCTAAGTTGCACATAGATGCATATTTAAATCTGTTTGAATTTACATCTTGTGAAAACTTGCCGGTCATGTCACAAAGATAAGATGACCACAGCTCTGTTTATTGGAAACAGAGAAAGAGTTAGTAAACTCTTGGGATTGATACATGTTGATGTATGTAAGGTCCCCCGTCTACACATGCCAGGACCGGTTCTTTGTACTTCATTACATTCTCTGATGATCTCTCAAGATTCAGTCATATGTTCCTGTTGAAACACAAGTCCGAACCTTTTGAGATATTCACAGAATATAAGTTAGAAGTAGAGAACCAATACGGGTATAAGTATTATGTCCTTTGATGAGATTAAGGAGGAGAATACTTGTGTATAGAATTCCTGGACTATTCTAAAGGAGAATGAGATTCTCTCTCAGCATTACTCCTCCGTATACACCATAGCACGATGGTATATCGGGGCGGAGCAACTGCACCCTATTCGATATGGTGCGCTCTATGATGAGTACTACTGAGTTACCTGTTTCCTTTTGGAGGTTATGCACTTGAGAAGCTGCATACCTATTGAATTAGGTTCGAATCAGATCACTGCCTACCACTCCATATGAGATATGGTAAGTGAGGAGCCCATATCTTAAGTTTGTTAAGATTTGGGGTTGTCCATCCTATGTCTGAAAGGCAAAATCCGGACAAGCTCGAGGCAAGATCTGTTATGTAGAACTGGAAAGGTTCCATCTATACAAACTATAACAGATAATTTGATAGAACCAAAGGATTCAATAGTTACTAACGAACCTCAACCTCTCCGCCGATCTAGTAGGGTTCCTCACCCACCTGAGAGATACTTCGGTTTCTCTATGACAGTGGGAGCGAGAATTGCATCATGAGATGATGACCCAACTAGCTTCGAGCTGGCCATCGAGAGTAGGGACTCTGTAAGGATGGCTGGAGGCTTAGCGATCTGAGATGGAATCCTTATACACCAACAAACTATGGACTTTGGTTGCTTTATCTGAAAGGTTAAATCCCCATCAGGAGCAAGTATATCTTGAGAAGATTACTTGGTGTACTTGGAAAAGTTGAGACTTTCAAAGCTAGACTTGATAAAGGTTTGCATCATTGACCAGGTATGGATTTTGTTGAAACCTTTTCTAAGTAGCTATGCTTAAGTCCATCCAGATCCTACTTGCCACGGCTACATACCATGACTACGATATCTGGTGGTTGGGCGTCATGACTGCTTTTCTAAAATGATGTTTCAGAAAAGAGAGTCTGTAAGTACACAGTCAGAGGGCTTCGTAGACAGTGGGAGTAGCGGAAACGTGTGCAAGATGTTTTATGTGATAAAGCAGGCATCGCGGAGTTGGAACATCTGTTTTGATGTATTAGTCAAAGAGTTTGACATCATCAAAATGGTAGATGAACCTTGGATAAACGAAAAGGTATTAGGGAGTATGGTGGTGATCCTCGTAGAGTACGTGGATGACATACTCTAGATGGGGAAGGAGTTTCCTATGCTACGCTCGGTCAATCTCCGCTTATCACAATGATTCTCCATATAGGATCAAAGTGATACCTCCTAAATCCTGGGTTTTGGATCTATGAGATAAATCTAAATGGATGTTAGGATTCTCACTAGATGTAGTGAGATGGTATTAATCGATCCTGGGGAGAATCACTGGAAGTGTTCCAGGATGATAAGGACGACTGAATGTCAGTCACAGGCATTGTCTTTACCCTTAGTAAAGGGACGGTATGTTGGAAGAGTTCCAAGCTAGATACCGTGGCTAACTAGACGATAAAGGCTGGATACATCGCTACTTAAGATGCTACCAAAGAGGCTGTCTGGGTCTATATTAGTTCATGAGATGAACTTAGTTCCTCCCACTGTGTGACAATGGAGTTGTGGCTTATGCCAAGGAACGTCTGTCCCATCAATGATCCAGACATATTCTAAGGCAGTATCATCTGATCATGGAGATGGTTGATCTCCAAGAAGATCGAGGTTAGGAGAGTAGGCTCAGAGGATAACACGGCGGATCCACTCACAAAGGCCTTTTTCCAGAGGGAGACTTTTATGGGATGGTTGAGTATGAGATACTACAACCACTGCTATCAGATGGCCCTAGTGCAAGTGGGAGATTGTTAGTTATATGTATGCCCTATAGGCCATTACTATACATAGGATGTATATTGTAGTGGATGCTTGGACATATATAGGGAGGACTTTCTTGCTCGACATGATAGTATGCTATCTGGTTGCCCTTTACCTTAATATGTACACTGATTGTCTCTCTGTTACATGTTGGTAAAGCCCTTAGGATGTGTACTTGACTACCTAGACTATGATGCAGATCATACTAGTAGGGACATGATAGTCCATAAGTACATCCTTCAAGGTCCTTAGTCGTGGGTGTATCGAGACGGGGCATCGATATACCAGAGTAGACTAGCGTATACCTTCTCGACCCATACAGATGGGCGATGGATGATCCCATATCCATTGGTGTTTGACATCAGAGATGATATACGGGTGCTCAGTGGAGACTGGGTACACTGGACGGACTCGCCGAGAACTCCCAGATGGTATTATACCTTACGTCAGATGGCAGTTCTCTGGTGACACTGGTACAGAGTAGTCGGTAGACCCGAGATAGTCATAGAGTCTTGTGTGATTCCCACTGTGCTTTGATTTCCACCTTACCACATCCAAGAGGGCATGCAAAACGGTGGTTTTTGGGTACAGTCCCGAAACACATGGAGGCAATGAGCGATAGGAGGGGATTCGTCTCTCCCGGTATAGGGAGTTGATGTTGCGCTGTGTTCGATTGGCTATAACCGGAAATCCCTGGCCAGGGTGGCTGAGATTTACTGGTAAGTGTTACCAGTAGTTTCTCGAACTGTTATAGACCTCATATCGACACGACTTATCGGGCTACTGTGGTCTGACGTTTACCACCCCTAAGCGAGATATGCGACATATCAGATGAACAGACCGGACTATACGGTAAGTGTTACTGGTTGGATTTACAGGAGTGTGAGCGGGCTTGCTCGTTGATCTTCTAATCCCTCATACCCGGGTGGCCGTTACGTTTAGCAGATCGCTTGCGGCTTGTGGGTGTTTGATATGATCATTACATGCTGCCGGTGTATTGACGAGTCTTTAGAGTCCTACATAGAGGTTTCCTGGCTCAAGCGAAACGAAATAGGAGCGCATATGAGATATGTGCGGGAGTGAGAATAATGCGTGTATGTGATACCGTATTCTATTCTCGCGATGAATGTATCGATTGGCTGTATGCGATATAACCTAGTTATCGAATCGAGGATTGATTCGATAAGTCGATACATTGGATATTAGTCGGTCATATGCGATATGACCGGATCGTTAAATCAAGTGTTGATTTAATGATTTAATGTATAATTATATATTAGATATATTACTTTACATTAACTAGTATTTGTTCACTTAAAATGGATTTTCTCACTTGATGTGCACATTGTATATGTGATATATTTTTTGTGCACTTGATTGTATCATGTTTGATGATACATGCAAGTTTGGGTGTATGTTTACTTTAAACCATGTTTAAGTGAATGGTTAGGGTTTTGTTATCTTTTCTTAACTATTTATTTTATTTATTTATTTTTGGGAAAGAAAAGAAATGGTTGCTTCTTTTGTTTGTTTTCTTGAAGCTTCAAGAAGCTTTGACCATTCTTGTTTCTTTCCTAAACCTAACCATTCACCTAACCCTAGTTTATTCTCTACACTTGTTAAACTAACCCAAGATTGCATTATGATAAGAATGACTTGGATTTTCTTTTTTAAGATAATCCTTTTTATTCTTTCTTCATCTTCATCTTCATCAAGCTTCATAAAAGCTTGCTAGCTTCAATGGTGCCTTGAGAAAAAGAGTGAGAAATCCAATTCTAAAGTGAACCCACTTCCTATTTCTTCATCCTCTACCACTTGCCAAGTATTATAGGGTGTTTTCTTCACAAGTTTCATGACTTGGTGAAGTTGGAGCTTAATCTTGAGTTGCCACGACGTAGATCATCTTCGGCATCGAAGTCGACGACCTAGCCCGATCATTTCTTCGACGAAACCATAGCTAGAGTCCGGGATCCGATGATCGCAGCGGAGGGAGATCATCACGGAGCTAAGAAAGTGGAGGACCGGATCTACAAAGGTTGCAGTTTCTTTCACTTAGCAGTAAAGTTGTTTACTAGCTTGTAGTTTCGCCTATTCTCTAGTTAACGATCTAGTTTATGGTTTCTCGGCACCGGAAAATTTTTGAATTTGGCATGGTTGATGCCTTGTGAGACCTCATTAGTGTGCCTAGGAACCCTACAACAAGAAATTTGGGCAAGTGAACCATCAAAATGGCCGCGGAAACGCCGCAATAGGTGCCTTTTTGCGGCGGTTCCGCGGCCGTCATGTGGCCACATTGCTCCAAACTTCTTCTAGCACTCTCTGACTTGGAAATATGATTTTTGTGATATTTAGTTGTAGGGTTCCTAGGCACACTAAGGAGGTCTCACAAGGCATCAACCATGCCAATTTCAAAAATTCTAGGTGCCGAGAAACCCTAATACGGATCGTTGGCTAGAAATCTAGGCGAAAATGAAACTAGTAAACCACTTAACTAAGAGAATACGGAAATACAACCTTTGTAGATCCGGTCCTCCACCTCCATAGCTCCGCAATGAAGTATCCTCGCTGTCCAAGTCGAACCCCGGGCTCTAGCGTCGGCTTCATCGGAGAATAAACGGGCTAGGTCATCGACGACGTGCCGAAGATGATCTACGTCGAAGCATCACTAGATCAAGCTCCACTTTCACCTAGCCATGAAAACATGTGAAGGAAACACACTCTACTACTTGGCAAGAGGTAGAGGATGAAGAAATATGAGGTGGGTTCACTTTAGATTTGGATTTCTCACTCTTTTTCATCACTTGCCATTGATGGAGGCAAGCTTTCTTCACTTGAAAAAAAAAATGAAGAAGAAGAAGAATAATGTTATGATAAGTTAATTAAAATGAAAAGTAAAAAGAATACTTATCATAATGTAACCATGGTATAGTGTAGAGAATTGATTAGGGTTAAGTGGAATGGTTGGGGTTAAGCATGAGACAAAATGGTTACAAAGTCAAAGTGTTCATGAAACTTCATGAACAAAACAAAACAAGCCACCATTTTCTCATTTGCTTTTCTTTTTCCAAAAGAATAAATAAATGAATAAAATGAATAAGGAAATAGTAAACCCTAACCATTTCATTAACCAAGGTTTAATTCTTTACACTTAACCAAAAGGCATGTATCATCAAACATGATACAAGCAAGTGCACAAAATCATATCGCATATGCATTGCGCACATCCGAGTGAGAAAATCCATCTTAAGTGAACCGATACTAGTTAATGCAAAGTAATATATCAAATATATAATTATGCATTAAATCATTAAATCAACATTTGATTTAATGATCCGGTCATATCGCATACAACCGACTAATATCCAATGTATCGGTTTATCAAATCAATCCTTGATTCGATAACTAGGTTATATCGCATACAACCATTCGACACATTCATCGCGAGAATGGAATACGGTATCACATACACGTATTATTCTCGGTCCCGCACATATCTCATATGCGCTCCTATTTCGTTTCGCTTGAACCAGGAAACCTCTGTGTAGGACTCTAAAGACTCGTCAATACGCCGGCAGCAGATGATGATCATATCAAGCACCCACAAGCCGCAAGCGGTCTGCTAAACGTAACGGCCACCCGGGTATTGAGCGATCAGAAGATCGACGAGCAAGCCCGCTCACACTCCTGTGAATCCAACCAGTAACACTACCGTACAGTCCGGTCTGTTCGTCTGATATGTCGCATATCTCGCCTAGGGGTGGTAAACGTCAGACCCCAATAGCTCGATAAGTCGTGTCGATATGAGGTCTATAACAATTCGAGAAACTAATGGTAACACTTACCAGTAAATCTCAGCAACCCTGGCCAGGGATTTCCTGTTATAGCCAATCGAACACAGCGCAACATCAACCCCCTATACCGAGAGAGACGAATCCCCTCCTATCGCTCATTGCCTCCATGTGACTCGGGACTGTACCCAAAAACCACCGTTTTGCACGCCCTCTTGGACGTGGTAAGATGGAAATCAAAGCACAGTGGGAACCACACAAGACTCTATGACGATCTCGGGTCAACAGACTACTCTGTACCAGTGTCACCAGAGAACTGCAATCTGACGTAAGGTATAATACCATCTGGGAGTTCTCGGCGAGTCCGTCCAGTGTACCCAGTCTCTACTGAGCACCCGTATACCATCTCTGATGTCAAACACCGATGGATATGGGATCATCCATCGCCCATCTGTATGGGTCGAGAAGGTACACGCTAGTCTACTCTGGTATATCGATACCCCATCTCGATACACCCTCGACTAGGGACTTTGAAGGATGTACTTATGGACTACCATGTCCCCACTAGTATGATCCGCATCATAGTCCAGGTAGTCAAGTACAGATCCTAAGGGCTTTACCAACATGTAACAGGGAGACAATCAGTGTACATGTTAAGGTAAAGATCAACCAGATAGCATACTATCATGTCGAGCAAGAAAGTCCTCCCTATATATGTCCCAGCATCCACTACAATATACATCCTATGTATAGTAATGGCCTCTAGGGCATACATATAACTAACAATCTCCCACTTGCACTAGGGCCATCTGATAGCAGTGGTTGTAGTATCCCATACTCAACCATCCCATAAAAGTCTCTCTCTGGGAACATGCCTTTGTGAGTGGATCCGCTGTGTTGTCCTCTGAGTCTGTTCTCCTAACCTCGATCACCCTGGAGATCAACCATCTCCATGATCAGGTGATACTTCCTTAGAATATGTCTGGATCACTGATGGGACCTGCGTTCCTTGGCATAAGCCACAACTCCATTGTCACACAATGGGAGGAACATAGTTCATCTCATGAACCAATATACACCCAAACAGCCTCTTTGGTAGCATCTTAAGTAGCGATGTATCCTGCCTTTATCGTCTAGTATGCCACGGTATCTAGCTTGGAACTCTTCCAACATACCGTCCCTTTACTGAGGGTAAAGACAATGCCTGTGACTGACTTTCAGTCGTCTTTATCACCGTGGAACCATTCCAGCGATTCTCCCCAGGGTCGATTGATACCGTCTCACTACAACTAGTGAGAATCCTAAAATCCATTTAGATCTATCTCATAGATCCAAAACCTAGGATTTAGTAGGTATCACTTTGATCCTATATGGAGAATCATTGTGATAAGCGGAGATTGATCGAGCGTAGCATAAGAAACTCCTTTCTCATCAAGAGTATGTCATCCACGTACTCTACGAGGATCACCACCATACTCCCTACTACCTTTTTGTTTATACAAGGTTCATCTACCATTTTGATAATGTCAAACTCTTTGACTACTTCATCAAAACAGATGTTCCAACTCCGCGATGCCTGCTTTATCCTATAAAGCATCTTGCACACGTTTCCGCTGCTCCCACTGTCTACGAAGCCCTCTGGCTGTGTACTTATAGACGCACTCTTCTAAAACATCATTTAGAAAAGCTGTCATGACACCCAACCACCAGATATCGTAGTCATGGTTTGTAGCCGTGGCAAGTAGGATCTGGATGGACTTAAGCATAGGTACTTGAAAAGGTTTCATCATTATCCATAGCTGGTCAATGATGCAAACTTTTAACAAGTCTAGCTTTGAAAGTCTCAACTTTTCGATGTACACCAAGTAATCTTCTCAAGATATACTTGCTCCTGATGGGGATTTAACCCTTCAGATATAGCAACCAAAGTCCATACTTTGTTGGTGTATAAGGATTCCATCTCAGATCGCTAAGCATCCAGCCATTCTTACAGAGTCACACTTCTGATGGCCAGATCGAAACTAGTTGGGTCATCATCTCATGATGCAGTCCTCGCTCCCACTGTCATAGAGAAACCGAAGTATCTCTCAGGTGGGTGAGGAACCCTACTAGATCGGCGGAGAGGCTGAGGTTCATTGGAATCTACTGAATCCTTTGGCTCTATCAAATCATCTGCTGTAGTTTGTATAGCTGGAACCTTTCCAGTTCTACATTACAGACCTTGCCTCGAGCTTGTCCGGATTTTGTTTTTAGACATAGGCCGGACAACCCCAAATCTTAACTAGCTTAAGACATGGGCTCTTCCCTTATCATATCACATATGAAATGGTAGGCAACTGATTTGATTGGAACCCTATTCAATAGGTATGCAGCTTCTCAAGCGCATAACTCCCAAAAGGAAACAGGTAACTCAGTATTACTCATCATCGAGCACACCATATCATATAGGGTGTGATTGTTCCGCCCCGATATACCATCGTGCTATGGTCTATACGGAGGAGTAATGCTGAGAGAGAATCTCATTCTCCTTTAGAATAGTCCATGAATTCCATGCTCATGTATTCTCCTCCCTGATCTCATCATAGGACTTAATACTTATACCTGTATTTTGGTTCTCTACTTCTAACTTATATTCTGTGAATATCTCAAAAGGTTCGGACTTGTGTTTCAACAGGAACATAGGTCTGAATCTCGAAAGATCATCAGAGAATGTAATGAAGTATAAAGAACCAGTCTTGGCAAGTGTAGACTGGGGACCTACATACATCAACATGTATCATCCCAAAAGTTCACTAACTCTTTCTCTGTTTCCAGTAAACAGAGCTGTGGTCATCTTATCTTTGTGACATGACTGGCGAGTTTCACAAGATGTAAATTCAACTGATTTAAATATGCATCTATATGTAACTCTAGCTGGTCGGGTCACATTGATCTGACCTAGTCTACAATGCCTCAAGAAGGATTCGTTCATTTCTGAACTCTTCCTCTTTTGTGTGTTCCGTATACTAAGAACTGTAGTTTGATTTAGAACATCAACGCTTTTAGATAACGTGCCTGAACCGATCAATTTTTGATATAGGAAATGTTCAAAACATTATCCAACAATACAAAATTTTACCGTTTCTTTACTAATAAAGAGACAGATATGATTTTGTATATCAGGTTCGGTATCTAATAACATTCATTCAGAATCAATGTATTGGTAATACAGGGTGACAGTGACCAACAGACTTGGCTGCAACACTTGCACCGTTTTCTGTCTCATGAAACTTATCACCCGTTCTCAGTTCTCTACCTTTCTGTAGCCCTATGTAACAGATTACATATCTGGGATCCTGGTCTGGTATCACATACCCAGGACGTAAAGGTTACTGAGAAACAGTTCTCTGTAATGAACACACCCGAACATGATGCATCAGCATGCACTCTCTTCGTTTGGGCGGCACGGGAAATCTGGTAATCCCCAATTTCCTGCTCTGTCTTATAACAATTATAAGTTGGAGCGGGACCAACGTTCCCCAGCTCAGTATAACAAGCGGGTTCGGTCAATAATCCGTATTATTATCTTGATTAAGGCATGATATGGTCGCTACCTGGAGAGAGAGAGAAGAAAACACTCAGCGTGCGCTCTTGCAAGAATAGATTGGTTATTATTTTATCTAATCAGGATGGCTCCCACTGCTTTTTATCAAATCTTCCTTCAAACCCTAAAAGGAAAGACTAGCCGGGATTAATTACACACTACAAGTTCGCCAATCTTTCAGCCAGGCCAGTGTCGGTACTTTGAGGGAGGTCCCCCGTGCTTTCGCACGAACCTAATTAATGTAAACCTCTTTTTCCCAGAGGCGTAACCTCATTAACACCTTTCTAGACACCTACTTGATCGGCTAATTGTAATGTATAAAACTCTCCCAGGAGTAACACTTACTCACAGCGGGTATCGGGATCCAACTATCTCATAGAAGGTATGCAATCTCATTGCAAATTTCAACACTTGAAATTCCCGATAATATTTTGCCCCTAGCTCGCTATGACCTTGACGCATGCCAAACAACCCATAGTCTGCTAGTCAAGTTCAACCCGTACATTTCTTGATTGAATTAAACCCACCCGCACGACCCTTGACGCATGCCAAACAACGCCGTGCGAATACCCTAATCCAATCGCATCAAATGCTAGCAGATAAGCACTAGTTAGCTACCGTACACTACGCCTTGACGCATGCCAAACAACCGCAGCACGAATACTAACTAGTACTTATCTGAAATGACGGAGGGCTACGACAGGTTTTTCTGAAAACCTATTGCGTAATGAACTTGATATCGTTGTAGAATCAAATGATTTTAAAATGGAGTGCTTTTGAGGCTTTTCTAGTTTTGCTAAAGGAGTCACTCCCGGTGAAGGGATCGTCGGTCCTTTCCTCGTCGAATGAGGTGCGGGATATATCATATATATCACTGTGCAAAGCAAAAACTCTTAAAAGCAATCAAAAGACAAACCGAGGGTTGTAGCATCTGCCAGTAACTGCTAAAGTAGTCACTCCCGGTGAAGGGATCTCGGTCCTTTCCTCATCGAATAAGGTGCAGGATATATCACATATACCTCTGTGCAAAGCAAGAACTGTAGCTACCTGTTTTATTTTGAAATTCGATTCTACAACATCTTAGGTTTCTTTTATTTCATTAATCACATTAATGAAGTCCCATCATTTAAGTACCTAAACATCATAGATAAATACGACGTACACTTATGCCATCCGCATTCGCCTCGATGTCCTCTCGTGCACCGTTAGGTTAGGTAACTAACGGCAGAGCGGGGCAGGGCTAGCGCGGGTGTAAAACATAAGTAACGCCTATATAATATATCATATATACTATATACTGTATCTATCACAGAACATCACATGATCACATCACAGATATCGCAGCAGAAGAATCATATGAAATATTGGATATACTAGGACGTCCGTGTTTGCAATACGAGCCAGTATAAAACACGAATTCCACGGTCGCGATGAATAGCCAAACCCACACCCCTAGACCCCTACGTGAGCGGCAAGCAACCCTACCAATTCTGGAGTTAGGAGACCCGGACTCGACTCCTCGAGTTGGTCTCCCTCTGGACTCCAGAACCCGGTTACTTGTGCTCCCCTCCTTGGGTCTATCCTAGTGCGGAAAAGTAAATAATATACAAACGGTGACAACTTCCGCAACCTGGAAGTGCCCCAATAAAAGAATATTACATACAAGTTTTTACATGAATGAAAATGAAAAACACTCATCTCACATAAAAAACCCCGGCTATTCAAACACGACGATTCAATATAACATATCCAGCAACACATAACATCACATGTCATCAATGTAGGTAAATATGTCCATCCCAATTGTCGTTGACATATAGCAACGAAACCGGCGATATCACATATTACACTTACGGTCACAGAAAAGAAAGTGTAAAACTACAACAGTTGGAATCCGCAATCACCTTAGACATCGCATGCCTGACCAAATGAATTACTTAGACATCGCATGCCTAACGATTATAAACCCCGCATTTTAGTCTCAAAATCGAAAACTCTTTTCAATATCAAGTCGGGCAATTCAACAGGATTCCCGACATCCTGATCGAATGCTCGTCGCAAACTTCAGCAGACGGCCGCACCCCCGATACCGTCGACGAAGTGCACCAAGGCGGAACACCACCACCGCGAGCACCCGAACTGATGCTTTCGGCGACGGGGTTCTCCTACAGTCACTTGGTCGGGGCTATGGAGTGAGGCTGTCTATTAAGTTTACCCGGCGAGTATCCGCGTACGCTACGTGATTGCGACGGACTTTTGATCATATCAAAATTCCGTGGCAACCGATCAAGTGAGACTAAAGTGCTATGTTTATAACATTCATTCAGTTATCTCATTACTTCTTGTGAATTCCAATTATTGTATCCCATTCCAGATAATTAGAAAATGTTAAACTTTCCGATCGAACAATCGAACACCCAAATTTTCCCGATATAGATCAACACATGAAATAAGTCTAACAACATTCAGTTCGTGCCTCAGTACCAACGGTCCAGCCGTAGAAGGGTCAAGCCAACGCCTCACATGTGGCACGCCGTACTGCCCCAAACCCGAAGGTTCAAAGGGCAGTTCAAAACGGTCACATAATCGAGTTAAGGTTTGTTGTCTTCTAGAGGGACCATCGCGTTACTTGCACTACTTAGAACGTCGTTAAACTACGGAAAAATCCAACACTTGGAAATTTCCCGACAGGGGAAAAATTGGGTATTTATATCCGGTTGAACTTTTTAACATATTCTAATATTTATCCGGAAAGCCACATAGACAAAATCTGATACACCGATCGAAACACCAAATCCCCAAAACAATCCCAGAAAATTCAACTCTTGAATAAATATTAAAAATTCCCAGAAAATCCAACTCCAGAAAATAGGAATTACTGTGCAAACAAAAGAAGCTGACGTCATCAATGGGCCGCGGAACCGCCGCAGAAGCTAGGCTTCTGCCGCGGTTCCGCCGCAGTTTGGACTGTTCATGAGAAAAATTTTGCGCCGTAATTCTTATATTTCCCTGCTGAATTTTTTAGCAATTTTTAATTTGGAAAAATCCCAGTTTTTGAAAAAAGGACAGAGAGCAATTTTGAAATGGGTTTTCGGGTTCGTTCAGACTTCAAACTCCGTCTAGACTTCGCCTAAGGCTCTAGCTTGGCTCTGATACCACTGTAGGGTTCCTAGGCACACTAAGGAGGTCTCACAAGGCATCAACCATGCCAATTTCAAAAATTCTAGGTGCCGAGAAACCCTAATACGGATCGTTGGCTAGAAATCTAGGCGAAAATGAAACTTGTAAACCAATTAACTAAGAGAATACGGAAATACAACCTTTGTAGATCCGGTCCTCCACCTCCATAGCTCCGCAATGAAGTATCCTCGTTGTCCAAGTCGAACCCCGGGCTCTAGCGTCGGCTTCATCGGAGAATAGACGGGCTAGGTCATCGACGACGTGCCGAAGATGATCTA
Organism: Agapanthus africanus; assembly: GCA_030015575.1. Lineage (NCBI taxonomy): Eukaryota > Viridiplantae > Streptophyta > Magnoliopsida > Asparagales > Amaryllidaceae > Agapanthus > Agapanthus africanus. The sequence goes on along the minus strand of CM057345.1, from coordinate 395,303,344 downwards.
CGTCGAAGCATCACTAGATCAAGCTCCACCTTCACCTAGCCATGAAAACTTGTGAAGGAAACACACTCTACTACTTGGCAAGAGGTAGAGGATGAAGAAATAGGAGGTGGGTTCACTTTAGATTTGGATTTCTCACTCTTTTTCATCACTTGCCATTGATGGAGGCAAGCTTTCTTCACTTGAAAAAAAAATGAAGAAGAAGAAGAATAATGTTATGATAAGTTAATTAAAATGAAAAGTAAAAAGAATACTTATCATAATGTAACCATGGTATAGTGTAGAGAATTGATTAGGGTTAAGTGGAATGGTTAGGGTTAAGCATGAGACAAAATGGTTACAAAGTCAAAGTGTTCATGAAACTTCATGAACAAAACAAAACAAGCCATCATTTTCTCATTTGCTTTTCTTTTTCCAAAAGAATAAATAAATGAATAAAATTAAAAAGGAAATAGTAAACCCTAACCATTTCATTAACCAAGGTTTAATTCTTTACACTTAACCAAAAGGCATGTATCATCAAACATGATACAAGCAAGTGCACAAAATCATATCGCATATGCAATGCGCACATCCGAGTGAGAAAATCCATCTTAAGTGAACCGATACTAGTTAATGCAAATTAATATATCAAATATATAATTATGCATTAAATCATTAAATCAACATTTGATTTAATGATCCGGTCATATCGCATACAACCGACTAATATCCAATGTATCGGTTTATCGAATCAATCCTTGATTCGATAACTAGGTTATATCGCATACAACCATTCGACACATTCATCGCGAGAATGGAATACGGTATCACATACACGTATTATTCTCGGTCCCGCATATATCTCATATGCGCTCCTATTTCGTTTCGCTTGAACCAGGAAACCTCTGTGTAGGACTCTAAAGACTCATCAATACGCCGGCAGCAGATGATGATCATATCAAGCACCCATAAGCCGCAAGCGGTCTGCTAAACGTAACGGCCACCCGGGTATTGAGCGATCAGAAGATCGACGAGCAAGCCCGCTCACACTCCTGTGAATCCAACCAGTAACACTACCGTACAGTCCGGTCTGTTCGTCTGATATGTCGCATATCTCGCCTAGGGGTGGTAAACGTCAGACCCCAATAGCTCGATAAGTCGTGTCGATATGAGGTCTATAACAATTCGAGAAACTAATGGTAACACTTACCAGTAAATCTCAGCAACCCTGGCCAGGGATTTCCTGTTATAGCCAATCGAACACAGCGCAACATCAACCCCCTATACCGGGAGAGACGAATCCCCTCCTATCGCTCATTGCCTCCATGTGACTCGGGACTGTACCCAAAAACCACCATTTTGCACGCCCTCTTGGACGTGGTAAGATGGAAATCAAAGCACAGTAGGAACCATACAAGACTCTATGACGATCTCGGGTCAACAGACTACTCTGTACCAGTGTCACCAGAGAACTGCCATCTAACGTAAGGTATAATACCATCTGGGAGTTCTCGGCGAGTCCGTCCAGTGTACCCAGTCTCTACTGAGCACCCGTATACCATCTCTGATGTCAAACACCGATGGATATGGGATCATCCATCGCCCATCTGTATGGGTCGAGAAGGTACACGCTAGTCTACTCTGGTATATCGATTCCCCATCTCGATACACCCTATACTAGGGACTTTGAAGGATGTACTTATGGACTACCATGTCCCCACTAGTATGATCCGCATCATAGTCCAGGTAGTCAAGTACAGATCCTAAGGGCTTTACCAACATGTAACAGGGAGACAATCAGTGTACATGTTAAGGTAAAGATCAACCAGATAGCATACTATCATGTCGAGCAAGAAAGTCCTCCCTATATATGTCCCAGCATCCACTACAATATGCATCCTATGTATAGTAATGGCCTCTAGGGCATACATATAACTAACATTAGTTTTGCCCCAGATTTGTTTAAAGTGCTGGTTTGTATTTGGGGCCAATGTGTAAAAGTTTAGTCAATCAAAATTTTAACTGTGTGTTTATCAGTGCATGTGATATATCTGCGACCGTGAATGTCATGAGAGCGGTATTACCCGTTTAACTGCTATATGTTCTTTTAGACGAGTTTGCGAACATGACATTCACGTTGATTTTCTTTGTTTGTGCTGATATTGTGGTTGGATTGTCGTGGTGGATAGCTAGTGGTGCAATGAAAGTACAGTTCAGATTCATTTGTATATTCAGTATTGCGGGGCGAGCGTCCGACATGTGGACTGCCGTCTTTGCCAGTTTGTATATTATTTGTTTGGGGCACGACCGGGTTGAGCTCGATGTTACCCTTGTACATATTATTTTCTTTTCTGTACTTGGATTACCTCGCGGTGGAGTGCACGAATAGCCGGGTTCTAGAGGGCAACGGGTCCGCATCTCATGGCGTTGAGATGGAGGGGACCTTACTCTAGAATTGGCGGGCTATTCGCCGCACTCGTAGGGGGTATAGGATGACCCACGGAGGGGTGCACAAGTTACCGGATTCCGTGAAGTGCTGGGTGGCATATTCACTTTGTTGATTGGGGTTGCCTCACTTTTGGGATTGGCGGGTAACTTGCCGCACTCGTAGAGGTCCAGGGTTTTCATTGCACAGGCTATTCACATGACAGGGAACGTCGGGTCTCATTTATGGCTCAAATGAAACCCGAGGCTCTAATATTATCCACCATTCTGTGTTGCTTGCTGAGATTCTGTGATGTTGCTTATATCATGCCTAGGACGAATGTTATATATATTTATATATATACAAGTAGATGTTTTATATGTTTTGCACCCGTGCTAGTCTAGCCCCTGCTCTGTCGTTAGTTAACTAACCTAACGGGTGATGAGGGGGCCCAATAGCGAATGCAGATGGCATATACGTATATTATATTTTCGTTCCTTTATCTAGTGTGATATGTTTAATTTATGGGACTGCGTTGATTATGATCAATGCAAGGATAAAAAAAACCTTTTTGATATTGTTGGAACCAAGTTTTTTGAAAAACAGACATTACAGACGTTTTCTTTTGCTTTGCACAGTGGTATTCGGTTCAGAATATCCAGCACCTTATTCGACGAGGCAAGAGCCGAAATCCCTTGATCGGGAGTGACCTCTTAGGCAAAAGTTTGTATCATCGTAATAACTTCACTATAGTCGACTCTTTTGCTTTGTATCATGGTATTCAGTTAGGAATATCCTGCACCTCATTCGACGAGAAAACAGCCGAGATCCCTTCACCGGGAGTGACCTCTTTAGCAAAAGTTTGCGCCACTATATATTTGTAAAACCACTCGGTTCCTTCAACGAGATCAAGTTCATTACGTTAATGGTTTTTCGCCAAAAACCAGCCGTATCCCTCCGTCATTTCAGATTAGTATTACTTAGTATTCGTGCTGTGTTTGTTGACCTTGTCAAGACGTAGTGTGCGGTAGCTCTGTAATACTTTTTTGTTGCATGGATATGTGGATTGATTAGGACAGTCGTTCGACCTTGTTGACCTTGTCAAGGGTCTGTGCGGGTGGGTCTAATGCAATCAAGATAATGACGGGTTGAACTTAACTAGGACCCTTTGACTTGTTTACCTTGTCAAGGTCACTTGGATCCTAGGGGTAAAAACCACATCGGGAGTTTCAAACATACAGGAAACTTGCCAGGCATGCGTATACCTTCTGGAGTGTGGTGACTTGAGTGGCTTCCATCAAGTTATCATGCGATGATAGTTGGATCCCGATTCTCACTGATGAGTAGGATTACTCCTCGGGTGATTTTAGATGATCCTGACTAATTCTCCTTTGGGTTTGGAGGAGAATTCGAGGAAACAGTGGGAGACATCCGATTAGATAAAGTGATTAACCATTCTTATCTAGGTTAGAGTGCACGCTGAGTGTTTCTTTCCTCTCTCTCTCTCTCTCTCTCTTTGGCAGTGACCATGGCCTGACCCTGGACTAACTCATGAACCAAGTTAACCGAACCTTCTTAAAACACTTTGGATTTTGAATTGTCATTTAGTCACATATATCATTGCCACTCTTACTTCACCTTTGCATTTCTCCGGAACATTCCTTATCACTACGAAGATCCACATTTATTGGATAAGCCATCGTATAGTTACATACGAACTCGAAGAAACTTGATTCAGGTCGAGAATGGTTTCCGGTTATGGAGAAATAGAATAAGACTATTCAGCTGTCTTTTCCCTTTACCTTCTCTTAGGTTGCGAGGGCTTTTGGTATTAGGAGAGTACACCTATTACGCTTATTGGATAGTCTTCTTCCAAACCTCAGGATGGTGCCGAAAGGTAGGAAAATAAGAAAACCAATTAGCCTATGTGTACAGAAGGTAATAAGTAAAGACATATAAAGGGATTAGAAAGAGGGCAAAGGAAATTGCGATTACTATCATTCACGACGAAGCCGCGTATATCATCGCCACTCCTACTTCACCTTTGCATTTCTCATGAACATTCTGTATCACTATGAAGATCCATATTGCTTCGATATGACCATCATATAGTTATATAAGAACTCAAAGGAACTTGTTCCAGTTCGACGATGGTTTCCAGTTCAAGAGAAATCTAATAGGATTATTCAGTTGTCTTTTCTCTTTGCCTTTTCTTAGGTTGCGAGGGCACCTGGTATTAGGAGAGTACACCTATTATGCTTATTGGATAGTCTTCTTCCAAACCTCATGCTAGTACCGAAGGGTAGGGAAGGAAGAAAACCAATTAACCTATGTGCGGTATACAGAAGGTAAGAAGAAAAGACATATAAAGGGATTGGAGTGTGCGCAAGGAAATATACGGTTACTGTCATGAATCTGGTTAGTGGAAGATGCATTACTAGGAATATCTTGTTAGTTATATGTATGCCCTAGAGGCCATTACTGTACATGTGATGTATATTGTAGTGGATGCTTGGACATATATAGGGAGGACTTTCTTGCTCGACATGATAGTATGCTATCTGGCTGCACTTTGTCTTAACATGTTGACTTGTATAAGTGATGTTGTCTTGCTCTCATATGTTGATAAAGCCTTTAGGATGTGTACTTGACTACCAGGACTATAATGGAGATCATACTAGTGGGGCCAAGGGTAGTCCACATGTACACCCTATAATTGTTCCTAGTCGTGGGTGTATCGAGACAGGGCATCGATATTCCAGAGTAGACTAGCGTATACGCATCTTGACCCATATGATGGGCGATGGATGATCCCACATCCATTGGTGTTTGACATCAAAGATGGTATACGGGTGCTCAGTGGAGACTGGATACACTGAACGGACTCGCCGAGAACTCCTAGATGGTATTATACCTATCGTCAGACAGCAGTTCTCTGGTGACACTGGTACAGGTTAGTCTGTTGACCCGAGATCGTCATAGAGTCTTGTGTGATTCCCACTGTGCTTTGATTTCCACCATACCACGGTCAAGAGATCGTGAAAAAAGGTGGTTTTTGGGTACAGTCCCGAATCACATGGAGGCAATGAGCGATAGGAGGGGATTCGTCTCGCCCGGTATTGGGAGTTGATGTTGCGCTATGCTCGATTGGCCATAAGAGGAAATCCCTGGCCAAGGTTGCTGAAATTTACTGGTAAGTGTTATCAGTAGTTTCTCAAACCGTTATGGACCTTGCATCAGCATAACTTATCAAGCTATTGGGGTCTGACGTTATACCACCCCCAGGCTGTCGATATGCGACATATCTGACGAAGAGACCGGACTGTATGGCAGAGAGTTGCAGGAGCAACTTTTAATTTGTTATGAGCCCAAACGATGGATTATTGATTGGATTCACAGGATTATGAGCAGGCTTGCTTGTTTTTCTTCTGATCGCTCAATACCCGAGTAGCCGTTATGTTTAGCAGACCGCTTGCGGCTTATGGGTGTTTGATATGATCATCACCTACTGCCGGCGTATTGACGAGTCTTTAGAGTCCTACACAGAGGTTTCCTGGTTCATGCGAAAAGAAGTAGGAGCAGATATGTGATATGTGCATGACCGAGATTATTGCGCGTATGTAATACCGCATTCTATTCTCGCGATATGTGATATCGGTCGGTTATATGTGATATAGCCGGGTTTTCGGATCAAGTGTTGATTCGATAAGTTATTACATTTGATATTAGTCAGTTGTATATGATATAGCCGGATTATTAAATCAAGAGTTGATTTGATAATTTAATGTATAATTATATATGTGATATATTAATTTACATTAACTAATATTAGCTCACTTAAACATTTCTTTTTCTCACTTGTGTACACTTAGTATATATGTGATATATATTAATGTACATTATTTTGTGTCATGCTATATGCCACATGCTACATGGGTGTATGAGACTCACACCATGCTTATAATAATGGTATGGTTTTATTTATTTAAAGTTAATCAAAATTAATGGTAATTAGTCACATGGTTGAAGCTTGTAGAAGCTTGTGGAACCTTTGACTAAGTCCACTAGTTTTGTTTTACTTGTAGATATTTATTAACCTAACAATTATTGTTAGCCATGGTTTATTCTCTACATGAGTTAGTTTATGACACTAACTCACCCATAGTTTCTATTCTCACCTCATGAGTTTCATTCTCATTCATCACTTCATCTTCTTCTTCATTGAGAAAAAGCTTGCTAGCTTTTTTCTAAGTGAGAAAATATTGTGAGAAAATTAAATCTAAAATGAGCCCATTTCCTACTTCATCATCCTCTACTATTAGCCATTTAGTTTAGGGTGTTTTCTTCACTAAACCCTAATTTAGTGAAGAGGTAGCATGAGCTTGAGTCTCCTCGACGTAGATCATCTTCGGCCTCGAAGACTTCGAGCAAGCTTGTTCATTTCTTCATGTGAACCCTTACTAGAGTTCGGGTGTTCACTACTTGGAGCAAAGGGACTACTACACGGAGCTTTAGAAATGATGGACCGGTCTACAGAGGTTGTATTCCTCATTCACTATGTTTGCAAAGTTGTTTGCATGTTCTATGGTTTAAATTTCTAGTTAAGATTCTAGGGTTAGGGTTCTTTAGAATGGAAAAAATTTGAAAACGACATGGACGATGCCTCCCGAAACCTAGTTGTCGCGCTAAGTAACCCTACAGCGGTATCAGAGCCAAGGTAGAGATTTAAACGATGTTTGTTAGATTACGAAACCGAAACGACTCCGAAACTTGAAACAATATAACCTAGTTTCTGTCGATTTTCAAATGTGCTCTAAAAATTATTTTAGCAACTGCAGAATGTTGTATGTGATATGACATGAACACAGAAGAAATTCGAGGCCATTTGGCCGGATTTTGGCCGAGCACGTCATGCTAAAAACCGAGAAGGCCGGTTCTACTGTTGCATTTGGGCTTCGAATTTTTTCTGTGTTCCAGTCTCTGGGTTTTGGTATTTCAGGTGTTGCGTGTTTTTACTAAATTTGCATATGATGTAAACTTTCTGCAAAGACAATTCGGAGTGTTTTGTAGTCGTAATTCTAACATCTATTCGGGTTATTTAGATGACGTTAAAAAGTTCGAACGTATATCAATAACACATATTTTCCCTCGCTGGAAATATTCCAAGAGTTGGATTTTTTAAAGTTTAAAATTTTCAGAAAATCATGCAAGCGATCCTGTGGACCCTCTAGAAGAACGATACCCAAACTCAAATTTTTGGATCGCGGAACCGCGGTAATACCCTAGGGTTTGCGGCAGTTCCGTGGCGACATGAGTGAGGCATGGGTCGGCCCTTCTACAGATGGTTCATAGGAGCTGTGGCGTGTTCTGAGTACATTTTTAACTCCGCTCAAGTGTTGAGCTTGTCGGGAAATTTTGGGTGTTTGTTTATTCGATCGAAAAGTTTAACTTCGTCTAGCAATCTGTGATTATGATACAATATTTGGAATCCACAAATAGTTATGAGATAACTAGTTTGAATTTTATAAATCTAGCAATTCGGTCTCATTTGATTGGTTTCCACGGAAATTTGATGTGGATCAAAAGTCCGTTGCAATTACGTAGTGTACGCGGATACTCGCCGGGTAACCTTACTAGATCGCCACGCCCTATAGCCCCGACTAAGTGACTGTAGGAGAACCCCCATCACCAAAAGCATCCATTCGGGTGATCGCAGTCGCGGTGTTCCGCCTTAGTGCACTTCGTCGACGGCATCGGGGGTGCGGCCGTCTACTAAAGTTTCCGACGAGCATTCGATCGGGTTATCGGGAATCTTGTTGAATTACCCGACAGGTTATTGAAAGCGTTTTCAATATCGAGACTAAAATGCTGGGTTTATAATTTTTAGGCATGTGATGTCTAAGGAATTCATTTTGTTAGGCATGAAATCCAAAGTATGTGATACATTGGGTTTATGATGTCTAAGGTGGTTGCGGATTCCAATTGTTGTACTTTTTCACTTTCTTTTCTGCGACCGTAAGTGTAATATGTGGTGGTTTCGTTGCTATACGTCAACGACAATTCGATACGCATATTTACTTACGTTGATGACATATGATGTTATGTGTTACTGTGATATGTTATATTGGATCGTCGTGTTTTGAATAGTCGGGGGTCTTTATGTGAGATGAGAGTTTTTCATTTTCATTCATGTAAAAGCTTGTATGTAATATTCTTTTATTGGGGCACTTCCGGGTTGAGGATGATGTCACCATTGACGTATATTATTTACTTTTCCGCATTAGGATAGACTCAAGGAGGGGAGCATAAGTAACCGGCTTCTAGGGTCCAGTGGGAGACTATCTCAAGGAGTTGAGACCGTGTCTCCTAACTCTAGAATTCGTTGGGTTGCTTGACGCTCTCGTAGGGGTTTAGGGATGTGGGTTTGGATATTCATCACGACCGTAGAATCCGTGCTTTATACTGGCTTGATTTAAAACATGGAATTCCTAGTATATCCAATATTTCATATGTGATTCTTCTGCTGTTGATATTCTGTGATGTGATCACTTTATATATGAGACGAATGCTTATCTTTAATATATGAAGATATATAGTAAATATTGATGCTTTCGTTTCTTCTGTGATGCTTAGGAAGCATAATTGATGGGACTTCATTAATGAGATTAATGAAATAAAAGAAACCTAAAGATGTTGTAGAAACTTGTTTTACAAACTGGTAGCTCTAGTTCTTGCTTTGTATAGCGGTATTCCTTGTAGAATATCCAGCACCTTATTCGATAAGGAAAGAGCCGAGATCCCTTCACCGGGAGTGACCTTTAGCGAAACTGGCAGATGCTACAACCCACTCGGTTTGTCTTTTGATTGCTTCTATAGTTTTTTCTTTGCATAGTTGTATTTGTGAAATATCCTGCACCTTATTCGATAAGGAAGGAGCCGAGATCCCTTCACCGGGAGTGACCTCTTTAGCTAAACTAGTAAAAACCTCAAAAACACTCCTTTTAAAATTCACTCGATTCTACAACGATATCAAGTTCATTACGCAAAGGGTTTTTTTAAAAACCCGTCGTAGCCCTCCGTCATTTTAGATAAGTAGTATTTAGAATTCGTGCTGCGTTTGTTGGCCTTTGTCAAGGCGTAGTGTGAGGTAGCTGATTAGTGCTTATCTTCTTAAGCATATGATGCGATTGGATTAGGGTAGTCGTGCGACCTTGTTGGCCTTTTTCAAGGGTCGTGCGGGTGGGTTTAATTCAATCAGGAAATGACGGGTTGAACTTGACTAGCATCCTATTGTTTATTGGCCTTTGTCAAGGTCATAGGAGGTTAGGGGTATAGAGTGTTATCGGGAATTTCAAGTGTTGAAATTTGCAATGAGATTGCATACCTTCTATGAAATAGTTAGATCCCGATACCCACTGTGAGTAAGAGTTACTCCTGGGAGAGTTTTACACATAACAAATAGCCGATCAAGTATGTATCTAGAAAGGTGTTAACGGGGTTACGCCCCCGGGAAAACGAGGATTATTTTAATTAGGTCCATGCGAAAGCACGGGGGACCTCCCTCAAAGTACCGACACTGGCCTGGCCGCAAGATTGACGAACTTGTAGGGTGTAATTAATCCCGGCTAGTCTTACCTTTTAGGGTTTGAAGGAAGATTTTATAAAATCAGTGGGAGCCATCCTGATTAGATAAAATAATAACCAATCTAATCTTGCAAGATCGCACGCAGAGTGTTTTCATCTCTCTCTCTCTTGGTAGAGACCATGTCGCGCCTTAATCAAGATAATAATATGGATGAATTGACCGAACCTGCTTATTATACTGAGCTAGGGAACGTTGGTTCCTCTCTATCATATAATTGTTATAAGTCCGAGCAGGAAATAGGGGAATATCCAGATTTCTACGCAACCCAAACAAGGAATGAACATGTTGATGTATATACTTCGCGTGTGTTCATTACCAACAACTGTTTCTCAGTATCCTCTACATCCTAGGTATGAGATACATTATCAGGATCCCATATATGTAATCTATTACATGGGCTACAGAAAGGTAGAGAACTGGGAAAGGGTGATATGTCTCTAAGTATTAGAGAATGGTGCAATTGTTGCAGCCAAATCAGTTGGCAAATATCACCTTTTATTACCAAATGGTAAATACATTGATTCTGAACAAATGTCATTAAATACTGAACCTGATATACAATATTACATCAGATTCTTTATTAAGTTAAAGAAGGATATAATTCTGTATTGGAGGATAATGTTGTGAAGATTTTCCTTAATCAAGAGTTGATTGGATCAGGCACGTTATGTAATGGCATATACATTCTAAATCAAACCTTAGTTCAAAGTAATTAGAACACACACAAGAGGAGCAGTTCAGAGATGAACAAATCCTTCTTGTGGCATTGTAGAATAAGTCATATCAATGCGACACGACCAGCTAAGTTATATAAGGATGAATATGATAATCTGTTCGAATTTTCATCTTATGATACTTACCAGTCTTGTCTCAAAGATAAAATGACCAATACTCCGTTTATTGGAAACGGAGAAAGAGTTATTGAACTCTTGGGACGAATACATGATTATGTATACGGTCCTATGTCTACAAATGCCAGGGCTGGTTCTTTGTACTTCATTATATTCACTGTTCATCTCTCGAGATTCGGACATATGTTCCTGTTGAAACACAAGTCTGAAACTTTTGAGAAATTCAAGGAATATAAGGTTGAAGTTGAGAACCAAATGGGTAGAAGTATGAAAGTCCTACGATGTAATCGAGGAGGCGAATACTTGCGCATGGAGTTCCTAGAGTTTCTAAAAGGAGAATGTGATTCTCTCTCAGCTTACTCCTTCGTATATACCACAGCACAATAGTGTATCGGGGCGGAGGTATCGCACCCTATGAGATACGGCGCGTTCTATGATGAGTATTGCTGAGTTACCTGTTTCCTTTTGGGAGTTATGCACTTGAGAAGCTGCATACCTATTGAATGGGGTTCCATCCAAATCAGTGGCTACCACTACATATGAGATATGGTATGGGAAGAGACCATGTCTTAAACGAGCTAAAGATATGGGTTGTCCGGCCTACGTTGAAAGGCAGAATCCGGACAAGCTCGATGCAAGGTCAGTTCTGTATAAGTTTGTTAGGATATACCAAACATTTGCGAAGGAATATCTTCTACCACACTGAGGAGAAAAAGGTGTTTTGTTTCTCAGCATGCCACCTTTTTAGAAAAGGAATTTCTAGTGAAGAAATTAGTGGACATGAGGTAGAACTGGAAGGAGTTCCAGCTAGACAAACTAACAGCTGATGATTTGGTGAAACCAAAGGATTCAATAGACTCCAACGAATCTCAGCCTTTCCGTGAATCTGGTAGGGTTCCTCATCCACTTGAGAGATAATATGGTCTTCTCGGTGACAGTGGGGGCGAGGAATGCATCATGGTAGATGATGGCCCAACTAGGTTCAGGCAGGCCATCACGAGTGGCGAATCTGTGAAAAGGCTGGTTGCTATGCGATCAAAGATGGAATCCATGTACACCAACAAAGTATGACTTTGCATGTTGTACCTGAAGGGGTAAAACCCATTGGGAGCAAATGGATCTTGAGAAGATTCTTGGTGTAGATGGAAAAGTTGAGACTTTCAAAGCTATGCTTAAGTCCATCAGGATTAATGCAAGCATCGCGAAGATGGAACATCTGTTTTGATGTGGTAGTCAAAGAGTTTGACTTCATCAAAATGGTTGATGAACCTTGTATATAGAAGAAGCTAGTAGAGAGTGAGGTTGTCTTACACGTATTGTACGTAGATGACATACTCTTGATAGGAAATGGTTTCCTATGCTACACTCGGTCAAGCTCCTCTTATCACAAGGATTCTCCATGGAAGATCTGGATGATACTTACTACATCTTGTGGATTATGATCTATGAAGATAGATCTAAGTGGATGTTGGGGTTGTCCTAAATCCAGGTACATTAACACCATACTAAAAGGGTTTAGTGTGGAAGATTCTAAGCGTGGTGGTTCGTCCACTTACACATGGATCACTCTCTATAAAAAGATGTCTCCCAAGACTAAAGGAAAATTGTTTTCCTGAACTGGGGAAAAAAGCAAAGGTGAAATAGGAGTGGCGATGAAGTACGCGGTTTGGTCGTGAATGATAGCAGTTGCAATTTACTTTGCCCTCTTTCTAATCCCTTTATTTTGTCTTTACATATTACCTTCTGCACACCCTACTTAGGCTAATTGGTTTTCTTCATTCCCTACCTTTCGGCACCAGCCTATGGTTTGGAATAAGACTATCCAATAAGCGTAATTGGTGTACTCTCCTAAACCAAGGAGCCCTCGCAACCTGAGAGAAGGTGATAATAAAAGGCAACTGAATAAACCAATTCTTTTTCTCCTGAACCTGGATCCATCCTCGAAGAAGTCCCTTCGAGTTTGTATATAACCATACGATGGATCTATCCAATAGAAGTGGATGTCCGTAGTAATACGGGGTGTTCTGAGAAATGCAAAGGGTAAAAGAAGGAGTGGCAATGACTTATGCAACTCAGACAATCCAAAAGCCAGTATTTTAAGACGGTTCGGTCAACTTGGTCACTGAGTCATAGTCTAGGGTCGGTCAAAGGTCGCTGCCAAAGAGAGAGAGAGAAAAGAAACACTCTGCGTGCATTCTAACCTAGATCAGAATGGTTATCACTTTATCTAATCCAGAAATCTCCCACTGTACTGTCAAATTCTCCTCCAAACCTGAAAGAAGAATCAATCGGGATCACCCGAAGAGTAAACCAACTCATCAGTGGGAATCGGGATCCAACTCTCATCGCATGATAATGTGACGGAATCCACTCATGTTATCACACTCCAGAAGGTATGCGCATGCCTGGCATGTTTCAGTTTCTTTAGAAACTCCCGATATGATTTTTTCCCCATGTTCTTTTGACCTTGTCGAAGGCCAAAAAATCATAAGTCACATGTCAAGTTCTGCCCGTCATTATCTTGCTAATTTGAACCCACCCGTATATACCCTTGACGAAGGCCAACAAGGTAATACGACTGTCCCAAACCAACTCATCTATCTATGCAACAAATGAATACCCCACCAGCTACCAAACACTATGCCTTGACGAAGGCCAACAAACATAGCTTGAATACTACTGACCATCCATAAGAAACGACGGAGGGCTACGGCTGGTTTTTGGCGAAAAACCATTAACGTAATGAACTTGATCTCGTTGAAGGAACCTGATAGCTTTTTATAAAATATAGTGACGAAAACCTTTTGCTAAAGAGGTCACTCCCGGTGAAGGGATCTCGGCTCATTCCTCGTGGAATGAGGTGCAGGATATTCCACTGAATACCGCGATGCAAAGCAACTTGTAATCGACTATAGTGAAGTTATTACCCTGATGTAAACTTCTGCCCAAGGGGTCACTCCCGGTGAAGGGATCTCGGCCCTTGCCTCGTCGAATGAGGTGCAGGATATTCCACTGAATACCGCTATGCAAAACAAAAGGAAACGTCTTTGTAATAACATTTTAAAAATTGTTCCAACAACTCCAAATAGGTTTGTTTTCCTTTGCATTGATCAAAATCAACACAGTCCCATCAATCAATCACACCAGAATGGAACGAAAATAAAATGTACGTATATGCCATCCGCATTCGTCACTGGGTCCCGTCATCATCCGTTAGGTTACTTAACTAACGACAGAGCGGGGACTGGACTAGCGCGGGTGCAAAACATATACAACATCTAATAGTATATATACCAATAAACAATAATCGCTCCAGGCGTGATAATATGCAATATTACAGAAAAGTAATAAGCATCACAGAACAATACAGATAAAGTGGGATCCCCGGGTTTCACAGAGCCGCTGCTGAAACCCGACGTTCCCCTGGTCGTGTGGATAGCCTGTGCAATGAAACCTAGACCCCTACGGGTGCGGCAAGTTACCCGCCAAAACCTGAAGCGAGGTAGTCCCCCACAGCATAGTGATTGGAACACCCGGCACTTCACGGAATCCGGTAAATTGAGCACCCCTCCTTGGGTCAACCTGAACCCCCTATGAGTGCGGCGAATAGTCTGCCAATTCTAGAATGAGACCCCTCTGCCTCTCAAAGCCATGAGATGCGGACCCGTTGCCCTCCAGAACCCGGCTATCCGTGCACTCCGTCGCGAGGTAAACCTAGTACAGAAATAAATAATATGTACAACAGGTACATCGACCGCAACCTGGTCGTGTCCCAAAAGAATATTATACAACAGGCAGTGACGGCAGTCCACATATTGGACGCTCGCCCCGCAATATCAAATGTACAAATAAATCCAAACTGCACTATCATTGCACACTGCTATCCACCACGACAAATCCGCAACATCACAGCACAACACAGAACATCAACGCGAATGTCACGTTCGCAAACCCGTCTAAAAGAACTATAGCAATCAGACGCGGTTTACCGATCAAATGACATTCCCGGTCGGAGATATAATGCAAGTACTGTAAACTAACATGTTTAAATTTCGATCGACTAAATATCAGAAAGTGGGCCCCACGAACATCTGCTGTACAGTAACAAAATCTGGGCCCAAAAGATATATACCAAAAACCACAATTTCCAGCAAATAACCAACAGTAGAAATTTGACCCTCTAAAACCCCAAGACGGCCGCGGTTTCGTGGTCAAAGCTAGGCTTTGACCGCGGTTCCGCGGTCGTACGGACGACTTAGGGGACCGTATTTCTCTGTTATTTTTTTTAAAACCTGCTTGTATTTCTGTGATGGTTAAAATAATTTTTGGAACCCTTTAAAAATCAACAGAAACTGTGAACTTGAATTCTGCGGTTTTCGATATCCGGTTCGATCGATGTTTTAAACACGTTAGCACAAGTTAGTATAACATAATGGTGAGGCTCTGATACCACTGTAAGTCTATGGTAGCGCCCTTGCCGTCTAACAGACGCCAAATGCGGAACAAAAACTTTTAACTGGCGCTATCGTATACTATAACCCGGATCTGCCATTATTGCTAAACTAACAAACTGCAAAGAGGGTAGAAAGGTTATACCGAACGATCCGAGTCCTTCGTTCTTTAACCATCATCCCACGCTCCGTTGCGGCTGCTCCGATCTCGTCGATCTCCGATCTCCTCGTCCAGGTGGCACCACGTCAACGATTCTTTAAACGGGCTCCCGCCTCTGACTCGAGGCAACTCGATCGTCAAGTTTGCTAAAAGAGACGACCAAGATTGATGTAGAGAATGAGTAGAACACTTTGTCTCGCTTTGTCCAAAGCCATGGACGAACGGTTAATGAAGTTGCCAATTAAGTCGGGTGATGGAATGAAATGAGCTATGAAATTTCCATACACCTAAAACTATCACCTTTTTTTCAAATGAATCAAATCAAGTGTGAGAGTGAGTGAGAGGGGGAAGGGGTCGTCCATACTTATAACAAGAAGGGGGTGAGTGTAGAAGAGGGGAGGTGACAATAAGAGAAATATCTAGTGTGAACACAAAGTATGAACACAATAAATGCACCATTAATGAACAAATGAGCCACAAGCCTAATCACCTCTTCTAGAACCTTCTAGAACCTTCCACACTCATCCAAGGAAAAGATAAATCCGTGTTTAACCGAATGTTAAATACGGCTGATAGAAAAATGGAAACTGGCAACTTCCAAAAGTGATCCTGAAACGAATTTCAGAATAACCCCGTAATAGTATAAACATAGCCGCATTTGTATTACGACCGAATACAAATGCAACTGAGACAAAGATATTATATCTACACAGTATAATACTTGGATCCGGCTTAAACCAAAGCCCACCAGTATTATCTTCCCGAAATATGACACGTGCGTAAATGCACATGCATTTTCCGAACCCTGCCATAAAACCATACGGCCTCTACAACGTTTCGCCCGAACTTGGGAAACTGTCTGTGGGGGACTCTAATGACTCGTCAGTACCCTGGCAGTGGGTTTAACCACAAGCCGTCAGCGGCACTAGCTGTGCGTAACGGCTGCCCATGGACTGACCTCAAGGGAAGCTGATGAGCGAACTCATCCCGAAACCCTACTGAGCCTAACAGTGATAATGTATATACAGTCCGGTCCGTTCGCCTATGAGTATCGCATATCCTGCCTAGGGGGCTAGTAACGTCAGACCCCCAATAGCGGTATAAGTCGTGTCGGAGTGTAGCCCAAAAACACCCTGAGATACTACTGGAGTACCTACCAGTAAATCTCCTGCCTCGGCCGAGGGCTATGTGTAATGGCTCTCCTAGACACAGCGCGATCTCACCCCCAATACCGAGAGAGACGAATCCCCTGCCGATCCGCTCACGTGCCTCCATGTGGCTCGGGACTGTACCCAAAAACTACCTGTTTGCACGACTCCTTTGAGCCGTGGTAGGGTAGAAATCAAAGCATATTGGGAACTCACATGAGACAAATGACGACCTCAGGTCGATGAACTAACCTATACACATGTCACCAGGGAACTGCTATCTGACGATAGGTATAATACCAACTAGCAGATTCCCGGCGAGTCCTGTCCGGTGTACTCATAACCCAATGAGCACCTATATACATCTTAGGTGATCCAACTGACACCAGTGGCTTGTGAGACCGGCCACCGCCCCTCGTCAGGGTCTCGACTGTATACACTAGTCTACTCCGGAGTATCGATGCCCTATCTCGAAACTCCAACGACTAGGGACCACTATTAAGGATGAGCTTATAGACTACCCAACTCTCACTTATATGATCGCCCTTATAATGTTGGTAGTCAAGCAAGATCCTAAGGGCTCTATCAACGTGTAATAGTGATCAGTCACCTGAACCTGTACACAACTGATAAAGACAAACCAGATAGCATACTATCATCTCGAGTAAGACTGTCCTACTGGTATAGGTCCTCTGCAATCATTGCAATCCAATAATTGACTTTGAGGGCACTATATCCAACAGAGTTGCCAACTCGTGAATAGTAAATAACATATGCAGGTAATTGCAAGTATGCATCTACAGCGTGAATCTAAGATATGCAATTAACAGCAATAACAGGTCATATGAATGCAATAATATTGAAAAGTACACTAGCAGGTACAACTAACACATGAAGCAATAATCAGTATGCAATAATCATGCAATAATGATATGAGAATGTAGATATGCAACAATCATGAAGGGTACTATAACAGGTACTACTGATACATGAAACAGTGCATAAACAGAAAAATGTGAGATATGGAGTGAAATATGTCATTTCCACGGAATCCTAATATCGTGGTAGGATCACAATCCATCAAGACAATCAAAATCCCAATTCCTCAAATCAGCCTCCAAATTGGCTCTCATATCATATAAGTCTCACATCTCCTCAATGTACAATATCGAATAAATCTCCTATATTCCGAATGTACAAAATCAAGTGAGTCTCGTATACCTTTATCAAATCTCAAGTAAATATCATATGTCCTAAATCCAATGTCCAGTGAATCTCTTATAATCTAGGTATATCTGTGTGAATAAATATAACAAAGTATATATATATTAATGTCAATACACATATATTAGCGTCCCATTCCACTAATATTGGTGTAAGGGTATATATAAAAGCGTCCTAACCCACTGTTATATATACATATGAATAAAAGAAATATCATGAAACCAATATGCCAAGTATCGACACAGAAATACTGATCTATTAGATGATGTCACTAAGACTGGCATCCTGATAGGTACGTATCATACGCTATACCGAAAGCTCGAGTGCCTAACTTTGACCCTCGCCTTTCGACGTATCCATACGTACATGACTCCCGTCGGTATCCCCATGATAACCGCCGAGTCATAGGTACTGTCACCGGAGTGTATGGTTCCCCTGCCGAGCTCATCGGCGTAGTGCATCGACATCCCTTTCTTGCCCCGGGGTACCTCCGGGCCCCACCATGTACCCTCATATGGCCTCTACGCCTCCTCGTAGGGGTGTATATATATATATCAGAGCCGATAAAACTCATGGTGGATGCTGAAATATCATATCAAGGAAACCGGGTTTTTCAAATAATGCATAATTTCATGAACTCCCGCGGTTCCCAAATCCAGAAAACATCATGAAAAATCCATATAACAATGCGAAAATCCATGAATATAATATATGCGACATAACTGAAATGCAAGCATATAAAGGAAAAACCGCTAATTAACTGCAACAAGTTAATATAAATATCATGCGGTTCCTATTTTATCCAATTCTAAATAACATCAAGTAAAGGTAAATATGTAGCTATAACTGATATATGTGTAACATACAGGTATAGCAAGGTATAGGTATCTACCTATAAGTAAATGATGTAATATACCCCCTGGGTATAAGAGCAGTATGTGCAAGGTATACCTGTAGCTATGTCATGGAGTGTGTATGTACCCATCACTAATGGTACAATACTCTATAGGTATACATGTATGCTAAATGTCATATGCGATAAGAAATATGAATCAATGCCACAATGTCCCTAACCAAGCAATATAATATCTATAAGTGGTTTGTGTGTGACATGGCAATTATTGACAGTGTGTGTAGCATACAATCAGTGCTCGTGCAACATGAATCGTCAATAATATGTGCAGTGTCTTACGGCTACTAGTCCAAGCACAACAACATCTAAGTAATAGGGTAAATGCGTAATTTTAAATATAACATAGAATATGCGACAGGTATTAACATTCCTAGCCTAGACTCATAACGCCATGCGGACGATTCCCCTGTAGACGTTAAATCTACTCACCTGGTCGCGTGCTACACGTAGCCGACCACCTGCTTCCCTTTCTTTGCTGCGTCCGACGTACCCGCCTGCGAACTTAGAAATTACACAAGGAATCCATATATAAGAAAATATATCGCAAAACGCGATATCGAAATCAAACGAGAAACTCGCGTCGCGAACTAAACGCGCGTGTGTACGATACGCTGAAACGTGTGTATACGCGTCTAAAACTACCCCGACACGTCGCGACACGCTGGATCACAAGACACACTCACGTATCGCGCGTATCGCGCAAACAAAACGTACTAGATAAATGATATATGGTCCCAGATTTTGATACAGGTAAAATCTTACAAAATTGCACATGCCAAAACACTGGAAAACACACCAGACTACCCTAGCCAAAATCCCAACATCCCAGTCCCCTACCTGGCAGCAATTTACGGCCAGAATGATTAAACCGGCGGCCACTGTTGGGAATTAGGGGTTCGTGGTCAGGTGGTGTGGTCTAGACCTAGTGTACATACTCCAGTTTCCTCAATTTTTATCTGAGAGTGCCGGGTCAAAAGAAGATCACAGAAAGCTACAATATCGCTTTAAAACCATGATTTTGCACAAAATGGAAACCCTATGGTACTTTAGTGAAATCTGGGGTTAATCTCAGTTAAAGTGACCCTAATAACACTTAAATAGGCTAGATTAACCAATAAAATCATCACTTGGACAAAACCTCACACAAATCACCATAATAAGCACAAAAATTCACTTTTATCACAAACCGAAGCTAATTCTACATATAAGCTAAGCAAAAAAGGGAATTGAGTTTAAAAATTATACCCTAATAGACCCTAGGAAGAAGGAGAAGGAGAAGAACTGAGTTACTGCTACTGCTTTCTACTGCAGGTGCTGCATGTTGCTGCTGCTGTTGATGCATGAAGCAGAGCTGATGCTGATGTTGCTTGCTGCTGATGGTGCTGCTGTTGGTGCTGCTGCTGAAGCCTCTGCTGCCGCTGCTGGGCTGCTGGTGTGTGTGTGAGTGTAAGAGAATGAGAGAAGTGAGAGTGAGAAGTGAGAGTGAGAACACAAGGCAAAAATCCCTCCCTCTCTCTCTCTCTCTCATCATTTAATGAGGCATGGCTCATTCCATGTAGCCCCATGCTCTTCTCTCTCTCTCTATCTCTTTATCAACAAAAGAAAAGAAATTCAAATCCTTTTTTTTAAAAAGCAATTAACCCAAAACACATAATACAAATATTAAACTAGATTAAGGCAATTTGGTTAATCCACCATGGTTGCTAATCATGGTTTAACCCCAAATTAAACCCTAGTTTACATGCACAAGTGTGTGCAACCCTAGGAAAATTCTAATAAAATATTCATTAAATAGGATAAAATATTTCAAAATTAATTTGGTAAACTTTTTATTAAAAACCATATATTAAAATATAATTAGCCACTAAACACATCCTAAGGTGTTATAATCTTTCCCCCTTAAAGAAATTCGTCCCCGAATTTGAAATATAATGCTACGCGTACCTTCAAAGAGAAGATCACAAACTCTCAAATTTCACTCGCAGCCTCCCAAGTGATTACCTCACTATACGGCTACGTCTAAGAGAAACCCTTCACAGATGGCAAGACCCTTGATCGACGTTTCTCCACCTGCCGAGCCATTAACACAACTGGCTGCTGGTGAACGAAAGATCGCGTCCAAGCTAAATGGTCTGGTGCTGAATCAAGTGAGAAAGGTCATGAAGGTAATTGCAAAGTATCGACACAAGGAATACGGGGTGAATACTCAATAATCTGGGCGAAAGTGCCAAATTAAAGGTAACGAAACTAACTTGCTTATAGGATCTCAAAAGGACCTACAATTCTGGGATAAGCATCCCAAAACTCAACACGTCATTTATCGGAAAAATCCGTAGGAATACATGATCTGCCACTGCGAACTCAAGTCTACGACCAACACAGTCGGCATAAGACCTCTGTTTGCACTGGGCTACTCTCATCCTGACCTGAAGCAACTGGACCATCTCCGAAGTCTCTAGACTAGCTGGGGTCTAAAAATCCTACAACGCCGAGTCAGAAAAACAGACTGGTGATCGACACGATCTAACCCCTAAACTTAAAGGTTGCCAATTGGAGTGTCTCCTGATAACAGCTATCGAAGGAGAACCCTAACAATGGTGAGTGATGATCCCCAACTGCCGACAACAATTAATGCGTACGCACAAACTTAACAAAGAACGACTGAGCAAACTGAGTATAACCGGACGACAAGAATCCAAATAGAGTCACACCCTGACTAAACCTGGGTAGACACCATAACGAAATTTGTGGAGACCTGCTCCCACTCCCTCTTCGGAACGGTTAAAGTTGCAACTCTCTAGCCGGTCTCAGATGCTCAACCCAAGCACACATCAAGAAAGACACCTTGAAACGGAATTTGAAACTTCTCTTTACATCTCTGCCCACCCGTAACTATCTTACAAGTCACGTCAATGTTGGTGGAACTTGAATGAATGCAGAGAGTTGACTGATGTGCATGCTCTAGGATTTCACGTCTCTACCAGATAATATCAGGTACACAAATGCGTCCCTAAATTTAGCACACTATTGTCATAAATCAAGGACTCTGAATCATTCCCCAGCCGAGTATGCTCAAGTATCACTGACGAACGAGCGTCGGCGGGCAGTGTCTCGCGAAAGCGATTAAAGAAAAGTGGTCAGGCGCGGACATGAGCAAACATTCCCCTCAGTAGATACGAACATAAGCTGTACTCAATGATCGCACAAGAACTGTAAATCTGCAGAAGACTATCACAACAATCAAAATCCGCTGCAGGAAGATGTACATTAAGCTCTGGTGGTCCGAAAAATCTGACACGACTCTCGAACCAGTAGTGTCTCCAAATATCCAATGCAAAACCACCGCGGCCATCTCCAGATCATGAGTGGGATATCCTTCTCGTACTTCTTCCAAATGTAGGGAAGCAAAAGCGATAACTCCATAGTATCACCTCAGTACACACTCGAGCCCCACTCGTGAAACATCACAGTTAACAACAAGGTCACCCGAACCAGGAAGCAAAGAAAGAACTCATGCAGTTGTTAACCGAATCTTCAACTGCCGAAAACTCCGCACACATGCCTCAGTCCAAAGAAAAGAAACCTCCATTCCGGTCAATTCAGTCAACGGTGCAGCACTACACTAGCAATCCTGCACGAAACGGCGGTAAAAACCTGGTAAGCCCAAAATCTGCGGACCTCCGTCCTGCACACAAATCTGGGCCTAAGCTGTACGGCCACGATCTTCCTCGGAACTATACAAAACCGTCTCCCGTAACTACAAGTCCTAGGAGTCAACACAAACAAGCCTGAAAAAACACTCTGAGAATCTAGCAAACCGCTGGGACTCTCCCAGTATCTGCAAAACAAATCCTCAAGTGCTACTCCTGTCCCTCAGACACATTAAATAGACCAGAATGTCATAAATAACACAACAATAATTGGTCGAGGAACGGTCTGAAGAAATCCGGTTCATCACATCTACGAATGCTGCTAGGGCATTTGTGAATCCAATGACTCACCAAAACACACTAAGCCCGTAGCACGCACAAGGCAGTTTTTGGAATGTCATCACTCCGATCCCTCAACAATGATGACCTGATCCCGAACAAACTTATAAAATGTCTCGCACTCTAGAGCCGATCGAAGAAATCGTCAATGCGAGGTAAAGGATACCTATCAGCACCGTAAGCCGGTTCAATTGACGATCAAACAATACACAACCTCTAACTGCCGTCTTTCTCCTTGACGAACAGAAATAGGAGCTCCCCAAAGCGAAACACTCAGACGCATAAACCTCCCAACAAACAACTCTGCAGCTAATCCTTAAGCTCCTTAAACTTCGCCGGCTCATCTGGAACAACGCCGGAAAACTTTCGCACGAAAGAAAACCGGTCCAACAAACCAACTGTGGCTACGGCATCACGAATGAACGCCAAGAATCCACGACATCTTCTCCTCAAAAGCCGACTAGCGAAAAAGGATGAATTCAAGCTGTGAGAGGTGGCACAACTATCCACCTGCTCAACAAGAACTGACTCGCCGGGAAAAAGAAAACCTGACTATTTTCTCACGGTAGTCCACAGACGGCTAACACGTAGCTAGCCAGTCCATGCCCAGGAGAACGTCAAATCCAACATCTCCAGAAGGATCAAAATGATAGAAGAATCCCTATCTCCTATCCGATTGGCACACGACTGAAATACGTGTCGCGCAACAAAAGAATCGCTGACAGAAGTTAACACAAACAAACGGCTGATCTACCCAACACGACTCTCGTCCTAACCATGGCACAAGTGAAAAACAAACAAATACATCAAAATAACATATAAATTAAGGATACCTAAAAGCTCTGCATTGGACGACCGCGCGTCCCGATGCGTAGAAGCAAACTCTAGAGTCTGCCCCTTACCCGCAACTGGATGAACTCCTCTGGTAGACTGACCCCTCTGAGCATACCTTCCATGTCCATGACCTCTCTGAATATGACCCTGACGAGGTGCTAAGGAACAATCCCTGATGAAGTGCTGAAGGCTTCCGCATCGAAAACATCTGCGCGCTGACTGCTGACCCTCCTGGGGATGAGAGCTGGACGACTGTCCTCGTCCTAAACCTCTGCTACTCCCGCGACGGTCACGAAATCTGTCTCAACGACTGAGCCTCTGTCTCTGGGCTGGTACACCGGTACGAGTCCTCCACTATCCTGGAACTCTCAGAGTCTCTGGAATACGTGCCTCGTCAACTGGAGATGCATTGACTGGTGCTATGTAGGTGACAGACTGCTGCATGCTGATCGCAAGGAACAACTGAGTAACAGGGGTGACAACCTCCTGTCGCTGCGCTCGAACGGTCTCAACCAATGATCTCATCGTCTGGCGCAAGTCCTGCATCTCTGCTACAAGCTTAGCGAGCTGATCTATCGAAGGTTGATCCGTCTGCTCCTGTGCAATTAGTGTGCCATCCAGGTCAGTGCTCGTCTCACCCGAACCAACTCTGACCTCGGCCCTCGCTGCATCACTCTGAGTCCCTATAGCCATCGGCGGCAAGGCTATAAATGGAATAAGATTCGATAAGAACACGAAAATCGAATCACAGAGATATGAATCATCAAAGAAGGAATTTCAAGCAATGTACTTAGGTCACTTTAGGCGAAATACCGCATCGTGAGTATGCTGCAGACATACACACACTATGTTACTCTGCTTAATCTACATACTCCATTATACCAATGTCATCCTACACTCCAAAACGTAAAACCTAGCGCTCTGATACCAACTTTGTCACGACTCGAAATTGGCACGTGACGGCCCTAATACTACGCAACGCCTAAAGACGTAACGCAGTAAAAGAAAGCCAAAAGCCAGAAATCTAAACCATTAAAAATACAAGAAAAGATAATAGTAGTTTTGAAATATTTGAAATCACAACCCAAATTCTTTAAAAATCCCAACTTTCTTTCTTTAAAATTTTGGCAGCACTTCCTTTGTAAAAACTAACCCCAAAAATGGGTACAACATAAATATAAATAAAGCATCCCCAAACGGGAGCAAATACACGCCCAAAGGCGGAAAACAACCACCACAACAAATATACGACGCCGTAGCGAAGAAATAAAAGACGATAGAAAGGAAACTGTATAAAAGACAACAAGTCACAAATAATATACAATATCGTCCTCACCAAGTCTCTATGTCAACAAAATAACAGTAGATGGAGAGTACAAGGATACAACAATATACAATACAAAAATACGGATAACCACAAAACCCACCTAAGCAAAACTGCACACTATGAGCTGAAGCGGTATCCGTAGCAAAAGATGATAGATGAATAGCCTGCCTCGACTACTGGGGAACACCCTGCAAAACAACTATGGCACAACGGGGGTGAGTTGCCAACTCGTGAATAGTAAATAACATATGAAGGTAATCGCAGGTATGCACGTACATCGTGAATCGAAGATATGCAATTAACAGCAATAATAGGTCATATGAATGCAGTAATAATGAAAAGTACACTAGCAGGTACAACTAACACATGAAGCAATAATCAGTATGCAATAATCATGCAATAATGATATGAGAATGTAGATATGCAACAATCATGAAGGGTACTATAACATGTACTACTGATACATGAAACGGTACATAAACAGATAAATGTGAGATATGGAGTGAAATATGTCATTTCCACGGAATCTTGACATCGTGGTCGGATCACAATCCATCAAGACAATCAAAATCCCAATTCCTCAAATCAGCCCCCAAATTGGCTCTCATATCATATAAGTCTCACATCTTCTCAATGTACAATATCGAATAAATCTCCTATATTCCGAATGTACAAAATCAAGTGAGTCTCGTATACCTTTATCAAATCTCAAGTAAATATCATATGTCCTAAATCCAATGTCCAGTGAATCTCTTATAATCTAGGTATATCTGTGTGAATAAATATGATAAGGTAAATATATTAATGTCAATACACATATATTAGCGTCCCATTCCACTAATATTGGTGTAAGGGCATATATAACAGCGTCCTAACCTACTATTATATATACATATGAATAAAAGAAATATCATGAAACCAATGTTCCAAGCATCGACACAGAAATACTGATCTATCAGATGCTGTCACCAAGACTGGCATCCTGATAGGTACGTATCATACGCTATACCGAAAGCTCGAATGCCTTGCTCTGACCCTCGCCTTTCGACGTATCCATACGTACATGACTCCCGTCGGTATCCCCATGATAACCGCCGAGTCATAGGTACTGTCACCGGAGTGTATGGTTCCCCTGCCGGGCTCATCGGCGTGGTGCATCGACATCCCTTTCTTGCCCCGGGTTACCTCCGGGCCCCACCATGTACCCTCATACGGCCTCTACGCCTCCTCGTAGGGGTATATATATATCAGAGCCGATAAAACTCATGGTGGATGCTGAAATATCAAATCAAGGAAACCGGGTTTTTCAAATAATGCATAATTTCATGAAATCCCGCGGTTCCCAAATCTAGAAAACATCATGAAAAATCCATATAACAATGCGAAAATCCATGAATATAATATATGCGACATAACTGAAATGCAAGCATATAAAGGAAAAACCGCTAATTAACTGCAATAAGTTAATATAAATATCTTGCGGTTCCTATTTTATCCAATTCTAAATAACATCAAGTAAAGGTAAATATGTAGCTATAACTGATATATGTGTAACATACAGGTATAGCAAGGTATAGGTATCTACCTATAAGTTAATGATGTAATATACCCCCTGGGTATAAGAGCGGTATGTGCAAGGTATACCTGTAGCTATGTCATGGAGTGTGTATGTACCCATCACTAATGGTACAATACTCTATAGGTATACATGTATGCTAAATGTCATATGCGATAAGAAATATGAATCAATGCCACAATGTCCCTAACCAAGCAATATAATATCTATAAGTGGTTTGTGTGTGACATGGAAATTATTGACGGTGTGTGAGCATACAATCAGTGCTCGTGCAACATGAATCGTCAATAATATGTGCAGTGTCCTACGGCTACTAGTCCAAGCACAACAACATCTAAGTAATAGGGTAAATGCGCAATTCTAAATATAACATAGAATATGCGACATGTATTAACCTTCCTAGCCCAGACGCATAACGCCATGCGGGCGATTCCCCTGTAGATGTTAAATCTACTCACCTGGTCGCGTGCTACACGTAGCCGACCACCTGCTTCCCTTTCTTTGCTGCGTCCGCCGTACCCGCCTGCGAACCTGGAAATTACACAAGGAATCCATATATAAGAAAATATCTCGCAAAACGCGATATCGAAATCAAACGAGAAACTCGCGTCGCGAACTAAACGCGCATGTACGATACGCTGAAACGTGTGTATACGCGTCTAAAACTATCCCGACACGTCGCGCAACGCTAGATCACAAGACACACTCACGTATCGCGCGTATCGCGCAAACAAAACGTACTAGATAAACGATATATGGTCGCAGATTTTGATACAAGTGAAATCTTACAAAATTGCACATGCCAAAACACTGGAAAACAGAGCAGACTACCCTAGCCAAAATCCCAACATCCCAGTCCCCTACCTGGCCGCAATTTGCGGACAGAATGATTAAATCGGCAGCCACTGTTGGGAATTAAGGGTTCGTGCTCAGGTGGTGTGGTCTAAACCTAGTGTATATGCTCCAGTTTCCTCAATTTTTATCTGAGAGAACCGGGTCAAAAGCAGATCACAGAAAGCTACAATATCGCTTTATAACCAAGATTTTGCACAAAATGGAAACCCTATGGTACTTTAATGAAATCTGGGGTTAATCTCAGTTAAAGTGACCCTAATAACACTTAAATAGGCTAAATTAACCAATAAAATCATCACTTAGACAAAACCTCACACAAATCACCATAATTAGCACAAAAATTCACTTTTATCACAAACCGAAGCTAATTCTACATATAAGTTAAGCAAAAAAGGGAATTGAGTTTAAGAATTATACCCTAATAGACCCTACGAAGCAGGTGAAGGAGAAGAACTGAGTAACTGCTGCTGCTCGCTACTGCAGGTGCTGCATGTTGCTGCTGCTGTTGATGCATGAAGCAGAGCTGATGCTGATGCTGCTTGCTGCTGATGGTGCTGCTGTTGGTGCTGCTGCTGAAGCCTCTGCTGCTACTGCTGGGCTGCTGGTGTGTATGTGAGTGTGAGAGAATGAGAGAGAGAAGTGAGAGTGAGAAGTGAGAGTGAGAGTGAGAACACAAGGCAAAAACCCTTCCCTCTCTCTCTCTCTCATCATTTAATGAGGCATGGCTCATTCCATGTAGCCTCATGCTCTTCTCTCTCTCTCTCTCTCTTTATCAACAAAAGAAAAGAAATTCAAATCCCTTTTTTTTTAAAAGCAATTAACCCAAAACACCTAATACAAATATGAAACTAGATTAAGGCAATTTGGTTAATCCACCATGGTTGCTAATCATGGTTTAACCACAAATTAAACCCTAGTTTACATGCACAAGTGTGTGCAAGCCTAGGAAAATTCTAATAAAATATTCATTAAATAGGATAAAAATATTTGAAAATTAATTTGGTAAACTTTTTATTAAAAACCATATATTAAAATATAATTAGCCACTAAACACATCTTAAGATGTTACAGATAAAGATAGAAACAATGGAGCGGATCCACTCACTGAGGCTATTTCTCGAATGCAATAGTTTCGCAAACGGGCTTTGTGAGACTGATTAGTAGAGAAGTTGGGTGTTCGGTGTCACACGGGCTATGAGTATACGACACCGTAATAATTAGTCTTAAGTGCAAGTGGGAGATTGGTTGCTATAGTGCCCTCAAATCAATTATTGAATCGCAGGCACGCGATTGTGATGATTGAGGAAGGACCTATACCGGTAGAACAGTCATACTCGAGATGATAGTATGCTATCTGGTTTGTCTTTATCATCATATACAACATTAAGTGGCATTACAGATCACTATTACATGTTGATAAAGCCCATAGGATTCTTTCTTGACAACCAGCATTATGATGGCGATCATATAAGTGGGAGCTGGGTGGTCTATAAGCACATCCTTAAATGTTCCTAGTCAATAGAGTATCGAGACTGGGCATCGACACTCCGGAGTAGACTAGAGTATACATATTGAGACCCTGACGAGAGGCGGTGTCCGGTCTCACAAGCCATTGGTGTCAGTTAGTCACCTAAGATAGTATACAGGTGTTCATTGGGTTATGAGTACACTGGACGGACTCGCCGGGAACATGCTAGTTGGTATTATACCTATTTTCAGATTGCAGTTCCCAGGTGACATGAGTACAGTTTAGTCTGTCAACCTGAGATCATCATTTGTCTCGTGTGAGTTCCCACTGTGCTTTGATTACTACCCTACCACGGCTCAAAGATGTTGTGCAAACAAGTTTTAGTTGGGTACAGTCCCGAGCCACATGGAGACAGTGAGCGGATCGTCGGGGATTCGTCTCTCCCGGTATTGGGGGTTGATGCCGCGTTGTGCACGGGTAGCCATCACCAGAAATCCTTAGCCAAGGTAATCGAGAATTTCTGATCTAGGATCAGTAGTTTCTCAGGTGGTGATGGGTTTCATACCGACACGAAATGTCGCGTTATTAGGGGTCCGAATTTATCCACCCCCCTAGACTCGATATGCGATACTCTTAGACGAACAGACCAGATTGTATGGAGATTGTCACGGACAGGCTCAGTAGGGGTTTGGATGAGTTTGCTCATCGACCTTCCTTTCTCTCAATACCTGGGTAGCCATTATGTACAGCTAGTGCCGCTGACGTGCTTGTGGTTAAACCCACTGCCAGCGTATTGACGAGTCTTTAGAGTCCCACATAGAGGGTTTTCATGGTTCAGGCGTTATGGTGTAGATGATTGTAACATTTTCAAAAGTATAAAATATTAATTTTAGGAATTTTTATGATTTAATATTATTTATTGATTATTTTAATATTAAATTAATGATTAAATGCAAATAAATAGGAAAAATGTTAGAAAAATTAGGAAAAAATTTTGGAAATTCTAAAATAGGGTAAATTAGTGAATTGTGACATTTTTAAGTTTTTGTGGTTAGTTTGACACTAATTTAGTGCTAATCGCGATTAAAAATCGCTAATCGGACTTTTTGACTTTTTGTGCAAAACTTGCACATATCACTTCTTCTACACTTGTGCATTTTTCTTGCCATGAATTATCATTTGGGGTTTACTATTTATGTGAGAAGGATTTTGAGAGAAAAAGAAAAGAATAAGAAAAGAGAAAAGAATGGGGTTGGTGAGAGAGAGGTATGGGTGAACCATTGACCAAACCTTTAGCCATTTTCCCCTCAATTTCCCTCCCTCTTCACTCTCCTCCTGCTGCTGCTCCTGCACCATTTTCCCTCCCTCTTCAACTCCTCACTTCACCTCAAAATCTATCTCAAAACCTCACACTCATTTCATTAAAAAGATGCACAAGCTCGAGATCTACAAGATGGACCAAGAAAGCATGGATTTGGCCACTAGAGGGCAACTCAAGAAAGTTCTTGAGTTGCCAAGTGAGGTAAATTTTGAACCTTTAGCTCAATTGTAGCATTTCCTTTAACCCCAAGTTAAGATTATATCGATATTGTGTGATATTATGGACTTGGTGATAACCTAGTTAGGGTTTGAGAGAAACTTGAGTTGTAATGTGAAATTGAGCTCAGTAGAGGACTTGTAAACACCCTAGTGCATGAATTGAGACCCTAACCTGGAACTAGAACCCATAATACGGATTTTAGAAACCGATATCGGGGAAATTGTGTAATCTGTGAGGGTTTATTTGAATCTGCTATCGTACGAGGCACCTGAAAATAATTTTGAGTGGATAGAGATATGTGCAGGCACCATAGAACCACCACACCAAACCCTAGCTCCCCACTCCACTTTTTGGCCGCCGAAATTCCCATTCTGGCCGCAATTTGCGGCCAGACCAGGGAGGAATTTCCTCGTTTTGCGTGCATGCCCCCATTTCCTCAATTCTTAGCCCAGGGTACTTCTAGTTTTGACAGATTCCATCTAGGGTAAAATCTGGGACATATATCCTAAGTTGCTATTTGGGTTTCGTGTTTCCGTATTTCTGTATTTTTGATTCTGAAATTATGGATTGTGTTTTGCCTCGACTATTGGGCATTTATACGATGATATAGAGGATTTGTTGATGGTTTGAAGGCGTGCCATAGGTTCTCACCTATAGGCCCCCTTATCGTATCGTTTGGATTTCATGCGCCGTTTTAGCTTGGATTTGGTTTTAATGTGTATATGCGACACTTTGATGTGTAGGTACTCATGAGGACTTCGGGACGACAAGCAAATGCATGGTGACGTCCGCAAATGATGATGCAAGGTGAGTAGATTATATCTACAGGGGGAAGTCGGGTGGATGGCGTATATCACCCCCGCAGTCCGTAGATAGATTACAATGTAGTTTATGTGATAATAGGTGAATTATGGATAGTGTAGGGTAGAAGTGACTAGTGTAGTTCATAGTCGCGAACCCTAGGGTAGAACTACACCTACACACACACCCTTGCTTATTACTTGTACTTACACGGCGTTTGATGATATGGGATGACTTTGGAGATGAGTCGATGATGTGGGCTTGGTGCCACGAGATCGGTAATTTGATATGATGCATATTTGGGATATGACTTGTGATTCTTGCGGGCTTGGGATATGTGCTTACCCCCGCATGCATATTTTATTGATGGTGTCGATCTGTACTAGATATAGTGTAGTACCCCCAGACTATATGATCTGATGATAGTGATACCTGTTATGTGACGAGATAGTGAGATATTGACCTGTACCCAGCTTTTGGGGATGCCGTACGATGATTTACCGTACGAGCCGATATTGATGATAGATCCACACTCATAACTAGAGGATGTCCTACGATATGTTCTTGAGGCGGGATCACCGACTATATACCTATGTATATATACATTGACTCAGATTTAGGTGGTTTCCACACCTACCCCTCCTGATTTACCTGATACTTCGATGTAGTTTGCATAGTAGATACTTCACGGTGGTGTCGACTACTAGATTTCTGCATTTTCATCCTATTCGCATTGCTGGCATATGTTCGTCGCTATATTCTTATCATGCTGCTAAGACACCAGCACCATTATCGATGATGCGTATGTTTCACGTACACTACTTGCCGGCTCACACACTTTATCATCGATAATTGCCATGCCACTACACTGTAGTATTGTTGCATTCATGATATGATTCTGGCTCAGCATATTGTATACTTATACCTGTACACAAACATAGATGATTCATTCTAAAGGAGCGGTTTCTCTCGACATATGCACATTACTATTCCATGTTGCATGATTTCCGATATGATTACTTTTCTTTACATGTCGCATACATCATGGATTGATTGCATAGCACATCGCATTGGATTTACTTCTTGATGTTGGATTTTCATGTGATTTCTGGATTTGGGAACCGTGCTCTTTTTAAATAAGTAATCATTTAAAAACCCGGTTCCCTTGATATGATATTTGGGGCGTCGCCCCATGTTTTCTCGGTGCTAGAGGATGTACTGAGAGAGGGATGACCCGGACTGACGGATTCCCGATATATACTCTGATAGAGGACTGACCCGGAATGACGGATGCCCGATGGATTGATATAGGGCTGACCCGGAATGACGGATGCCCGATGTACTGAGAGAGGGATGACCCGGACTGACGGATTCCCGATATATACTCTGAGAGAGGGCTGACCCGGAATGACGGATGCCCGATACAGGAGGATTTACGTGTCGATGCTAGGCACGGGTTTCATGATGTTTTCCATGATTTTGTTTATATCCTCATATTGCATACATGATGCTTATTGTCATTGGGTGACGGGTGGACGGGTTCCACATATATACAGACATAGATCATATACAGATATAGCTCATATACAGACATGGATCATATACAGACTGGATTTACACTGATCATACTTCATCATATTTACTTCTTGCAGACATACCTCATACTGATGACATGTTATTACCTGAGTACCTGGCACTACATACATGATTAGATGTTACCTTGCCACCTTATCACACTCAGATGTACTCTTATGGATTATATTACTGATCGTTGACTTAGGATTATGTCTTGCATTCGGTTTCTGCTTGTAAATATTTCTATTCACGAGTTGGCAACTCACCCCCATTATGCCACAGTTCTTGCAGGTTCTGCCGTACAGGTTCCATTGCGGCATTTCTGGCACACTACTTTCTTGCGGGTGGTTTGCTTTTGGTAGGTGGATTCTTACGCATCAAGAACCACCATTGTATTTATTTATTTCATTGTATCTAGAATTTCCATCGACCAAAACTTGTATATTGTTTCAGACCTAGACTTTAGTGATGTATTATTCGACCTTAGAGTCGCGCTTAGTAGTATTGCGGTTTCTTGTTGCCTTGAGCTTTCTTTGGGTTTGATCCTCGCCACTTGGCGTTGTATATTATATCAATGTTGCATATGTGGTTGTGACCGTCAATTGACGAAGAGCTAGCTCCCGCTTGGGGATGCCTTTATCATTGCATATATATATTGTTATCTTGCTGTACCCCATTCGGGGCCAGTTTTACAAAAGAAACTCTGCCGAAATTTTTAGAAAAGACTGTACTGTTTTAAATTCCACATTCGGCTTAGTTATTCAAAAACCTTGATTGTTA
The DNA here is from genome assembly GCA_030015575.1 of Agapanthus africanus. Lineage (NCBI taxonomy): Eukaryota > Viridiplantae > Streptophyta > Magnoliopsida > Asparagales > Amaryllidaceae > Agapanthus > Agapanthus africanus. The sequence continues at coordinate 395,269,803 of CM057345.1, read as the reverse complement.
AACATGTAGTTTCTTTACTTATTCTTAAAAAGGGTTTTAGATTTCTGGGTTTTCGGCTTACTTAGTCGCGTTACGCCTGTAGACGTTACGTGGTTAAGTGCCGGTCACGGGCCAAACTTTGGGTCGTGACAAAGTTGGTATCAGAGCGCTAGGTTGACCTTGGTTCGAGTTTAAGTTTGACTATGTGGAGCCTAGGGAGTTATATATATACGGAACTTAGGCTTGACCTTACGGAACTTAGACTTGGTCGAGGGGGTATTAGGCCCGAACTTTCGTCGTATTAGGATGACCCTTGGTTGATGGAATAGGTGACTAAAGTAGAGTGCCGTACCGTTGGTATGTTCCGCGGCATACTTACGACACGCCACTCCGCTTAAGGAACCTTAGGATGTGCATATTCTTCGAGATCAGTGATTTTCTTTATATCCGGGATTATACATCCATTTGAGATCCCCGATTCTATTAGTTTCATGATCATACCTTCATTGATATTGTTCCTTCCTATGATCATGTATCTACTCTGGATCTGTTGTTTCCTTCTTGCCATTGATGTGCCCCTTTTGGCACTCGATTGAGGTTCCTGTCACCGTGTTTGAGCGCAGTTTGGGCTGCTGCTAGGGTTACGGCCGGTGTGAGCTCGTTTGGTACGAGAGCCGACCATTGTGTTTTCTGGTGACATGGGAACGTCTCGAGTTAGTGTTGGTGATTGTGACCTCTAGTGGAGGCGAGTGCTTGGATTTGCACCGGATGATCGGGCCATTGTTAGAACTGCCAGTTGAGAGAGGACTGTTGAGGTACAGCATACCTCAGAGATTGTGATATCGCCTACCGTGCACACAGATGGACCAGCTGTTGCTGAGATTGACAGGATGTCGCTTTCGGAGCTTACGAGCTGAGATTGCCGGAGCTTTCAGGCAGATATGAGACAGATGATAGCTAGTCTACCCGATTTGAGAGACGAAGGTGATTCGTCCGATTTATGCACCGGAGCGGGCCCAGTTGAGTTGAAGATTTCCGGTGTGGAGAGTCTTACTCAGATCTAGAGAAGACCGATTCAGAGATGACCGCCACTGTGTTGCCTTTCCTGGAGGATTGAGGCGCTGTTCGGCGTACAGGCGAATAAGCCAGTTGCTGCTGCAAATGACGAGATATCGCTCAGATGGTTGGAGCTATTGCAGCGTGAGCATATACTCAGAGAGATGATAGCGAGTCGCTAGTCACCTGAGGATGAATGACTAGGGCATGTGGTTCGTTCGTTTACCGATGCGAGGTCATCAGATATATTGTTTCCGGCTAGAGACGACTTCACGCAGGTTCGTCGAGAGTCGATTGAGACGATCGAATGTCAGGAGCCTATTTTCCAAGTTTAAAGTATACGGAAGGACATGCAGGTGATCCTATGGACCCTCTAGAAGAATGAAACCCTAACTCGACTTAATGACCGTGTGAAAGCCTATGAACCTTCGGGTTTGCGGCGGTTCCGCGGCGCCATTAGTGAGGCTTGGATTTGCCCTTCTACGGCTGGACCACCGACGCTGTGGCATGTACTCGATACTATTAAACTGTACCCGAGATGTGAGTTCTTGGGGAATTTTGAGGATCTGACGAGTCGATAGGATGGTTCGACGTCTTTCGGATATCGTGATGGGACACTGCTTGGGAGACTCCAGATGCAAGCGTAGCCGTCGGAGCGCAGTTCGTGTAGCCACGATGAGTTAGGTCTGAATCAGTCGACATTGAGCAATGTGGAGTAGAGAGTTCGTACGAGGTTTCGACGAGATGACGTCCCACTCCGCTGACATCAGGAAGGTTATATGCACCCAGAGGCGTGGTATATGGATATATCTTCCAGAAAGAAGCGCGATGAGTATGCAGCCATTCCGGAATAAGCTTTAGCTTCAGCATTGGATGATGACTTCCGGGCAATTCGGCAGGTATGAGATTTGAGAAAGGAACCTCGACAGGACCCTTCTGGAGAACTATACGAGAAGACCTAGACCCGGGAGTGGTCGTATTGCGCACACCCAGCAGGACAGAGTTCGGCTTTGTCGATGAGGTAGTTGACCAGGTTCGGATAAGGGAACTTACCCAGATGCGTTGCTAATTGATCAGGGACGGACGAGTGACGAGTATTCCTCCGATGGTTGGGACGTGTTCCCGAGGATCTGTTCGGCCTGACATCTTCTACAGGATGGTGAAGCTACAGAGTACGCGATTTCGAGTCCGTGCGAGAGACTTCAGATTGGCCGTGGCCGAGAACAGTGCAGTGCAAGGTAGCTTGGCGTGACGTCATAGTGGACGACGATGGAGACAAGTGGAACCAGAGGTTCGTGTGAGACACTGACGAGCTGTCATTACTTCCCGTCGAGACTAGAGACCTGATATGCTTACAGAGACGTTGGGATGTGACCAGTTTCTGAGAAAACATTGTGCTGAGGACACAGATGTCTCTCAAGCGAGAAGAGGTAGTACAAGAGAGCCAGCCTCTGTGCAGATCGGCATAGACATGATTGGAAGAGACCTTGAGCAGGATTCCATCCAGGACATTGCTGCAATGATGTTTGCACCCAGGATCAGATGTGTGACGTGCATTCAGAGAGCCAGAGGCCGACGCCAGTGATATGCTGCCTTACGAGTGGTCATGAGGATTGACCGAGAGGTGACCAGAGAAGTGCCAGAACGGGATCGTCCCCGTTAGCACACCTGACAAGGCCGATGAGCCGTTTGACTGCGAGATAGGTAATCCGCAGAGAAGATAGGGACCCAGAGTCAGAGGACGCCAGACCGCGAGCAAGAGGCAAGTAGATATCTTGCGCTGTTAGCATTGGATGCACCCTTAATGTGTTGAGGTACGATTTTGGTGCACACCAGATGCACTAAATCGGGTTTCCTTGTGCATGTTAGATGCACCTGGTTTTGCTGTCAGGCACACAAGTTGCCTATGACAGATGTTGTGTGCACACCCGTTGCACCTGTATAGTATTTAGGTGGGTTTTGTTTTCCGTGCGCACCTGACGCACGGAGTATTCTTATATACGTCTTAGGATTGATGTTAGAGGAGCCCCGACAATTTGGATTTTTGCTAAAATTGTTTTGGTAGTGGGGGTTTAAATTTAAATTCGGGGACCGAATTTCTTTAAGGGGGGTAGATTGTAACATTTTCAAAAGTATAAAATATTAATTTTAGGAATTTTTATGATTTAATATTATTTATTGATTATTTTAATATTAAATTAATGATTAAATGCAAATAAATAGGAAAAATGTTAGAAAAATTAGGAAAAATTTTTGGAAATTCTAAAATAGGGTAAATTAGTGAATTGTGACATTTTTAAGTTTTTGTGGTTAGTTTGACACTAATTTAGTGCTAATCGCGATTAAAAATCGCTAATCGGACTTTTTGACTTTTTGTGCAAAACTTGCACATATCACTTCTTCTACACTTGTGCATTTTTCTTGCCATGAATTATCATTTGGGGTTTACTATTTATGTGAGAAGGATTTTGAGAGAAAAAGAAAAGAATAAGAAAAGAGAAAAGAATGGGGTTGGTGAGAGAGAGGTATGGGTGAACCATTGACCAAACCCTTAGCCATTTTCCCCTCAATTTCCCTCCCTCTTCACTCTCCTCCTGCTGCTGCTCCTGCACCATTTTCCCTCCCTCTTCAACTCCTCACTTCACCTCAAAATCTATCTCAAAACCTCACACTCATTTCATTAAAAAGATGCACAAGCTCGAGATCTACAAGATGGACCAAGAAAGCATGGATTTGGCCACTAGAGGGCAACTCAAGAAAGTTCTTGAGTTGCCAAGTGAGGTAAATTTTGAACCTTTAGCTCAATTGTAGCATTTCCTTTAACCCCAAGTTAAGATTATATCGATATTGTGTGATATTATGGACTTGGTGATAACCTAGTTAGGGTTTGAGAGAAACTTGAGTTGTAATGTGAAATTGAGCTCAGTAGAGGACTTGTAAACACCCTAGTGCATGAATTGAGACCCTAACCTGGAACTAGAACCCATAATACGGATTTTAGAAACCGATATCGGGGAAATTGTGTAATCTGTGAGGGTTTATTTGAATCTGCTATCGTACGAGGCACCTGAAAATAATTTTGAGTGGATAGAGATATGTGCAGGCACCATAGAACCACCACACCAAACCCTAGCTCCCCACTCCACTTTTTGGCCGCCGAAATTCCCATTCTGGCCGCAATTTGCGGCCAGACCAGGGAGGAATTTCCTCGTTTTGTGTGCATGCCCCCATTTCCTCAATTCTTGGCCCAGGGTACTTCTAGTTTTGACAGATTCCATCTAGGGTAAAATCTGGGACATATATCCTAAGTTGCTATTTGGGTTTCGTGTTTCCGTATTTCTGTATTTTTGATTCTGAAATTATGGATTGTGTTTTGCCTCGACTATTGGGCGTTTATACGACGATATAGAGGATTTGTTGATGGTTTGAAGGCGTGCCATAGGTTCTCACCTATAGGCCCCCTTATCGTATCGTTTGGATTTCATGCGCCGTTTTAGCTTGGATTTGGTTTTAATGTGTATATGCGACACTTTGATGTGTAGGTACTCATGAGGACTTCGGGACGACAAGCAAATGCATGGTGACGTCCGCAAATGATGATGCAAGGTGAGTAGATTATATCTACTGGGGGAAGTCGGGTGGATGGCGTATATCACCCCCGCAGTCCGTAGATAGATTACAATGTAGTTTATGTGATAATAGGTGAATTATGGATAGTGTAGGGTAGAAGTGACTAGTGTAGTTCATAGTCGCGAACCCTAAGGTAGAACTACACCTACACACACACCCTTGCTTATTACTTGTACTTACACGGCGTTTGATGATATGGGATGACTTTGGAGATGAGTCGATGATGTGGGCTTGGTGCCACGAGATCGGTAATTTGATATGATGCATATTTGGGATATGACTTGTGATTCTTGCGGGCTTGGGATATGTGCTTACCCCCGCATGCATATTTTATTGATGGTGTCGATCTGTACTAGATATAGTGTAGTACCCCCAGACTATATGATCTGATGATAGTGATACCTGTTATGTAACGAGATAGTGAGATATTGACCTGTACCCAGCTTTTGGGGATGCCGTACGATGATTTACCGTACGAGCCGATATTGATGATAGATCCACACTCATAACTAGAGGATGTCCTACGATATGTTCTTGAGGCGGGATCACCGACTATATACCTATGTATATATACATTGACTCAGATTTAGGTGGTTTCCACACCTACCCCTCCTGATTTACCTGATACTTAGATGTAGTTTGCATAGTAGATACTTCACGGTGGTGTCGACTACTAGATTTCTGCATTTTCATGCTATTCGCATTGCTGGCATATGTTCGTCGCTATATTCTTATCATGCTGCTAAGACACCAGCACCATTATCGATGATGCTTATGTTTCACGTACACTACTTGCCGGCTCACACACTTCATCATCGATAATTGCCATGCCACTACACTGTAGTATTGTTGCATTCATGATATGATTCTGGCTCGGCATATTGTATACTTATACCTGTACACAAACATAGATGATTCATTCTAAAGGAGCGGTTTCTCTCGACATATGCACATTACTATTCCATGTTGCATGATTTCCGATATGATTACTTTTCTTTACATGTCGCATACATCATGGATTGATTGCGTAGCACATCGCATTGGATTTACTTCTTGATGTTGGATTTTCATGTGATTTCTGGATTTGGGAACCGTGCTCTTTTTAAATAAGTAATCATTTAAAAACCCGGTTCCCTTGATTTGATATTTGGGGCGTCGCCCCGTGTTTTCTCGGTGCTAGAGGATGTACTGAGAGAGGGATGACCCGGACTGACGGATTCCCGATATATACTCTGATAGAGGACTGACCCGGAATGACGGATGCCCGATGGATTGATATAGGGCTGACCCGGAATGACGGATGCCCGATGTACTGAGAGAGGGATGACCCGGACTGACGGATTCCCGATATATACTCTGAGAGAGGGCTGACCCGGAATGAATGACGGATGCCCGATACAGGAGGATTTACGTGTCGATGCTAGGCACGGGTTTCATGATGTTTTTCCATGATTTTGTTTATATCCTCATATTGCATACATGATGCTTATTGTCATTGGGTGACGGGTGGATGGGTTCCACATATATACAGACATAGATCATATACAGATATAGCTCATATACAGACATGGATCATATACAGACTGGATTTACACTGATCATACTTCATCATATTTACTTCTTGCAGACATACCTCATACTGATGACATGTTATTACCTGAGTACCTGGCACTACATACATGATTAGATGTTACCTTGCCACCTTATCACACTCAGATGTACTCTTATGGATTATATTACTGATCGTTGACTTAGGATTATGTCTTGCATTCGGTTTCTGCTTGTAAATATTTCTATTCACGAGTTGGCAACTCACCCCCGTTGTGCCACAGTTCTTGCAGGTTCTGCCGTACAGGTTCCATTGCGGCATTTCTGGCACACTACTTTCTTGCGGGTGGTTTGCTTTTGGTAGGTGGATTCTTTCGCATCAAGAACCACCATTGTATTTATTTATTTCATTGTATCTAGAATTTCCATCAACCAAAACTTGTATATTGTTTCAGACCTAGACTTTAGTGATTTATTATTCGACCTTAGAGTCGCGCTTAGTAGTATTGCGGTTTCTTGTTGCCTTGAGCTTTCTTTGGGTTTGATCCTCGCCACTTGGCGTTGTATATTATATCAATGTTGCATATGTGGTTGTGACCGTCAATTGACGAAGAGCTTGCTCCCGCTTGGGGATGCCTTTATCATTGCATATATATATTGTTATTTTGCTGTACCCCATTCGGGGCCAGTTTTACAAAAGAAACTCTGCCGAAATTTTTAGAAAAGACTGTACTGTTTTAAATTGCACATTCGGCTTAGTTATTCAAAAACCTTGATTGTTAAACATGTAGTTTCTTTACTTATTCTTAAAAAGGGTTTTAGATTTCTGGGTTTTCGGCTTACTTAGTCGCGTTACGCCTGTAGACGTTACGTGGTTAAGTGCCGGTCACGGGCCAAACTTTGGGTCGTGACAATGATGTATGTTGGAACATACAGACGTCCGATTAAATATGTGTACAGGCTACACAAACTTTAATCGGACGGTTGATAATACTGACGGCTTAGGGTTAAGCCGGATTATTAAATCTGGTTCTGATTTAATAATTTATATATATATATATATATATTTATATATGTATTCTAGTATTATTGTTCACTATTCTTTTTCTCACTTGGCTATTCGTATTTTTGTATGAATACGCGTATATGTATTTCGATACGTATATCAGGTTGTATTCCGTATTTATACGGAATAGCTTCTAGAAGTTGGACACCTTATTTAGATGATTTTCTTTTTAGAAAATTCTTTGTTTTTTTAAATGAGGTGGAGGGTGAGTTGGCATGAGCATGGTGAGGTATGTAGAGAGGTATGGCTATGATTTGTTTATTGTAAAATGAGGAGATATTTTTCCATGGTTGAAATTATAGTGGCCATTCTTTCTTTATGCTAGCCTCATGATCATTCATTGATATTGATTCACTCTCACTCTTGAGAGACTTAGCCATTTCCTTGGTTGCTCATGCCACTAGTTTCCTCACCTCCTCCTTCTTCTTCTTGAATTGCTTATTTGAGCATTTATCATGAGAGAAAAATATAGAGAGACATTCCTACACCTCCACTCTCCATTGCTAGCAACCTTGGACCATCGGTTGCCTCGCTTGGCGAGGCTGCAGCCTGCGTCGTTTCCCTCAGGTGGATCATCCTCGATGAAGGAATACCAGCAACCAAATTCGACCCCTAGGAGCTAAAGAAGGTGGTAGAAGACCGAAGGTCTTGGTTCATTTGGTATAACCATCTCTATCCTTTAGTTTAGCTCTATTAGTTTTCTAGTATAGGTTTATAGTTTCGATCTTGGTCGGGGTTTTGTTTGCGGCAAAAATTTTAAACGCCGGTTTTTGTTCCGCATCGGCCACGGTAGATGGCCATGGCGTCGGCGAAACCCAACAGCTATTTGGTTTGTCTTTATCTTAACATATGATATGTTTTACTTGTTACTTCATATCTCGTATACATGTTAATAAAGCCGTAGGATCTTTGCTTGACTACCAGCGTTGTAATGGAAATCATACTTGTGGGAGCTGGGTAGTCGATAAACACTTCATTAAAATGTCTCTCGTCGTGGGAATATCAAGACTGGGCATCGATACTCCAGAGTAGACTAGTGTATACATATCTAGACCCTGACAAGGGGCGATGGTTCGTCCCACAGCCATTGGTGTGGTGCACCTAAGATTGTATACAGGTGCTCACTAGGGGTGAGTACACTAGACGGACTCACCGAGAACTGGCTAAATGGTATTATACCTAGCGTCAGATAGCTGTTCTCTAGTAACATGAGTGTAGATAGTCTGTCGACCTGAGATCGTCAATCGTCTCGTGTGAGTTCCCACTGTGCTTTGATTGCTACCCTAACACGGCTTTACTGAGTCGTGCAAACAGGTTTTAGTTGGGTACAGTACCCGAGCCACAAAGAGGAAGTGATCGATTGTTGGGGATTCGTCTCTCCCGGTATAGGGATTCGATGCCGCACTGTGTTCGGTTGGCCAACACCATAAGTCCCTAGCCAGGGCGGATTGAGAATTACTGGTAGTTAGACCAGTAGATTCTCGGATGGTCTTGAGCCTCATCGGCATGACTTGTCAGGTTATTAGGGGTCTGACGTGATCCACCCCCTAGACCCGGCATGCGATACTCTAAGACGAACAGACCGGGCTGTATGGAGATTGTCATGGATAGGCTCAGTAGGGGTTCGGATGAGTTTTCTCGTCGGCCTTCTTTTCGACAGGTACCTAGATAGCTGTTACGTAAAGCTAGTGCCACTGATGGACTTGTGGTTAAAGCAAATTCCAGCGTACTGTCGAGTCTTTAGAGTCGCACACAGAGGGTTTCCCTGGTTCAGGCGAAACGATGTAAAGGCCGTATGGTTTTACGTGCAGGGTTCCAATCATATACGTGTACTAGCTACACGGATGTTGTTCGGACTGTTAATACTAGTAGGCTTAGGATTAAGACGCATTTTAGTTTTTGGGGTTTGCTAGCGCCCTGGCCATCGACCGCGGCCGTTGCGGAAAAAAAATGGTGTTTAAAAAAACTTTTGGCACTAAAAATCCCGTCCTAGAATCCAAACCATAAACCGATAAAAGCTACAAAAGATGTTAGGAATATGTATGCCCTAGAGGCCATTATTGTATGATATAGTAGATGCTTGGACATATATGAAAGGTTACGCTAGTGCCCTGGCCAACTACCGTGACCAAATGCGGAACAAAATTTTTCTACGAATTGAAACATGGCACTAGAATAACTTTTAACCCGGATCTTACCATAAACCTAACTAGCAAAAGTAGTAATGCTATCTACTATGATGAAGAAATCTCACCAAGTGACCCAAGTCCTTCGGTCTTTTTTCCTCGTCATGTGCTCCTAGTGGCCACCTTGAACATGCTTGATCTCCATTTCCGGCTCCATCGGTCCTCCGGGATCGAGCTTGTTCTCCGGTCTTCCTTTTTCGTAGATGATCCACCCGAGGGATATAATCCATGGCCTTAGCTCCTCACAATATGTCAAGTGGAGCAACTAGAGAACTTGGGTTGCTAAACCAAGTAGTTTAGGATGTAGTGTGATGATCTAAGTGTTTGCTATATCTTTCTAGCCTCTTCACTTGTTTCATAACTCATGAGAATGATAGTGAAGAGGAAGAAGATGAAGGTGGAGGAAACTCAAGAGGAGGGAGGAGAGTGAAGAAAAATGGGAGCTCAAGAAAATAATGAAGCATCCATGAGAGAGAAATTACAACCAAAGGTTTTGTGTATGAATTTCTTGAATAAAAAATCAAAAACCATGCTTCAATAGTAGCTCCAAATGACTTAAAAATTCAGTTGTTAACTATTAAAGCATGGTTTTCACCATTCCTCCCATACCTCACACTTTCCACCTCATTTTCCATTTATCAAATAAATGGAAAAAGCATAATGAGGTGGCCACCTTCTAGAAGGTAATCTGTAATAAATACGGATTGCAGTCTGCTGTATATGCATAACTGCATTCGGATAAAAACCCGAATGCCTAAAGAGATAGAATAACACTAAGAACGTAATACTAGAATATACATATCGAAATACATATATGTAAACTATTAAATCAATAACTGATTTAATAATCCGGCTCGTATCCGAGCCGGCTAGTATTACCAACTGTCCGATCGAAAGTCTGAGTACAAAGTACATCAATCAATCGAGATCCTGCACGTATCCAATATGGCCACTACATCATTTCGCCTGAACCAAGGAAACTCTCTATGTGGGGCTCTAAAGACTCGACAGTATGCCGGCAGTGAGTTACTGGATAAATCTATAACCACAAGCATGTCATCGGTACTAGCTGTACGTAACGGCTACCCGGGTACCTATCGAAAAGAAAGGTCGATGAGAAAACTCATCTGGATCCTTACTGAGCCTATCTGTGACAATTTCCGTACAGTCCAGTCTCTTCGTTTGTGAGTATCGCATACTGGGTCTAAGGGTGGTAAACGTCAGACCCTGACAACCTGGTAATTCGTGCTGATGCGGCTCAGGACCAATCCGGGAAACTACCGATCAGCCTATCGGTAAATCCCAACTTCCTTGGCCAAGGTCTTATGATCCTGACCAATCGAACACAGTGCGATATCAACTCCCTACACCGAGATAGACGAATCCCCGACAATCGCTCACTGCCTCCATGTGGCTCGGCACTGTACCCAATCAAAACCTGTTTGCACGACTCAGTAGAGCCATGGTAGGGTAGTGATTAAAGCACAGTAGGAACTCACACGAGACAAATGCCGATCTCAGGTCTAAAGACTAACCTATATACAATCTTAGGTCTAAAGACCAATGGTTGCGGGACCAAACCATCTCCCCTCATCGGGGTCTAGAAACGTATACACTAGTCTACTCTGGAAAATCGATGCCCGGTCTCGATACTCCCACGACTAGGGACCATTTAAGGATGTGCGTACCGACTACCCAGCTCCCACAAGTATGATCTCCATCACAACGCAGGTAGTCTAGCATTGATCCTACGGGCTTTATCAATATGTATAAAAGATATGTAATAGCAAGTAAAACATACACATGTTAAGATAGAGTAAAACCAAATAGCATACTATCATATCGAGCAAGACTATCTTGTACATATATATATGTCCAAGCATCCATATGTATGCATATACAATAATGGCCTCTAGAGCATACATATCCAACAATATATAGAGGACTTTCTTGCTCGACATGATAGTATGCTATCTGGTTGCCTTTATCTTAACATGTAGACCGGTATTTTATACTCTCTCTTTCTCTCTTACATGTTGATAAAGCCCTTAGGATATGTACTTGACTATCAGGACTATAATGCGGATCAAACTAGTGGGGCCGGGGTAGTCGAAAAGTACATCCTTTAACAGTTCCTAGTCGAAGGGATATCGAGTCAGGGAATCGATATTCCAGAGTAGACTAGTGTATACGTTTCTTGACCCTGTATGTGGCGATGGTTGATCCCACAACCATTGGTGTATGACATCAAAGATTGTACACAGGTGCTCATTATAGAATAGGTACACCGAACAGGACTCGCCGAGAACTCCTAGTTGGTACTGTACATATCGTCAGATATCAGTCCTCTGGTGACAATAGTACAGGTTAGTCCATAGACCCGAGATTGTCCTAGAGTCTTGTGTGGCTCCCACTGTGCTTTGATTTCCTCCCTACCACGGCTCAAAGGAGTCGTGCAAACAAGTGGATTTTGGGTACAGTCCCGAATCACATAGGGGCAATGAGCGATAGGAGGAGTTTCGTCTCTCCCATTATTGGGAGTTGATGTTGCTCTATACTTGATTAGCTATAGCTGGAAGTCCCTGGCCAGGGCTGCTGATGAGATTTACTGGTAAGAGTTACCATTAGTTTCTCGAACCGTTATGAGCCATACATCGGCATGACTTATCAAGTTACTGGGGTCTGACGTTACCACTCCTAGACTCGATATGCGACATATCAGACGAAGAGACCGGACTGTACGGTAAATGTTACTTATAGCTTTCATGGGAGTTTGGACAAGCTTTCTTGTTGATCTTCTAATCGCTCAATATCTGGGTAGCCGTTACGTCCAGCTAGTACCGCTGACGGCTTATGGGTGACTGATGTGATCATCACCTACTGCTGGCGTATTGACGAGTCTTTAGAGTCCCACACAGAAGTTTTCTGGTTCAAGCGAAACGAAGTAGGGCACATATGCTGATATGTGCGGGGGGCCTGATAAAATACGAGTATGTGATACCGTATTATAATCTGGCGGTTTTTTGTTATCAGTTAGGTTATATGAGATATAACCGGATTATCGAATCAAGTGTTGATTTGATAATGCGATATACAGATAAATGATATTAATCGGTTATATATGATAATCGGATTATTAAATCAAGTGTTGATTTAATATGATATATATTATATTTGATATAATTATATCTTAACTAATACTAATGCTCACTAATCATTTTCTTCATGATATATATATATATATATATATTAATATATATATATATATATATATATATATACATATTATAAGAAACATGGTTTGATTTTCTATTTTTAGAAAATGGAAAATTGAAGAATGGATGTGAAGCATGGTTCATGGATTATAATATTAGTTTGGATTTACTATTGAAGTACGGGAGCATTTTTTATTGTGAAAAAATGACATGCTTCAATAAGTGAGTTCATTTGTATGAACCATTCTACACTTGAGATTTTTTTGAGCTAGCTCATTCTTCTTCATTTGAGCTCTTGTTCTTCCTCTTGCTCTCATCTTCTTCTTCCTCCACCTCAAAGCCATAAACCCTCACATGTGATGTGAACCATATGGCTTTGGACAAACCCAAGTGAGCAAACAAAACCCCTAATTCACCATCCTACACTTCATTAGCACTCTAGTATAGTGTGTTTTCTTCACTAAAGAATTTAGTGAAGAGGAAGCTTGGATTGGCGGACTTCGGGTGGATCATCTTCGGTACGAAGGTCATCAGAGGAAGCTTGCACCTTCTTCAAGTGGAGCCTAGTGGAGTCGCGTGGACTACTACCCGGAGCATTTGAAAAGAAGGACTTGGTCTACGAAGGTCGTATACTCTTTCCTTTAGCTTAGTTTGTGATAACATCATAGTTAAACCCTAAACATCTAGTTAGATCTTTGGATAATGTTGATTAACACCATGAAAATTTAAAAATTGCATGTGTGATGCCCGTTTTAAACCACGTCGCGGTGCTAGTAAACACTTTCATGGTATCAGAGACAGGATAGAATATTTGGGTAGGTATTTACGATGTTAAAGTGTTCGAACGGTTTTCAAAACCCGGAAATTACCAAGTTTTTGTCGATTTTTCAAAGGTTGGAATTTTCGTGATTAAAAATATTCAGAAAAACATGCAGGGTTTTCTATAGAGCCCCAAGAAATTTGAAGCCCTAACTCTCTCAAAGTGCCGCGGAACCGCGGCCAAAACACTAGTTTGGCCGCGGTTCCGCCGCAAGTTTGGCTTGTTTTGGGCTCTGATTTCTTGTGCTGTTCCATGGTTAAATATGACACTTTCTGGGTGTTTTTAATGATGCTCAAGTTGTTGAAGTCTCTGGAATTTGTGGGTGTTTGTTAAATCGATCGAAATGTTTAACTTCGTATAGATCTTGATGATATGTGATACAATTATTAGAATCCGGAATAATTAGTTTTGTGAAAACTAGTTAGTATATTGTAAATCTAGCCATTTAGTCTCGTTTGATCGATTGCCATGGAGATTTGATTCGGATCAAAACTCCGTCGCAATTGCGTATAGTACGCGATCACTTAGTCGGGAATCTTGTTGAATTATCCGACAGCTTATTGAAAAGAGTTTTCAATTTGAGACTAAAATGCAAGGTTTATAAGTTAGGCATAAAAATTCGGAATATGAGATATTCCAGGTTTATGATGTCTAAGGATATGCAGATTCTAATTATTGTAGTTTTTCATTTCTTTTCCGCGACCATAAGTGTAATATGTGGTGTATCCTCAATCTCGTTGCTATATGTCAACGACATTCGGGATACGAATATTTACTTACGTTGATGATATGTGATATTATGTGTTGCTATGATATGTTTTATTGGATCGTCGTGATTGAATAGCCGCGGGGGTTTTGCATGAGATGAGAGTTTTTTCATGTTCATTAATGTAAAATCTGTATGTAATATTCTTTTATTGGGGCACTTCCGGGTTGAGGATGATGTCACCACTAATGTATATTATTTACTTTTCCGCATTAGGATAGACCCAAGGTGGGGAGCACAAGTAACCGGGTTCTAAAGTCGTGTGGGAGACTATATCGAAGAGTCAAGACCGGGTCTCCTAACTCTAGAATTGGTAGGGTTACTTGCCGCTCTCGTAGGGTTCTAGAGCTGTAGGTTTGGCTATTCATCACGACTATGGAATCCATGTTTTACATCACTGGCTGAATTTAAAACACGGACCTCCTGGTATATCCAATATTTCATATGTTGCTTCTGCTGCTTGGTTCTGTGATGTGATCATATAACTGCGTGAGACGAATATTATATTATATATATGATATATAATAAACGTTGCTTATATTTTGCACCCGCGCTAGTCCAGCCCCCGCTCTGCCATAAGTAACCTAACGGTGCATGACGGGGCCCAGTAGCAAATGCGGATGGCATAAGCGTACGTTCTATTTTCGTTTCATTTTCTGTGATATTTAGGAAACATTGAATGATGGGATTTCGTTAATGAGATTAATGAAAAGATAAGAAACCTAAAGATGCTGTAGAATCAAATTTTTCAAAAATATAGCTCTAGTTCTTGCTTTGCATAGTGGTATTCCTTGATGGATATCCAGCACCTCATTCGATGAGGAAAGAGCCTAGATCCCTTCACCGGGAGTGACCTCTTTAGGAAAACTTGCAAATGCTACAACCCACTCGGTTTAGTTTGAAGGATTCTCTAGTTCTTACTTTGCATAGTGACATTTCTTGATGGATATCCAGCACCTCATTCGATGAGGAAAGAGCTGAGGTCCCTTCACTGGGAGTGACCTCTTTAGCAAAACTAGCGAATAGTACCACTCACTCGGTTTGTTTTTGAAAACTACTCGATTTTAAAAGCGGAGCATAAACCACTCTTTTTCAAAATCACTAGATTCTACAACGATATCAAGTTCGTTACACTCATGGTTTTCTTAAAAATCTGCATAGCCCTCCGTCATTTCAGATAAGTACTATTTAGTATTCGTGCTGTGTTTGTTGGCTTGCGTCAAAGCGTAGTGTGCGGTAGCTGATTAGTGCTTATCTGCAGCATGTGATGCGATTGGATTAGGGTAGTCGTGCGACTTTGTTGGCCTGCATCAAGGGTCGTGCGGGTGTGTTTAATTCAATCACGAAATGAACGGGTTGAACATGACTAGCGCCCTATGGTTTGTTGGCCTGCATCAAGGTCATAGGACGCTAGGGGTAAAAAATGAATATTAGGAATTTCAAGTGTTGAAATTTGTAATGAGATTGCATATCTTCTATATGGTAGTTGAATCCCGGTACCCACTGCGAGTAAGAGTTACTCCTGGGAGAGTTTTGCACTTTACAATTAGCTGATCCAGTAAGTGTCTAGAAAGGTGTCAACGGGGTTAAGCCTCTAGGGAAATGTGGTTTATTTTAATTAGGTCCGTGCGAAAGCACGGGGAACCTCCGTCGGAGTACCGACACTGGCCTGGCTGACTGGTTAGCGAACTTGTAGAATGTAATTAATCCCGGCTAATCTTACCTTTTAGGGTTTGAAGGATGATTTGATAAAAACGGTGGGAGACATCCTGATTAGATAAGAAAATAACCAATCTAATCTTGCAAAGAGCGCACACAAAAGTGATTATCCTTCTCTCTCTCCTGGTAGCGACCAATGACACGCCTTAATCAAGATAATAATATGGATGTATTGACCGAACCCACTTATTATACTGGGATAGGTTCCGCTCTATCTTATGACTGTCATAAGTCTGAGCAAAGGATAGGGCAACATCAGGATTCCCACACCACCCGTACGAAGAATAAGCATGTTGATGTATCGTTGTTCTCCGCCGAAAGATGCGACCGGGACGTTGGGACGTACGGCCTGAATTTTGGGGGCAGATGCTATTTGGATTTATCCGTCCACCTCTCTGAAGATGCCAAGTTGATTTATGGCATCATGTATCGAAGGTTTAGACGGATGCGGCTGATGTAGCAGACTTCGTAAGATTACCCCTCATTGTGAGGGGTTTTTGATTGTGGGGACGCTCGTCCCTGCAGGTGCAAGCCCCTGCGGTTAATTACACTACCGCATCGCGGTAACCACTTTCTCCTTCTCCAGATGGTCACTTCGTGTCGTGTGTGTATGTTTTGTTTTTGGTTTCCCGTGGATTGTATATGGAGACTAATTTATGTTGTCGCCCGTAGGGCGTGGATTAGTCCAAATCCGTATTTTCTTAGATTTGGGTTTGGGTTTAAGGATCGTTAATCTCATTGAGAGTAAGATCAATTTAAACATTTGTTGAGGATACGTTAGTCTAATTTTAGGCTAAGATCTACTCAACGGGGTTTGGGATCATTTAGATCCGATGACAGAGCATTTTAGGCTCTATCGTCTTAGTTTAGGGACATTGCGGTCCATAGTTAGTTTTAAGACATTACGGTCAAATGGGTATAAGGATTGTTAATCTTATTGAGATTAAGATCAACTTAAACATTTGTTAAGAATACGTTAGTCTAATTTTTAGGCTAAGATCTACTTAACAGGGTTTTGGGATCGTTTAGATCCAACAAAAGCGCATTTGAACTCTATTGTTTTAGTTTAGGGACATTGCGGTCCATTGTTAGTTTTAGGACATCTCGGTCCATTGGGTTTAAGGACATCATAGTCCATGGCAGTTTAAAGACATCATAATCTGTAAAGTTTAAAGACATCGTAGTCTATGAGTTTAAGGACCTCACGGTCCATAAAGTTTAAGGACATCATAGTCCATGAGTTTAAGGGCCTCATAGTCCATAGAGTTTAAAGACGTCATAGTCTGTATGGTTTAAAGACATCGTAGCCTGTGAGGTTCTGGATTAACCAGTTTGGGGATAAGTCAAAAGTTGTTGGTTATTGGGACCCTCCATCTCTCTGAAGACGTTGAAAGATTACAACGACATGTATCATAAGTATGAAGAGATGTACCCTTGAACCAATGTCCCGATTTGTTGGGAATTAGGATGAACATCAGTTTAGATGTCATCAGCTGGGAGCTTGTTAGCTGTCTTTTGAATAGAGATCGGTTTTGGGGACCCTGAGCATGAGGGGCTCAAATGAGAGTCTTTGGAAAATTTGGATTTGAGTCTGGTTAATGTTAGCCATCCATAGTGTTCAACACTAATATATTACTCAGCGCTCACGTGCTCCCACGTGATACTTTGAAGCAGTGTCAAACACTGGAATTTGAGAGTGCTCACGTGTCACACGTAAGGCCTTTAAAGATGGTGTTGTTCGCTTGGTTTTATTCCCTATCTTCAGATAAGTGTTAAACACTTTGGCCATCACGTGTAAGCACGTGAGACGCTTGAGATAGTGTTAAACTTCAAGGATTTGAAGCGCTGCATCTTTGGGTTCATTCTTTTGTTCAAGCGTTGTTGGGTCACGTGGGATCACGTGAGGCGACCCAAAAGTGGGAACTACCTTTGATTTATTCCTTTTTGTTCTGTAAGTACCAAGCACTACTATGGGGTCACGTGTGATCACGTGAGCCAATCTAAATTATTCTCTTTTGTTCATCAAAGGAGCTCACGTGGGAGCACGTGATCGGTTGTTATCATGTTGGGTGCCAATCTTTTTACATGCAAGGAGATCCTGAGTTTCGAGACTTTCAAGCCCATTGTTTTATGAGAATTGGATTCTTAAGACTTAGATTTTCTCTTAGGTTTGAGATCTGTATGACAGAATCTCCCCGATGAGAATTAAATTCTCAACTTGTGAGGGGGTCTGCTTCTGCAGACCTTTTACCATAAGGGAGAACTAAGTTCTCATGTGAAGTGTTAAACCCTTATTTTATTAGAGGAATTAAATTCCTATAGACTTTTATGGGAGAATTAAATTCTCTGAACTTATATCTCCCTCTAGGTTTTGGATCTGCATGGCAAAATCTCCCCGATGAGAATTAAATTCTCAAGCTATGGGGAGATCTGCTTCTGCAGATCTTAACCCGATGAAGAACTAAGTTCTTTCTTTTGCAAGAGTTAAACTCTTATGTAGGTGAAAGAGATGAGATATTCTCTGTATTTTGTTCCTTCTCTTACCTAGAGTTTCTTTTTCACTTTTTCTCTCTGGAGAATTAAATTCTCTTTTCTTTTTAGCTTGCGAAAGGTTTCTCTCTTTTTTTATCTTCTCTCTTCTCTGTCACCCCTCCTTTTTTCTGTGTTTCTTTGCTCCTATTTATAGGAGAAAAAGGAGAATCAATTCGTTCAGAAAATCTCTCATTGAGAGATTTTGATCAACAAAAAGTGATCTTTTATATCAATTGATGAATTTTATTCACCGTTGGATTTTTAATCCAAGGAATTCTGTTTTACAGAAGATATTTCTTTTGTCATTCTTAACAAATTTAGGAAGATATTTCCTTGCACAGAATTTTTCTGTAGATTGTTGATTTTTATTCACCATTGGATCTTCAATCCAACGGTGCTCTGTTTTACAAAGCGTAATCTTTCTTGTTTAGAATGATCCAAGGAAGTATTTTCCAAATAAGGCTTTTAATCCCTTTTAATTAGAATTTATTTTTATCAGTCCAGAAGGCATAAGAGTCTATCACGTGTAGCACGTGACCCCACCAAATTAAACCGACCTAAGGGTGTCACGTGTTATCATGTGAGTTTCTTTTTTGTCCCACTTGTTTTCTTTATTCAGGCACCTGTATACTTTACTTATAGAGGTCACGTGTCTGCACCTGAGGTTCCGTTTTGGCTTAGTTTTGTTAAACGAAGCACCTATCACGTGTGGGCACATGACGCTCCACTTGGGGACTTTCTCCATTGCTCTATTTACTTACTTATTTTCCGTAAGGGAACAAATGCCCCCACAGCGTTGTTCTCACGTAGTTTGCACGTGAGTACGACGCTGTCACTTTTACAGCCGTTGGATTGTCTAGAGGAACGGGAAGATGAACCGCCCTAGTCACATCTTATAAATGCAAGGGTTTGGTTCCTTAGGCAGTCACTGTTTCTTCATCTCCTTCCTTTTTATTTTCTTTGAGAATTTAATTCTCTTTCTCATAGCATAGTTCTCTGTCATTGCAAATTCAGAGTTAAACTCTGTCAAGAGAAACCCTTTTCCAGGTAACGCTTTGTTCATCAGAAAACCTTCCTTCTTTGAGAAAGCTTCTGGATTTTAAATCCATTATGAGAGCTTTGCCCTCCTCAGAAACCTATCCTCCAAAGATGTGATCTTTGAGTAATAAACTTCTATATCTCGAATATTTCCCTCTGATTTTGAGGATTCACGGGATTTTTGTTTCTCGTATATATATATATTTTGTGAGTTTCTGGAATTTAATTCCATTATATAAAAGAAATTTAATTCCTAAAGCGAAGAGCTTAGCTCTGAAAAGATCAACCGGACCTTTTGGGAATTTTATTCCCCGGTGTTCTTGAAGGTCACTTCATAGGGTTTTACCCTTATTCGCGTAAATTTGAAAAGGGACTTGTCTTCCTAAGAATTTGTTTGAATCCCAATGTTTGTTTAATGAGGGTTTTCTTTATCACTAATGATTGCCCTGTCTCATCATTGGTGAGCCGCCATTTTGATTTTGTGGGGTCCGTTTGTCTTGTAGGCAGTGGTCCTGTGATTTAGACATCTTGTCGTTTTCTTTTGTTATTATATATGTGTGTGTGTGTGCGCGCGCGCGCGGCTTCACTGATGTTTTTTTTTGTTTCAGGACCAATGGCTTCTTTCCCTTACTTCCCTTTTACTCGCTCAGATGCTGCTTTCCTCCAATCGCCGTCAGACGAAGAAGCAATGGCGATGATTCGGGCCCATGAAAAAGATTGCACCAATTTGCTCTTATAGGGTACCTGGTATGGACATATCATTCGGGGCCGCCGCAGCTTTCTTTGCGAAGTGCCATCAGAACCTCTTCGCCCAGTCTTGCCGATGGAGCGTCCGTAGACTGCATTTGCAGTGGAGGTGGCCGATTGGACCGTACAGGCCGGCTTGAGCCATCGACGGCTGGGATACTAAACCAGCATTTACCAACCATAGACATCTTGGGGCGTCATATTTGCCAAGGTGAAGTCCAGCCCTGGGGGCAGGTCTATAAGATAGGGCCTACCCCTCGCCATCCAATCAGTTATCTTCCTTGGGCTCGATATGTCCTCTCTGCCCACCGTGCTCGGTTGCAGAAGGTTGGGCTTTATCAGGCGGTATACGAGTCCCTCTTTCATTATCAGTCCCCCCATGTCTGGTTGGTTAAAGCTTTCCTAAATCAATGGAATCTTCCCATTAATACTTTCTTGCTAGGGGATCGTGAGGTCTCGATTTCCCTGGAAGAGTTCCGTGAGGTTTCCGAATTGCCGATCAGAGGAGAACACTTTAAAGAGTTGCTGCCTCCTAATGAGTATGTATTTTCGACCGCGCCTGCAATGCTAGACGGCCTGATGATTGAAAGTGTTGTCCGCCATCAGTACCCTAGTCTAATCAAGACTCTGGGCATTTTCGAAAAGTTGTTCGAGGAGTCAGAGGGACAGGGCATCACTTTTACGAGCTTTATTGCTTGTTTCCTCCATGAAGATGCCTTATCAAAGGAGGCTCCAAACTTTGCGAATATTAACGACCCCTTTGGGTTTGGGTTGGATAAGCTGCCAGCCAAAGAAGAAGATTTGCCACAGTTTTACATCTCGATCTTGCCGGTCGTGTCCTTCAATTCAATTGCGGCTCCAGGCATGGACGGGGAGACCTTCTTTGTTGGTTTTATCAGTCTCTGGCTCAGTTAGTTCACCATGCCAACACATCGATGCTTCATGAGAGCCTCTGTCATCTATCCCACTCATCGTGTAGCCGAAGGGGCACGGTTGGTTGTTGGCATTGCAGAGTTATCGCACTTGTACCATAGGCTGAGCACTGCGGCCAATACTTGGACTCCTGGTGTGGACGTGGTGAGTTTCCCCCTCCATTATTTTACGTCGTGGATTGAGATGCATGTACTGGGGGCATTCGCGGTGCATCAGAGGCCATATTTCTATGATGCTTACACCTTCCCGTGGCTCATGAGGTTGGTGGATGCTTCTGCCCCTGATCCGACTCAGTTAGGAGCTCTTTGTGTGATGCTCAACCCGTATGCTAACGAAGGCGGGATGGTATTCAATGACCGAGTCCTTTCTGCCCCTTCGGGTCCTATTCAACAGATGTTCGATTTATTGAAAGGGGGAGCACCATCTTTGAGGCCTAAGGAATTATGCACTTGTATTCGATCAGGCCGGGTTATCTGGTGTTCCGTCGGAATGATGCGGTTCTTTTCATGCAGTATAATCCGCACCATTTTGCCCGGCAATTGGGTTATAACCAGGGTGTTCCCTTCGAGGCATTTTTGGTGGAGCCCAGCTCGTCTCTGGGAGTTATTCGTGACAGCACCCATCACTTCATGCGGCTGAACACCAGCTCTCGCTTCATGATCCCCGAGGCTGACTACATTCCAAGGTGTGTGGAGGATTTCACGGGTTGGTACCACCACCGAGTTGGTCCCATCATTACCGAGAAGAAACGGATACTTTTCGGTTATAGAGTTCCCGCCCCGATCTAGGCCATGGGAGTTTCGCTGTGACCGCGGACAGTGGTTCGCTCTCCCTTGAGGGATACGGGTGCCTTACTCATCCTTGAGGCGGCGGAAGCAGAGTCGACTCCTCCCACTGCCGGTATGCCGATGCGCATTAGAGCCCAGGCAAGGGCTTCTGATAAGGTGCCAGCAGTAGTTTCATAAGTTGCGGCGTCATCAACGGAAGTTTCATCATCGGTAGCACCGTCAACAGAGGATACCGGAGACGGGTTGGGCAGCGCCGTGTTAAAGCAACGAAGGGGAAGAAGCGATCCTCTTCTAGTGTCACCTCCGGCTCAAAAAGGAGGAAGAAGACGGTTACCGGTCTGCTCGACCTCTTCCTCAATCCTGAAGATGTCGTTCAAGACGAACCC
Source organism: Agapanthus africanus (assembly GCA_030015575.1). NCBI lineage: Eukaryota > Viridiplantae > Streptophyta > Magnoliopsida > Asparagales > Amaryllidaceae > Agapanthus > Agapanthus africanus. The sequence goes on along the minus strand of CM057345.1, from coordinate 395,247,394 downwards.
ATATCCATGCAAGAGATGGATGATGGTATCCGTATGCATGATTTCTGTATTTTTCCTTTGGCAAGTAATTTGTATCGCTTTTTATGTCTTCTTATCTTCGTAAAACTTTGTAGGGACTTCAGAAATGGCAGAGAATCTGGGCTCAAGTCGTGTCCTGACTGTGGACTCTGTAAATATCCCCGATGAGATACCAGTAGGTATGGAGGTGGTCGTTACAGTTGTTATTCCTGCTGCGGAGCTTTCTTCGGTGGCCTCTGTTCCCCCGGTGTCCGTTCTCTCGGAAGAGGTACCCTTACCGGCCGTAGATTTAATGGACCATTCCGGTGATGGCCTGGAGATTGTGGAACATGTAATTGAGATCGCCGTCCCTTTATTGGAGCCTGAAATGGCGGCCGTTGCCCCTCAACTGGAAGCTGTCACACCAGCAAATGTCTCCGGTGATGTTCCTGAGGGAATGGAGGAGGCTGCCGAAGCAGCTATCCCTCCGGCTTAAGGCGGGAAGAGTATCGAAGGTAGTCTTCTTATCATGTTTTAATAATCTCTCTATTATCTGACTCTTTCTGTCTTTTTAGAATTGCGAGGATTGGCGGTGTCCATCATGAATTTATCTCCCAGAAAGTCCTTTCAGCGTCTGCTCGAGATGGCCGCCCTACAGGTAATATCCCCTCAAAGCATCGTCCTCTTTTCTGGGCAAGGTTGGTGTTATTTGACCCCTTCATTGTATTATTATTATTTCGTATAACGATGCTGATATGTCTTCTGCAGTTCTGAAAGCTGATGACGAAGTTGAGATCCTTGACGGGCCTAGGGATCTGTCCAATCCTCCTTGCATGACCGTGGGTAAGTAAGATTTTGACGTCGCTTTATGTATTCTTTGGGCATAAATCTCATAGATTGTTCATGGATCTTGACAGCCGTGCCCTCTCTTAGCCCGCTGGAGTCTCGCATCATTATACCACCAGGCCCTTATGCCCTATGCGCATCTGAACGGATGGCGAAGCAAAGCCTTCACTCCTTGTCGGCTCTCATCGAAGATCATCGTGCTGGTAGCTCAATCACAGCCGATGAATTTGCTGCCAAAGCCAACATTTCTCTGCCCTTTCTTGCCGCCTACCATGATGAAAGATTGGTGCATGTCTAGGTCGAGTTTTGTCGTCGAGTGGAGGCTTGTTTACATGGTCTTGAGTGCACACGCCTTCCCTCAGAGGTCATTGCCGCAAAGACGAGCTTGCGTGGGCTGATCGAACGGTGCGCTGCGAATCTACAATCCTGTGAGAAGAGGCTTAACCGGAAATTCTCGGAGAGGGGACTGGCCTCGAATGCTTTGGGGGAACTTCAAGCTGAGCTCACTACTAAGACCACCCGTGCATACGAAGTTTGGCGGGTGCTCCAAGAAGCTATCAGGGAGGTAGTGGCCGTTGATAAAGCCGTAATCTTTACTCATGAGATGGTCGAAGCTCACAAAGTTGCTGAAAAGGAGCTCGAGAGTCGGCCTGCCTCGTATTAGGCTCAACTGTCCCAGGCGGAGACCCGTCTCGTGGCGATAACCAAGCTTGAAGCCGAGGCCCAGCGGAAGAGCGATGAATTGAGGAGCTTATTGTGCCGTCCGCCGGCTTAAAGAATTTTTGTAAAAACTTTCTTTTCTTGTATCCACTCATGAATGAGAGGGTATTTTGTATTCATTTTGATTCTTTTTGCGATATGTATCTTGTATTTACCTTGAATTCATGAATAAAAGACATATATTATTTTTTTCTCGTGCTTGCATGTAGCTCTGATGGATGTAGTCCATATGTAGTTTATCTGGATCTTTTTGCAGGGTAATGACGGCTTAGGCGACAGGGCTAGGATTTGCCATCTAAGACTTTTCAACTTTATGAGCCGTGAGGGTCTCATAAAGTCTTTCCTCCCTACGAGTCGAGAGGATCTCATAGGTGTAATTTCTACTTGGGGGTCGTGAGGACTCCTAAGTGCATTTTCTGGTGAGGGTCGTAAGGATCTCACAAGAGAGTTTTTCTTTTTATGGGTTTGATAAGTTTGTATGTTGATTTATTTCCGAGTCGGAGCATTGCTCTACGACAGGGAGATCATGGGTTGATGTATTTCCGAGACAGAGCATTGCTCCGGCGGGGGGGTTAGGGGTTGACATGTATCCAAGTTGAAGTATTGCTTTACGACAGGGAGGTCAAGAGTTGACATGTATCCGTGTCGAAGCATTGCTTGACGACAAAGAGGTCAGGGGTTGACATGTATCCGTGTCGAAGCGTTTCTTGATAAAAGGGAGATCAGGGGTTGACATGTATCTGAGTCGAAGCATTTCTTGACGACATGGAGGTCAGGGGTTGACATGTATCCGTGTCGAAGCGTTGCTTTACGACAGGGAGGTCAGAGGTTGACATGTATCCGTGTTGAAGCGTTGCTTGACGACAGGGAGGTCATGGGTTGACATGTATTTGAGTCGAAGCGTTGCTTGACGACAGGGAGGTCAGGGGTTGACATGTATCCGTATTGAAGCGTTGCTTTACGACAGGGAGGTCAGGGGTTGACATGTATCCGAGTCGAAGCGTTGCTTAACGACAGGGAGGTCAGGGGTTGACATGTATCCGAGTCGAAGCGTTGCTTTACGACAGCGAGGTCAGGGGTTGACATGTATCCGAGTTGAAGCGTTGCTTGACGATAGGGAGGTCAGAGGTTGACTTGTATCCGTGTCGAAGCGTTGCTTGACGACAGGGAGGTCAGGGGTTGACTTGTATTAAAGTCGAAGCGTTGCTTGACGATAGGGAGGTCAGGGGTTGACATGTATCCGTGTCAAAGCGTTGCTTGACGACAGGGAGGTCCGGGGTTGACATGTATCCGTGTTGAAGCGTTGCTCGATGACAGGGAGGTCAGGGGTTGACATGTATCTGTGTCGAAGCGTTGCTTGACGACAGGGAGGTCAGAGGTTGACATGTATCCGAGTCCAAGCGTTGCTTGACGACAAGGAGGTTATGGGTTGACATGTATCCGTGTCGAAGCGTTGCTTGACGAAAGGGAGGTCAGGGGTTGACATGTATCCGTGTCGAAGCATTGCTTGACGACAGGGAGGTCAGGGGTTGACATGTATCTGTGTCGAAGCGTTGCTTGACGACAGAGAGGTCAGGGGTTGACACTAGGTTGTCTATGCACCGTAGAGTCTTGGAACTGGAGGCTTTGTTGTGGCTCCGATTGGTGGCGTCGTGTCCGTGCTCTGTTGGCATGAGGAGGAACGCCGTTGTTGGTCACTAGGCTGTAGAGGTGGCCGTCTAGATTTGGAACTAGGGACTTTTTCATGGCTCCACTTCGTTGCGACCTTGAGGTCGATTGTTGACGTTGCGTCTGAATCCTGCTGGAGTCGAGAAGAAACGCCGTGTTGGTCTTCTGGTACGCAGATATTGCCGCTGAGACCTGACTCTCCCTTTGGTAGAGTTTGTTGGAACATGTGTTTCCTTTTTTGTTTATGCCCATGGATTGTATACAAGGGTCGGTATGAACTTACCTGCAGGGCAAAAGTTTCATTTTTTTTATTTCTTTCCACGATACTCTATCATTTCAGCTTTTTATATCGCGAAAGTCGTGATTGCCCAATCATTTCGGCTATTTTTCGCGGTGCCCAATCATTTCGGCTTTTTTTCTTTTTACTCGCTTCTTTTTATTGCGAGTCGCCCAATCATTTCGGCTATTTTGTATGCATATATTTTATTTGCTGATTTTATTGCAAGTTGCCCTATCATTTCGGCTATTTTTATAGCTCGCTGACTTTTTGCTGCGAGTATGGAGCTTGGGATCAGATGCCAATCTTAGCATCAGTATCGCTGCGACAGGAATATTGCCAAGAGCGAATCATCATTTGCCGTGAAAGGACTTGGAATTTGATACCAATTTAGGCATCAGCATCCCTACCACTGGGACATTGCCAGGAGCGAATCATCATTTGCCTCTGTCGATGTCGAACAAAGGTGGCTTAGCAAATAGAGTTCGGATTCTGTCGACTAAGGCTTCTGACTTCACGAGCCGTAAAGGTCTTGTAAAGATGTTTCTCCCTACGAGTCGTGAGAATCTCATAGGTGTATGTTCTACTTAGAAGTCGTGGGGACTTCTAAGTGGTATATTCTCTTGCAAGTTGTAAGGATCTTACAAGAGTGTTTTCTCTTTATAAGTCGATAGGACTTACAAGGGTCGTTCACCAAATAAGGGGATTTCATGCCATCGGCGGAACTTGGTGGGGGAGACGTTTATTTATGCCTATGGATTGTATACAAGTGTCAACATTGAACCGCTTGTAGGGCAAATTGGGATGTATGATGGCTTAAGAACAGGTTCAGATCCCTGTAGCTTAAGGCTTTTGAATCCTACGAGCCATGAGGGTCTCATAAGAGGGTTCTCCTTACGAGTCGTGAGGATCTCGTAAGTGTAATTTCTCCTTAAGAATCGCGAGGATTCTTAAGTGTGTTGCTCCCTTGTGAGTCGTAAGGATCTCACGCAGGTATTTTCTCCTTAAAAGGTCGAGAGGACCTTGCAAGTGTCTTTTAACGAGATTGCGCCCTTTCGGGTTTTCATAAACTCGCCGGTAGCCCTGCTGTTTTTACTTACGGAGCCTTTTCGGGTTTGCATCCGTGCCCATTCGCTTATGGACGTACCCTTTTTTTTACGTCAGCCTTAGGATGCTGCGGTTTGTAGTAGTTTAAGGACGTTACGGTCCGTAACTAGTTTAAGGACTGTAGGGTGTTTTTCGTCACCCCATTGAGATGGGAGAACGCGCGCGCTTGTCAGGCGTACTACAGATTCCCCCTGCCTAGGGTAGGGCGAGGTTTAATGATTGTGGAGATCCGAATCTCCGGCAGCCGCGGACTAAGCTGCCGTTAATTACCCCTCGCCTTTGGGGCGAGGGAACCTCCAATTAACGGGTTAAACTGGTCATGCGAACTCAATGTGTAGTGTGCGTGTATTTTGTTTTGAAAGGGGGTTTTGGATATATCGGGAGCCACGCAGAGTTTTTACGGGGGTCCCGCTACCCGGATAGCGGGGTGGGGGTCAAGGGGGCTAGTAGCCCCCTTGCGGGGTCCGGGGCAGCGCCCCGGCCCAAAATTTTTTTGGAGGGGGAGAATGTTGCGGAGTATGTGTATGTGTAAATATGTATATATATACATGTATATATAAACAAAATGGGGGAAAAGACATCCAAAGGATGCATGGGGCCAGCGCCTTGAGCGCTGTGCGCTTAGGTGCTGTGCGCTCAGGCGCAAGCGCGCCACGTGTCGGCACGTGGGCGCTTTGCGCTCGGGCGCAGTGCGTCTGAGCGCAAGCGCGCCATGTGTCGGCACGTGGGCGCTTTGCGCTCGGGCGCAGTGCGCTGGAGCGCAAGCAAGCGCGCCACGTGTCGGCACGTGGGCGCTTTGCGCTCAGGCGCAGTGCGCGTGAGCGCAAGTGCGCCACGTGTCGGCACGTGGGCGCTTTGCGCCCGGGCGCAGTGCGCTTGAGCGCAAGCGCGCGCGCCACGTGTCGGCACGTGGGCGCTTTGCGCCCGGGCGCAGTGCGCTGGAGCGCAAGCGCGCGCGCCACGTGTCGGCACGTGGGCGCTTTGCGCCCGCGCACAGTGCGCTGGAGCGCAAACGCGCCACGTGTCGTCACGTAGGTGCTTTGCGCTCGAGCGCTAGTGCGCCAGCGAGAAAAAGAGGGATTTTAGCCCCAGAAACTCCGGAAGAGAAATTAGTGGAGTTAAACTCCTAAAAAATATATATATATATTTTGGTTGAGGAAATGGGTTCTTCTTCTTACTCCTCTGTTAGCTGGCTCAAGAGACGTGAGATCTAAAAATCTCTTCTTTTTGAGATCTAATGATAGATCCAAGTTCCCCTTTGTGGGTTTTATGGTGAAAAACTAATTTGTTTTATAAAAATAAGAGTAAAACTCTTGATTTAATTCAAGAGAAAGAGAACGGTTTTGGAACCTTGAAGAAGAAGAAAAGATCTCAGATCTGGAAATTTTTTAGAGAGAGAAAAAAGTTGTTTAGATATTTCATTATTTTTGCCTTTATAGGCCATACACTTTACACATAGCCCCTTGGGCTTCACAAAATGGCATTTTGCCTATCCCATGGCTCATGTGCCATTTCTTTTTGCACAAAAGCCTTGGGCTTTACAAAAAATTTGCTTTATGCCTATTTTTCTTACATTTGTCCATAGAATAAAAAATAAAAGAAATACAACAAAATTGTTTATTACAAAATTTTTATCTTGGCGCGGTGGGAGGCCGGCCGCTTCATGTTCGGGCTCGACCCGGGCGTGGGCCCACTGAATCTGGGCTTGGGCCCATTTGGCTTGGGGTTGACTTTGATTTTGACTTGGTCAACCGGGGTGTAAATTTTTTCCCCAACAAATTGCCCCCCATCAATAAATGCACACCACATATATGGGTCGTGTGCATGAAATTGATGGATCTTCTTTCACGTGGAGGCGACTTGATTCGGTTCCCACCATTTAGGAAACTGGCACTGCCCTTTTTACGACATGGACGGTCGATGCGGCCCTTTTTGCGACTAGGACGGTCGATGCGGCCCTTTTTGCGACTAGGACGGTCGATGTTGCCCTTTTAGCGAAGTGGACGGTCGGTTCTGCCCTTTTTGCGACTTGGACGGTCGGTTCTGCCCTTTTTGCGACGTGGACGGTCGATGCTGCCCTTTTTGCGACTTGGACGGTCGGTTCTGCCCTTTTTGCGACGTGGACGGTCGATGCTGCCCTTTTTGCGACTTGGACGGTCGATGCTGCCCTTTTTGCGACTTGGACGGTCGGTTCTGCCCTTTTTGCAACGTGGACGGTCGATTCTGCCCTTTTTGCGACTTGGACGGTCGGTTCTGCCCTTTTTCCGACGTGGACGGTCGATGCTTCCCTTTTTACGACTTGGACGGTCGATGCTGCCCTTTTAGCGACTAGGACGGTCGGTTCTGCCCTTTTTGCGACGTGGACGGTCGATGCTGCCCTTTTTCCGACTTGGACGGTCGATGCTGCCCTTTTAGCGACTTGGACGGTCGGTGCTGCCCTTTTAGCGACGTGGACGGTCGGTTCTGCCCTTTTTGCGACGTGGACGGTCGATGCTGCCCTTTTAGCGACTTGGACGGTCGGTGCTTGATTTGACTTGCTCTTCTTCTTGCAGTGTCAGGGGTAGACTTGACTTGCTCCGCTTCTTGCGGTGTCGAGATTGGATTCTGACTTGCTCCGCTTTTTGCGGTGTCGGAGTGAAAGTTGACTTGTTGATTTTGATTTAGGTTGACATCAGCATCGCTATACTGGAATATGGTACCAGGAGCGAATCATCATCTGTCATTTAGAGGATTTTGGGATTTTGGTTTTTGTTTGGCATCTGCATTGCTGCACTGGTATAATGCCAGGAGCAACTCATCATTTGCCCCGGGAGGATTTGGGATTTTTTTTTGGGACTTTGAATGTGGTCTCACCGGTAGGACTTGGGAGAGGTTGGGATTGTTTTACGCCCGTGGATTGTATACGGTTTTGCAGGATGTATGATCCAGACCGTAGGGCCGGAAAAATTTCAGGGCTTTGTTAGCGTCTGCATCGCTGGACTGGAATGTGGTAACAGGAGCGACTCATCATTCGCCGTTGGGGTATGGGATTTGGAATTTGGTTGGCGTCTGCATCGCTACACTGGAATAATGCCAGGAGCGACTCATCATTCACCACTTTGGGGTTGGGGACTTGGAATTTGGATCTTGTTTGGCATCAGCATTGCTGCACTGGAATAATGCCAGGAGCAACTCATCATTTGCCTTGGGAGGACTTGGGATTTGGGTTTTTGGTCGGCATCAGCACCGCTAACACTGAAGCGAAATGCCAGGAGCGACTCATCATTTGCCGTTGCCCGTTGGGGAACGATGGCTTAGGAGACAGGTTTGAGTCCCTATCACCTAAGGCTTTTCAATTTTATGGGCCGTGAGGGTCCCATAAAGCATTTTCTCCCTACGAGTCGTAAGGATCCCGCAGGTGTATTTTCTCCTTAGGAATCGTGAGGATTCCTAAGTGTGTTGCTCCATTGTGAGTCGTAAGGATCTCACGCAGTGGTTTTCTCCTCACAAGGTCGAGAGGACTTTGCGAGTGTATTTCATCTCTTTTCACGAGTTTGCGCCCTTTCGGGTTTTCACAGACTCGCCGGTAGTCCTGCTGTTTTTACTCACGGAGCCCTTCCGGGTTTTCATCCGTGCCCGTTTTGCTTGTGGACATACCGTTTATTTCTTCTTCTTTTTTTTGCTTTTTCTTTCTTTTTCTTTTTTTTTTTGCCGCTGGTGGGACTTTAAAAGTAGTCTCACCGGCAGGATTTGGGAGAAATAGGGGTCATTTACGCCCGTGGATTGTATACGGTTTTGCAGGATGTCTGATCCTGACCGTAGGGCTGATGTGCTCAATTCGCCTGCGACTTGGAGCATTCATGTGTAGTATTTCTTGAGATATCGGCCATTGATGGGTGGCATGGGCCTTTCTCCCTCGGCACTTATTAGTTGGTAGGATCCTCCGTCGAACACTTTCTCGATGACGTATGGTCCTTCCCAGTTCGGCTCGAATTTTCCCTTGGCATGTCGATTGGGGATGATCGGTCTTTTGAGGACCAACACCAATTCACCTTTCTTGAAAGCGCGGAGACGGGTTATCTTGTCATAGGCCCGTGACATTTGGGCTCGGTATAGCTCCAGATTTTGCTGCACTGCGAGCCTCTTTTCTTCGAGGGCATCGAGCTCTTCAAGTCGAAGGAGCACGTTTTCCTCCTCCGTCAACTCGTGCTGAACGGCCATTCTTAAGCTTGGTACTTCGACTTCGAAGGGGAGGACCGCCTCCACTCCGAAGAGCAATGAGTATGGAGTGGACTGTGTTGGAGTTCGGTGCGTGGTACGATATGCTCACAACGCCTCATGAAGTTTGAGATTCCAGTCTCTCTTGTTGGCTGAAGCATTTTTCCTCAGGAGCTTGCATAGAGTCTTATTGAAGGCTTCGGTTAGCCCATTGGCTCTTGGATTATAGATGGAGGAATATCTCCAGTCTATCTTGTGCTGAGTAGCGAACCTCGAGACATTGAAGCTCTTGAAAGAAGGCCCATTGTCGGAAATGATTCTTCTTGGTGTACCGAAACGGTATAGAATATTATGCTGGAAGAATGTCAGAATATCTTTTGTCTTGACTTCTTTTAGCGGGACAGCTTCTGCCCATCTAGAGAAGTAGTCTGTCGCGGCCAGTATGAACCGGTGGCCTTTAGATAACGGAGGATCAATTGGGCCAACAATGTCGGTGCCCCAAACTTCGAAGGGCCACGACGCCACCGTAGGATGCAATGGGTTGGGATGCTTGTGAATGAAATCACCATGGATTTGGCAGATTTGACATTTCTTTGCGTGCTCTCCGCAATCCCGTATCATGGTGGGCCAATAATACCCAAGCCGTTTAATTTGAAGTCACATCTTGGGGCCAGATTGGTGGGCACCGCAAACGCCTGAGTGAACTTCTTTCATGACTTTTTGGGCTTCGGCCGATGACAGGCACCTGAGCCGGAGTTGGTCATATGACCTGCGGTATAACGTGTCATTTACAAACACGTATCGGAGAGCTCTTTTCTTCAGCTGAATCCTCGCAGATTTTTCTTCGGGCAGCTTGTCGTATCGGAGGTACTCTATGAAGGGTTCTCTCCAATCGGGCTCGTCTTGGATGATCGAAGTTTCTTCGGCAGGACTGCTCTTCTGTTCCGCGCTTTCCTCTTCTCGTAGAGAGACTGGGGGTAGAATTTGTCGGCTCCTGACTGTGATCAGAATTTGGTCCATGTCAGGATCAGCCAGCTCCTTGGCTAGGCGAGCGAGTATGTCGGCTTTTCCGTTCAATGCTCTGGGGATTCTCATTAGTTCAATGTGAGTGAATCGTTTCATGAGTTCCACCACCCAGCTTCTGTACCGAGCTAACTCGGGTTTGTATATCTTATAGTCGCCGCTTACTTGGTTGATGACAAGCTGGGAGTCACCGTAAACCCGTAGCCGAAGGATTTCCATTTCTATGGGAAGCTCCAAACCAGCTATCAGAGCTTCATACTCGGCCTCATTGTTTGTGCGAGGCTCGGTGAGAGCAAAAGAACGCCGTAAGGTTCCCATTGATGGCGTGATGAACACCAATCCTATCCCTGCTTTTATCTCCGGGACGCTTGATTTACTAGAGGTTCTTATCGATGAGGCCCCATCGAAGTAGAGCTCCTAACATGGCTCGTCATTCTCGAGGTGCAACACTTGTTCGTCGGGTAACTCATAATTTAACGGCGACCCTTCTGGTATGGGATGAGCAGCGAGAAAGTTTGCAAGAGCTTGCCCTTTTACTGCTTTCTGAGGAGTATAAACTATGTCAAACTCAAGTAGCATGACAGCCCATCTTGCCATTCTGCCGGCTATGCTTGCTTTGGTCATCAAGTGTTTGAGCGGGTCGACCTTGGAGATCAGCATAACCCGATGAGCCAGCAGATGGTGCCTCAGCTTCTTTACAGCAAATATCAGAGCCAGGCATTGCTTTTCGTTTGGGGAATGGTTGTGTTCCGCCCCGACTAGAGTTCGACTGAGGTAGTAGAGGGCATTTTCCTTTCCCTCCTCGTTATTCTGGGCGAGGAGCGCACCGAGTGACTCATCTAGCGCGGCAGTGTAGAGAATCAACGGTTTATTTGGAATGGGAGCGGCCAGCACTGGAGGGTGCAACAAGTACTGTTTGATTCTTTCGAACGCTGCTTGACATTCGGCATCCCAGATAAAAGGAGCTCCTTTCTTCATGAGCTTTGAGAAGGGCCTACATCTCCCCGATAAATTTGAGATAAACCTCCGTATATAAGCAAGCTTGTCTTGAAAAGATCTTAGCTGCGTCAGACTCTTCGGAGGGGGCATCTCCATGATGGCCTTTATCTTTGATGGGTCAACTACGATCCCTCGATGCTGGACTATAAAACCCAGGAATTTTCCCGATGACACTCCAAAAGCGCATTTCAGAGGATTCATCTTCAGATCGTATTCCCTCAGTCTGGTGAGAACGGTCCTAAGATCTTGGATGTGGTCAGCCTTGGCTTTAGTTTTGACGACCAGATCATCAACATAGCATTCGACGACTTTATGGATTAGGTCATCAAAGATATTAGTCATTGCCCTTTGATATGTAGCACCTGCGTTCTTCAGTCCGAATGGCATTACCTTATAGCAATGTATTCCGATCGGGGTTCGAAATGCTGTGTGCTTCTCATCCTCAGGCGACATCTTGATCTGATTATATCCAGACGAGCCATCCATAAAGGTGAACAACTCGTAATTTGAGGCGTCATCGACCATCATTTCCATGACCGGTAGTGGAAAGTCGTCTTTAGGACATGCCTTGTTGAGATCCCTGAAATCGACACAAACTCGGATCTGCCCATTTTTCTTCTTCACTGGGACTATGCATGCGATCCAGTCCGCATATTTCTCTTCCCTGATGAAGCCGGCATCGCTAAGCTTCTTGGTTTCCTCGATGACTTTTTCTTCTAGTTCCCTTCTCATTCTTCGAAGGGCTTGTTTGACTGGCTTAGCATCAGGAGATATAGCCAGCTTATGCACAGCCACTTCAGGGGAAAGGCCTGGCATTTCTTTGTATGTCCACGCGAAGCAGTCGACGAACTCATGCAGTAGGGCAATTATCTGTGCTTTCGTTTCCTCTGACAAGAGCGAGCTGATGTAGGTCGGCCTTGGATTATCGGGCGTTCCTAAGTCAATCTCGGTTAGCTCGTCAAAGGTTGCTTGTCCACCATCTTCGAGCTCTTGAGGAGCTTCTTCTGGCTCGGCTATCTCGTCATCATCATTTGATCTTTCGCTGGCCTCACCAACATGGATCATGTAGCACGCTTTGGAATCAGGTTGAATGTAGCCTATACCCAGTCTATCTGGAATTCGTCCATCGATGAGTGCTCGGACCTGGGGCGGATACCATAGCCCTTCGTAAAACTTTGCTTCGGACTCCGTTTGATATAACCGGCATCCGCACTTCTTAAAGTATTCCTGCATCTCAGGCGCATAGTATCTGGGATTGAGGACAGCTCTTATGCCTCTCTCATATGGAAGGCACGCGACAGCCAAATCGTCCGGGTGCACAACGGGGTTTGACCTATAAAACAGGATGCCTTTCTGTCCACACTTTCTCCCGGGAACGTAGAAAGTTTTCAGCTGGTCCACGGTGGAGACTGATAACGCATCGAACTCTTTGCACATCTGCTCTGGTACCCTTGTGACGGCTAGGGACCCTTCTGTAACTTCGAAGGTCTCTCGTAGTTTCGCTTGTTGCATAGGGGTCTAATCTGCATCTCTATTGCACGGCAAGTCTTCTTCCTCTGACTCTTCAGTGTCGCTGCCAAGATGAGGGCGGACTTTGCTGCTAGATGGGCCTTCAGTAACAGATTCGTCCGTATCGCTGCCGAAACGAGGGAGAGTTTTACAGAAGGACGGGCTTCCAGCGTCAGACTCATCAGTGTCGCTACCGAAATGCGGGCGCACTTGGGCGTTTTTGCTTTTGAAAGTGACAGCCGGCGCAGATTTGCTTTTGAGTCTTGGGGCCGGTCTATCCTCAGTCAGTTGTGGCTTAGCATTTTGGTAGTTCATAAAGTACCGAGAATCTTCATAGCGGACTTCTTGCACACCGAATGGCTGGATGTCTCCGTTGATGTGTTTTTCTTCGCCATTTTTAGTATACTTCATGCATTGATGGAGAGTTGACGGGACAATGCCATAATCGTGGAGCCACGGCCATCCCAAGAGAATCTTATAAGACGTGTCGGCATGGATCACGTATATCTTAGCTTCGGCCTGCAGATCCCCGAATTTGATTGGCAGAGCTATAGACCCCAGAACTTGCTGGCAATTTTGGTTGAAGCCTTGAATGACAATCCTTTCCCTTGACAGGTGTCGGACGTCCATTGACAAACTCTTCAGGGTCCGCAAGTTCATGATGTTCACTGAAGACCCCGGATCAATCAATATGCGATTAATCCGATCTCCGTCGCTGTACACGGTCACGTAAAGCGGCCGATTATGCTTAGCCGTTCCCAGTAGCAAGTCTTCATCCTTAAATGTGACTACGGCGGCATGCAGAGCGTGCGGAGCTTCTTTCATATTAATTTCCGCAAAGTGAGCCTGATACCGCTCGGGGTTTTGGAGAGCGTGAATAAGAACATTTCTAAGCTCCTTAGATAGGACCAAGGCGTTGTAGATGCTCAGGAGAGACGGAAGCCTTCGAAGGTGAGCCAAGACATTATAGTCCACCGAGGAAGGACTTGAGTTTTCATCAGCCGGTTCTCTGCCATCTTCATCATTAGCCACATGTTTTTCCTTCCCTTTTGGGGCGTTGCCCTGATTTGGCGGTAGAGCCCTGCCGCTTCTGAGCTGGATTTGATTGGCCTTTATGGCGAGCTCCTCATCTTCTTCGGGAAAACAGAGCTCATCCTCGGAGTCGCTGCCAAGATGGATAGCGTAGCAGGTCACTACTGGGATCTCTTCATTGGAGTCTTCTTCTAACTCCTCCAGAATTTCAGCCGCTTGTACAGGGAAGAACTCCTTCAATTGAATCAATGTTCTTTCCTTTTGTTCATATTCTTCGAGGGAATCGATATATTTTTGAATGGTTGATCTCCCTGCAGACTCTTTTTCGCGCCGAGCTGCACTTTTCTTCCTCTTGAGCTTCTTAGATTTTGAGCCTGATGGAGCCGCATTGGCAGCTGGACTGGTAGGCTTCTTCTGCCCTTCCCATTCCGTACTGAGTTCTTTCCGAAGTAGCTTTATCATCTTCTTCGTCTTATTAGATATGTGCGTACTCCACGGAGGCCGCGATGAGTCCGTTTCATTTCTCAGGGCAGTGGGTTCGGCTGTCTGCTCCCAGAAGGCTTCAGTTTCTGTCTGTATAAAGTTGGTGGTTGCAACTTGATTGTTCACCAACACACTTTTGGACAGCTCGATCTCTCCAGCCTTGTACTGCTTCTCGACCTAGTCTTTGAAGATATAGCAATCCTCGATCGCATGGCTCACTACTCGGTGGTATGGGCAATACAGAGGATTATCGGTCATTTTTGCTTCTTGGGGTCTTTTCGACTCCGGCAATTGTAGGCCGTTGTTCAAGGCATCTTTAAATATCTTGCGGACCTTGTCCCTTCTGAAAGAGTAAACCTTGTTCTTTTTCTCCTCTAGGGAGGGCCCATCTCCTCCCAGCAATGGCTTTCGAGACCGGTTAGTTTTGGATTCGGCCGCGCTTCGCTTTTCTTCATTGTCGGACGCATTGAAGACATTGGTACTGCTGGAACTCCCGCTTCTACGGTTGTCATCCAGCTTGCTTTTCCAAGTTTTGTCTCTCTGAGAATCCGGCGGGGACTCTTGCTTCGAGCGTTCCAGCATTTGGACTTTCTTGGTTAGCTCCTGAAATGTCTTGAGGCCCGCCGTACACAAGAATGGGACCATCCAATTGCTGAGGTTCCCAATGAGAAGGCTGACGGACTGGTCCTGCTCCAACGGCGGTTCGCACTTGACCGTGAGATTACGCCATCGGGCGATAAAGTCAGTGTTGCTTTCATTCTTCCCCGACTTGGTCCTCACAAGGTCGGCAATGGAGATTTTATCACTGACGCTCATGAACCTTTGCCGAAACAGGGACTCCATTTGGGCAAAGGTAATGACGGACCCGTCCGGTATACTCGCATACCAATCGAAGGCGACGCCGGTCAGGCTATTGACAAACTGACGAAGAAGGAGTGCGTCATTGCCCCCTGTATTTCCGCACGATGCTTTGAAGTGGGCGACGTGCGGATTTTCATTCCCCGTTCCATCAAATCTTCCGAACTTAGGAATGACGTAGCCGCTTGGGAACTCAATCAGATCGTACTGCGCAGGGTATGGCCGCCCACTACTGCCGATTTCTTTCTGAGATTCTGCTTCGGCCACCAATGTTTTAACCTTGCTGGTGATCAAATCCATTATCCGATCCTGTGTTAGCGGGATAGTGCTATCTGGGGCCAAGGCGTCCCCAGAAGCGGAGTGTGGCCGTCTTTCATGTGGCTCGACCAGTCTTGGACCTGAAGGAACAAGCATTGGCTGCCTCGGATTGTTATCACCCGGCTGATTAGTAGCGGCTTGCGCTTAATTGGGAGGCGCTCGAGCAATTTGAGCCGTAAGCTGCATCACCACGTTCGTTAAGTCGTCAATCTTCGAATAGAGCTTGGCCATCTCTTTATCTTTGCTCCTAGCTGTTTTCGAAGCTCTTGAAGCAGCTCTTGCTCAACAGTCCTGGGGCGAAAAGTCGGCTCTTCGTCGCTGTCCGAGCTTGACTCTGCGTGGACCGAGGGGTCTTTCTGCCTATTATCCTCATCGAGAGGGTTTTCTTCATCCAGCGGGGGCGGCTGTTCTTGGGCAGCGGCAACCACATTCAGGCTAGATTGGGCTTGGGATGTGGTGGCCCCATCCTTGCTTTTGCTGCGAAGGTTGTCGCTGGGGCGCCCGCCCGCCATATAGACCGTATGGATGATATATCCGGCCGTCTTTCTATCATTGGCAGCTGATTTCATGGATCGCTGTCTTGACCCCCTTGTTTTGGTAGCTGGTAGTCGATTGAAGGCGGCTGGCCTAACCAGGTTCTTGAATGGTGCTGGCGCTTCTTTTCTGGGTTTGCCCCACCGCTTTCGTGCGGCACAGAGTGCTTGATAGACTCTTGAAGAGACAGTGTCATACTTCTTCTGTTGGGGCCGGGACACGTCTCTTTGTGGCACTGTTCGGACCGCTGTCTTCTTGATTCTGGCGGTCATGGCATTTTTCTGAACCCACTTCAGAGGCTCGAAGGAATTGCTGATTCTTCCGTCCGACTCAGCCTTCGTCACGGGGGAACCCTGCACTTGGAACTTCACATGATTCCATTTGGCCGAAGCCTTGGCCCTCTTGTTGGCTCGATACCTGAGCCGCTTCTGCCTTAACTTTTCTGTTCTAAGCACCTGGCAGACTTCGGCTCTTTAGGAAGACGCCGCAGACCGGGCGATGGAGGGCCTTGGAAATACGCTCGATTGTGCATTTGTTGGAGTCATCGCCTGAGCTCGTCCGCAACATTTGATTTTGCCCTTTGTACCGAAGTTCTTGCACCCCGCTGGAGCACCAGAGAATCGTTTAGATACTGTCTTAAGTTTCGGTTGTGGTGCCTTGGCGATCACGACATTCGGCCTCTTGCCTCTTGGGACCGGCTTGGCCACCTGTTCCGCGGGGATTTCCGCCAGATGAGCGCTTCCGGCAGGGTAGATGATGACGGAGCCAAACTGGCGGGGCGGTTCCTCCCACTGTCGACTGAGGCTTGCAGGGAGAACCACACGAGCGTTGATCTTGACCACGTACGGAATCGGGGTTATGTTGGAAGCTGAATTTGTCTGGGGAGACATTGTCGTCGAAGGTGTTAGTTATATGTATGCCCTAGAGGCCATTACTATACATATGATGTATATTGTAGTGGATGCTGGGACATATATAGGGAGGACTTTCTTGCTCGACATGATAGTATGCTATCTGGTTGCTCTTTACCTTAACGTGTACACTAATTGTCTCTCTGTTACATGTTGGTAAAGCCCTTAGGATGTGTACTTAACTACCTGGACTATGATGCGGATCATACTAGTGGGGACATGGTAGTCCATAAGTACATCCTTCAAAGTCCCTAGTCGTGGGTGTATCGAGACGGGGCATCGATATACCAGAGTAGACTAGCGTATACCTTCTCGACCCATACAGATGGGCGATGGATGATCCCATATCCATTGGTGTTTGACATCAGAGATGATGTACGGGTGCTCAGTAGAGACTGGGTACACTGGACGGACTCGCCGAGAACTCCCAGATGGTATTATACCTTACGTCAGATGGCAGTTCTCTGGTGACACTGGTACAGAGTAGTCTGTTGACCCGAGATCGTCATAGAGTCTTTTGTGGTTCCCACTGTGCTTTGATTTCCATCTTACCACGTCCAAGAGGGCGTGCAAAACGGTGGTTTTTGGGTACAGTCCCGAGTCACATGGAGGCAATGAGCGATAGGAGGGGATTCGTCTCTCCCGGTATAGGGAGTTGATGTTGTGCTGTGTTCGATTGGCTATAACAGGAAATCCCTGGCCAGGCTTGCTGAGATTTACTGGTAAGTGTTACCAGTAGTTTCTCGAATTGTTATAGACCTCATATCGACACGACTTATCAAGCTATTGGGGTCTGACGTTTACCACCCCTAGGCAAGATATGTGACATATCAGACGATCAGACCGGACTGTACGGTAGTGTTACTGGTTGGATTCACTGGAGTGTGAGCGGGCTTGCTCGTCGATCTTCAGATCGCTCAATACCCGGGTGGCCGTTACGTTTAGCAGACCGCTTGTGGCCTATGGATATTTGATATGATCATCATCTGCTGCCGGCGTATTGACGAGTCTTTAGAGTCCTACACAGAGGTTTCCTGGCTCAAGCGAAACGAAATAGGAGCGCATATGAGATATGTCCGGGACCGAGAATAATGCGTGTATGTGATACCGTATTCTATTCTCGCGATGAATGTATCGAATGGTTGTATGCGATATAACCTAGTTATCGAATCAAGTATTGATTCGATAAGCCGATACATTGAATACTAGTCGGTTGTGTGCGACATGACCGAATCATTGAATCAAGTGTTGATTTAATGATTTAATGCATAATTATATATTTGATATATTACTTTGCACTAACTAGTATTGGTTCACTTTAAACGGATTTTCTCACTTGGTTTGTGCACATTGTATATGTGATATACTTTTGTACACATGATTGTATCATGTTTGATGATACATTCTTTTTGGTTAAGTGTAAAGAATTAAACCATGGTTAAGTTGGAAATTAGGGTTTTGTTTTATCCATTATTTATTCATTTATTTATTTTGGAAAAATATTAAGCATAAAGAAATGAAATGGTGGCTAATTTTGGACTTGCATGTTGAAGCTTCATGAAGCTTTGAATTAGTCACCATTTTGTCTCATGCTTAACCCTAACCACTCCACTCAACCCTAGTTGATTCTCTACACTTCACCATGGTTAGATTATGATAAGCATTCCTTTTATTTTCTATTTTGAAAATAACTTATCATAACAATATTCATCTTCTTCATCTTCTTCACTTGAAGAAGCAAGCTCCATCAATGGTGATTGATGGAAATGAGTGAGAAATCCAATTCTAAAGTCTACCCACTTCCTATTTCTTCATCCTCTACCTCTTGCCAAGTAGTAGAGTGTGTTTCCTTCACAAGTTTTCATGGCAAGGTGAAGGTGGAGCTTGATCTAGCGATGTCTCGACGTAGATCATCTTCGGCATGGACATCGACGACCTAGCTCGCCTATTCTCCGATGAAGCCGACACTAGAGCCCGGATTCTTTTTGGACAGCAAAGGAACTTCGTTGCGGAGCTATGGAGGTGGAGCACCGGATCTACAAAGGTTGTATTTCCGATTCCTATAGTTAAGTGTTAACTAGTTTACTTTTCGCCTAGAAATCTAGCCAACGATCCGTAGTTTAAGGTTTCTCGGCACCGTAAAATTTTAAATTGGCATGGTTGATGCCTTGTGAGACCTCATTAGGGTGCCTAGGAACCCTACAGTGGTATCAGAGCCTAGCTAGAGCCTTAGGCGAAGTCCCGACGGAGTTGGAAGTCCGATCGACCCAAAACCCCGACTTGAAAAATGCTCTCTGGACAATTCTGTAATTGTGGATTTTTTGGAATTAAAAATATGCAGAGAAATGTGCAGGAAATTCTAAGAAAAACTGGAGAAAACGACAACCTAATTCAACAGTACGGCCGCGGAACCGCGGCGTTGACCCCCCTTTTGCGGCGGTTCCGCGGCCGTCTGTGATGATGAGGATGTGTGTTTTCTTCAGTTGTTTCTGTTGGTGTTTCTTGTGTGTTCTGGATGTTTTTAATATTTATTCCAGAGTTGTATTTTCTGGGTTGTATTGGGGACTCGGTGTATTCGATCGGACTGTCTAATTTTTGTCGGTGTGCTTTTCCGGGTATTTTTAGAATATGTTAAAAAGTTCGACCGGATATAAATACCCAATTTTTCCCCTGTCGGGAAATTTCCAAGTGTTGGATTTTTCCGTGGTTTAACGACGTTCTAAGTAGTGCAAGTAACGCGATGGACCCTCTAGAAGACAACAAACCTTAACTCGATTATGTGACCGTCTTGAACTGCCCTTTGAACCTTCGGGTTTGGGGCAGTACGGCGTGCCATATGTGAGGCGTTGGCTTGACCCTTCTACGGCTGGACCGTTGGTACTGAGGCACGAACTGAATGTTGTTAGACTCATATTTCATGTGTTGATCTGTATCGGGAAAACTTGGGTGTTCGATTGTTCGATCGGAAAGTTTGACATTTTCTATTTATCCGGAATGGGATACAATAATTGGAATTCACAAAGAGTTATGAGATAACTGAATGAATGTTATAAACATAGCAGTTTAGTCTCACTTGATCGGTTGCCACGGAATTTTGATGTGATTAAAAGTCCGTCGCAATCACGTAGCGTACGCGGATACTCGCCGGGTAAACTTAATAGACAGCCTCACTCCATAGCCCCGACCAAGTGACTGTAGGAGAACCCCGTCGCCGAAAGCATCCGTTCGGGTGCTCGCGGCAGCGGTGTTCCGCCTTGGTGCACTTCGTCGACGGTATCGGGGGTGCGGCCGTCTACTGAAGTTTGCGACGAGCATTCGATTAGGATGTCGGGAATCCTGTTGAATTGCCCGACTTAATATTGAAAAGTGTTTTCGATAATGAGACTAAAATGCGGGGTTTATAATTGTTAGGCATGCGATGTCTAAGTAATTCATTTGGTCAGGCATGCGATGTCTGAGATGGTTGCGGATTCCAACTGTTGTAGTTTTACACTTTCTTTTCTGTGACCGTAAGTGTAATATGTGATATCGCCAGTTTCGTTGCTATATGTCAACGACAATTGGGATGCGCATATTTACTTACGTTGATGACATGTGATGTTATGTGTTGCTGGATATGTTATATTGGATCGTCGTGTTTGAATAGCCGGGGTTTTTTATGTGAGATGAGTGTTTTTCATTTTCATTCATGTAAAAATCTGTATGTAATATTCTTTTATTGGGGCACTTCCAGGTTGCGGAAGTTGTCACCCTTTGTATATTATTTACTTTTCCGCACTAGGATAGACCCAAGGAGGAGGGCACAAGTAACCGGGTTCTGGAGTCCCGTGGGAGACCAACTCGAGGAGTCGGGTCCGGGTCTCCTAACTCCAGAATTGGTAGGGTTGCTTGCCGCTCTCGTAGGGGTCTAGGGGTGTGGGTTTGGCTATTCATCACGACCGTGGAATCCGTGTTTTATACTGGCTCGTATTGAAAACACGGACGTCCTAGTATATCCAATATTTCATATGTTTCTTCTGCTGCGATATCTGTGATGTGATCATGTGATGTTCTGTGATAGATACAGTATATAGTATATATGATATATTATATAGGCGTTACTTATGTTTTACACCCGCGCTAGCCCTGCCCCGCTCTGCCGTTAGTTACCTAACCTAACGGTGCACGAGGAGACATCGAGGCGAATGCGGATGGCATAAGTGTACGTCGTATTTATCTGTGATGATTAGGTACTTATTGATGGGACTTCATTAATGTGATTAATGAAATAAAAGAAACCTAAGATGTTGTAGAATCGAATTTCAAAATAAAACAGGTAGCTACAGTTCTTGCTTTGCACAGCGGTATATGTGATATATCCTGCACCTTATTCGATGAGGAAAGGACCGAGATCCCTTCACCGGGAGTGACTCCTTTAGCAATAACTGGCAGATGCTACACACTCGGTTTGTCTTTTGATTGCTTTTAAGTGTTTTTGCTTTGCACAGTGATATATATGATATATCCCGCACCTCATTCGACGAGGAAAGGACCGACGATCCCTTCACCGGGAGTGACTCCTTTAGCAAAACTAGAAAAGCTTCAAAAACACTCCATTTTTAAAATCATTTGATTCTACAACGATATAAAGTTCATTACGCAATAGGTTTTCAGAAAAACCTGTCGTAGCCCTCCGTCATTTCAGATAAGTAGTAGTTAGTATTCGTGCTACGTTTGTTGGCCTGCGTCAAGGCGTAGTGTGCGGTAGCTAACTGGTGCTTATCTGCATAAGCATATGATGTGATTGGATTAGGGTAATCGTTCGATTTTGTTGGCCTGCGTCAAGGGTCGTGCGGGTGGGTTTAATTCAATCAGGAAATGACGGGTTGAACTTGACTAGCGGACTATGGTTTGTTGGCCTGCGTCAAGGTCATAGGACGCTAGGGGCAAAATATTATCGGGAATTTCAAGTGTTGAAATTTGCAATGAGATTGCATACCTTCTATGAGATAGTTGGATCCCGATACCCGCTGCGAGTAAGAGTTACTCCTGGGAGAGTTTTATACATTACAATTAGCCGATCAAGTAGGTGTCTAGAAAGGTGTTAATGAGGTTACGCCTCTGGGAAAACGAGGTTTACATTAATTAGGTTCGTGCGAAAGCACGGGGGACCTCCCTCAAAGTACCGACACTGGCCTGGCTGAAAGATTGGCGAACTTGTAGTGTGTAATTAATCCCGGTTAGTCTTTCCTTTTAGGATTTGAAGGAAGATTTGATAAAAAGCAGTGGGAGCCATCCTGATTAGATAAAATAATAACCAATCTATTCTTGCAAGAGCGCACGCTGAGTGTTTTCTTCTCTCTCTCTCCAGTAGCGACCATATCACGCCTTAATCAAGATAATAATACGGATTTTTGACCGAACCCGCTTGTTATACTGAGCTGGGGAACGTTGGTCCCGCTCCAACTTATAATTGTTATAAGACAGAGCAGGAAATAGGGATTACCAGAATTCCCGTGCCGCCCAAACGAAGAGAGTGCATCCTGATGCATCATCTTCGGGTGTGTTCATTATGTAGAACTGTTTCTCTGTATCCTCTACGTCCTGGGTATGTGATACCAGATCAGGATCCCAGATATGTAATATGTTACATAGGGCTACAGAAAGGTAGAGAACTGAGAAAGGGTGATAAGTTTCATGAGGCAGAAAACGGGGCAAGTGTTGCAGCCAAGTCTGTTGGTCACTGTCACCCTGTATTACAAATACATTGATTCTGAACGAATGTTATTAGATACCGAACCTGATATACAAAATCATATCAGTCTCTTTATTAGTAAAGAAATGATAAAATTTTGTATTGTTGGATAATGTTTTGAACATTTCCTATATCAAAAGTTGATCGGTTCAGGCACGTTATCTAAAATCATTAATGTTCTAAATCAAACTACAGTTCTTAGTATATGGAACACACACAAGAGGAAGAGTTCAGATATGAACGAATCCTTCTTGAGGCATTGTAGACTAGGTCATATCAATGCGACCCGACTAGCTGAAGTTACATATAGATGCATATTTAAATTAGTTTGAATTTACATCTTATGAAACTTGCCAGTCATGTCACAAAGATAAGATGACTATAGCTCTGTTTATTGGAAACAGAGAAAGAGTTAGTGTACTCTTGGGATGATACATGTTGATGTATGTAAGGTCCCCTGTCTACACATGCCAGGACTGGTTCTTTGTACTTCATTACATTCTTTGATAATCTCTCGAGACTCAGACATATGTTCCTGTTGAAACACAAGTCTGAACCTTTTGAGATATTCACAGAATATAAGCTAGAAGTAGAGAACCAAAATACGGGTATAAGTATTATGTCCTTTGATGTGATCAAGGAGGAGAATACTTGAGCACGAAAATCCTGGACTTTTCTAAAGGAGAATGGTATTCTCTCTCAGCATTACTCCTCCGTATACACCATAGCACGATGGTATATCGGGGCGGAGCAATCACACCCTATATGATAAGGTGTGCTCTATGATGAGTACTACTGAGTTACCTATTTCCTTTTTGGGAGTTATGCACTTGAGAAGCTGCATACCTATTGAATAGAGTTCCAATCAAATCAGTTGCCTACCGCTTCATATGTGATATGGAAAGGGAAGAGCCCATCTCTCAAATTAGTTGAGATTTGGGGTTGTCCAGCCTATGTCTGAAAAGCAAAATCCGGACAAGCTCGAGGCAAGATCTGTTATGTACAACTGGAAAGGTTCCAGCTATACAAACTACAGCAGATGATTTGATAGAGCCAAAGGATTCAGTAGATTCCAATGAACCTCAGCCTCTCCGCCGATCTAGTAGGGTTCCTCACCCACCTGAGAGATACTTCGGTTGCTCTATGACAGTGGGAGCGAGGATTGCATCATGAGATGATGACCCAACTAGCTTCGAGCTGGCCATCAGGAGTAAGACTCTGTTAGAATGGCTGGATGCTTAGCAATCTGAGATGGAATCCTTATACACCAACAAAGTATGGACTTTGGTTGCTATATCTGAAGGGTTAAATCCCCATCAGGAGCAAGTATATCTTGAGAAGATTACTTGGTGTACATGGAAAAGTTGAGACTTTCAAAGCTAGACTTGTTAAAGGTTTGCATCATTGACCAGGTGTGGATCATGATGAAACTTTTTCTAGAGAACTATGCTTAAGTCCATCCAGATCCTACTTGCCACGGCTACATACCATGACTACGATATCTGGTGGTTAGGTGTCATGACAGCTTTTCTAAATGATGTTTAGAAGAGAGCGTCTATAAGTACACAGCCAGAGGGCCTCGTAGACAGTGGGAGCAGCGGATACGTGTGCAAGATGCTTTATAAGATAAAGCAGGCATCGCGGAGTTGGAACATCTGTTTTGATGAAGTAGTCAAAGAGTTTGATATCATCAAAATGGTAGATGAACCTTGTATAAACAAAAGGGTAGTAGGGAGTATGGTGACGATCCTCGTAGAGTACGTGGATGGCATACTCTTGATAGGGAAGGAGTTTCCTATGCTACGCTCGATCAATCTCCGCTTATCACAATGATTCTCCACATAGGATCAAGATGATACCTCCTAAATCCTGGATTTTGGATCTATGAGATAGATCTAATTGGATGTCAGGAATCTCACTAGTAGTAGTGAGATGGTATCAATCGATCCTGGGGAGAATCACTGGAAGGGTTCCAGGGTGATAAAGACGACTGAATGTCAGTCACAGGCATTGTCTTTACCCTCAGTAAAGGGACGGTATGTTGGAAGAGTTCCAAGCTAGATACCGTGACATACTAGACGATAAAGGCTGGATACATCGCTACTTAAGATGCTACCAAAGAGGCTGTTTGGGTGTATATTGGTTCATGAGATGAACTATGTTCCTCCCATTGTGTGACAATGGAGTTGTGGCTTATGCCAAGGAACGCAGGTCCCATCAGTGATCCAGACATATTCTAAGGCAGTATCACCTGATCATGGAGATGGTTGATCTCTAGGGGATCGAGGACAGGAGAGTAGACTCAGAGGACAACACAGCGGATCCACTCACAAAGGCCTGTTCCCAGAGAGAGATTTTTATGGGATGGTTGAGTATGAGATACTACAACAACTGCTATCAGATGGCCCTAGTGCAAGTGGGAGATTGTTAGTTTTATGTATGCCCTAGAGGCCATTACTATACATAGGATGTATATTGTAGTGGATGCTGGGACATATATAGGGAGGACATTCTTGCTCGACATGATAGTATGCTATCTGGTTGCTCTTTACCTTAACGTGTACACTAATTGTCTCTCTGTTACATGTTGGTAAAGCCCTTAGGATGTGTACTTGACTACCTGGACTATGATGCGGATCATACTAGTGGGGGCATGGTAGTCCATAAGTACATCCTTCAAAGTCCCTAGTCGTGGGTGTATCGAGATGGGGCATCGATATACCAGAGAAGACTAGCGTATCCCTTCTCGACCTATACAGATGGGCGATGGATGATCCCATATCCATTGGTGTTTGACATCAGAGATGATGTACGGGTGCTCAGTAGAGACTGGGTACACTGGACGGACTCGCCGAGAACTCCCAGATGGTATTATACCTTACGTCAGATGGCAGTTCTCTGGTGACACTGGTACAGAGTAGTCTGTTGACCCGAGATCGTCATAGAGTCTTGTGTGGTTCCCACTGTGCTTTGATTTCCATCTTACCACGTCCAAGAGGGCGTGCAAAACGGTGGTTTTTGGGTACAGTCCCGAGTCACATGGAGGCAATGAGCGATAGGAGGGGATTCGTCTCTCCCGGTATAGGGAGTTGATGTTGTGCTGTGTTCGATTGGCTATAACAGGAAATCCCTGGCCAGGGTTGCTGAGATTTACTGGTAAGTGTTACCAGTAGTTTCTCGAATTGTTATAGACCTCATATCGACACGACTTATCAAGCTATTGGGGTCTGACGTTTACCACCCCTAGGCAAGATATACGACATATCAGACGATCAGACCGGACTGTACGGTAGTGTTACTGGTTGGATTCACTGGAGTGTGAGCGGGCTTGCTCGTCGATCTTCAGATCGCTCAATACCCGGGTGGCCGTTACGTTTAGCAGACCGCTTGCGGCTTGTGGATGTTTGACATGATCATCATCTGCTGCCGGCGTATTGACGAGTCTTTAGAGTCCTACACAGAGGTTTCCTGGCTCAAGCGAAACGAAATAGGAGCGCATATGAGATATGTGCGGGACCGAGAATAATGCGTGTATGTGATACCGTATTCTATTCTCGCGATGAATGTATCGAATGGTTGTATGCGATATAACCTAGTTATCGAATCAAGTATTGATTCGATAAGCCGATACATTGAATACTAGTCGGTTGTGTGCGACATGACCGAATTATTGAATCAAGTGTTGATTTAATGATTTAATGCATAATTATATATTTGATATATTACTTTGCACTAACTAGTATTGGTTCACTTTAAACGGATTTTCTCACTTGGTTTGTGCACATTGTATATGTGATATACTTTTGTACACATGATTGTATCATGTTTGATGATACATTCTTTTTGGTTAAGTGTAAAGAATTAAACCATGGTTAAGTTGGAAATTAGGGTTTTGTTTTATCCATTATTTATTCATTTATTTATTTTGGAAAAATATTAAGCATAAAGAAATGAAATGGCGGCTAATTTTGGACTTGCATGTTGAAGCTTCATGAAGCTTTGACTTAGTCACCATTTTGTCTCATGCTTAACCCTAACCACTCCACTCAACCCTAGTTGATTCTCTACACTTCACCATGGTTAGATTATGATAAGCATTCCTTTTATTTTCTATTTTGAAAATAACTTATCATAACAATATTCATCTTCTTCATCTTCTTCACTTGAAGAAGCAAGCTCCATCAATGGTGATTGATGGAAATGAGTGAGAAATCCAATTCTAAAGTCTACCCACTTCCTATTTCTTCATCCTCTACCTCTTGCCAAGTAGTAGAGTGTGTTTCCTTCACAAGTTTTCATGGCAAGGTGAAGGTGGAGCTTAATCTAGCGATGCCTCGACGTAGATCATCTTCAGCATGGACATCGACGACCTAGCTCGCCTATTCTCCGATGAAGCCGACGCTAGAGCCCGGATTCTTTTTGGACAGCAAAGGAACTTCGTTGCGGAGCTATGGAGGTGGAGCACCGGATCTACAAAGGTTGTATTTCCGATTCTTATAGTTAAGTGTTAACCAGTTTACTTTTCGCCTAGAAATCTAGCCAACGATCCGTAGTTTAGGGTTTCTCGGCACCGTAAAATTTTAAATTGGCATGGTTGATGCCTTGTGAGACCTCATTAGGGTGCCTAGGAACCCTACAGAAGGTTGATTGCTGCATAGAAAAGAAATATCATTTCAGTATAGACAATCGATATGTATATTGATTGAGTTCGCATGAACATTTAACCCGAAATATGGGAGGAGAAAGAGTCCCACCGGGCGTGCCAGAGTCTGTAGGGTGTTTTTCGTCACCCCATTGAGATGGGAGTACGCGCGCGCTTGTCAGGCGTACTACAGATTCCTCCTGCCTAGGGTAGGCCGGGGTTTAATGATTGTGGGGATCCGAATCTCCGGCAGTCACGGACAAAGCTGCCGTTAATTACCCCTCGCCTTTGGGGCGAGGGAACCTCCGATTAACGGGTTAAACTGGTCATGCGAACTCAATGTGCAGTGTGCGTGTATTTTGTTTTGAAAGGGGGTTTTGGATATATCGGGAGCCACGCAGAGTTTTTACGGGGGTCCCGCTACCCGGATAGCTGGATGGGGGTCAAGGGGGCTAGCAGCCCCCTTGCAGTGTTCGGGGCAGCGCCCCGGCCCAAAAATTTTTTGGAGGGGGAGAATGTTGCGGAGTATGTGTATGTGTACATATGTATATATATACATGTATATATAAACAAAATGGGGGAAAAGACATCCAAAGGATGCATGGGGCCAGCGCCTTGAGCGCTGTGCGCTTAGGTGCTGTGCGCTCAGGCGCAAGCGCGCCACGTGTCGGCACGTAGGCGCTTTGCGCTCGGGCGCAAGGCGCTGGAGCGCAAGCGCAAGTGCCACGTGTCGGCACGTGGGCGCTTTGCGCTCGGGCGCGGTGCGCCCGAGCGCAAGCGCGCCACGTGTAGGCATGTGGGCGCTTTGTACTCGGGCGCGGTGCGCCCGAACGCAAGCGCAAGCGCCACGTGTCGGCACGTGGGCGCTTTGCGCTCGGGCGCGGTGCGCTTGAGCGCAAGCGCAAGCGCCATGTGTCGGCACGTGGGCGCTTTGCGCTCGGGCGCGGTGCGCTTGAGCGCAAGCGCAAGCGCCACGTGTCGGCACGTGGGCGCTTTGCGCTCGGGCGCGGTGCGCTGGAGCGCAAGCGCGCGCGCCACGTGTCGGCACGTGGGCGCTTTGCGCTCGGGCGTGGTGCGCTGGAGCGCAAGCGCGCGCGCTACGTGTCGGCACGTGGGCGCTTTGCGCTCGCCACGTGTCGGCACGTGGGCGCTTTGCGCTCGCGCGCAGTGCGCTGGAGCGCAAACGCGCCACGTGTCGGCACGTGGGTGCTTTGCGCTCGAGCGCTAGTGTGCCGACGAGGAAAAGAGGGCTTTTAGCCCCAGAAACTCCCGGAAGAGAAATTAGTGGAGTTAAACTCCTAAAAAATATATATATATTTTGGTTGAGGAAATTGGTTCTTCTTCTTCCTCCTCTGTTGGCTGGCTCAAGAGACGTGAGATCTAAAAATCTCTTCTTTTTGAGATCTAATGATAGATCCAAGTCCCCTTTGTGGGTTTTGTGGTGAAAAACTAATTTGTTTTATAAAAAGAAGAGTAAAACTCTTGATTTAATTCAAGAGAAAGAGAACGGTTTTGGAACCTTGAAGAAGAAGAAAAGATCTCAGATCTGGAAATTTTTTAGAGAGAGAAAAAAGTTTTTTAGATATTTCATTATTTTTGCCTTTATAGGCCATACACTTTACACATAGCCCCTTGGGCTTCACAAAATGGCATTTTGCCTATCCCTTGGCTCATGTGCCATTTCTTTTTGCACATAAGCCATGGGCTTTACAAAAAATTGGTTTTATCCCTATTTTTCTTACATTTGTCCATAAAATAAAAATAAAAGAAATACAATAAAATTGTTTGTTACAAAATTTTTATCTTGGCGCGGTGGGAGGCCGGCCGCTTCATGTTCGAGCTCGACCCGAGCGTGGGCCCACTGGATCTGGGCTTGGGCCCATTTAGCTTGGGGTTGACTTTGATTTTGACTTGGTCAACCGGGGTGTAAATTTTTCCCCCAACAAGGACATTACGGTCCATTGTTAGTTTTAGGACGTCTCGGTCCGTTGTTAGTTTTAGGACATCTCGGTCCATCGTTAGTTTTAGGACATCTCGGTCCATCGTTAGTTTTAGGACGTTGCGGTCCATCGCACGTTTTCGTTGCGGTCCATCGCACATTTTCGAGGCGAGGTCCATCGTTAGTTTTAGGCCATGATTCGTTAGGCGTAGTATTTTTTTAGGAACCGGTCGTTTATTGGCCGGAAGGGCCTTTCGCCGTGCATATCCATGAGCAAGTAATCCCCACTTTGGGAGGCTTTGTCTATGACATACGAGCCCTCATAGTTTAGCTCGAATTTCCCCCGCTTGGCACGATTGGGGATCATAGGCCTCTTGACCACTAGCACGAGTTTGCCTTGTCGAAATGTTCTCGGCCTAGTCAATCTCTCGTATGAGTGCGTCATCTTTGCTTTGTAAGTCTCCAAGTTTTGCTGATCCATGAGCCAGGTTTCGTGAAGGGTGTCGAGCTCCTCAAGGAGAAGATGAGTATTCTCCTCGTCTGTTATCTCGTAGTGAACCGCTACTCTTAGAGAGGGTAGCACTATCTCGAGGAGGAGTACCGCTTCTATGCCGAATACCAATGCATACGGCGTTGTGTTTGTGGCAGTTTTGAATGTGGTCCGGTATGCCCAGAGAGCTTCATGCAGTCTCTCGTGCTAGTCCTTTTTATTTTTGGACACCGTCTTCTTTATGATCTTCGTCAAGGTTTTGTTGAAAGCCTCAGCCAGACCGTTAGCTCGAGGATTATAGACCGAAAAGTATATACAGTCTATATTATGTTTCTGCGCGAAGCGGCTGATTCTATGTCTGTAAGCTGGACCGTTAACCCAGATGATCCGTCGCGGAGTGCCGAACCGATAGATGACGTGTGTCTTGAAGAAATGGAGAATATTCTCCGTATTCACTTCTCTTAGTGGTACTGCTTCTGCCCACTAAGAGAAGTAATCGGTTGTTTCCAATATGAACCGATGTCCTCTGGATAATGCTGGTTCGATGGGCCCAATTATGTCAGTTCCCCACATTTCGAATGACCAGCTAGCCACTGTTGGGTGTAGCGGATTTGGATGCTGGTGGATGAAGTCCCCATGAATCTGGCACGAGTGATACTACTTCGCGTATTCGAGGCAGTCCCGAATCATCGTGGGCCAATAGTAGCCCATTCTCTTGATTTTCAGCTTCATCTTTGGGCCGGCTTGATGAGATCCTGTAACATTTTAAAAATTAAGAAAAAAGTAAAAATTAATAAATTAAATAAAAAACTGCCAATTTAAAAAGTTTTTAAAAAAAAAATGGACATTTTCTTAAGTAGTATGTGAAACAAATTAAATTGAAATTTTAGTATGTAACAAAAATCAATTACAAGGGTTTTAGTGATAAATTTAGCTTCATTTTAATAAAAGGGTGTTTATATAATAACATATGTAGTGAAGGGTCTTTTTGTAATGTTTAGGAAAAATGTGCAGACATGAAATTGTGAGGGTGTAAGTGAAAAAGGGGTAGATAATGTTTTAGCTCAGAAATTATATCAAGATAAATCAATTTTGAAGTGATAATGCATTGCCACCACCTCCTTGCATGCACACTTCATTTCATAACACCTCCTTCTTGCATGAGATTGACACACCTTGCTTGATGACACCTCCTCTTACACCTCACCCTTGACCTTGACCATATATTAGGTGTTCAGATCATTTAATCAAATTAAAACTCTGAAATTTCAAAGGAAAAAGAAAGATGACACTTAGAACTCACAAAGAGAAATAAAAGAAAATAGAGAAGAGAAGAAGAACTAGGCTAAAGAGTCCACCATCAAGCTAGAAACTAGAAGCTTGTGAATCTTGAAGGGAGATTTTCCAGCAATCCTTTGTAGGTAATAACTTTAAACACTGTAGGATATAGTTCTGTAACTGGTTTAATTTAGAAATCGAATATCATATTTTTGGTAAAACTTAGCTCTGTAGTAATCTGCTATTATTCAGCGAAAAATCAACTTAACCAAACAATTCCTAAATATTGTATGTTGGACCTAGAACAAACCCTAGGAGTACGAACCAAGGGGCTCGGATTTTGGCCGGCGAGCTATAGGAGAATTCCGGCGTCGCCGGATTTTTGGTGGACTTTGGGGTTTTTGATTTTTGGGTAGGTCCCTGTATCATTGTTAGGATATTTTGGTACTGTTTAAATAAGTTAATTTAACAGTATGTAAAATCTGGAAACTAATATCGGAAAAGTTATCAAAAATCTAAAATACGACACGGGTAATTCGTAACGCGTTCTGTTTTCTGTTACGAAACAACGTTGGGTTAAATTCCAGTTAAAATGAGTGTTAGATCGTTTGTAATAGTCGTACGTAGTGTAATTAGAACGTACAACATGTGTTTTCATGATTTTGCCGTATCGGAATTAGCCGTTTCTTATACAAGCTAATTTCAATATTAGATTCGAATACGGAAACTTCGGAGGCCGCAAGGAAAGGAAAAAGGATTGGCGATTTCTGAGTAGTTTACGACGTATTCCGGTGAGTAGACTAAATATCTACAGGGGGATTTTGTAAAGATGGCATGATACGCCCGTAGTTAGGTTTAAATACAAGTTTTGCTTTTGTATGTTAACTTTATCATATGCATTCTTAAATCTACATATATACCTCCATGATTAATACTTGTTAGAACACTGCTCCATTATCGATGAATTATGCCTCACATGCACATATCTACATGTTACACTACACCTCGTCGATATTAACATGTCACTTCACACTTAGAAATTATTCTGTTAAAAATTATTCTTATCATACCTTAAGTATCAATAGTCGTAGTAATTAGCATATATGACATCATATTTTGTATTCAAGTAATAGTAGTTGATATAAGAGGCATTTGTATTATTGAGGATTTATGGTTTTAGGTTTTGCTATACTATTACGAAAAATCAGTTATTTTCATGTTTATGTGTCATGTCCACCATGATATGTCGTTTTTATGATTTGGTTTTATTCCGGACCGAGTTGGGGGTCATACGGTTACGGATTTACAATTTTATCCAGACTGAGTTGGTGGTCATTCAGTTGGATACATGGTGGACCCAGTCGAGACCCAGGGGCATGAAAGCCGCACTTTAGGAGGGGAGTCTAACGAGGATACTCGATTCCGGAGACAATTATGAACACGGCGGATATCTAAATGATACCTACCGGTGTTATTGAGAAACAGGATCGTTCGAGGAATGATGCCTGATGAAACACCGAAGATTTGTGTTGATGTTAGATACGGAAAAATGAACCTGATTTGGAAAATAATTGATGAGATTTCAATTTTGGGTTATGCATTGAGTATTTCATATTCATTCTTCCACCTGTTATCATGCATCACATTCATTACTGTAGATGGTAGTTCTAGTTCGTCATATTTACATCATCAGCCGTTATATGTTAGTTTTATTCACTGAGTTGGCAACTCACCCCCGTTGTGCCACAGTTCCTTGCAGGAGTAGAGTGGACGGTTAGCCGCAGTGCAGATCCACTTATCAGCTTTTATCGCATCTTTTGATTGGTGGGTTACCTATGTAGTTACCTTCTTTTTTGGTATTGTATATTGAATCTAGAGTATCTTCATCAGACCCTGTATTATGACTTAGAACGAGAAGTGGTTGTATGTATATTAGTTGACAGATGAGATCGTTTAGTTATGTTAAATGATATTTCTTTTACTTGTGTCTGAGATTCTTGTTAATGTCGCATAAAGTGATATTTTTATTTCCGCTGTTGATATTGTTGATCCCAACCAGGGATGCAACCAAATTAAACACTTTATACTTGCTTTTATTATTATTTCAATAGGAAGTTACGATTAAAATCTTAAATACTTAAAACTGCGATTTTTACTTAAAAACTAAATTTTTCTAAAGTTCCGCAAAAAGGGTTTTGATCTTGGTTTTTTGGCTAAGTCGGGTTGTGTAGATATCTTTAGATATTATACAATCTAAGTGCCGGTCACATCCAAACTTTGGGTCGTGACAAAGTTGGAATCAGAGCTTAGGATTAACCTTACGGAATCGAGTAGTGAGTTATGGTAAGTCGACTTGAGTTCGTTACGTAGGATGACCTTTGGTTTGATGGAGTAGGTGAATTAGGATGAGTGCAGTACCGTACGTATGTTCCGCGGCATATTTACGCTACGATACTCAGCCTAAGTAACCTTAGGAGATGTTTGTTCTACTTCTTTCCTTAATTCCATGTATATTGTGATTCGATTGCAATGTCCTTATCAATCCTGTTTCTTACTCCATCCGTTATTTCATTAACGACTACGGGACTCAGAGTACCGCTGTTCGAGATGAGATTGGAGCGGGCTCGTCTGAAACGGGGACAGGCCTGGGCAGTACGCCTATCTTTCATGAACCGATTGGTCCACTCTATATTAATCGTATAGCTAGGATGGAGACAAGTGTTCAAGAGATGCACCGAATGATTGGATCCTTGCTGGAGATTAGTCGAGCACGGAGATCGACCACTACTCCACGTACGGGTGTTCAAAGACCAAGGCAAATTCGCAATAATACATCAGCACCAAGACGTGTTCGTAGAGGCCGTGGCAGATTCTGTATAGATCAGTTCTATCACTTATACCCATATGTTCAGCTGCCCGTGTAAAGATGTTTCGGGTGTGGGTGTCCGTAACACTTTATTAGGGATTGTCCTGTGAGGCGACAGGGTGAGGCTTCGGTCTCACATGTGACTTCACCACCTTCACCACCTCCTCCGAGCACATTACCTCCTACACCTGTTGTTGTTCCATGCTAGATCTATGCCCACAGAGGCTGTGGTCGTGATGGTTGTAATTCGAGAGGACGAGGAGGTCGAGGAAGATTCATTCCAGGCCGCAGTTTTGGTCGAGATAGGACTCAGGGCCAGACGTTCAGTTCGTACCTCGTTGAGCAGAGGCCCCCATCTACCTGTTTTAGTTGTGGACGTCCAGGGCATTTTTCTAGAAATTGTAGATTCTAAGGAAGGACGTCAGGATGCTAGTAGGTACCAGGCTCAGGTCATTACTTGACTCCACAGGATGTCCAGACATTCAATGCAGTCGTAACAGGTATTCTTTCAGTATGTTCCTTAAACGCGCATATCCTAATTGATTCTGTTTCTACGCATTCATACGTATTTGCACACTTTGTACTTTCTCTAGGAAGTGAGTTGTCGTTGTTAGAATTACCGCTAGTTGTGATTACTCCCGTAAGAGATTCTGTTGTAGCTCGACACGTATTTAGGTCATGTTCAATACGTATTGGTGATAGGGATTCATTGGTTGATTTAATTCTCCTGGATATGTTAGATTTTGATATACTTCTTAGTATGGATTGGTTGGCCGCTTGTCAGGCTTATATAGATTGTCAGGGGAAAGCGGTCAGATTTTGTTTTCCAGGTGAACCGATCTTTGTTGTGCAGGGAGATTGTAATGTAACTCCTGCCAACATGATTTCTGCTCTTTGTGCGGGATGACTCTTGAAGAAGGATTGTCATGGGTTCCTAGCATTTGTTCAGGATTTAGGAGTCGCTGAAGTCCCGTTGGACCAGGTTCCGATCGCACGATAATTTCCGGATGTGTTTCCTGCTGAATTACCAGGATTACCGCCCGATCGTGATATCCAATTTTTCATTGACTTAATTCCGGGTGCGGGGTCTATTTCTATACCACCTTACCGGATGGCCCGACGGAGTTGAAGGAACTCAAAAACCAGTTGCAAGAGTTGTTAGATAGAGGACTTGTTCGTCCAAGTGTATCGCCGTGGGGAGCTCCTGTCTTGTTTGTTAAGAAGAAGGATGGTAGCATGAGACTGTGCATCGACTATAGGCAACTGAATAGAATTACTGTCCAAAATAGGTATCCATTACCTCGTATCGAAGACTTATTCGATCAGCTGCTGGGAGCTGGCTACTTCTCAAAAAGTGATTTGCGGTCAGGGTATCACCAGTTGAGGGTTCGTAAGGATGACATTCCGAAGACTGCTTCTCGCACACTATATAGGTATTACGAGTTTCTGGTGATGTCGTTAGGACTCACCAACGCCCTAGCAGCTTTCATGGATATGATGAACCGTATCTCAGGGCATTCCTTGATCATTTCGTTATAGTATTCATTGATGATATTCTTGTTTATTCACGGAGCCGAGAGGAGCACGAGTAGCATTTGCGCATCACGTTGCAGACCTTGAAGGAGCATCAGTTGTTCGCTAAATTTTCCAAGTGTGCTTTCTAGATGGATAGTGTAGATTTCTTTGGTCACGTAGTTACGAGGGATGGGATACGTGTGGACTCAAAGAAGATCGAATCGGTACAGCACTGGCCCAGACCTGTGTCAGTTACCGAGGTTCGTAGTTTCTTGGGTCTGGCAGGTTATTACCGATGCTTTGTGCAGGATTTTTCTCGGATCGCTGCACCGTTGACCGGATTGAATAGGAAGGAAGTTCCATTTCTTTGGACAGATGCATGTGAGCAGAGTTTCCAGCAGTTGAAGACTCGCTTGACGATTGCACCAGTCTTATCTTTACCTTTTGGGTCAGGTGGTTTTGTTGTGTATTGTGATGCTTCTCGAGTGGGTTTAGGCTGTGTGTTGATGTAGCACGGCAGGGTTGTAGCTTATACCTCTCGACAGCTGAAGAGATACGAGCAGAAATACCCCACTCATGATTTGGAGATGGCTGCTGTAGTATTCGCACTGAAGATTTGGAGGCATTACTTGTATGGAGAGTCATGCCAGATTTTTACAGATCATAAAGGCTTGAAGTATATTTTTCAGCAGAGGGATCTAAATCTAAGGTAGCATAGATGGATGGAACTCGTGAAGGATTTCGATTGTGAGATCTTGTAGCATCCAGGCAAAGCGAATGTGGTAGCAGATGCTTTGAGTCAGAGGCCTGGAGGTAGCTTATCTCATTTGCACACCTTACAGAGACAATCTTCTACAGACTGGCAGATTCTATGTGATAGCCGTGTACAGTTTGAGTTCACATCGACAGGAGGACAGTTAGCACATGTTCGCACCAGTCCTCAATTATTGGATCGTATTCGAGAGACACAGCCCGCAGATGCTCATATATCGGAGATTATGGATCAGGTTAGGCAGGGCAGAAGTCGAAGTTCGTGATAGATGACCATGGAATATTACGTTTTGGGACTCGTCTTTGTGTGCCAGATTCGGTTGGACTGAGACATGAGATCTTAGAGGAGACCCATCGATCAGCATACAGTATTCATCCTGGTTCCACCAAGATGTATCATGGCTTGAAGGATGGTTATTGGTGGGAAGGAATGAAGAGGGATGTTGCGGAGTTTTTTCAAGATGCTGGACTTGTCAGCAAGTCAAGACTGAGCACCAGAGACCGATATGAGAGTTGCAGCCCTTGCCCATTCCAGAGTGGAAATGGGAACAGATTTCCATGGATTTCGTTGTGGGTCTACCCAGGACTAACATAGGGTATGATTCCATCTGGGTGATTGTAGATAGATTGACAAAGGCAGCTCACTTTCTTCCGGTGAAGACGACGTATGGGTTTGCACAGTATGCTCAGATTTATATCAATGAAATTGTACGATTGCATGGGGTTCCGACGTGCATAGTGTCAGGTAGGGGTACACAGTTTACTAGCAGGCTATGGAAGAAACTTCAAGAAGCTCTTGATACACGATTGAGTTTTAGTACAGCTTTTCACCCACAGAAAGATGGTTAGGCAGAGCGGACCATTCAGACTCTAGAG
This sequence comes from Agapanthus africanus, assembly GCA_030015575.1. Lineage (NCBI taxonomy): Eukaryota > Viridiplantae > Streptophyta > Magnoliopsida > Asparagales > Amaryllidaceae > Agapanthus > Agapanthus africanus. The sequence continues at coordinate 395,210,804 of CM057345.1, read as the reverse complement.
GATATGCTTAGAGCTTGCAATCTTGATTTCGGTGGTAGTTGGGATCATCACTTACCTTTTATAGAATTCTCATACAACAACAGTTTTTAGGAGATGGTCCTGCTAGCATCCTTGAAGCTTTGTAAGGGAGGAAATGTCGATCACCCATTTGCTGGACGGAACTGAGTGAGAGTAGCATTTTGGGACTGCAGATAGTACATGAGACTACGGAAAAGATTCAGTTGATAAAGGACAGAATGAGAGAGGCCCAGTGCAGACAGAAATTATATGCAGATCGACGACGTCGTAGACTCAAGTTTCAGGTGGGAGATCATGTGTTCCTTCGTGTATCTCCGATGAAAGGTGTAATGCGTTTCGGGAAAAAGGGGAAGCTCAACCCGAGATATGTCGGACCTTACGAGATTCTGGAGAGAGTGGGTGTTGTAGCTTATCGTTTAGCCCTTCCATCCAGTTTTCCCGATGTGCATCCGGTATTTCACGTGTCTATGCTTCGCAAGTATCTTCACGATCCTTCTCACACGATCCAGCATCAGACCTTACAGCTTGAGCCAGATTTATCCTATACAGTGCCGCCAGTAGCTATTCTGGACCGGCAGGCAAAGAAACTGAGATCAAGAGTACTTCCATCTGTAAAGGTTCTTTGGCGAGGAACAAATCGCGAGGAGATTACATAGGAGACCGAGGATGCGATGCGAAAAAAAATTTCCACATCTTTTTGAGGGTACGTCTAGTTAAGTTTTAAATTCGGGGACCGAATTTTCTTAAGGGGGGAATATTGTAACATTTTGAAAATTTAGAAATAAATAAAAATTAATTAATTAAATAATAAAATGCCAATTTAAAAAGTTATTAAAAAAAAATTGGACATTTTCATAAGTAGTATGTGAAACAAATTAAATTGAAATTTTAGTATGTACCATAAATCAATAATAATGGTTTTAGTGATAAATTTAGCTTCATTTTAATAAAATGGTGTTTATATAATAACATATGTAGCGAAGGGTCTTTTTTTAAAGTTTAGGAAAAATGTGCAAACTTGAAATTGTGAGGGTGTAAGTGAAAAAGGGGTAGATAATGTTTTAGCTCAGAAATTATATCAAGATAAATCAATTTGGAAGTGATAATGCATTGCCACCACCTCCTTGCATGCACACTTCATTTCATAACACCTCCTCCTTGCATGAGATTGAGACACCTTGCTTGATTACACCTCTTCCTACACCTCACCCTTTCCCTTGACCATATATTAGGTGTTCAGAACATTTAATCAAATTAAAACTCTGAAAATTTCAAAGGAAAAAGAAAGATGACACTTAGAACTCACAAAGAAAAATAAAAGAAAATAGAGAAGAGAAGAAGAACTAGGCTAAGGAGTTCACCATCAAGCTAGAAACTAGAAGCTTGTGCATCTTGAAGGAAGATCTTCCAGCAATCCTTTGTAGGTATTATCTTTAAACACTGTAGGATTTAGTTCTGTAACTGGTTTAATTTAGAAATCGAATATTGTATTTTTGGTAAAATTTAGCTCTGTAGTAATATGCTATTATTCAGAGAAAAATAAACTTAACCAAACAATTCCTAAATATTGTATTTTGGACCTAGAACAAACCCTAGGAGTACGAACCAAGGGGCTCGGATTATGGCCGGCGAGCTATAGGAGAATTTCGGCGTCACCGGATTTTTGGTGGACTTTGGGGTTTTGGATTTTTGGGTAGGTCTCTGTATCATTGTTAGAATATTTTGGTAATGTTTAAATAAGTTAATTTAACAGTATGTAAAATCTGGAAACTAATATCGGAAAAGGTATCAAAAATCTAAAATACGACACGGGTAATTCGTAACGCGTTCTGTTTTCTGTTACGAAACAGCGTTGGGTTAAATTCCAGTTAAAATGAGTGTCAGATCGTTTTCAATAATCTTACGTAGTGTAATTAGAACGTACAACTTGTGTTTTCATGATTTTGCCGCATCGGAATTAGCCGTTTCTTATACAAGCTAATTTCAATATTAGATTCGAACACGGAAACTTCGGAGGCCGCAAGGAAAGGAAAAAGGATTGGCGATTTCTGAGTAGTTTACGACGTATTCCGGTGAGTAGACTAAAAATCTACCGGGGGATTTTGTAAAGATGGCATGATACGCCCGTAGTTAGGTTTAAATACAAGTTTTGCTTTTGTATGTTAACTTTATCATATGCATTCTTAAATCTACATATATACCTCCATGATTAATACTTGTTAGAACACTGCACCATTATTGACGAATTATGCCGCACATGCACATATCTACATGTTACACTACACCTCGTCAATATTAACACTTCACACTTAGAAATTATTCTATTAAAAATGATTCTTATCATACCTTAAGTATCAATAGTCGTAGTAATTAGCATATATGACATCATATTTTGTATTCAAGTATTAATAGTTGATATAAGAGGCATTTGTATTATTGAGGATTTAGGATTTTAAGTTTTCCTATACTATTACGAAAAATCAGTGATTTTCATGATTATGTGTCACGTCCACCATGATATGTCGTTTTTATGATTTGGTTTTATTCCGGACTGAGTTGGGGGTCATACGGTTACGGATTTACAATTCTATCCAGACTGTGTTGGTGGCCATACAGTTGGATACATGGTGGACCCGATCGAGACCCAGGGTCAGGAAAGCCGCACTTTAGGCGGGGAGCCTAACGAGGATACTCGATTCCGGAGACAATTATAAATACGGCGGATATCTAGATGATACCGACCGGTGTTACTGTGAAACAGGATCGTTCGAGGAATGATGGCTGATGAAACACTGAAGATTTGTGTCGATGTTAGACACGGAAAAATGAACCTGATTTGGAAAATAATTGATGAGATTTTAGTTTTGGGTTATGCATTGAGTATTTCATATTCATTCTTCCACCTGTTATCATGCATCACATTCATTACTGTAGATGGTAGTTCTAGTTCGTCATATTTACATCATCAGCCGTTATATATTAGTTTTATTCACTGAGTGGGCAACTCACCCCCGTTGTGCCACCGTTCCTTGCAGGAGTAGAGTTGACGGTTACCCGCAGTGCAAATCCACTTATCAGCTTTTATCGCATCTTTTGATAGGTGGGCTACCTATGTAGTAACCGTCTCTTTTGGTATTGTATATTGAATCCAGAGTATCTCGATCAGACCCTGTATTATGACTTAGAACGAGAAGTGGTTGTATGTATATTATTTGACAGATGAGATCGTTTAGTTATGTTAAATGATATTTCTTTTACTTGTGTCTGAGATTCTTGTTAATGTCGCATAAAGTGGTATTTTTATTTCCGCCGTTGATATTGTTGATCCCAACCAGGGATGCAACCAAATTAAACACTTTATACTTGCTTTTATTATTATTTCAATAGGAAGTTACGATTAAAATCTTAAATACTTAAAACTACGATTTTAACTTAAAAACTAAATTTTTCTAAAGTTCCGCAAAAAGGGTTTTGATCTTGGTTTTTGGCTTACTTGGGTTGTGTAGATATCTTTAGATATTATACAATCTAAGTTCCGGTCACATCCAAATTTTGGGTCGTGACAGATCCGCAGAGTCCGTCGTGAGTTTCTTGGACGACTTTCCTTTCTTCTTCCAGTCCCAGGCATCTTAGCCACAGAGAGTCGAACGATCTCTTATACAGAGTATCGTTGACGAAGGCGAAAGACAGAACTCGTTTCATAAGCTGATGTCTTGAAAATGCATCTTCAGGTTTTCAACGGGATTTGAAGTAATCTATAAATACTTCCCTCCAATCCTTATCCTTTTCCTGGTCTTCTATTTGTAAGGCCGTTTTCTTGGACGCTTCCTTTTCTTCAGACGACTCCGGAGATATTTTGGCTGGTGCAAGTACTTGACGGCTTTGTACAATGATCCTTACGTCGTTGAGATTTTCGTCAGCCAGTTCTTTAGCGAGCTTGGCTAACGTATCCACTTCGTTATTTTCCGCACGCGGAATGCTTTCCAGAGTTTAGGATGGAATTTGTGTCAGCAGTTGCTGCACTCTCTCACCGTACATTACCAGCTCTGGTTTGCACATTTGATAATCACCGTTTACTTGGCTAACAACCAGCTGGGAGTCTCCGTATATGAGGAGGTTTTCGATTTCCATGTCAACAGTGATCTCAAGACCTGCTATCAAAGCTTCATATTCGGCTTCATTGTTTGTCCTCGGCTCTGTTAAAGAAAAGGCAAAGCGCATTATCCTTTCTTGTGGAGTCACGAAGATGAGGCCTACCCCATATTTGATTATGGTGGAGCTGTGCTTTCGCTTCTTCATTGAAGATGCCCCATCGAAGTAGAGTTCCCATCGGGTATCACATTCTCTTCTCCTCCCGTCGATCGTGTCAAATGCGTGTTCGTCTGGCAGTTCGCAATTTAGGGGTGAATCAGCAGGTATCGGGTGCTCAGCGAGGAAGTCAGCGATGGCCTGGCCTTTCATTGCCTTGAGGGAACGATAAGTTATCGAGAACTCCATCAAGAGGAGGGCCCATATAGCGAGCCGTCCCGTTCGTATGGCTCTTGAAATCAAATACTTGAGAGGATCCACTTTTGATATGAGATAGACCTCATGCGGCAAAGCATAGTGTCTGAGCTTTGTTATCGCGAAGATTAGCGCCAGACAGTGTTTTTCAAAGGGAGAGTAGTTGTTTTCTGCCCCCAGGAGAACTCGACTCAGATAATAGAGGGCTCTCTCCTTCCCCTGGTCATTTTCCTGCACCAATAGCGCGCCTAAGGAACCTTCAAGGGCTGTTGTATACAGGATGAGGGGCTTTCCCGTGACTGGAGCGGCCAGTACTGGCAAATTCTGCAAGTATTGCTTGATTTAGTCCAGTAAGCTTTGGCATTTGTGATCCCAGATGAACGGGGTCCCCTTCTTCATTAAATGGCTGTAGGGACGGGACTTTTCGGAGAGATTAGCTATGAACCGTTGGATAAATGCGAGCTTTCCATGGAGAGACCGCAATTGCTTGAGAGTTCTTGGCGGAGGCATTTCTATGATCACCTTGATCATCGACGGGTCTATCTTGATACCCCGGTGTCGTACGATGAATCCTAGGAATTTACCTGAGGAGACTCCGAATGCGCATTTGAGAGGGTTCATCTTCAAGTTGTATTTCCGCAGGCGTTGAAACACGATCTTCAGATGCTCCCAATGTTCCTCGTACGATTTGCTTTTCACCACGAGGTCGTCGATATAACATTCAACAATCTCGTGATGAGGTCATCAAAGATCTTCGTCATGGCCCTCTGATAGGTGGCTCCGGCGTTCTTCAGAACGAAAGGCATCACTTTGTAGCAGAATATACCCAGAGGGGTCCGGAAAATGGTGTGCTTCTGGTCTTCGGGATGCATCTTTATTTGATTGTACCCTGATAAGCCGTCCATGAAGGAGAAGACTTCGTGAGTGGACGTGTTATCTATCATCAGCTCGGTAACCGGTACGGGAAAGTCATCTTTTGGACATGCTTTGTTGAGGTCCTGAAAGTCCACGCATATGCGCACCGCCCCATTTTTCTTCATTACTGGGATGATGTTGTCAATCCAGTCGGGGTATTGCACTTCTTGGACGAAGCTGGAGTCGATTAACTTCTTGACCTCGGCGTTGATGCTCATTTCAAGTTCGAGCCGCATTCTTCTCGGCGCTTGTTTGACTGGCTTGACGTCCGGAGATATCGCCAATTTGTGCACAGCTACTTCTGGATCTAGTCCCGGCATTTCGGAGTAGTTCCATGCGAAACAGTCTTTATACTGCATGAGCACATCTTTGAGCGTAGCCACCCGCTCTTTAGAAAGCAGCTCACTGTCGAACGTAGGCCGCGGATCGTCTGTCGTCCCTAAGTCAATTTTCCTTAGGTTGTCCGCCGTAGTGTGTATTCCATCTTCCAATTCTTTGGGCGCCGGTGGAAACTCTGAGCTCACCTCGTCATCATCATTTTCGAAGCACCAGGACAGGTCATCCATGTTCTCGCGCATTCCTTCTTCTGACAGCGTTATTGCGTGACAGGTATGAGATCGTTTCTAAAACCGATGTTGGTCTGGTTCTACTCTCGCTATATACGTTGCCTTTGGCATATGCTTTTCTGGTGGGGCCACCTTCCAACTGTTGGATAGAGCAAACCTGCCGAGTTGATATTGGTCTTTGACCCAATTCTTGAAAGTAAAGCAGTCTTCAACAGGATGACCTATTGCTCGGTGATTGGAGCAATAATCTGAGTGATGGACTTCGTTTGCTTGATCGGGATGCCGAGACTCCGGGAGTGTCATCATTTGATGCTTCATGACGAGGTCAAAGATTTTCCTTGTATTTTCTTGAGGGAAAGAATATGCTCGGTCTATCTTTTTTGTTAGAGACGGATTCCGGCTGACCTTTTCTTGGTCGTGTGGCCTTTTGGATCCGTTTTGCCACTGTTGAACGTTTATTCCGTTCTTCAACTTGTTTTTGTCTCTGCATCGGGCATTTTTCCTGTCTTGGGAGTGCATGGCAGGCTGATGGCAGAGGGCATCATCATCTTCCGTGGCCTGCCGAATGAGACGTTGCGTCTTGGCCTTCTCGTAAATGGCCATTTCGCGGCTGTAGTCGTTTCGAACCATTTGACTCGCTTCCTTTATTAGTTTGTCCATCTGTTCTTCAAACGACGGACTCGGTATTTTTATAGCAGAACCTCGTTCTGGTTCAACGTCAGCGTCTTTTCATAGGGCGTCCACTTCTTCATCCAATTCCTTTATGACATGGCAACCATGGAACTGCTCCCGTTTCTTGGATTGGACATATATAAGCCTGATCGTTTCCATTTTTCCTGTGGGCAATTTTCGCTTAGTTCCAGGGACGTTCCAAGTCCTGTTGTATAACTGAGCTTGTCGAGGGGTTTGTTTGAAAGGTATGCCTTGGCATCTTAATAAACTATTTAATCCCTCTGTTTAGTACCTGGGCAGATAAATGGGTTGGAGCCTGTCGAGCGCAGGATCGGCACCATGCCAGACTTCTCTTTCAACTTTAGTCTCCGTAGATCGGTAGAATAAGATCGCCTTTTCACCTTTTCGCTTGGGAGGGACATAGAATGTTTACAGCTCTTGTACACTATATGTTTCGAGCGTATCAAGCTCTCTGTAGTGCTGTCGCGGAACCATAGCAATTTGCAAGCTTTGAACTTCTCCAATGAGGGTCTGTATCGATGGCCGGATCGAGTACACTGCGTTATCTTCGTCTTCAGAGTCGCTACCAAAGACCAGAATAGGGGTACATGGTCCCGGCTTGTTGTATTGGGGTGACCTTGAATAAACTATCTCTTCTTACTCTTCGGTATCGCTCCCAAAGACCAGAATAGTGGTGATAGCTTTTTTCTTATTCTCCGGCTCATGGCATCTTTCCGTGTCTTAAAAGTCTGGCAGGAAATACTTTGCATCCTCGTACTTTCGGACTTCATTCACGGAAAATGGGTTCAGTTCCCCTGTCACGGTGTACTCAAGACCATCTTTGAAGTACTTCATATACTGATGCTGTGTAGAAGGGATGATGTTGTACTCGTGTAAACAAGGCCTGCGGAGCAAAGCGTTGTAGCAAGTCTTGGCGTCAATGACATAAAATTTGATGTCAGTGACGAGCAGCCCAAAGCGTAACGTCAGTATCACAGACCCGAGCGTCCGTGATGACTGGGAGTCGAATCCGGAGATAGTGATTTTATCCCGAGCGAGGTGTTGAACGCTCATGAAGATTTCTTTTAGCACCCTCACATTTAGGAGGTTGACAGAGGACCTGTTGTCAACTAAGATCTTCCCTATCTTGATATCATGGCAGTATCCGATGACATACAAGGGACGGTTGTGCTCACATGTTCCGAGGAGGAGATCTTCATTGCCGAAAGAGATGTCAACGGTGTGCACTTTTTCCAGCTCGTCCTTCATCTTTTCTTCGGCAAGGAAAGCTTGAAACCGCTCTGGCTCTTGTAATGCCTTAATCAGGGAACCTCGTACTTCTTTAGACAGGAGAAGGGCATCCAAGATGCTTAGTTGCAAGGGTATCTTCCTCAGGTGTGCCAGAACATTGTAATCCACCTTTTTTTTCTTGGGCGGGTCCTTGGTTGTCAGCTCTTCGACGACTCGATCATCGAGGGCGATATCCCCAGGGACTTTTTCCTTCCCATTATCTTTTTTATTCGATCCGTTGATCGTGGGTCCGAGATTCTTTTCGGGCAACGTACGATTGCGCAGCTGAATATTCTCGTAGGTCTTTACTTCTTCTATTTTGGAGATGGATTCCTTGAAGAGAGGGCCGATGGCTATTTCTTCATCAGAATCGCTCCCGAAGGTAAGAACTTGCGATCCCCCGGAATCAACTATGTGACAGTTACCCGCGGTTCTTTTGCGTTCATCTGTCGTGCTCCTTTGCTCTCGACGAGTTTTGCGCTTCATCCGCTTAAAATGCTACCGATGAGCAACGTATCCCTGCCACTAATTTTTTAAAGGCCATGCACTCCTCGGTAGCGTGTGTGATCCTCCGATGGTATAAGCAGTAGCTTAGATGTGCGTCTAGTTCGTTGGTGAACGTATTTTCTGAAGTATCTTCTTTGAAAAGTGGCAACTTCATTCCCATCGACAGGGCTTTAGCGAACCGCTTCCTTGTCTTAAACTTGCTTTTGCTGGTGGCAGAAGTGCTTTGATCCGGTTGGGGTACTTCAACCCTTTCGTTCAGTCGCCGACGTTTGGCTTTTTCGTATATGGCTATTTTACGCTCTTGATCAGCTTTGCTTTTCTGAAGAGCTTCGTTCAGGAATATGTCAATCATCTCGTCTGACGGTTCCAAGAGTTCTGGTTATGGATCTGTCCTCAGTTTATTTGCATTAGGAGCTTCTTTACCATCGATTGACGAATGAGAAGTCGCGTGGCAGCTTGCTACATAATCCTCGGGCTCATCTGACGAGTCTTCCCCCTCGTCATTGTCGTCATATCCATCCTCAAGGATGTGGTTGAGAAACTCCTGTAGGGTTCCTAGGCACACCTATGAGGTTCCACAAGGCATCAACCATGCCAAAATCAAATTTTTCTAGGTGCCGAGAAACCCTAATGCTAGATCGTTAACTAGAGATTAGGCGAAACATGCAAGTAAACAACTTTATTGCTAAGTGAAAGGGATTACAACCTTTGTAGATCCGGTCCACCACTTCTTTAGCTCCGTTATGACGTCCCTCCGCTGCGATCATCGGATCCCGGACTCTAGCGATGGTTTCGTCGAAGAAATGAGTGGGCTAGGTCATTGACTTCGGTGCCGAAGATGATCTACGTCGAGGCGACTCTAACTCGAGCTCCATCTTCACTAAGTCATGAAACTTGTGAAGAAAACACCCTATACTACATGGAAAGTGGTAGAGGATGAAGAAATAGGAAGTGGGTTCACTTTGGATTTGGATTTCTTACTTGATTTCATCACTTGACATTTTTCAAGAGAGCTTTTCTCTTTCTTCACTTGAAGAAGAAGATGAAGAAGAAAAAGAATGATAATCATTTTCCAAAAAGAAAATGAAGTGATAGTTATCATTTAGCAACCATGGGTGAGTTAACAAGTGTAGAGAATAAACTAGGGTTAAGTAAATGGTTTGGGTTAAGGAAAGAGAAAAAATGGTCAAAGCTTTTCAAAGCTTCAAGAAGCTTCAAGTAAAAACAAAAGATTCACCATTTTATTTCTTGCCCCAAAAATAAATGAAAAGAATAAATAAATAAGTAAATCAAACCCTAACCATTAACCTAATCATGGTTTAATCATACACACCCAAGACCGGGAGTGACCCCTTTCGCAAAACTTGAAAAGCCTAAAAAACACTCCATTTTAAAGTTATTTGATTCTACAACGATATAAAGTTCATTACGCAAAAGGTTTTCTTAAAAACCTGTCGTAGCCCTCCGTCATTTCAGATAAGTAATAGTTAGTATTCGTGCTGCGTTTGTTGACTCAGTCAAGGGGTAGTGTGCGGTAGCTGATTAGCGCTTATCTGCAAAGCATATGATGCGATTGGATTAGGGTAGTCGTGCGGCCTTGTTGACTCAGTCAAGGGTCGTGCGGGTGGGATTAATTCAATCGAGAAATGACGGGTTGAACTTAACTTGCGGTCTATGGTTTGTTGACTCAGTCAAGGTCATAGGTCGCTTGGGGCAAAATATTATTGGGAATTTCAAATGTTGAAATTTGCAATGAGATTGCATACCTTCTATGAGATAGTTGGATCCCGATACCCGCTGCGAGTAAGAGTTACTCCTGGGAGAGTTTTACACATTACAATTAGCAGATCAAGTAGGTGTCTAGAAAGGTGTTAAGGAGGTTACGCCTCTGGGAAAACGAGGTTTACATTAATTAGGTTCGTGCGAAAGCACGGGTGACCTCCCTCAAAGTACCGACACTGGCCTGGCTGAAGGATTGGCGAACTTGTAGTGTGTAATTAATCCCGGCTAGTCGTTCTTCTTAGGCTTTGAATGAAGATTTGATTAAAAACAGTGGGAGCCATCCTGATTAGATAAAATAATAACCAATCTGATCTTGCAAGAGCATACGCTGAGTGTTTTCTTCTCTCTCTCTCCAGGTAGCGACCATATCACGCCTTAATCAAGATAATAATACGGATTATTGACCGAACCCACTTGTTATACTGAGCTGGGGAACGTTGGTCCCGCTCCAACTTATAAATTGTTATAAGACAGAGCAGGAAATTGGGGAATACCAGATTTCCCGTGCCGCCCAAACGAAGAAAGTGCATGTTGATGCATCATCTTCGGGTGTGTTCATTATAAAGAACTATTTCTCAGTGTCCTCTACGTCCTAGGTATTAGATACCAGATCAGGATCCCGCTAATGTAATCTGTTACACGGGCTATAGAAAGGTAGAGAACTGAGAACGGGTGATAAGTTTCATGAGACAGAAAACGGTGCAAGTGTTGCAGCCAAGTCTGTTGGTCACTGTCACTCTGTATTAGCAGAATACATTGATTCTGAACGAATGTTATTAGATACCGAACCTGATATACAAAATTATATCAGTCTCTTTATTAGTAAAGAAATGATAAAATTTTGTATTGTTGGATAATGTTTTGAACATTTCCTATATCAAAAGTTGATCGGTTCAAGCACGTTATCTAAAAACATTAATGTTCTAAATCAAACTACAGTTCTTAGTATACGGAACACACACAAGAAGAATAGTTCAGAAATGAACGGATCCTTCTTGAGGTATTGTAGACTAGGTCATATCAATGCGACCCGACTAGCTGAAGTTATATTTAGATGCATATTTAAATCTGTTTGAATTTACATCTTGTGAAACTTTCTAGTCATATCACAAAGTTTAGATGACCATAGCTCCGTTTATTGGAAACAGAGAAAGAGTTAGTGAACTCTTGGGATTGATATATACTGATGTATGAAGGTCCCCTGTCTATACATACCAAGACCGGTCCTTTGTACTTCATTACATTCTCTGATAATCTCTCAAGATTCAGACATATGTTCCTGTTGAAACACAAGTCCGAACCTTTTGAGATATTCACAGAATATAAGTTAGAAGTAGAGAACCAAATATGGGTATAAGTATTATGTCCTTTGATGTGATCAGGGAGGAGAATACTTGAGCATAGAATTCCTGGAATATTCTAAAGGAGAATGAGATTCTCCCTCAGCATTACTCCTCCATATACACCACAGCACGTCAGTGTATCGGGGCGGAGCAATCACACCCTATGTGATAAGGTGTGCTCTATGATGAGTACTATTGAGTTACCTATTTCCTTTTGGGAGTTATGCACTTGAGAAACTGCATACCTATTGAATAGGGTTCAAATCAAATCAGTTGCCTACCACTTCATATTTGATATGATAAGGGAAGAGCCCATCTCTTAAGTCAGTTAAGATTTGGGGTTGTCCGGGCTATGTCTAAAAGCATAATCCGGACAAGCTCGAGGCAAGGTCTGTAATGTAGAACTGGAAAGGTTCCAGCTATACAAACTGCAGCAGATGATTTGATAGAACCAAAGGATTCAATAGTTACCAACGAAGCTCAGCCTCTCCGCCGATCTAGTAGGGTTCCTCACCCACCTGAGAGATAATTCGGTTTCTCTATGACAGTGGGAGCGAGGATTGCATCATGAGATGATGACCTAACTAGTTTCGAGCTGGCCATCGAGAGTAGGGACTCTGTAAGAATGGCTGGATGCTTAGTGATCTGAGATGGAATCCTTATACACCAACAAAGTATGGACTTTGGTTGCTATATCTGAAGGGTTAAATCCCCATCAGGAGCAAGTATATCTTGAGAAGATTACTTGGTGTACATGGAAAGGTTGAGACTTTCAAAGCTAGACTTGTTAAAGGTTTGCATCGTAGACCAGTTGTGGCTAATATTGAAACTTTTTCTAAGAAGCTATGCTTAAGACCATCCAGATCCTACTTGCCACGGCTACATACCATGACTACGATATCTGGTGGATGGGTGTCATGACTGCTTTTCTAAAATGATGTTTCAGAAAAGAGAGTCTGTAAGTACACAGTCAGATGGCTTCGTAGACAGTGGGGGCAGCGGAAACGTGTGCAAGATGTTTCATGTGATAAAGCAGGCATCGCGGAGTTGGAACATCTGTTTTGATGTATTAGTCAAAGAGTTTGACATCATCAAAATGGTAGATGAACCTTGTATAAACAAAAAGGTAGTAGGGAGTATGGTGACGATCCTCGTAGAGTACGTGGATGACATACTCTTGATAGGGAAGGAGTTTCCTATGTTACGCTCGATCAATCTCCGCTTATCACAATGATTCTCCACATAGGATCAAAATGATACCTACTAAATCCTGGGTTTTGGATCTATGAGATAGATCTAAATGGATATTAGGATACTCACTAGTTGTAGTGAGATGGTATCAATCGATCCTGGGGAGAATCTCTGGAAGGGTTCCAGGGTGATAAGGACGACTGAATATCAGTCACAGGCATTGTCTTTACCCTCAGTGAAGGGACGGTATGTTGGAAGAGTTCCAAGCTAGATACCGTGGCATACTAGACGATAAAGGCTGGATATATCACTACTTATGATACTACCAAAGAGGCAGTCTGGATGTATATTTGTTCATGAGATGAACTTAGTTCCTCCCATTGTGTGACAATGGAGTTATGGCTTATGCCAAGGAACGTCCGTCCCATCAGTGATCCAGACATATTCTAATGCAGTATCGCCTGATCATGGAGATGGTTGATCTCCAGGGGATCAAGGTTAGGAGAGTAGACTCAGAGGACAACACGGCAGATCCACTCACAAAGGCCTTTTCCCAGAGAGAGACTTTTATGGGATTGTTGAGTATGAGATACAGCAACCACTGCTACAGATGGCCCTAGTGCAAGTGGGAGATTGTTAGTTATATGTATGCCCTAGAGGCCATTACTATACATAGGATGTATATTGTAGTGGATGCTTGGACATATATAGGGAGGACTTTCTTGCTCGACATGATAGTATGCTATCTGGTTGCTCTTTACCTTAACGTGTACACTGATTGTCACTCTGTTACATGTTGGTAAAGCCCTTAGGATGTGTACTTGACTACCTGGACTATGATGCAGATCATACTAGTGGGGACATGGTAGTCCATAAGTACATCCTTCAAGGTCCCTAGTCGTGGGTGTATCGAGACGGGGCATCGATATACCAGAGTAGACTAGCGTGTACCTTCTCGACCCATACAGATGGGCGATGGATGATCCCATATCCATTGGTGTTTAGCATTAGAGATGATATACGGGTGCTCAGTGGAGACTGGGTACACTAGACGGACTCGCCGAGAACTCCCAGATGGTATTATACCTTACGTCAGATGGCAGTTCTCTGGTGACACTGGTACAGAGTAGTCTGTTGACTCGAGATCGTCATAGAGTCTTGTGTGATTCCCACTGTGCTTTGATTTCCACCTTACCACGTCCAAGAGGGCGTGCAAAACGGTGGTTTCTGGGTACAGTCCCGAATCATATGGAGGCAATGAGCGATAGAAGGGGATTCGTCTCTCCCGGTATAGGGAGTTGATGTTGCGCTGTGTTCGATTGGCTATAACCGGAAATCCCTGGCCAGGGTTGCTGAGATTTTCTGGTAAGTGTTACCAGTAGTTTCTCGAACGGATATAGAACTCATATTGATATGACTTAACGAGCTATTGGGGTCTGACGTATACCACCCCTAGGCGAGATATGCGACATATCAGACGATCAGACCGGACTGTGCGGTAAGTGTTACTGGTTGGATTCACAGGAGTGTGAGCGGCCTCGCTCGTTGATCTTCTGATCGCTCAATACCCGGGTGGCCGTTACGTTTAGCAGACCGCTTGCGGCTTGTGGGTGTTTGATATGATCATCACCCGCTGCCGGCGTATTGACAAGTCTTTAGAGTCCTACACAGAGGTTTCCTGGATCAAGCGAAACGAAATTGTAGCGCATATGAGATATGTGCGGGACCGAGAATAATGCGTGTATGTGATACCGTATTCTATTCTCGTGATGAATGTATCGATTGGTTGTATGCGATATAACCTAGTTATCGAATTGAGGATTGATTCGATAAGTCGATACATTGGATATTAGTAGGTCATATGCGATATGACCGGATCGTTAAATCAAGTGTTGATTTAATGATTTAATGTATAATTATATATTTGATATATCACTTTACATTGACTAGTATTTGTTCACTTATGATGGATTTTCTCACTTGATGTGCACATTGTATATATGATATGCTTTTGTGCACTAGTTTGTATCAAGTTTGATGATACATGCAAAGTGAACAAATACTAGTTAATGTAAAGTGATATATCAAATATATAATTATACATTAAATCATTAAATCAACACTTGATTTAACGATCCGGTCATATCGCATATGACCGACTAATATCCAATGTATCGATTTATCGAATCAATCCTCGATTCGATAACTAGATTATATCGCATACAACCAATCGATACATTCATCGCGAGAATAGAATACGGTATCACATACACGCATTATT
Organism: Agapanthus africanus; assembly: GCA_030015575.1. Classification (NCBI taxonomy): domain Eukaryota; kingdom Viridiplantae; phylum Streptophyta; class Magnoliopsida; order Asparagales; family Amaryllidaceae; genus Agapanthus; species Agapanthus africanus. The sequence continues at coordinate 395,195,736 of CM057345.1, read as the reverse complement.
CTCAGCCCCGCACATATCTCATTTGTGCTCCTATTTCGTTTCGCTTGAGCCAGGAAACCTTTGTGTAGAACCCTAAAGACTCGTCAATACGCCGGCAGCGGGTGATGATCATATCAAACACCCACAAGCCGCAAGCGGTCTGCTAAACGTAACGGCCATCCGGGTATTGAGCGATCAGAAGATCAACGAGAAAGCCCGCTCACACTCATGTGAATCCAACCAGTAACACTTACCACACAGTCCGGTCTGATCGTCTGATATGTCGCATATCTCGCCTAGGGGTGGTATACGTCAGACCCCAATAGCTCGATAAGTCATGTCGATATGAGGTCTATAACAGTTCGAGAAACTACTGGTAACACTTACCAGTAAATCTCAGCAACCCTGGCCAGGGATTTCCGCTTATAGCCAATCGAACACAGCGCAACATCAACTCCCTATACCGGGAGAGAAGAATCCCCTCATATCGCTCATTGCCTCCATGTGATTCGGGAATGTACCCAAAAACCACCGTTTTGCATGCCCTCTTGGACGTGGTAAGGTGGAAATCAAAGCACAATGGGAATCACACAAGACTCTATGACGATCTCGGGTCAACAGAATACTCTGTACCAGTGTCACCAGAGAACTGCCATCTGATGTAAGGTATAATACCATCTGGGAGTTCTCGGCGAGTCCGTCCAGTATACCCAGTCTCCACTGAGCACCCGTATATCATCTCTGATGTCAAACACCAATGGATATGGGATCATCCATCGCCCATCTGTATGGGTCGAGAAGGTACACGCTAGTCTACTCTGGTATATCGATGCCCCGTCTCGATACATCCACGACTAGAGACCTTGAAGGATGTACTTATGGACTACCATGGACCCACTAGTATGATCTGCATCATATTCCAGGTAGTCAAGTACACATCCCAAGGGCTTTACCAACATGTAACAGAGAGACAATCAGTGTACACGTTAAGATAAAGAGCAACCAGATAGCATACTATCATGTCGAGCAAGAAAGTCCTCCCTATATATGTCCAAGCATCCACTACAATATACATCCTATGTATAGTAATGGCCTCTAGGGCTTACATATAACTAACAACTCCTGAAGCGTGACCGGGGTTCGTGCCTTCTGGTTGTATCTTTCCAGAGCGTCAATGTGCTTCTGCAGCTCCGTACGCTTGTCATCAGGCTTCACGGGCTTTTTGGTCTTCTTCTTCTTCTTCGAAGACTTTGACGGCTGGGCCTGAATGTTTTGTCCACCATCATCAACTTTCAGCGTTGGGCACGGCTTCTGCATCCCTTCAATAATCTCGGGCTCTAGTGGGCTCTTCCACCTAATTGCCGGGCAAATTTAGAGATCCTTCAGCATTCGTTTTGTTTTGGCTGAAAGAGCGACTTCCCATGGATCTTCTTCTATAATCGAGCATGATTCCCCTGGCGTGTCCATCTCTTTAGGAGTGTGTGGCTGGGACGGGCTTACCTTCCAATTCTTAGACAGCGCGAATTTGCCCTGTTGGTATTGGTCCTCAATCCAACCTTTGAAGATGAAGCAATCTTCGATTGGATGGCTTACTTCTCGGAGGTAAGGGCAGTAACTAGGATTGTTGGCGTCGCCTGGCTACAGCGAATGTCTTGGATCTGGCAGAATGATGAGCCAGTTGCATACTGCCAGCTCGAACAGTCTCCTCATTTTGTCCAGGGGAAACGAGTAAGGGTGTTTCAGCTTCTCATTGAAGAATCGTTGTCTATCGTTTTGGCGATCAGCTGGTTTTGGACCACTGGGCTGCTGTTGAGCGTTGGCGACAAAGGTCCCTTTCCCTTTCCCCTTTTCGTTTCGAGGCTCCATTTTCAAGGAAGATGGTCTATGACCCATCTGATCCATTTGGAACAGCTTGTCAATCAAGGCCTGGAAGGTAGTCGGCTTGAAAAACATTATGAACTGGGATATGGTCGCCTGCGGATCGAGGGTACCCACGAACATGCCTACTGCGGGAGCTTCTTCGATGCGTTGTTCGCATTTCGACTATAGGTTCAGCCACCGGATTGTGTACTGAGCCCATGTTTCTCCTGGCTTCACCCTGGCATTGATCAATGACATGATTGGGGTGCGTTCGCTAGCGCTTGAGAAATGCTGGGTGAATAGAAATTCCATCTCCGTAAGATGGAGTCGTTGGGAAGCTCTGAGTACCATTCGAACGCCGTCTCTGACAAGCTGCCAACAAACTGGCGAAGCAGCAGTTTGTCGTCACCCCCAGTATTACCGCACAAGGCTCTGAATTGAGCAACATGCTGATGTGGATTACCCGTCCCTTTATACACATGGAATTTAGGGATCGTGTATCCTGGCGGGTATTTTATTTGGTCGTACCTACCCGGATAGGGTCGTCCAGTCTTGACGATTTGGCCAGCCGCTTCGCTCGCCTGATGAGCTCGTATCTGTTGAGCTATATAGTCGTCAAGGGTGGCTTTAGAGATGGTCTCTTCCTTAGCTGCTGATAGAGCCGGAAGAGGGTTCGATGTTTCTCCTCTGTCATCTTCAAGGATTACTGGAAGGTCTTCAGCTGGAGGATCCGGCTGTATAACCATCCCGACCATATCTTGGAACAATAGCGCCATTTGTTTTATGTTGGACGCTTGTTCCGTGGCCTCTTTGTCTTTCCTCTCGAGCATTCTTCAGAGGAATTCGTCATCAGTTTCTTGTTCTTGGTGCTGCTCCGACGATGTTTCCGAACTTTCTTTTGGCCCAGTGAGTGCAGCCATAGTTGTCAGCATCTCCTGGAGCTTTTGCTGTTGTTGCTCTTGAGCCTTCGTCACAGACCGTGTAAGCGGTTGATGACCCGTAGAAGTGCGGCTTTCCTCTTTTCCAAAAGTCATGTAGACGGTGTGCACAACCATGCCCCCAGACTTGGGGCGTTTAGGTTCAGTGCCCTTGAGATTCGTCGTGGATATGGGGATCTTCTCCGGCCTTCTCCTTTTGTGAGTGGTCAATGTTGAGGAGGCCGTTGCAGAGGGCACCCATATAGATGATACATTTTGCGGCACGACGGGGTGGTCCTTCTCTTGCCGAACCTTCATCTTTTTCAACCGGAGGGAGTAGTCTTAATTAACTACAGTGTTTTGGACCCTTCACCATACCTTGTGGATCTTGGAGGACAACCGTTGAGGAGACTGCTCCGGCTTTGCCTTTGTAACACCTTCAGCGGGTGGAGGAGATCTTTTCAGCACAACAGTCAGAGAGTTTTTGCGCACCTTCCTAAGTAGTTCAAAGTTGTTCCCAGTTGGAACAAAAACATCAATTTCCATCGTTGGAGCTGGCGGAGTTAGTCCAGAAGGGGAACTGCACCCAGCTTTCCTCACTCGGCACCAATGGCGACGTCGAGCATGTCTTGCAGATGGTATTGGCTCAGTTACGGGGGTGGTTCCCCCATGCCCCCTGTTCTGGTGAAGGGTTGTTGTTGGTGATAGTCTATTGAAGACTGACGTCCGCTGAGAAGAAACGTCCAATCTGTCAAAGATTGACCTTTGGGCAGAGGAGGCAGCCTTAGTGACTTCGCCCGAAGCGGGAGTTGGAATGGACAGTCTTATGAAGACCGACCCCTTAGTAGAAGAAGTCTCTCTGATGACTTCATTTACTGGAGCAGGGATGGCTATCCGTTTCGGGATAACCCCTTCAGGTATTGCGGGCTTCTTCACGGGCCCATTGGAGCTTTGGCCCAGTCTATTAAAGACCGAGGCGTTGGATTTGGATGACCCCTTGAGAGGGGCCGCGGTAGTTGCAAGCCGATCAAAGACTGACTTCTTCGGAGCTTCTTGCGACGGCAGCGGGGCGTTGAAGCTCATTGGTGGGAGTATGGTCCCAAAGAACAACCCAGTGGTGGCTTGCGTCACCTGTTCTACTGGCATCGAGAAAATTGAGGCCGCTTGAGGCCCATAGGTCACTCCTCCAGCAAGGACGGAGTGGGAGTTGTTGCAGTTGGTGCAGTTGGAAGCCATGGTTTTGCACGGGAGCAAGACACCAAATCTTAGTACCTCGAATCCAGGAGCAACCACATTAAACCGCGATTCGTTCACGAACACGACACACGAAGTGTGGAGTGGAAAGAGGAAAAGGTTCCACCGGGCGTGCCAGAATCTGTTCTCCGCCGAAAGACTCGACCGGGACGTTGGGACGTTCGGCCTGAATTTTGGGGGCAGATGCTATTTGGATTTATCCGTCCACCTCTCCGAAGATGCCAAGTTAATTTATGGCATCGTGTATCGAAAGTTTAGACGGATGCGGCCGATGTAGCAGACTTCGTCAGATTCCCCCTCATTGTGAGGGTTTTTTTTATTGTGGGGATGCTCTTCCCTGCAGGCGCAAGCCCCTGCAGTTAATTACGCTACCGCATCGCGGTAACCACTTTCTCCTTCTCCAGATGGTCACTTTGTGTCGTGTGTGTTTGTTTTGTTTTTGGTTGCCCGTGGATTGTATACGGAGACTAATTTATATTGTCGCCCGTAGGGCGTGGATTAGTCCAAATCCGTATTATCATAGATTTGGGTTTCGGTTGGGTTTAAGGATCGTTAATCTCATTGAGAGTAGGATCAACTTAAACATTTGTTGAGGATACGTTAGTCTAATTTTAGGCTAAGATCTACTCAACGGGGTTTGGGATCATTTAGATCCGATGACAAAGCATTTTGGGCTCTATCGTCTTAGTTTAGGGACGTTGCGGTCCATAGTTAGTTTTAGGACATTGCGGTCCAGTGGATTTAAGGATTGTTAATCTCATTGAGATTAAGATCAATTTAAACATTTGTTAAGGATACGTTAGTCTAATTTTTAGGCTAAGATCTACTTAACAGGGTTTTGGGATCGTTTAGATCCAACAAAAGAGCATTTGGACTTTATTGTTTTAGTTTAGGGACATTGCGGTCCATTGTTAGTTTTAGGACATCTCGGTCCATTGGGTTTAAGGACATCATAGTCCATGGCAGTTTAGAGGCATCATAGTCTGTAAAGTTTAAAGACATCATATTCTATGAGTTTAAGGACCTCACGGTCCATAAAGTTTATGGACATCATAGTCCATGAGTTTAAGGGCCTCATAGTCCATAAAGTTTAAAGACGTCATAGTCTGTCTGGTTTAAAGACATCGTAGTCTATGAGGTTCTGGATTAACCAGTTTAGGGATGAGTCAAAAGTTGTTGGTTATTGGGACCCTCCATCTCTCCGAAGACGTTGAAGGATTACAACGACATGTATCAGAGGTATGAAGAGATGTACCATTGAACCAATGTCCCGATTTGTTCGGAATTGGGATGAACATCAGTTTAGATGTCATCTGCTGGGAGCTTGTTAGCTGTCTTTGGAATTGAGATGGGTTTTAGGGACCCTGGGCATGAGGGGCTCAATTGAGAGTCTTTGGAAAATCTGGATTTGAGTTTGGTTAATGATAGCCATCCGTAGTGTTCAACACAGACATATTTACTCAGCGCTCACGTGCTCCCACGTGATACTTTGAAGCAGTGTCAAACACTGGAATTTGAGAGTGCTCACGTGTCGCACGTGACGCCATTAAAGGTGGTGCTGTTCGCTTGGTTTTATTCCCTATCTTCAGATAAGTGTTAAACACTTTGGCCATCACGTGTGAGCATCTGAGGCGCTTGAGATATTGTTAAACTTCAAGGATTTGAAGTGCTGCTTCTTTGTGTTCATTCTTTTGTTCAAGCGTTGTTGGGTCACGTGGGATCACGTTAGGCGACCCAAAAGTGGGAACTGCCTTTGATTTATTCATTTTTGTTCTGTAAGTGCCAAGCACTAATATGGGGTCACGTGTGATCACGTGAGCCAATCTCAATTATTCTCTTTTGTTCAACAAAGGCGCTCACGTGGGAGCACGTGATCGGTTGTTATCATGTTGGGTGCCAATCTTTTTACGTGCACGGAGATCCTGAGTTTTGAGACTTTCAAGCCCATTGTTTTATGAGAATTGGATTCTTAAGACTTAGTTTTTCTTTTAGGTTTGAGATCTGTATGACAGAATCTCCCCGATGAGAATTAAATTCTCAAATTGTGGGGGGATCTGCTTCTGCAGACCTTTTACCATAAGAGAGAACTAAGTTCTCATGTGAAGTGTTAAACCCTTATTTTATTAGAGGAATTAAATTCCTATAGACTTTTATGGGAGAATTAAATTCTCTGAACTTAGATCTCCCTCTAGGTTTTGGATCTGGATGGCAAAATCTCCCCGATGAGAATTAAATTCTCAAGCTGTGGGGAGATCTGCTTCTGCAGATCTTAACCCGAGGAAGAACTAAGTTCTTCTTTTTTGGAAGAGTTAAACTCTTATGTAGGTGAAAGAGATGAGATATTCTCTGTATTTTGTTCCTTCTCTTACCTAGAGTTTCTTTTTCTCTTTTTCTCTCTGGAGAATTAAATTCTCTTTTCTTTTTAGCTTGCGAAGGGTTTCTCTCTTTTTTTATCTTCTCTCTTCTCTGTCTCCCCTCCTCTTTTCTGTGTTTCTTTGCTCCTATTTATAGGAGAAAGAGGAGAGTCAATTCGTTCAGAAAATCTCTCATTGAAAGATTTTGATCAACAAAAAGTTATCTTTTAGATCAATTGATGAATTTTATTCACCGTTGGATTTTTAATCCAAGGAATTCTGTTTTACAGAAGATATTTCTTTTGTCGTTCTTAACAAATTTAGGAAGATATTTCCTTGCACATAATTTTTCTGTAGATTCGTGATTTTTAATCACTATTGGATCTTTAATCCAACGGCGCTCTGTTTTACAGAGCATAATCTTTCTTGTTTAGAAAGTTCCAAGGAAGTATTTTCCAAATAAGGATTTTAATCCCTTTTAATTAGAATTTATTTTTATCAGTCCAGAAGGCATAAGAGTATATAACGTGTAGCACGTGACCCCACCAGATTAAACCGACACAAGGGTGTCACGTGTTATCACGTGAGTTTCTTTTTTGTCCTACTTGTTTACTTTATTCAGGCACCTTTATACATTACTTATAGAGGTCACGTGTCTGTACGTGAGGTTCAGTTTTGGCTTAGTTTTGTTAAACGAAGCGCCTATCACGTGTGGGCACGTGACGCTCCACTTAGGGACTTTCTCCGTTGCCCCACCAAATTAAATCGTCTACGGGTGTGTTTGTAACCGAGAACTGTTTCTCAATTTGCTCTACGTCCTGGGTATTGGATACCGGATCAGGATCCCACGTATGTAATTTGTTACATGGGCTTAAGAGAGGTAGAGAACTGGGAAAATTTGATAAGTTTCTAATAGTAGGGAATGGTGCAATGGTTGCAGCCAAACCAGTTGGCGAATATCACCTAGTCTTACCAACCGGTAACACAATGATTCTGAGCGACTGTTATTTCGTACAAAAAATGTTATGAACATTTTCCAAAACCAAGTGTTGATTGGATTTGGTACGTTATGTAACGGTATATACGTTCTGAATCAAACCACAGTTCTAAGCATACAGAAAACAAACAAGAGGAAAAGTTCAGAAATGAATGAAGCCTACTTGTGGCAATGTAGACTGGGTCATATCAATGCGACAAGACTAGCTAAGTTGCATAAATATGCATATTTGAATCAGTTTGAATTTATATCTTATGAAACTTGTCAGTCATGTCTTAAAGGTAAGATGACCAAAACTCCGTTTACTGGACACGGAGAAAGAGCTACTGAACTCTTGGTACTGATACATAGTGATGTATGCGGTCCTACGTTTACACTTGCCAGGACTGGTTCCTCGTACTTTATTACATTCACCGATGATCTCTCAAGATTCGGACATGTGTTCCTATTGAAACACAAATCTGAATCTTTTGAGAAATTCAAGGAATATAAGCACGAAGTAGAGAACCAGACGGGTAAAAATATTAAAATCCTTCGATCTGATCGAGGAGGAGAATACTTGAGCACGGAATTTTGAGATTATCTAAAAGAGAATGGGATTCTCTCTCAGCTTACTCCTCCGTGTAAACCACAGCACAACGGAGTATCGGAGCGGAGGAATCACACTTTATTAGATTGGGTGCGCTCTATGATGAGTATTGCTGAGTTACCAATTTCCCTTTGGGGTTATGCACTTGAGATAGCTGCTGTTGGATATAGTGCCCTCAGAGTCAATTATTGGATCACAGGCACGTGATTGCAATGATTGAGGGAGGACCAATGCCGGTAGGACAGTCTTACTCAAGATGATAGTATACTATCTGGTTTATCTTTATCATCGTGTACTGCTTTAGGTGACCTTACAGGTCACTATTGCACGTTGATAGAGCCCTTAGGATTCTTGCTTGACTGTCAGCAGTATGATGGCGATCATATACGTAGGAGCTGGGGTCTATAAGCGCATCCTTAAATGGTCCCTAGTCGTGGGAGTTTCGAGACAGGGCATCGATACTCCAAAATAGACTAGTGTATACAGTCGAGACCTCGACGAGGGGCGGTAGCCGGTCTCACAAGCCATTGGTGTCAGTTGGTTCACCTAAGATGTATACAGGTGATCATTGGGTTATGAGTACACCGGACAGGACTCGTCGGGAACATGCTAGTTGTATTATACCTGACGTCAGATAGCAGTTCCCTGGTGACATGTGTACAGGTTAGTTCATCGACCTGAGATCGTCATTTGTCTCGTGTGAGTTCCCACTGTACTTTGATTACTACCCTACCACGGCTCAAAGGAGTCGTGAAAACAGGTTTTAGTTGGGTACAGTCCCGAGCCACATGGAGGCAGTGAGCGGATCGGCAGGGGTTTCGTCTCTCCCGGTATTGGGGGTGAGGTCGCGCTGTGTCTAGGAGAGCCATTACACAAAGCCCTCGGCCGAGGCAGGAGATTTACTGGAAGGTATTCCAGTAGTATCTCAGGGTGTTCTGGGCTACACTCCGACACGACTTGTACCGCTTTTGGGGGTCTGACTTTTACCAACCCCCTAGGCCCGCCATGCGATACTCATAGACGAACGGACCGGAATGTACGGATATTGTCACTGACAGGCTCAGTAGGGTGTCAGGATGAGTTCGCTCATCGACTTCCATTTTGGTCAATACCTGGTAGTCCGTTATGTACAGCTAGTACCTCTGATGTGCTAGTGGTTAAATCCACAGCCAAAGTATTGACGAGTCTTTAGAGTCCCCCACAGACAGTTTCTCAAGTTTCGGGCGAAACGTTGAAGAGGCCGTATGATATATGGCAGGGTCCGATCTTATACGTACGGTATTGCACGGATCATGATCAGACGGATCATACTAGTTGGCTTTGGTTTAAGCCGGATCCTAGTATTAGATTTGTTGGATTACTTTAGTCTCGTCGCATTCGCATTAAGTCGGAATGCGGATGCAGGTATGTATATACAGGTGAGGGGTATCCTTGTGATCCGTCACGAGTTTACTTTAGATGTTGCCGGATCTTTTTGTTGTGGCAAACATTTGGATTAATGTTTGTTAATGGAAATAATGAGCTAGAAATTCATCATGCAATGCATTAAATGTGACATGGACATTTAGATGACTCATGGTCTCTTTTTTAGCAAATATGTCACATTAGTGTTTTGTTTAATGTGTTGAAATGAGATGGAGAGAGAGAGGGGCTGCCATGGTTGGTTTTATTGGTCTTGTATTTTCATAATCTCACTCTCACACTCTCATTCCAACAAAAGAAAAGCAAAAGGGAAAGAAAAGCTCTTGTTCTTCTTCTTCCTCCTCTAGCTTATTGCTTCCATCAATGGCAACACTTTAACCTCCATCCAAAGCCATGGATGCAAGAGACAAAGTGATCAAAACATTCTCTACAACATCTTGGACGCGTCGGCTAGCACACTTCGCGCCCGAGTTGCTTCGGATGAAGCGGGAGCCCATAAAAAGACTTCTCGATGTGGTGCCCTTTCCGACGAGGAGATGAAGACCGGAATTACCGCGAGGAGATTGGGATGGTGGACGAAGACCGAAGGACATGGATCGCTCGGTATAGCTCTCTATCCCTTCTCTAGATAGCTAGTTGTAGGTTAATAGTTACGATCCGGGTTTTAAGCATACGATATCGCCGGTTTTCTAGTTGTGAAAATTTTTCGTTTCCGCATTTTGGCCTCGGAAAGACGGCCGGGGCGCTACCGTAGTCTTACATGGTATCAGAGCCACGCCATTAACCTAGTCTAGCTTGCTCTAACATGTTTACAAGTTCGATCGAACGAATTTTCTAAAAACCGCATTTTCAAATCACAGTTTCTGTCGAAATTTTTCTGTGGTCAAAAAATTATTTGGTGTATTGCAGAAAATCAGGCAGGGTTTTTTAAGAAAACTGAGAAAATTTGGTAGGCTGATATTACTGTAGCGCAGCAGATCCATGGCCAAAACCACGTTTTGGCCACGGATCTGCGGCCGGACTGTAGCCACAGTGCACCAAATTTCTTCAGTAGGTCTCTGTGTTGCAATTGGGGTTTTTGGTATATTCTGTTTGGGCCCAGATTTTTTTTTGAGTACTGGGTATTGTGCTTGGGACCCACTTCGGGAAATTTAGTTGATCGAAAATTTTAAACATGTTAGTTCACAGTATTTACATTATATCTGCGACCGTGAATGTCATTTGATCGGTAAATCCTGTCTAACTGCTATAGCCCTTTTAGACGGATTTGCGAACATGACATTCACGTTGATGTTCTGTGTTGTGCTGTGATGTTGCGGATTTGTCGTGGGGATAGCCTGGATGCAATGTTAGTACAGTTTGGTTGTATATGTACATTTGATATTGCGGGGCGAGCGTCCGACATGTGGACTGCCGTTACTGCCTGTTTGTATATTATTCTTTTTAGGACACGACCGGGCTGAGGTCGATGTACCCGCTGTATATTTTTACTTTCTGTACTAGGATTACCCCGCGGTGGGGTGCACGGATAGCCGGGTTCTAGAGGGCAACGGGCCCGCATCTCATTGCGTTGAGACGGAGGGGGCTTTACTCTAGAATTGGTGGGCTATTCGCCGCACTCGTAGGGGGTACAGGTTGACCCAAGGAGGGGTGCTCAAGTTACCGAATTTCATGAAGTGCTGGGTGGTCCATTCAGGTTGTTGAAGGGGGCTGCCTCGCTTCAGGTTTTGGCGGGTAACTTGCCGCGCCCGTAGGGGTCTAGGATTTCATTGCACAGGCTATCCACACGACCGGGGGAACGTCGGGTTTCAGTAGCGGCTCTATGAAACCGGGGGATCCCAGATATCTGTATTGTTCTGTGATGCTTATTACATTTCTGTGATGTTGCATTTTATCACGCCTTGAGCGATTATTATATATTGATATATATACTAGTAGATGTTGTATATGTTTTGCATCCGCGCTAGTCCAGTCCCCGCTTTGTCGTTAGTTAAGCAACCTAATGGGTGATGATGGGACCCAGTGGCGAATGCGGATGGCATATACGTACATCATTATTTTCGTTCTTTATTGGTGTGATCAATTGATGGGACTGCATTGATTCGGATCAATGCAAGCTAAAAAAACCTATTCTGGTGTTGTTGGAACATTTTAAAAAAAAAGCTGTTATTGAAAGGACGTTTTCTTTTGTTTTGCACAGTGGTATTCGGTTATGAATATCCAGCACCTCAGTCGACGAGGCAAGGTCCGAGATCCCTTCACCGGGAGTGACCCCTTGGACAGAAGTTTGCATCAGGGCAATAACTTCACTATAGTCGATTACTTTTGCTTTGCATCATGGTATTCAGTTGGAATATTCTGCACCTCATTCTACGGGGAAAGAGCCGAGATCCCTTCACCGGGAGTGACCTCTTTAGCAAAGGTTTTCGCCACTATATTTTTATAAAAAGCTATCCAGTTCCTTCAACGATATCAAGTTCATTACGTTAAATTTTTTTCGCCAAAAACCTACCGTAGCCCTCCGTCATTTCAGATTATCATTGCTTAGTATTCGTGCTACGTATGTCGTGCATTGCCGAGGCGTAGTGTTCGGTAGCTCTGTAATGCTTTTCTGTCACATGGATAAGTGGATTAGTTAGGACAGTCGTACGGTTATGTTGGCATTGTCAAGGACTCGTACGGGTAGGTTTAACGCAATCAAGATAATGACGGGTTGAACTTGACTAGGACTCTTTGATATGTAGGCATTGTCAAGGTCACTTGGGTCCTAGGGGTAAAAACACACATCGGGAGTTTCTAAAGAAACTGAAACTTGCCAGATATGCGCATACCTTCTGGAGTGTGATAACGTGAGTGGATTCCATCACGTTATCATGTGATGATGGTTGGATCCCGATTCCCACTGATGAGTTGGTTTACTCCTCGGGTGATCCCGACTAATTCTTCTTTCAGGTTTGTAGGAGAATTTGAGGTTACAGTGGGAGGTTTCCTGATTAGATAAATTGATAACCATTCTGATCTAGGTTAGAGTGCAAGATGAGTGTTTCTTTTATCTCTCTCTTTGGCAGCGACCATGGCCCGACCCTTGACTATGACTCAGCGACAAAAATTAACCGAACCTCTTAAACACTGGATTTTGGATTGTCAGAGTTGCATACCTTATTACCACTCCTACTTTTACCCTTTTTCTCCAGGACACCCCGTATTACTACGAACGTCCACTTCCATTGTATAAAACCATCGTATGGTTATATACGAACTCGAAGGAACTTGTTCCAGATTCGAGGATGGTTTCTGGTTCTGGAGAAAATGAATAGGACTATTCAGTTGTCTTTTCCTTTTATCTTCTCTCAGGTTGCGAGTGTTCCTTGGATTAGGACGGTACACCTATTACGCTAATTGGATAGTCTTCTTCCAAACCATAGGCTGGTGCCGAACGGTAGGTAATGAAGAAAACCATTTAGCCTAAACGGTGTACAGAAGGTATTAAGTTAAGACAAATAAAGGTATTAGTAAGAGGGCAAAGTAAATTGCGACTACTATTCACGACAAAACCAAGTATTTCATCGTCACTCCTACTTCACCTTTGTATTTCTCCAGGACACTCCGTATCACTACGAAGATCTACAGGTTATTTGGATACTCCATCGTATGGTTATATACGAACTCGAAAGGAACTTGTTCCAGTTCGGGGATGGATTCTGGTTCTGGAGAAATAGGAATAAGGTTTTATTCAGTTGTCTTTTATCTTCACCTTCTCTCAGGCTGCGAGTGCTCCTAGGATTGGGACAGTACACCCATTATGCTTATTGGATAGTCTTCTTTCAAACCATAGGCTGGTGCCGAACGGTAGGGAAGGAAGAAAACCATTTAGCCTAAGAGGGTGTACAGAAGGTAATGACTAAAGACATATAAAGGGATTTGGAGAGATGGCAAAGAAATATACGGTTACAGTTGTGAATCTGATAATGGAAGAGGCATTACTAGGAATACCCGGATACCCCTTCGAAACATTTACATGTTTCAGTTTCACTGTGTATTGTTAAAAGAAAACTGATTTCCCAATTAGTCCTTACTCCAGGGTATGTATTTACCAGGTTTGATTCTCAAATCCGTATGGTTTTACAGATGATGAGTGGGAGTAAGTTATTGGGAATTGGGTGATTATCCTCATTATATCGGGATTCGTTGTAATCAGTAATATTTGAGGAAATTGCCTGGGTTGTTTGCCGGACGACAAATATTTGGTTTGGAATATCCGTTGTAATGTACCAATTTCAAATTGATATATCTGTACGTTTATTTTCATAAAGTGAGATATAACTTTTTGAAATTATGTCGGTGACATTTACCTATATCAATGGATGGTTAGGTAAGGAGCATTAAACAGCGGTGTAATTCTTCTTAACCATAAGTACAGTTTTCAACCTACGACACACAGGGAATGAGTTATTAGACTCAAGGGTCTTATACAGAGTATTGTATATTGTCCAGTGTCCATTAGGACAGAGGGGTTGGTCCTCATACTATATTCGGTTTACTTGTGACTTCTCTAGTTCTTAGACATGTGTTTCGTACAAATGCAAGGTCCAAGTTTTGAGAAGTTATAGGTGTATGAATAAAGTAAAGAACCAAGTATTGCAAGTATCAGGATTCTTCAAGGTAATCGAAGATGTAGATACTTGTGTATGGTATTCAGTTAATAGTAATGATCAAGAGAACTTGCTTCTCTTTCAGGTTACTCATAATTGGAAGCTCTCCTAAGTTGAGTAATGCTGATCGGCCTCTCTCTATTTAGTTGACATGCACTGGAGACAGCCGCATGATTTGAATCTGGTTCCAATTAAATCAGTGCCTCTATTTCTATATTGGATATAGAATAGTTCATATCTTAACTATGTTAAGGTATGGGGAGTTGTTCGGCTTATGCTTAAAACCAGACTCTGGATAACTCAAGGCACGTTTCTGTAATGGCTGTTTGTGGGTTGACCTGGGCTATGACGAGGGTTAACTATTCTACCATCTGGAAGATCAATAGTGATATTGTTCTTGACTCGCCACAGTTTTAATAAAAATGGATTTTTTCAGAAAACAGTAGTGGGAGTATGGTAGAACTGGAAGTGATTCCAGAACCGCAAACGATTACTGAAAATTTGATAAGAACCTAAAGATTCAATTTGGTTTGACATTCCATTGGTGTCACGTCCCGAAAGTACGGAACATGACCGGCACTTAAACTACGAACGTCTCGAGGCGTACGTAATCTAAGTAAGCCGAAAACCCAGAAATCCAAACCAAGAAAAGTAGTAGAGTGAAGGAAAAACCAATTTAAATCAAGTAGTTTTATTAGCATAAGCCGAATTATGCGTTTTTTTAAAAACATCAAATATTTCTTAAAAATATCGGCAAAGTCTCCGTTGTAAATACTGGCCCCCAAACGGGATACAACATGAATAGTATACGAAATCAATAAAAGGCATCCCCAAGCGGGAGCTAGCTCTTCGTCAATCGACGGTCACAACCACACAAGTAATATAATATACAACGCCAAGAGCGAGGATCAGAACTCAAAAGGAACTCAAAACAACAAGAAATCCACAGAAAAATAACGCGCGGCTCTAAGGCCGAAAGAATAACATCACTATCTCTAGCTCAAAATCAATACAAGTTTGGTTGATGGAATTTACTAGATACAACTGAATAATATTATACAAAGTAATATGATAGGTACGATGCCAATAAACCCACCTACTAGCAAGTCACCCGAGAGAAGCAGTGCCAGCAAAGCCGTAATGAAACCTGTACGGCAATACCTGCAAGAAACTGTGGCACGACGGGGTGAGTTGCCAACTCGTGAGTAGAAAAACATCTACGAACAGAAATCGCATGAACAACGCAATCCTAGGTCAACGATCATAATATATCCTCAAATATATAACATGCAGCCTATAACAATGGCTAGGGTAAATATCTAACCCGAGTGTAATCCCATGTGCCCGTGTCAGTGCCTCAGGTAGCAATATATCATATGGATGATATATGAATGCATGAAACAGAATGCATGTACTGATGAAAACTGCTGTCATAAATTAGTGAGATTTCTGTATCTTTTTAAAACCGAGGTATCATAAATGAAATCAGCATAAACAGTGCCTAGCAGCGACACAAACCAAGTATCCAAATCTCTCGATATCTCTGTGTCGCAATCTCTGTACCTCAATATCTCAAAATCTCTGTATGTCAATCTCACTATCTAGGGCGCCGTCAGTCCAGACCGGCCCCTACCATTAATCTCAAGACCACGACGGTATCCTCCGGATATCCGACGCGTCGGGTATAATCACCGGTAGGTAGTGTTCCCCTGCCAGGCTCACATCGTCATCATCATGCGCTTCTTGCCCCGGGGTACCTTACCGGGTCCACCATGTACCCGAAACGGTTCATCCGTCTCTTCGAATCGAGTCTCGAAATCCATCAGCAAACTCATGGTGGACGACTCATACATCATGGGAAAACCGCGCTTTTCATTTAAAAAGAGAGAGAAGAAGTTTGTATAAGTTTTGCGGTTTTCCCCCAAATCCAGAAAATCTCATGGAAATCCGAATCCAAAACCTCAATAGCACGTAAAATAGTGAATAGATGCATGAGAATCCATGAATGCGGCATAACAATGAATAACAGTATGCATGAAGTAGCAGGTAATAACTACAATGTCTAAAATAGTATATAAGGCAAGTACACTAATATCAAGTCTAAACTATTAGCTAACAGGCTATGTCAATGTAATAGTATTTTCTAAGTGTACGTGACATGGCAATTACCGATGAAGATGTGTGTGAGCCGGCAAGTAAGTGTACGTGGTACATACGCATCATCGGTAATAGTGATGGTGTCCTAACAGCATGATATCAATAATGAAATATGAATTAAAATAAATATGTGTTGCGGAGCAACAGCAATAATATGCGGGAGCTGAATACTAGACACAACGATAACTAAACTGCATTACCCTAATATAAGTCCTACAATAGTGCCTTTTGAAATAACACGAATCGCGGTGTTTTGAAAATAAGGGCTACAGTGTTTTTAAGAAAAGATACGTCTTTTGAGATATCCGTAGAATCCCTTTACCTGTCTTTTAAAATACCCATGATTCGTTAGTTTTGAAATAGGTAGGAGTCTAATCTAGTCTAACAACTACACTAAACTATACGGCTGAACTAACAAGCTGAACTACAGGTAAGGAAACCGCCTAACATCTGAGTCGATACGTATACATACCTGTATATATAATAGTCGGTGATCCCGCCTCAATAATACATATCCGATACCATATCTATAATCAGACATCCCAAGTCAAGAGTGCGTATCAATCATCAATATATAACTCGTACGTAAATCCGTCGTACGGCATCCCCAAATCTGGGTACGGGTCAATATCATACTCATCACATTGTTCATCTGATATCCTCTTTATCAAGATCATCATCTGGGGTACTGACCTACGTCTAGTACACTACTAATATCACTATTCACATGGCATTGTCATCCAAAGATCCGCTATAACATCAGGACGTATCTCAAGTACGAATCCTGCCATATCACCAATCTCACGGCCTCAACTCAAATCTCATCGACTCATCTCATTGCCAAGTATCATCCGCAAATCCAGTATGTGAACACCTAGTCCCATACCCAGATGAACACATAAACACATCTCCCCATATACGCACAGGTAATAACATAGATGTATGCGTGTGCGTGTGTGCGTGTGTGTAGGTGTAACAACTACTCTAGGGTTTCGCAACTAACACTAAACTAATCCATGAACACCTAGAATCTACCTTTATCATCAAGTCTCATATCAACATAAAATATATAATCAAAATATGTGTGTGTATACATATTCGTATACATCACCAAGAACTGCGGGGGTGCTATACGCCATCCACCCGACTTCTCCCCGTAGATATAAATCTACCCATCTGGTCCACGCTTGCCGGTGTCGACGTCGCCATGCGCTTGCTTGTCGTCTCGAAGTCCACATGGGGTACCTACATATCATAATGCAACGTATCGCATTAAAACCAAATTCGAAATCGAAACGGCATACGAAAATCAAATCGGGACGCGTATCACGCATAGGTCAAAACCTATCGCCTACGCAGGCAAGAATAGCCAAACCAACCCTCGATGTCGATGTACAAACGTCAAACCATCAAGAAAAACCCAAACACTCTTCTTTGCGCATTCACGAACACTAATTATAATATAAAATAGGTTAAAATTCACAAAAACCCCAAATTCACCTTAAAAGCCATTTTTCCGAAAATCTAGCAAGGAAAAATTACCCGTTTTAGTACAAAACTCGACGTTTAAACAAATCTAGCGGCCATAATATTTATTAAAGATCTTAAATAAATCATAAAAACAATTTCCATAATTTAATCTCATTAAATTCCATTAACCCCAAAATTCTAGTTTACAAAATACCCAATTTTTAACAATTTATAGCAACAATGCACAAACAACAATTTAGCTTGTATTTTCATGAACTAAAAGCATTAAACCACTCAATATAATATTTATAATGATATGAAACCACAGTTTGAATTTTATCTCATAAGAATATAATTATTTTAAAAACCTAGTTTACAATTTATATAAATATCACAATTTAAATCAACAAAAAGCAAATTAGCAACTTAATTTGATTTACCAAAATATTAATATGGCAAATACCTTCCACAACCATAGTCTCACAACACAAAACCCTAACTATATTTTTCACAAACCCTAATCTAAATCTTCTCTTGCAAACATACAACTTTCAATTAAACCGAAATTAGGCACCTAACAAGCTTCAATAAGAATTTAAACCAAAAAGAACAATGGGTCAAAAATTATACCAAACAACCATGAATCAAACTACAAATCTAGACCTCCACTTTGGAATCCTTGCACCAAGATCCATGCTAAAGAAGATGAGGGAAAATGGGTAGGAATCGGATTTGGATTTTAGCTTGATTTTTGAGGTATTTTGATGAATTTTTTATGCAAAATGAGAGAGGGAGAAAGAGGGGCTGTTGTTGATGCAGGAAATGGGAGGGCTCGGCTAGAATTGAGGGAAGAGGAGAGAGAGTGAGGTGGGGAAAGATAACATCTAGTCAAAGTCCACCTTAATTCTATATTTCCTTTTTCTTTTCCTTTCTTTTCTTTGTTTTATTTTTGTTAGATGAGAGGCCCAAGAATGGTGGGCTGTCAAGGGGGCCGGCCAGAGCTATAGGAGAGTGGGTTTGGGTTTTGTTTGGGTGAGAAAAAAAGATAAATGTTGTACCCCACTTCCATTAACACTAATTTCACCAAAAAAAAGCCTTTTTCTTCGATATTTTCTAAACCGTTTTGGCAAACCATTTCATTTCAAAAACCACATGATAAAATTTTGTTTAATGTGTTATGATGCACAAAATTTGTTTCAACTCATTCCAATTTGTAATTTTCCCTAATTAAATGTATTAGGGACGGCTTAAAATAATATTAAAATAATTAATTTCGGAAAAAATTTCAGAAAATTTGAAATTTCACCAGTGGCTCAATAAATACCAAATACTAGCAATTTCATAGCTAGAATATGTATATTTAATTTTATAATAAAAATATTTGTATTTTGACTTTTTACAGAAAACCCCCTTATTTTACCGATTTTCCGAAATTTCACCGAAACGATTTTCAAAACGTTACAATCTTCCCCCCTTAAAGAAATTCGGTCCCCGAATTTAAATTAAAACTCCTCCCAAATACTAAAATATCTAAGCAAAACCATCAAGTCGTCGGGGTTCCGAAATCGTAATTATATAAAACAGATCGTAGCGCAGCGCATGCGCATGAAAAATGAGCATATAACTCAAAATAAAAACTCCGTCAAGCATCTCGCAATCATCGGAGTCATGGTAAAGACATAAATATCAAATCCAATACAAAACCAATACGATGTAACTCGAAACTATACACGTAAATATCAAATCTATATATGTAAATATCCGAAGGAAATGCATGCCAAATTTTTTAAAGTCGCTGTGCAATGCGCATAACACTGCACAGTGGCGGACGTCTATCATAAGAAAATAACCATATACATATATACCTTTTGTTTAAAATGTACGTTCCGCCGTTTTGGAAACAATTTAGAAGGGTTTCCTTGTTTTAAACGTTTCGTGTCATATCAGACACGTAGATAAATACTGAGACTATAGCTCGCTTTTGGAATTCCCTTCGATAGCTATCAATGCATGCAAAATACATTCAGGTATTGTCCTCTGACTAGTCCTGCTCAGTACGAAAACACATAGCAAATATCATAAAAATGTACTTCTCTATACGAAATCAATCCCAAAATACGCATATGAATACTACGTGCGTCTCGTGCGCACGGAAATCAAAATCCATATATGTGCCATACATGCGCACAGAAACAACATCTAAGTGCATCGGGTGTGCACACAACATCTGTCATAGGCAACGTGTGTGCCTGACAGCAAAGACAGGTGCGTCTGACATGCACGAAGAATCTCGATTTAGTGCATCTGGTGTGCACCAAAATCGCACCTCAAAACATGCGCCCAACATGCGCGAAAATCCAAATCAGGTGCATCCATCGTGCACGAAATCATGAAATCCGATATCAAGCGTCGAACATGCGCAAAATCCAATCTGGTGCACAAGGTGCACAAAACAAATATCGAATATCACAATCGAAATCGAAGTCCAGTGCATCTAAATGCACAACATACGTAACACTGCACTGCAAGCATATATGAACTATACCGAGTGCAAAAACCAAATCATGTGCGTACATACGCACAAAATCAACTCAACTGTATGAAACCCATAAAATCATAAACATGCGAAACCAAGGCATGAAAATGATATCAAGTGCAACAACTGTGCAAAAATCGTAAATACTCAGTCGGTGCAACCATGGTACACGAAAACAAATACCATGAAACTCAATCATCAAAATCAGTCATGCGAATAGATCGTCCAAAATACCGAAATCAAATATGGCGGAATAGTCCCGCTCAAGCACATCCTCCAAGAATCTATGGCCAACTGTCGTGGTCACTCATAGCATGTCTCGTCGACGATCCTGAACTCTGGCCTGCCGGTGTGCATAACATGACCACTCCTGGGTCCAAGTCTTCTCGTAATTTATTCCAGAAAGGTCCTGTCAAGATCTCTCCCAAATCTCGTCTCTGCCGAACTGTCCGGAAGTCATCGTCCTTTACTAAGCGATTTCTTGTTCCGTAACGGCTGGATACTCATCGCGACTCTTTCTGGAAGGTATATCCAAGTACAATGTCTCGGCATGCGTATCGCATCTCTGATGTGTTAGTTATATGTATGCCCTAGAGGCCATTACTATACATATGATGTATATTATAGTGGATGCTTGGACATATATAGGGAGGACTTTCTTGCTCGACATGATAGTATGCTATCTGATTGCTCTTTACCTTAACGTGTACACTGATTGTCTCTCTGTTACATGTTGGTAAAGCCCTTAGGATGTGTACTTGACTACCTGGACTATGATGTGGATCATACTAGTGGGGACATGGTAGTCCATAAGTACATCCTTCAAGGTCCCTAGTCGTGGGTGTATCGAGACAAGGCATCGATATACCAGAGTAGACTAGCGTATACCTTCTCGACCCATACAGATGGGCGATGGATGATCTCATATCCATTGGTGTTTGACATCAGAGATGATATACGGGTGCTCAGTGGAGACTGGGTACACTGGACGGACTCACCGAGAACTCCCAGACGGTATTATACCTCACGTCAGATGGCAGTTCTCTGGTGACACTGGTACAGGTTAGTCTGTAGACCCGAGATCGTCATAGAGTCTTTTATGATTCCCACTGTGCTTTGATTTCCACCTTACCACGTCCAAAAAGGCATGCAAAACGGTGGTTTTTGGGTACAGTCCCGAATCACATGGAGGTAATGAGCGATAGGAGGGGATTCGTCTCTCCCGGTATAGGGAGTTGATGTTGCGCTGTGTTCGATTGGCTATAACCGGAAATCCCTGGCCAGGGTTGCTGAGAATTACTGATAAGTGTTACCAGTAGTTTTTGTTAGTTATATGTATGCCCTAGAGGCCATTACTGTACATTGGATGTATATTGTAGTGGATGCTGGGACATATATAGGGAGGACTTTCTTGCTCGACATGATAGTATGCTATCTGGTTGACCTTTACCTTAACGTGTATACTGATTGTCTCTCTGTTACATGTTGGTAAAGCCCTTAGGATCTGTACTTGACTACCTGGATTATGATGCGGATCATACTAGTGGGGACATGGTAGTCCATAAGTACATCCTTCAAAGTCCCTAGTCGTGGGTGTATCGAGACGGGGCATCGATATACCAGAGTAGACTAGCGTATACCTTCTCGACCCATACAGATGGGCGATGGATGATCCCATATCCATTGGTGTTTGACATCGGAGATGATATACGGGTGCTCAGTAGAGACTGGGTACACTGGACGGACTCGCCGAGAACTCCCAGATGGTATTATACCTCACGTCAGATGGCAGTTCTCTGGTGACACTGGTACAGAGTAGTCTGTTGACCCGAGATCGTCATAGAGTCTTGTGTGGTTCCCACTGTGCTTTGATTTCCATCTTACCACGTCCAAGAGGGCGTGCAAAACGGTGGTTTTTGGGTACAGTCCCGAGTCACATGGAGGCAATGAGCGATAGGAGGGGATTCGTCTATCCCGGTATAGGGGGTTGATGTTGCGCTGTGTTCGATTGGCTATAACGGGAAATCCCTGGCCAGGGTTGCTGAGATTTACTGGTAAGTGTTACTAGTAGTTTCTCGAATTGTTATAGACCTCATATCGACACGACTTATCGAGCTATTGGGGTCTGACGTTTACCACTCCTAGGCGAGATATGCGACATATCAGACGATCAGACCGGACTGTACGGTAGTGTTACTGGTCGGATTCACTGGAGTGTGAGCGGGCTTGCTCGTCGATCTTCAGATCGCTCAATACCCGGGTGGCCGTTACGTTTAGCAGACCGCTTGCGGCTTGTGGGTGTTTGATATGATCATCATCCGCTGCCGGCGTATTGACGAGTCTTTAGAATCCTACACAGAGGTTTCCTGGCTCAAGCGAAACGAAATAGGAGCGCATATGAGATATGTGCGGGACCGAGAATAATACCAGTATGTGATACTGTATTCGATTCTCGCGATGTGACATTGATCGGTTATATGCGATATAGCCGGGTTATCGGATCAAGTGTTGATTCGATAAGTTGTTACTAATGATACTAGTCGGTTATATGCGATATGACCGGATCGTTAAATCAAGTGTTGATTTAATGATTTAATGCATAATAATATATTTGATATATTACTTTGCATTAACTAGTATCGGTTCACTTTAAATGGATTTTCTCGCTCGGGTGTGCACATTGTATATTCGATATAGTTTTGTGCACTTGCTTGTATCATGTTTGATGATACATGCCTTATGGTTAAGTGTTAAGAATTAAACTATAGTTAAGTGGGTGATTAGGGTTTTTGATTTCATTTTATTCATTTATCTTTTTGGAAAAAGAAAAGGCAAAATGAGGAAAATGGTTGCTTTCTTTTGTTCATTCATGAACCTTCATGAAGACTTTGACCAAATGACCATTTTGTCTCATGCTTAACCCTAACCACTCACTTAAACCTTAGTTAACTCTCTACATCTAACCATGGTTCAAGATATGATAAGGATTGGTTTTTCTTTTCTTTTCTAATTAATCTTATCATATTATTCTTCTTCTTCTTCCTTGCTTCAAGTGAAGAAAGCTTGCCTCCATCAATGGCAAGTGATGAATTTGAGTGAGAAATCCAAAACTAAAGTCTACCCACTTCCTATTTCTTCATCCTCTACCTCTTGCCAAGTAGTAGAGTGTGTTTCCTTCACAAGTTTCTTGACTTGGTGAAGTGAGAGCTTGATCTTGCGATGCTTCGACGTAGATCATCTTCGGCATGGACATCGACGACCTAGCTCGCTTATTCTTCGACGAAGCCGACGCTGGAGTCCGGATTCCTTTTGGACAGCGGAGGGGACTTCGTTGCGGAGCTATGGAGGTGGAGCACCGGATCTACAAAGGTTGTATTTCCGTTTTCCCATTAGTTAATTGTTAACTAGTTAGCTTTTTCGCCTAGTTTTCTAGCAAACGATCCGTAGTCGGGTCTCTCGGCACCCATAAATTTTTATATTGGCATGTTCGATGCCTTGTGAGACCTCACTAGGGTGCCTAGGAACCCTACAGTGGTATCAGAGCCTAGCTAGAGCCTTAGGCGAAGTCCAGACTGAATTTGAAGTCCGAACGAACCCGAAACACCAAATCAATCTTGCTCTCTGTACTTTTTTGAAAACAGTGAGTTTTTCCAAATTAAAAATTGCTAAAAAACTCAGCAGGGAAAAATAAGAATTACAGTGCAAAAAGTTTCTGGTGAACAGTAATTTTCGCGGCGGATCCACGGCAGAAGCATGGCTTCTGCGGCGGATCCGCGGCAGAAGCATGGCTTCTGCGGCGGATCAGCGGCCCAATCATGACGTCATCCCTTACTGTTTGCACAGTAATACCTGATAAATTCTTCTGGATTTTCTGGGAATTTTTAAAATTTATTCAAGAGTTGAATTTTCTGGGTTGTTTTGGGGATTCGAATGTTCGATTGGATTATCGAATTTTGTCTGTGTGGCTTTCCGGATAAATTTTTAGAATATGTTAAAAAGTTCGACCGGATATAAATACCCAACTTTTCCCCTGTCGGGAAATTTCCAAGTGTTGGATTTTTCCGTAGTTTGACGACGTTCTAAGTAGTGCAAGTAACGCGATGGACCCTCTAGAAGACAACAAACCTTAACTCGATTATGTGACCGTCTTGAACTGCCCTTTGAACCTTCGGGTTTGGGGGAGTACGGCGTGCCACATGTGAGGCGTTGGCTTGACCCTTCTACGGCTGGACCGTTGGTACTGAGGCACGAACGGAATGTTGTTAGACTTATTTCATGTGTTGATCTGTATCGGGAAAACTTGGGTGTTCGATTGTTCGATCGGAAAGTTTAACATTTTCTGTTTATCTGGAATGGGATACAATAATTGGAATTCACAAGATGTTATGAGATAACGGAATGAATATTATAAACGTAGCAGTTTAGTCTCCCTTGATCGGTTGCCATGGAATTTTGATGTGATCAAAAGTCCGTCGCAATCACGTAGCGTACGCGGATACTCGCCGGGTAAACTTAATAGACAGCTTCACTCCATAGCCCCGACCAAGTGACTGTAGGAGAACCCCGTCGCCGAAAGCATCCCTCCGGGTGCTCGCGGTAGCGGTGTTCCGCCTTGGTGCACTTCGTCGACGGTATCGGGGGTGTGGCCGTCTACTGAAGTTTGCGACGAGCATTCGATCAGCATGTCGGGAATCTTGTTGAATTACCCGACTTGATATTGAAAAGTGTTTTCGATTTTGAGACTAAAATGCGGGGTTTATAATTGTTAGGCATGCGATGTCTAAAGAAATTCATTTGGTGAGGCATGTGATGTCTGAGGTGGTTGCGGATTCCAACTGTTGTAGTTTTACACTTTCTTTTCTGTGACCGTAAGTGTAATATGTGATATCGCCGGTTTCGTTGCTATATGTCAACGACAATTGGGATGGACATATTTACTTACGTTGATGACATATGATGTTTTGTGTTGCTGGATATGTTATATTGGATCGTCGTGTTTGAATAGCCGGGGGTTTTTATGTGAGATGAGTGTTTTTCATTTTCATTCATGTAAAAACTTGTATGTAATATTCTTTTATTGGGGCGCTTCCAGGTTGCGGAAGTAGTCACCGTTTGTATATTATTTACTTTTCCGCACTAGGATAGACCCAAGGAGGGGAGCACAAGTAACCGTGTTCTGGAGTCCAGTGGGAGACCAACTCGAGGAGTCGAGTCCGGGTCTCCTAACTCTAGAATTGGTAGGGTTGCTTGCCGCTCTCGTAGGGGTCTAGGGGTGTGGGTTTGGCTATTCATCGCGACCGTGGAATCCGTGTTTTATGCTGGCTCGTATTGAAAACACGGACGTCCTAGTATATCCAATATTTCATATGATTCTTCTGCTGCGATATCTGTGATGTGATCATGTGATGTTCTGTGATAGATACAGTATATAGTATATATGATATATTATATAGACGTTACTTATGTTTTACACCCGCGCTAGCCCTGCCCCGCTCTGCCGTTAGTTACCTAACCTAACGGTGCATGAGGGGACATCGAGGCGAATGCGGATGGCATAAGTGTACGTCGTATTTATCTGTGATGTTTAGGTAATTAAATGATGGGACTTCATTAATGTGATTAATGAAATAAAAGAAACCTAAGATGTTGTAGAATCGAATTTCAAAATAAAACAGGTAGCTACAGTTCTTGCTTTGCACAGCGGTATATATGATATATCCTGCACCTTATTCGATGAGGAAAGGACCGAGATCCCTTCACCGGGAGTGACTCCTTTAGCAATAACTGGCTGATGCTACACACTCGGTTTGTCTTTTGATTGCTTTTAAGAGTTTTTGCTTTGCACAGTGATATATGTGATATATCCCGCACCTCATTCGACGAGGAAAGGACCGACGATCCCTTCACCGGGAGTGACTCCTTTAGCAAAACTAGAAAAGCCTCAAAAGCACTCCATTTTAAAATCATTTGATTCTACAACGATATCAAGTTCATTACGCAATAGGTTTTCAGAAAAAC
Source organism: Agapanthus africanus (assembly GCA_030015575.1). Taxonomy (NCBI): domain Eukaryota; kingdom Viridiplantae; phylum Streptophyta; class Magnoliopsida; order Asparagales; family Amaryllidaceae; genus Agapanthus; species Agapanthus africanus. The sequence continues at coordinate 395,169,531 of CM057345.1, read as the reverse complement.
CTGTCGTAGCCCTCCGTCATTTCAGATATGTACTGGTTAGTATTCGTGCTGCATTTATTGACCTCTGTCAAGGCGCAGTGTGCGGTAGCTGATTAGTGCTTATCTGCATAAGCATATGATGTGATTGATTTAGGGTAGTCGTGCGACCTTGTTGACCTCTGTCAAGGGTCGTGCGGGTGGGTTTACTTCAATCAGGAAATGACGGGTTGAACTTGACTAGCAGCCTATGGTTTGTTGACCTCTGTCAAGGTCATAGGACGCTAGGGGCAAAATATTATCGGGAATTTCAAATGTTGAAATTTGCAATGAGATTGCATACCTTCTATGAGATAGTTGGATCCCGATACCCGCTGCGAGTAAGAGTTACTCCTGGGAGAGTTTTATACATTACAATTAGCCGATCAAGTAGGTGTCTAGAAAGGTGTTAACGAGGTTACGCCTCTGGGAAAACGAGGTTTACATTAATTAGGTTCGTACGAAAGCACGGGGGACCTCCCTCAAAGTACCGACACTGGCCTGGCTGAAAGATTGGCGAACTTGTAGTGTGTAATTAATCCCGGCTAGTCTTTCCTTTTAGGGTTTGAAGGAATATTTGATAAAAAGCAGTGGGAGCCACCCTGATTAGATAAAATAAAAACCAATCTATTCTTGCAAGAGCGCACGCTGAGTGTTTTCTTCTCTCTCTCTCCTGGTAGCGACCATATCACGCCTTAATCAAGATAATAAAACGGATTATTGACCGAACCCGCTTGTTATACTGAGCTGTGGAACGTTGGTCCCGCTCCAACTTATAATTGTTATAAGACAGAGCAGGAAATTGGGGAATACCAGATTTCCCGTGCCGCCCAAACGAGGAGAGTGCATGATGATGCATCATCTTCGGGTGTGTTCGTTACAAAGAACTGTTTCTCCGTATCCTCTACGTCCTGGGTATGTGATACCAGATCAGGATCCCAGATATGTAATCTGTTACATAGGGCTACAGAAAGGTAGAGAACTGAGAACGGGTGATAAGTTTCATGAGACGGAAAACGGGGCAAGTGTTGCAGCCAAGTCTGTTGGTCACTGTCACCCTGTATTGCCAATACATTGATTCTGAATGAATGTTATTAGATACCGAACCTGATATACCAAATCATATCACTCTCTTTGTTAGAAAAGAAAGGATATAATTTTGTATTGATGGATAGTGTTTTGAACATTTCCTATATCAAAAGTTGATCGGTTCAGGCACGTTATCTAAAAACATTGATGTTCTAAATCAAACTACAGTTCTTAGTATATGGAACACACACAAGAGGAAGAGTTCAGAAATGAACGAATTCTTCTTGAGGCATTGTAGACTAGGTCAGATCAATGCGACCCGACTGGCTGAAGTTACATTTAGATGCATATTTAAATCAGTTTGAATTTACATCTTGTGAAGCTCGCCAGTCATGTCACAAAGATAAGATGACCACAGCTCCGTTTACTGGAAACAGAGAAAGAGTTAGTGAACTCTTGGGATGATACATGTTGATGTAAGGTCCCCTGTCTACACATGCCAGGACCGGTTCTTTGTACTTCGTTACATTCTCTGATAATCTCTCAAGATTCAGACCTATGTTCCTGTTGAAACACAAGTCCGAACCTTTTGAGGTATTCACAGAATATAAGTTAGAAGTAGAGAACCAATACGGGTATAAGTATTATGTCCTATGATGAGATCAAGGAGGAGAATACTTGAGCACGGGATTCCTGGACTATTCTAAAGGAGAATGAGATTCTCTCTCAGCATTACTCCTCCGTATACACCATAGCACGATGGTATATCGGGGCGGAGCAGATACACCCTATTTGATATGGTGTGCTCTATGATGAGTAATACTGAGTTACCTTTTTCCTTTTGGGAGTTATGCACTTATGAAGTTGCATACCTATTGAATAGGGTTCGAATCAAATCAGTTGCCTACCACTTCATAGGTGATATGGAAAGGGAAGAGCCCATATCTTAAGTTAGTTAAGATTTGGGGTTGTCCGGGCTATGTCTGAAAGCAAAATCCGGACAAGCTCGAGGCAAGGTCTGTAATGTAGAACTGGAAATGTTCCAGCTATGCAAACTACAGAAGATGATTTGATGGAACCAAAGGATTCAATTGTTACCAACGAACCTCGGCCTCTCCGCCGATCTAGTAGGGTTCCTCACCCACCTGAGAGATACTTCGGTTCCTCTATGACAGTGGGAGCGAGGACTGCATCATGAGATGATGACCCAACTAGTTTCGAGCTGGCCATCAAGAGTAAGACTCTGTAAGAATGGCTGGATGTTTATCGATCTGAGATGGAATCCTTATACACCAACAAAGTATGGACTTTGGTTGCTATATCTGAAGGGTTAAATCCCCATCAGGAGCAAGTATATCTTGAGAAGATTACTTGGTGTACATGGAAGAGTTGAGACTTTCAAAGCTAGACTTGTTAAAGGTCTACATCATTGACCAGGTATGGATGATGATGAAACCTTTTCTAAGTAGCTATGCTTAAGTCCATCCAGATCCTACTTGTCACGGCTACATACCATGACTGCGATATCTGGTGGTTGGGTGTCATGACTGCTTTTCTAAATGATGTTTTAGAAGAGTGCGTCTATAAGTACACAGCCAGAGGGCTTCGTAGACAGTGGGAGCAGCGGAAACGTGTGCAAGATGCTTTATAGGATAAAGCAGGCATCGCGGAGTTGGAACATTTGTTTTGATGAATTAGTCAAAGAGTTTGACATCATCAAAATGGTAGATGAACCTTGTATAAACAAAAAGGTAGTAGGGAGTATGGTGACGATCCTCGTAGAGTACGTGGATGACATACTCTTGATAGGGCAAGAGTTTCCTATGCTACGCTCGGTCAATCTCCGTTTATCACAATGATTCTCCATATAGGATCATAATGATACCTACTAACTCCTGGATTTTGGATCTATGAGATAGATCTAAATGGATGTTAGGATTCTCACTTGTTGAAGTGAGATAGTATCAATTGATCCTGGGGAGAATCACTGGAAGTGTTCCAGAGTGATAAAGACGACTGCATGTCAGTCACAGGCATTGTCTTTACCCTCAGTGGAGGGACGGTATGTTGGAAGAGTTCCAAGCTAGATACCGTGGCATACTAGACGATAAAGGCTGGATACATCGCTACTTTAGATGCTACCAAAGAGGCTGTTTGGGTGTATATTGGTTCATGAGATGAACTATGTTCCTCCCATTGTGTGACAATGGACTTGTGGCTTATGCCAAGGAACGTCCGTCCCATCAATGATCCAGACATATTCTAAGGCAGTATCACCTGATCATGGAGATGGTTGATCTCCATGGGATCGAGGTTAGGAGAGTAGACTCAGAGGACAACACAGCGGATCCACTCACAAAGGCCTGTTCCCAGAGAGAGACTTTTATGGGATGGTTGAGTATGAGATACTACAACCACTGCTACAGATGGCCCTAGTGCAAGTGGGAGATTGTTAGTTATATGTATGCCCTAGAGGCCATTACTGTACATTGGATGTATATTGTAGTGGATGCTGGGACATATATAGGGAGGACTTTCTTGCTCGACATGATAGTATGCTATCTGGTTGACCTTTACCTTAACGTGTATGCTGATTGTCTCTCTGTTACATGTTGGTAAAGCCCTTAGGATCTGTACTTGACTACCTGGATTATGATGCGGATCATACTAGTGGGGACATGGTAGTCCATAAGTACATCCTTCAAAGTCCCTAGTCGTGGGTGTATCAAGACGGGGCATCGATATACCAGAGTAGACTAGCGTATACCTTCTCGACCCATACAGATGGGCGATGGATGATCCCATATCCATTGGTGTTTGACATCGGAGATGATATACGGGTGCTCAGTAGAGATTGGGTACACTGGACGGACTCGCCGAGAACTCCCAGATGGTATTATACCTCACGTCAGATGGCAGTTCTCTGGTGACACTGGTACAGAGTAGTCTGTTGACCCGAGATCGTCATAGAGTCTTGTGTGGTTCCCACTGTGCTTTGATTTCCATCTTACCACGTCCAAGAGGGCGTGCAAAACGGTGGTTTTTGGGTACAGTCTCGAGTCACATGGAGGCAATGAGCGATAGGAGGGGATTCGTCTCTCCCGATATAGGGGGTTGATGTTGCGCTGTGTTCGATTGGCTATAACGGGAAATCCCTGGCCAGGGTTGCTGAGATTTACTGGTAAGTGTTACTAGTAGTTTCTCGAATTGTTATAGACCTCATATCGACACGACTTATCGAGCTATTGGGGTCTGACGTTTACCACCCCTAGGCGAGATATGCGACATATCAGACGATCAGACCGGACTGTACGGTAGTGTTACTGGTCGGATTCACTGGAATGTGAGCGGGCTTGCTCGTCGATCTTCAGATCGCTCAATACCCGGGTGGCCGTTACGTTTAGCAGACCGCTTGCGGCTTGTGGGTGTTTGATATGATCATCATCCGCTGCCGGCGTATTGACGAGTCTTTAGAGTCCTACACAGAGGTTTCCTGGCTCAAGCGAAACGAAATAGGAGCGCATATGAGATATGTGCGGGACCGAGAATAATACCAGTATGTGATACTGTATTCGATTCTCGTGATGTGACATTGATCGGTTATATGCGATATAGCCGGGTTATCGGATCAAGTGTTGATTCGATAAGTTGTTACTAATGATACTAGTCGGTTATATGCGATATGACCGGATCGTTAAATCAAGTGTTGATTTAATGATTTAATGCATAATAATATATTTGATATATTACTTTGCATTAACTAGTATCGGTTCACTTTAAATGGATTTTCTCGCTCGGGTGTGCACATTGTATATTCGATATAGTTTTGTGCACTTGCTTGTATCATGGTTGATGATACATGCCTTATGGTTAAGTGTTAAGAATTAAACTATAGTTAAGTGGGTGATTAGGGTTTTTGATTTCATTTTATTCATTTATCTTTTTGGAAAAAGAAAAGGCAAAATGAGGAAAATGGTTGCTTTCTTTTGTTCATTCATGAACCTTCATGAAGACTTTGACCAAATGACCATTTTGTCTCATGCTTAACCCTAACCACTCACTTAAACCTTAGTTAACTCTCTACATCTAACCATGGTTCAAGATATGATAAGGATTGGTTTTTCTTTTCTTTTCTAATTAATCTTATCATATTATTCTTCTTCTTCTTCCTTGCTTCAAGTGAAGAAAGCTTGCCTCCATCAATGGCAAGTGATGAATTTGAGTGAGAAATCCAAAACTAAAGTCTACCCACTTCCTATTTCTTCATCCTCTACCTCTTGCCAAGTAGTAGAGTGTGTTTCCTTCACAAGTTTCTTGACTTGGTGAAGTGAGAGCTTGATCTTGCGATGCTTCGACGTAGATCATCTTCGGCATGGACATCGACGACCTAGCTCGCTTATTCTTCGACGAAGCCGACGCTGGAGTCCGGATTCCTTTTGGACAGCGGAGGGGACTTCGTTGCGGAGCTATGGAGGTGGAGCACCGGATCTACAAAGGTTGTATTTCCGTTTTTCCATTAGTTAATTGTTAACTAGTTAGCTTTTTCGCCTAGTTTTCTAGCAAACGATCCGTAGTCGGGTCTCTCGGCACCCATAAATTTTTATATTGGCATGTTCGATGCCTTGTGAGACCTCACTAGGGTGCCTAGGAACCCTACAGTTTTTTGAACTGTTATAGACCTCATATCGACACGACTTATCGAGCTACTGGGGTCTGACGTTTACCACCCCTAGACGAGCTATACGACATATCAGACGACGAGACCGGACTGTACGGTAAGTGTTGCTGGTTGGATTCACAGGAGTGTGAGCGGGCTTGCTCGTTGATCTTCTGATTGCTCAATACCCGGGTGGCCGTTACGTTTAGCAGACCGCTTGCAGCTTGTGGGTGTTTGATATAATCATCACCTGCTGCCGGCGTATTGACGAGTCTTTAGAGTCCTACACAGAGGTTTCCTGGCTCAAGCGAAACGAAATAGGAGCACATATGAGATATGTGCGGGACCGAGAATAATACCAGTATGTGATACTGTATTCCATTCTCGCGATGAATGTATCGATTGGTTGTATGCGATATAACCAAGTTATCGAATCGAGGATTGATTCGATAAGTCGATACATTGGATATTAGTCGGTTATATGTTGTATGACCGGATCATTAAATCAAGTGTTGATTTAATGATTTAATGTATAATTATATATTTGATATATTACTTTACATTAACTAGTATTGGTTCACTTAAGATTTGTTTTCTCACTAGTTTGTGCATAAGTGTATATATGATATATATTTGTGTACATATGTTTGTATCATATTTGATGATACATACAAGTTGTGTGTATGAGAATTATATCAAGATTAAGTTTAAGATTAGGGTATTGTTTTATCAAGAGAATTAACAAAAGAAATGAACTTTGTCAAAGTTGTCAAGCTTGAAGAAGCTTGGAGAAACCTTGACAAAGTCCATTCTTTTTGTCATTTCTTTTGATAATTCTTTAACCCAACCCTTAACCCAAGTCTTTGGTTAATTCTCTACACAAGTTAAGCATGAGGGCTTAACTTAACCATGGTACCATAATTAAAAGGATAAGTTTCATTCTTATTTGATTATCTTTTTAATTCTTTCTTCTTCTTCATCTTCATCAAGCTTCATGAAAGCTTGCTAACTCCAATGGTGCCATGAGAAAAAGAGTGAGAAATCCAATTCTAAAGTGAATCCACTTCCTATTTCTTCATCCTCTACCACTTGCCATGTAGTATAGGGTGTTCTCTTCACAAAGTTTTTGTCCGAGTGAAGGAATAGCTTGAGTTTGAGTTGCCTCGACATAGATCATCTTCGCCATCGAAGTCAATGACCCAGCCCGCCCATTTCTTCGATAAAACCGACGCTAGAGTCCAGGATCTCGATGATTGCAGCAGAGGGACGTCATCTCGGAGCTAAAGAAGTGGTAGACCGGATCTACAAAGGTTGTAGTCACTTTCACTTTCTAGTAAAGTTGTTTACTTATATAGTTTTTGCCTAATCTCTAGTTAACGATCTAGTTTAGGGTTTCTCGGCACCGGAAAATTGTAATTTGGCATGGTTGATGCCTTGTGGAACTACTTGAGTGTGCCTAGGAACCCTACAGTGGTATCAGAGCCTAGCTAGAGCTTTAGGCGTAGTGTAGACGAAGTTAGAGATCCGATCGAACCCCGAAACCCTCTCTGTACTTTTTCTGAAATTGTGGATTTTTCCAGATTGCAAATATCCAAAAATTCAGCAGGGATTTCTAGGGGTTACTGTGAAGCACGTTTCCCCAAGTATACTAAACGGCCGCGGAACCGCTGCCCCACCTTGGCATTCGCGGCGGTTCCGCGGCCGTATAAGTGAATCATGTCACTTGCTTTGCACAGTAATGCCCATCTGTACATGCTGTATTTTATGGGAATTTTTAATTGATACTCAACAGTTGAGTTTTTCTGGGTTGTATTGGGGACTCGGTGTTTTGATCGAGAAGTTTAACTTCGTCTGTGTTTTCCGGGTATTTTTAGAGCATGTTAAAAAGTTCGACCGGATATAAATACCCACTTTTCTCCTGCCGGGAAATTTCCAATTGTTGGATTTTTCCGTAGTTTAATTACGTTCTAAGTAGTGCAAGTAACGTGATGGTCCCTCTAGAAAACAACAAACCTTAACTCGATTATGTGACCGTCTTGAACTGCCCTTTGAACCTTAGGGTTTGGGGCAGTACGGCGTGCCACATGTAAGGCGTTGGCTTGACCCTTCTACGGCTGGACCGTTGGTATAGAGGCATGAAGTGAATGTTTTTAAACTTATTTCATGTGTTGAGTTGTTTCGGGAAAACTTGGGTATTTGATTGTCCGATCGAAAATTTTAACATTTTCTATTTATCTGGAATGTGATACAATATTTGGAATCCACATGTTGTTATGAGATAACTGAATGAATGTAATAAACATAGCACTTTAGTCTCACTTGATCGGTTGCCATGGAATTTTGATGCGATCAAAAGTCCGTCGCAATCACGTAGCGTACGCGGATACTCACCGGGTAAACTTAATAGGCAGCTACACCCTATAGCCCCGACCAAGTGACTGTAGGAGAACCCCGTCGCCGAAAGAATCCGTCCAGGTGCTCGCGGCAGCGGTGTTCCGCCTTAGTGCACTTCGTTGACGGCATCGAGGGTGTGGCCGTCTAATAAAGTTTGCGACGAGCATTCGGTCAGGATACCGGGAATCTTGTTGAATTTCCCGACTAGATATTGAAAAGAGTTTTCGATAAATGAGACTGAAATGCGGGGTTTATAATAGTTAGGCATGCGATGTCTAAGGAATTCATTTGATTAGGCATGCGATGTCTAAAGAGGTTGCGGATTCCAACTGTTGTAGTTTTACACTTTCTTTTCTCCGACCGTAAGTGTAATATGTGATATCGCCGGTTTCGTTGCTATATGTCAATGACAATTGGGATGGGCATATTTACTTACGTTGATGACATGTGATGTTATGTGTTGCTGGATATGTTATATTGGATTGTCGTGTTTGAATAGCCGGGTTTTTTTTTATGTGAGATGAGTGTTTTTCATTTTCATTCATGTAAAAACTTGTATGTAATATTCTTTTATTGGGGCACTTCCAGGTTGCGGAAGATGTCACCCTTTTGTATATTATTTACTTTTCCGCAATAGGATAGACCCAAGGAGGGGAGCACAAGTAACCGGGTTCTAGGGTCCAGTGGGAGACCATCTCGAGGAGTCGACTCCGGGTCTCCTAACCCTAGAATTGGTAGGGTTGCTTGCCGCTCTCGTAGGGGTCTAGGGCTGTGGGATTGGCTATTCATCACGACCGTGGAATCCGTGTTTTATACTGGCACGTATTGAAAACACGGACGTCCTAGTATATCCAATATTTCATATGATATTCTTCTGCTGCGATATCTGTGATGTGATCATTTGATATGTTGTGATAGATACTATAAATAGTATATATGATATATTATATAGACGTTACTTATGTTTTACATCCGCGCTAGCCCTGCCCCGCTCTGCCGTTAGTCACCTAACCTAACGGTGCACGAGGGGACATCGAGGCGAACACGGATGGCATAAGTGTACGTCGTATTTATCTGTGATGTTTAGGTGACTTAAATGATGGGACTTCATTAATATGATTAATGAAAGATAAGAAACCTAAGATGTTGTGGAATCGAATTTCAAAATTAAAACAGGTAGCTACAGTTCTTACATTGCACAATGATATATATGATATATCCCGCACCTTATTCGATGAGGAAAGGGCCGACGATCCTGTGGCTCATCACTTGCCTTATGTCGGAGCCAATGACTCTCTTCTTGCACCTGGGCGAGTGAGTCCTTCACCGGGAGTGACCCCTTTAGCAATAACTGGCAGATGCTACACACTCGGTTTTTCTTTTGATTGCTTCTATAGTTTCTGCTTTGCACAGTGATATATATGATATATCCCGCACCTTATTCAATGAGGAAAGGTCCGACGATCCCTTCACCGGGAGTGACCCCTTTAGCAAAACTAGAAAAGCCTCGAATACACTCCATTTCAAAATCATTTGATTCTACAACGATATCAAGTTCATTACGCAATAGGTTTTCAGAAAAACCTGTCGTAGCCCTCCGTCATTTCAGATAATTCCTGCTTAGTATTCGTGCTGCGTTTGTTGACCTTGTCAAGGCGCAGTGTGCGGTAGCTAACCAGTATTTATCTGCTTATGCATATGATGCAGATTGGGTTAGGGTAGTCGTACGGCCTTGTTGACCTTGTCAAGGGTCGTGCGGGTGGGTTTGATTCAATCAATAAATGACGGGTTGAACTTGACTTACGATATATGGTTTGTTGACCTTGTCAAGGTCATAGATCGTTTGGGGCAAAATATTATCGGGAATTTCAAGTGTTGAAATTTGTAATGAGATTGCATACCTTCTATGAGATAGTTGGATTCCGATACCCGCTGCGAGTAATTGTTACTCCTGGGAGAGTTTTACATATTACAATTAGCCGATCAAGTAGATGTCTAGAAAGGTGTTAACGAGATTACGCCTCTGGGAAAACGAGCTTTACATTAATTAGGTTCGTGCGAAAGCACGGGGGACCTCCCTCAAAGTACCGACACTGGCCTGGCTGAAAGATTAGCGAACTTGTAGTGTGTAATTAATCCCGGCTAGTCTTTCCTTTTAGGGGTTTTAAGGAAGATTTGATAAAAACAGTGGGAGCCATCCTGATTAGATAAAATAATAACCAATCTAATCTTGACAGAGCGCAAGCAGAGTGTTTTCTTCTCTCTCTCTCCAGGTAGCGACCATATCACGCCTTAATCAAGATAATAATATGGATGTATTGACTGAACCCACTTGTTATACTAAGCTGGGGAACGTTGGTCCCGCTCCAACTTATAATTGTTATAAGACAGAGCAGGAAATTGGGGAATACCAGAATTCCTATGCCGCCCAAACGAAGAAAGTGCATATGATGCATCTCCTTCGGGTGTGTTCATTACAAAGAACTGTTTCTCTGTATCCTCTACGTCCTGGGTATTAGATACCGGATCAGGATCCCAGATATATAATCTGATACATAGGGCTACAGAAAGGTGGAGAACTGAGAACGGGTGATAAGTTTCATGAGACAGAAAACGGGGCAAGTGTTGCAGCCAAGTCTGTTGGTCACTGTCGCCCTGTATTCCAAATACATTGATTCTGAACGAATGTTATTAGATACCGAACCTGATATACAAAATCATATCAGTCTCTTTATTAGTAAAGAAATGATAAAATTTTGTATTGTTGGATAATGTTTTGAACATTTCCTATATCAAAAGTTGATCGGTTCAGGCACGTTATCTAAAAGCATTGATGTTCTTAATCAAACTACAGTTCATAGTATATGGAACACACATAAGAGGAAGAGTTCAGAAATGAATGAATCCTTCTTGAGGTATTATAGACTAGGTCATATCAATGCGACCCGACTAGCTGAAGTTACATTTAGATGCATATTTAAATCTGTTTGAATTTACATCTTGTGAAACTTGCTAGTCATGTCGCAAAGATAAGATGACCATAGCTCCGTTTACTGAAAACAGAGAAAGAGTTAGTAAACTCTTGGGATTGATACATGTTGATGTATGTAAAGTCCCCCGTCTACACATGCCAGGACCGGTTCTTTGTACTTCATTACATTCTCTGATGATCTCTCAAGATTCAGTCATATATTCCTGTTGAAACACAAGTCTGAACCTTTTGAGATATTCACAGAATATAAGTTAGAAGTAGAGAACCAATACGGGTATAAGCATTATGTCCTTTGATGAGATCAAGGAGAATACTTGTGCATAGAATTCCTGGACTTTTCTAAAGGAGAATGAGATTCTCTCTCAGCATTACTCCTCCGTATACACCATAGCACGATGGTATATCGGGGCGGAGCAATTGCACCCTATTCGATATGGTGCGCTCTATGATGAGTACTACTGAGTTACCTGTTTCCTTTTGGGGGTTATGCACTTGAGAAGCTGCATACCTATTGAATTAGGTTCGAATCAAATCAGTTGCCTACCACTTCATATTTGATATGATAAGGGAAGAGCCCATCTCTTAAGTCAGTTAAGATTTGGGGTTGTCCGGGCTATGTCTAAAAGCATAATCCGGACAAGCTCGAGGCAAGGTCTGTTATGTAGAACTGGAAAGGTTCCAGCTATACAAACTACAGCAGATAATTTGGTAGAACCAAAGGATTCAGTAGATTCCAACGAACCTCGGCCTCTCCGCCGATCTAGCAGGGTTCCTCATCGACCTGAGAGATACTTCGGTTTCTTTATGACAGTGGGAGCGAGGATTGCATCATGAGATGATGACCCAACTAGTTTCGAGCAGGCCATCGAGAGTAGGGACTCTGTAAGAATGGCTGGATGCTTAGCGATCTGAGATGGAATCCATGTACACCAACAAAGTATGGACTTTGGTTGCTACATCTGAAGGGTTAAATCCCCATCAGGAGCAAGTATATCTTGAGAAGATTACTTGGTGTAGATGGAAAAGTTGAGACTTTCAAAGCTAGACTTGTTAAAGGTTTTCGTCATTAACCAGGAATGGATTTTGTTGAAACCTTTTCTAAGTAGCTATGATTAAGTCCATCCAGATCCTACTTGCCACAGCTACATACCATGACTACGATATCTGGTGGTTGGGTGTCATGACTGCTTTTCTAAAATGATGTTTCAGAAAAGTGATTCTGTAAGTACACAGTCAGAGGGCTTCGTAGACAGCGGGAACAGCGGGAACGTGTGCAAGATGTTTTATGTGATAAAGCAGGCATCGCGGAATTGGAACATCTGTTTTGATGTATTAGTCAAAGAGTTTGACATCATCAAAATGGTAGATGAACCTTGTATAAACAAAAAGGTAGTAGGGAGTATGGTGACGATCCTCGTAGAGTACGTGGATGACATACTCTTGATAGGGAAGGAGTTTCCTATGCTACGCTCGATCAATCTCCGCTTATCACAATGATTCTCCACAAAGGATCAAAGTGATACCTACTAAATCCTGGGTTTTGGATCTATGAGATAGATCTAAATGGATGTTAGGATTCTCACTAGTTGAAGTGAGATGGTATCAATTGATCCTGGGGAGAATCACTAGAAGTGTTCCAGGGTGATAAGGACGACTGAATGTCAGTCACAGGCAATGTTTTTAGCTTCAGTGGAGGGACGGTATGTTGGAAGAGTTCCAAGCTAAATACCGTGGCTTACTAGACGATAAAGGCAGGATACATCGCTACTTAAGATGCTACCAAAGAGGCTGTTTGGGTGTATATTGGTTCATGAGACGAACTAGGTTCCTACCATTGTGTGACAATGGAAGTGTGACTTTGGCCCGGGAACCCCGGTCCCATCAGTGACCCAGACATAATCTAAAGCAGTATCACCTGATCATGGAGATGGTTGATCTCCAGGGTGATCGAGGTTAGGAGAACAGACTCAGAGGACAACACGGCGGATCCACTCACAAAGACCTTTTCCCAGAGAGAGACTTTTATGGGATGGTTGAGAAACTACAACCACTGTTATCAGATGGCCCTAGTGCAAGTGGGAGATTGTTAGTTATATGTATGCCCTAGAGGCCATTACTATACATAGGATGTATATTGTAGTGGATGCTTGGACATATATAGGGAGGACTTTCTTGCTCGACATGATAGTATGCTATCAGGTTGCTCTTTACATTAACGTGTACACTGATTGTCTCTCTGTTACATGTTGTTAAAGCCCTTAGGATGTGTACTTGACTACCTGGACTATGATGCGGATCATACTAGTGGGGACATGGTAGTCCATAAGTACATCCTTCAAGGTCCCTAGTCGTGGGTGTATCGAGACAGGGCATCGATAGACTAGCGTATCCCTTCTTGACCCATACAGATGGGCGATGGATGATCCCATATCCATTGGTGTTTGACATCAGAGATGATATACGGGTGCTCAGTGGAGACTGGGTACACTGGACGGTATTGCCGAGAACTCCCAGATGGTATTATACCTCACGTCAGATGGCAGTTCTCTGGTGACACTGGTACAGGTTAGTCTGTAGACCCGATATCGTCATAGAGTCTTGTGTGATTCCCACTGTGCTTTGATTTCCACCTTACCACGTCCAAGAGGGCGTGCAAAATGGTGGTTTTTGGGTACATTCCCGAATCACAGGGAGGCAATGAGCGATAGGAGGGGATTCGACTCTCCCGGTATAGGGAGTTGATGTTGCGCTGTGTTCGATTGGCTATAACCGGAAATCCCTGGACAGGGTTGCTGAGATTTACTGGTAAGTGTTACCAGTAGTTTCTTAAACAGTTATAGACCTCATATCGACACGACTTATCGAGCTACTGGGGTCTGACATTTACCACCCCTAGGCGAGATATGCGATATATCAGACGACGAGACCGGACTGTACGGTAAGTGTTACTGGTTGGATTCACAGGAGTGTGAGTGGGCTTGCTCGTTGATCTTCTGATCGCTCAATACCCGGGTGGCCGTTACGTTTAGCAGACCGCTTGCGGCTTGTGGGTGTTTGATATGATCATCACCCACTGCCGGCGTATTGACGAGTCTTTAGAGTCCTACACAGAGGTTTCCTGGCTCAAGCGAAACGAAATAGGAGCACATATGAGATATGTGCAGGACCGAGAATAATACCAGTATGTGATACTGTATTCCATTCTCGCTATGAATGTATCGATTGGTTGTATGCGATATAACCTAGTTATCGAATCGATGATTGATTCGATAAGTCGATACATTGGATATTAGTCGGTTATATGCGGTATGACCGGATCATTAAATCAAGTGTTGATTTAATGATTTAATGTATAATTATATATTTGATATATTACTTTACATTAACTAGTATTGGTTCACTTAAGATTTGTTTTCTCACTAGTTTGTGCATAAGTGTATATATGATATATATTTATGTACATATGTTTGTATCATATTTGATGATACATACAAGTTGTATGTATGAGAATTATATCAAGATTAAGTTTAAGATTAGGGTATTGTTTTATCAAGAGAATTAACAAAAGAAATGAACTTGGTCAAAGTTGTCAAGCTTGAAGAAGCTTGGAGAAACCTTGACAAAGCCCATTCTTTTTGATAATTCTTTAACCCAACCCTTAACCCAAGTCTTTGGTTAATTCTCTACACAAGTTAAGTATGAGGGCTTAACTTAACCATGGTACCATAATTAAAAGGTTAAGTTTCATTCTTATTTGATTATCTTTTTAATTCTTTCTTCTTCTTCATCTTCATCAAGCTTCATGAAAGCTTGCTAGCTCCAATGGTGCCATGAGAAAAAGAGTGAGAAATCCAATTCTAAAGTGAACCCACTTCCTATTTCTTCATCCTTTACCACTTGCCATATAGTATAGGGTGTTCTCTTCACAAAGTTTTTGACCGAGTGAAGGAATAGCTTGAGTTTGAGTTGCCTCGACGTAGATCATCTTCGGCATCGAAGTCAACGACCTAGCCCGCCCATTTCTTCGATGAAACCGACGCTAGAGTCCAGGATCCCGATGATCGCAGTGGAGGGACGTCATCACGGAGCTAAAGAAGTGGTGGACCGGATCTACAAAGGTTGTAGTTACTTTCACTTTCTAGTAAAGTTGTTTACTTATATAGTTTTCGCCTAATCTCTAGTTAACGATCTAGTTTAGGGTTTCTCTGCACCGGAAAATTGTAATTTGGCATGGTTGATGCCTTGTGGAACCACTTGAGTGTTCCTAGGAACCCGACATGTTGTCGGTGGAGTGGAACGTCATCTTATCCAGATCTTGCACGGACTTCTTTACTCCACTTTTCTCTAATGTCGACTGCTTCAGACTCATCTCGTCGTGGCTGCATGGACTGAGCTCCAACGGCTATCCTCGTATCTGGAGTCTCCCAAGAAATGCATCTCACCACCTAGCATCCGAATGAAGTCGAACCATCCGATCGATTCGTCAAAACCACATAATCCCCCAAGAGTTCAACATCTTGGGTACAGTTTAACAGTATCGAGTACATACCACAGCATTGATGGTCCAGCCATAGAAGGGCAAACCCAAGCCTCACTAATGGCGCCGCGGAACTGCCGCAAACCCTAAGGTTCAAAGGCTTTCACGCGGTCATTAAGTCGAGTTAGGGTTTCATTCTTCTAGAGGGTCCATAGAATTTCCTGCATGTCTTTCCGAATACTTTAAACCTGGAATAATAGGTTTTCGACATTCGATCGTCTCTGTCGACTCTCTACGTCTTCGCATGAAGCCGTCTCTAGCTGGAATCAATCTATCTGATGACCTCGCATCGGGGTAGGCGAACGAACCACCCGTCCTAGTCATTCATCCTCGATGTCTAGCGACCTTCTGTCATCTCTTCGTACAACTCGTACAGCAATAGCTCCAACATCTAGGGCGATATCTCGTCGTTCACAGCAATAACGGGCTCACTCGTCTGCATGCTGAACCATGCCTCAATCATCATGAATAGGCAATATATCAACTGTCATCAAAATATGGCTGGCCTCTATCAGTAGCTCAATCCTCTAGTGCAAATCGGCACGTCCGAGTAATCTCATACAGCAATCCACCCAACGCTCGTGGCAGGAAAACACAATGAAAAGACACATCTCTGCAATCGTGTGTCGCCGGAATCATGCCCTGGTCAGTCCTCGTTCTTGACGAGCTCATGCTGACCGCAACTCTAGCCGTAGCTCTCCCTGCCCGTAATCGTGACAGCAAACCATAACTGGTACCGATGAGGCTAAATCAGGAACGAATATAATACTGAACAAAGAAATGTACATCTTAAGGCTTCTCAAGTAGAGTAGCATATCGTAAGTATGCCGCGGAACATACCCACTGTACGTCACTCTACTTTAGTCACCTATTCCATCAACCAAGGGTCATCCTACGCTCCGAAGGTAAAACCTAACGCTCTGATGCCAACTTTGTCACGTCCCGAAAGTACGGAACATGACCGGCACTTAAACTACGAATGTCTCGAAGCGTACGTAATCTAAGTAAGCCGAAAACCCAGAAATCCAAACCAAGAAAAGTAGTAGAGTGAAGGAAAAACCAATTTAAATCAAGTAGTTTTATTAGCATAGGCCGAATTATGCGTTTTTTTAAAAACATCAAATATTTCTTGAAAATTTCGGCAAAGTCTCCGTTGTAAATACTGGCCCCCAAACGGGATACAACATGAATAGTATACGAAATCAATAAAAGGCATCCCCAAGCGGGAGCTAGCTCTTCGTCAATCGACGGTCACAACCACACAAGTAATATAATATACAACGCCAAGAGCGAGGATCAGAACTCAAAAGGAACTCAAAACAACAAGAAATCCACAGAAAAATAACGCGCGGCTCTAAGGCCGAAAGAATAACATCACTGTCTCTAGCTCAAAATCAATACAAGTTTGGTTGATGGAATTTACTATATACAACTGAATAATATTATACAAAGTAATATGATGGGTACGATACCAATAAACCCACCTACTAGCATGTCACCCGAGAGAAGCAGTGCCAGCAAAGCCGTAATGAAACCTGTACGGCAAAACCTGCAAGAAACTGTGGCACGACGGGGTGAGTTGCCAACTCGTGAGTAGAAAAACATCTACGAACAGAAATCGCATGAACAACGCAATCCTAGGTCAACGATCATAATATATCCTCGAATATATAACATGCAGCCTATAACAATGGCTAGGGTAAATATCTAACCCGAGTGTAATCCCATGTGCCTGTGTCAGTGCCTCGGGTAGCAATATATCATATGGATGATGTATGAATGCATAAAACAGAATGCATGTACTGATGAAAACTGCTGTCATAAATTAGTGAGATTTCTGTATCTTTTTAAAAACGAGGTATCATAAATGAAATCAGCATAAACAGTGCCTAGCATCGACACAAAACAAGTATCCAAATCTCTCGATATCTCTGTGTCGCAATCTCTGTACCTCAATATCTTAAAATCTCTGTATGTCAATCTAACTATCTAGGGCGCCGTCAGTCCAGACCGGCCGCTACCATCAATCTCAAGACCACAACGGTATCCTCCGGATATCCGACGCGTCGGGTAAAATCACCGGTAGGTAGTGCTCCCCTGCCAGGCTCACATCGTCATCATCACACGCTTCTTGCCCCGGGGTACCTTACCGGGTCCACCATGTACCCGAAACGGTTCATCCGTCTCCTCGAATCGAGTCTCGAAATCTATCAGCAAACTCATGGTGGACGACTCATACATCATGGGAAAACCGCGCTTTTCATTTAAAAAGAGAGAGAAGAAGTTTGTATAAGTTTTGCGGTTTTCCCCCAAATCCAGAAAATCTCATGGAAATCCGAATCCAAGACCTCAATAGCACGTAAAATAGTGAATAGATGCATGAGAATCCATGAATGCGGCATAACAATGAATAACAGTATGCATGAAGTAGCAGGTAATAACTACAATGTCTAAACTAGCATATAAGGCAAGTACACTAATATCATGTCTAAACTATTAGCTAACAGGCTATGTCAATGTAATAGTATTTTCTAAGTGTACGTGACATGGCAATTACCGATGAAGATGTGTGTGAGCCGGCAAGTTAGTGTACGTGGTACATACCATCATCGGTAATGGTGATGGTGTCCTAACAGCATGATATCAATAATGAAATATGAATTACAATAAGTATGCAATGCGGAGCAACAGCAATAATATGCGGGAGCTGAATACTAGACACAACGATAACTAAACTGCATTACCCAAATATAAGTCCTGCAATAGTGCCTTTTGAAATAACATGAATCGCGGTGTTTTGAAAATAAGGGCTACGGTGTTTTTAAGAAAAGATACGTCTTTTGAAATATCCATAGAATCCCTTTACCTGTCTTTTAAAATACCCACGATTCGTTAGTTTTGAAATAAATAGGAGTCTAATCTAGTCTAACAACTACACTAAACTATACGGCTGAACTAACAAGCTGAACTACAGGTAAGGAAACCGCCTAACATCTGAGTCGATACGTATACATACCTCTATATATAATAGTCTGTGATCCCGCCTCAATAATATCATATCCGATACCATATCTATAATCAGACATCCCAAGTCAAGAGTGCGGATCAATCATCAATATATAGATCGTACGTAAATCCGTCGTACGGCATCCCCAAATCTGGGTACGGGTCAATATCATACTCATCACATTGTTCATCTGATATCCTCTTTATCAAGATCATCATCTGGGGTACTGACCTACGTCTAGTACACTACTAATATCACTATTCACATCACTATTCACATGGCATTGTCATCCAAAGATCCGCTATAACATCAGGACGTATCTCAAGTACGAATCCTGCCATATCACCGATCTCACGGCCTCAACTCAAATCTCATCGACTCATCTCAATCCCAAGTATCATCCGCAAATCCAGTATATGAACACCTAGTCACATACCCAGGTGAACACATAAACACATCTCCCCATATACGCACAGGTAATAACATAGATGTATGCATGTGTGTGTGTGTGCGTGTGTGGGTGTACCAACTACTCTAGGGTTTCGCAACTAACACTAAACTAATCCATGAACACCTAGAATCTACCTTTATCATCAAGTCTCATATCAACATAAAATATAGAATCAAAATTTATGTGTGTATACGTATTCGTATACATCACCACGAACTGCGGGGGTGCTATACGCCATCCACCCGACTTCTCCCCGTAGATATAAATCTACCCACCTGGTCCTCGCTCGCCGGTGCCGACGTCGACACGCGCTTGCTTGTCGTCTTGAAGTCCACATGGGGTACCTACATATCATAATGCACCGTATCACATTAAAACCAAATTCGAAATCGAAACGGCATACGAAAATCAAATTGCACGCGTATCACGCATAGGTCAAAACCTATCGCCTACGCAGGCAAGAATAACCAAACCAACCCTCGATGTCGATGTACAAACGTCAAACCATCGAGAAAAACCCAAACACTCTCATTTGCGCATTCACAAACACTAATTATAATATAAAATAGGTTAAAATTCACAAAAAACCCCAAATTCACCTTTAAAGCCATTTTTCCGAAAATCTAGCAAGCAAAAATTTCCCGTTTTAGTACAAAACTCGACGTTTAAACAAATCTAGCGGCCATACTACTTATTAAATATCTTAAATAAATCATAAAAACAATTTCCATAATTTAATCTCATTAAATTCCATTAACCCCAAAATTCTAGTTTACAAAATACCCAATTTTTAACAATTTATAGCAAAAATGCACAAACAACAATTTAGCTTGTATTTTCATGAACTAAAAGCATTAAACCACTCAATATAATATTTATAATGACATGAAACCATAATTTGAATTTTATCTCATAAGAATATAATTATTTTAAAAACCTAGTTTACAATTTATATAAATATCACAATTTAAATCAACAAAAAGCAAATTAGCAACTTAATTTGATTTAGCAAAATATTAATATGGCAAATACCTCCCACAACCATAGTCTCACAACACAAAACCCTAACTATATTTTTCACAAACCCTAATCTAAAGCTTCTCTTGCAAACACACAACTTTCAATTAAACCGAAATTAGGCACCTAACAAGCTTCAATAAGAATTTAAACCAAAAAGAACAATGGGTCAAAAGTTATACCTCACAACCATGAATCAAACTATAAATCTAGGCCTCTACTTTGGAATCCTTGCACCAAGATCCATGCTAAAGAAGATGAGGGAAAATGGGTAGGAATCGGATTTGGATTTTAGCTTGATTTTTGAGGTATTTTGATGAATTTTTTATGCAAAATGAGAGAGGGAGAAAGAGGGGTTGTTGTTGATGCAGGAAATGGAAGGGCTGGGATAGAATTGAGGGAAGAGGAGAGAGAGTGAGGTGGGGAAAGATAACATCCAGTCAAAGTCGACCTTAATTCTACATTTCCTTTTTCTTTTCTTTTCTTTTCTTTGTTTTATTTTTGTGAGATGAGAGGCCCAAGAATGGTGGGCTGTCAAGGGGGCTGGCCAGAGCTATAGAGGAGTGGGTGTGGGTTTTGTTTAGGTGAGAAAAAAAGATAAATGTTGTACCCCACTTCCATTAACACTAATTTCACCGAAAAAAGCCATTTTCTTCGATATTTTCTAAACCGTTTTGGCAAACCATTTCATTTCAAAAACCACATGATAAATTTTTTTTTAATGTGTTATGATGCACAAAATTTGTTTCAACTCATTCCAATTTGTAATTTTCCCTAATTAAATGTATTAGGGACGGCTTAAAATAATATTAAAATAATTAATTTCGGAAAAAATTTCAGAAAATTTGAAATTTCACCAGTGGCTCAATAAACACCAAATACTAGCAATTTCATAGTTAGAATATGTATATTTAATTTTATAATAAAAATATTTGTATTTTGACTTTTTACAGAAAACCCCCTTATTTTACTGATTTTCCGAAATTTCACCGAAACGATTTTCAAAACGTTACAATTGGCCACTCCGCAGATATGGTGGGTAACCTCAGGCACCCGAGAGGTACTCCGGTAGCTTCAAGGACGGTGACAGGGAGGTTCTTGTTTACCCATACTTGACACTACTGTTGTTCCAGGCTATGAGACCCGGCAGGAGGATAAGTATAGCGTCGTTCCGAACTAGTTTTAGAAGTGTACGTGTGTATGACTCTGCTAGAGGGTTGTCGTAGTCAGTGGGAGCAGCGGAAGCATTGTGGACAAGTAGCTTATGTCTATTTATAGACTAAAGAAGATATAGCGGAGATAGATCATCTATTTCTGATGTGACAGTCATAGGTTTGACTTCATCAGAATAGGGGATGGATCTGTCAAGAAGGTAGTAGGGTGTGATGTCCTGGTATTTGGATGACATACACATAGTAGGAAGTGATATTCCTATACTACAGCCGGTTATACTTGTTAGTGTATATGCCCTAGAGGCCATTACTGTATCATACTAGTTTGTATAATACTTAATGGATGCTTGGGATATTCACCTTGTATATACAATCTTGCTCAAAATAGTAGTATGCTACTTGGTTTGTTTCTACTTCAATGTGTACATGTGTTTATTTTTGTATATCGCCTATACACATTAGTAGAGCCCTTAGGATCTTTGCTTGATTACCAGCGATGTGATGGCCGTCACACTAGTGGGGCTGGGTAATCTATAAGCACATCCTTATGCAGGTCCCTGGTCGCAGGACTATCGAGACAGGGCATCGATACTCCGGAGTAGACCAGCGCATGTGCTTCTCATCCCAGTGTGGGAGACGGTCTGTCCCACAGCCGTCAGTACGTCGTACTTGAGATAGTATGCGGGTGCTCGTTAGGTTACGGGTACACTGGACAGGACTCGTCGGGAACTGACTAGTTGGTATTATACCTATCGTCAGTTATCAGTTCCCAGGTGATATGAGTACAGCTTAGTCCGCTGACTTGACACTGTCACTCCGCCTCGAGTGTGTTCCCACTGTACTTTGATCACTACCCTACCACGGCTCAAAGGAGTCGTGCAAACAGGTAGTGGTTGGGTGCAGTCCCGAAGCATTTGGAGGCAGTGACGGTTAGACAGGATTCGTCTCTCCCTGTATTGGGGGTTGACATCGCGCTGTGTCTAGGAGAGCCATTACACGAGTAGTCCCTGGCCAGGGCAAACGAGATATACTGGTAGGTTTCCAGTGTTATCTCAGGGTGTTTTGGGCTTCGCTCCGGCACGACTTGTACCGCTATTTGGGGACTGACGTTTACCGCCCCCTAGGCCCGCCATGCGATGTATCAGACGAACAGACCGGACTGTACGGAGAATGTCACACTCAGGCTCAGTAGGAGTTCAGATGGGTTTCGCCTCGTCGGTCTTCTTGTCGGCATTACCTGGGGACCGTTACGCACAGCTAGTGCCGCTTGCGGTCTGTGGTTAAACCCACTGCCAGCGTAGTGTCGAGTCTTTAGAGTCCCACACAGAAAGCTTTTCGCCTTTAGGCAAAAGAGTAGAGGTCGCATGGTATTGCGACAGGTCGCATGGTTTTGCGACGGGGTTCGATCACATCCGTGCACTTGTGCACGTACAGTGTCCGGACAGTTTACACTAGCGGGCTTTGGTTTAAGCCAGATCCTAGTGTACCTTATGGGATTGGATTTATCCAGTTTGCATTCGTGTTCCTCGGAACGCGGATGCGGGTGTGTATGCACAATTGACAGGGAGGCAGAGGCGGCGGATTCTCATTAGGGTTGTTGACTGTTGACCGTTGACTATTTGACTTTATGCTCAACCCTAATGAGAATATGATATGTGATTAACTATTATATTAATTAAGTATTATGGTGATATGGTTGTTGACTTGTTGACTTTTGTTGACTTGTTGACTTTGTTGACTTTTGTTGACTTGTTGACCGGTTGACTAGGCTTGACTAGTTGACCATCATGATAACCATGGTTATCATTTCATGCCAAAGACTTTTACTTGCTTGCTCATTTGAGAAAAATGAGTGCATGACATGATAAGGTTATGGTTGCTTCTAACCATCACATAAGACTTTTTTGATATGATGAGTTATGATCACTTTGGATTATGAGAGGGTGAAAGACAAAAGAGTTGCTCATTCTTTCTTGCTCATTCTCTCTCTTGTTCTTGAGCTCTCCTCTTGCTCTCACCCTCAACCTCTTGCTCCCTCTCTTGATCTATGGTTCTCTTGTCTCATGAGTTGAGAATCAAGAACCATAGATAAAATCCCATTCTATTTCCTCTCTACTCATTCTAGTTCACTAGGTTTAGCAAACCAAGTGAACTAGTTTCTTCAAAGAACGAAGAAGGAGCTAAAGGTTGGAGCTTTCAGGTGGATCTATCTTCGGCGTACGGAGACGACGAGAAGAAGCCATTGGACCACCATCGGAGCTTTGAAGACGAAGGAGTTCAAGACAAGTTTAGGTATAACCATCTTCATCCGAGTAGCTAAATATCTTTAGCTTAGTATGCTAGTTTTAGTTTAGGTAAAGATCCCGACCTAGCTTAGTCCATGTTGCCTCTTGCGTTAAAATTTTGATTTTATACCGTTTCCGCCTCCCCGTAAGAACCGGGGGTCGCAACGTGGACTTACAGTGGTATCAGAGCCTAACTAAACTTAAACTAGATTGGTAGTGAAGTGTAACGAAGTTCGGAACCGGAAAAATCCAAAAACCAAACTTTTACAAAATCTGAGTTTCTGTTGAAATTTTTTCTGGTCAAAATGAAAAACTTTATACTCCTAAATTCGGCTCAGGGTTTTGTGTGAACACCCATGAAAAACGGTCCACTGTTTCGTTCAAACCGCCGCGCTTCCGCCGCACGAGGTAGGCATGTGCCGCGGAAGCGCCGCGGTTTGTCGTCTTCTCTGCATCGTTTTTCGTGCAGTGTGTGTCTGTGTTGGTTTTGGGATTTTTGAAATATATTATATGGGCCCAGATTTTCCAGAAAAGAAATTTCCTTTTGGGGTCCTATAATTCCGTATTTTTTTTCCGAACTTCACTGCACTTTGACTATGATGGTTATATCTGTGATGTTTGCATGTATTGAACGTCGGCTAATCGCTATAAGTCGATTGGTCGGGGTTATACATGATCTGTAATGTGCTGGAATGTGTATATAAATATGTTGGATTGTCGCGGGTGAATAGCCGGGGGTTGTGAGACGAGAGTTTTCTTTTCTTGCAATTCATGTAAATTTGTAAATTGATGTAATAATTATTTGTATGGCCGCACAACCGGGTCGGGGTTGTAGCCGTCATTGTATAATTTCTTTTTACTGTTTTTGCTCCTAGGATAGACCCATGGAGGGGTGCACAAACTACCGGGTATGCCGAAGTGTCGAGTGGCCTACTCATGGAGATGAGGGAGGTTGCTACGCTTCGGGTACTTGGCGGGTAGTTTGCCGCACACGTAGGGGTCTTGGGTGGGGTTTTGGCTATTCACCGCGACCGTGTTATCTGTTTTTGTTACAGGCTCGTACAAATTACAGATTGCTAGTATATCCAATGTATTTATCTGTGATCTGAAATTTTTATCATTGCAGTATATCTATATATGATATTATTTAGGCGTTGCTTATGTTTTACAGACGCGCTAGCCCAGCCCCCGCTCTGTCGTTAGTTAAGTAACCTAACGGGTAATGACGGGGCCCCGTGGCGAATGCGAATGGCATAAGCGTACGTCATATTTTGGTTGTTTTCTGCAATGGTAGGATTAAATGATGGGACGCATTAAAAGAACTAATGCAAGAATATCACGCATTAAAAGAACTAATGCAAGATAATAAACCAAGTTAAAGTCGTTGGAACACTTTCGAAAAACCACTCGGTTCTTTTCAAAACAAACTTTTAAAATACGGAGTTTGAGCCACTCCATTTAAAAGCTATCTCGTTCCATCGACCAAATCAAGTTCACTACGTTCACGGTTTTGCCAAAACCATCCGTAGCCCTCCATCATTTCAGTTAAATATTCGGTAGTATTCAAGCTATGTATTTTGACCTCACGCCAAGGCATAGTGATTGGTAGCTGCCGGATATTTATCTGTTGCATAGATAGAATGCGTTGGTTTGAGACAGTCGTACTGCCATTTTGGCCTACGTCAAGGGTATGTACGGGTGGGTTCAAATTAACCTGGATAATGATGGGACGAACTTGACATGTGACTTATGACATTTTGACCTCACGCCAAGGTCATAAGAGCATGGGGCAAAAATCCACATCGGGAGTTTCATAAGTACTGAAACTTGCTAGATTTGCATACCATTTGGAGTGTGATGATTCTGGTAGGATTCCTTCAGTTTCGTCACGCGATGATATTTGGATCCCGATCCTACTGTGAGTATATGCTACTCCTCGGGAAATTTCTCACTTAACGATCAATGCTATAAACCTAGTAGGTGCCTAGAAAGGTGTTAGCGGGGCTACGCCCCCAGGGAAAAGAGGTTCTTTAATTAAGGAACTTCGCGAAAGCGTTGGAAAACCTCCCTCGAAGTACCGACACCGGCCTGGCTGAACGGTTAAGCAAGTATTGTACGGTGGGATTGATCCTGACTAATTCTTCCTTTATGGTTTGAGGAGGGATTCGAGAAACAGTGGGAGCCATCCTGTGTAGACAAACTAAAAACCACTCTAAACTTGCAAGAGCATCATGCTGAGTGTTTCTTCTTCTCTCTCCTAATTGCAGCGACCAATCAACATGACTGGACTTAAGTTACTCCTAGATAAAAACAAACTGACAGGGCCAAACTACAAAGATTGGCTCAGGAATGTCAAGATAGCAATCACTTATGACAAGCTGGGGTATCTTCTTACCACCAAAGCTCCCCCTGTCCCTGGTCCAACTTCCAGTGTCGCGGATAAGGAAATCCGCAAGACTTGGGAGATTGATAGCGCGAAGGCCAAGTGCCTCCTGCTTGCCTCGATGGACAACGAACATCAGAGGAGGCATGAGAATATGGACATGGAGTCCATATTGCTCCATACAAAAGAACTGTATGGAGAGCAATCACGTATCGCAAGATACGAAGCGTCGAAAAAGTTATTTTCGACAAGAATGGCCGTCGGATCATCAGTAGCCGAGCACGTGCTAAAGATGATCGGCTTCATTGAGGAGCTCGCTGACCTAGGGATCACATTGGAGAGTGAGCTATATACGGATATAGTCTCCAGTCCCTTCCTTCCACTTACGCCCAGTTTATACTGAACTTCAACTTACAAGAAAAAGAGGTTGAACTTTCAGAGCTCCTCAACATGCTGAGGAGCGCAGAGGGCACCCTACAGAAAAGTAGGGATACATCCACTTTGTTTGTAGGAGGATCATCTTCTTCTAGGTCCAAGGCGAAAGCCAAGGGAAAGAAGAAGAAGGCCCCCGCCAAACCAAGGGGCGGTGTTAGTAAAGTGGATACGAAGGGAAAAGGAAAAGCAACAAAGATAGCAGGGAAGCTTGTGGATAAGGAAGAATGCTTCTATTGTCATAAGAAAGGACACTGGAAGAATGATTGCAGGGCCTGGAAGGCCAGAACACAGGAATTGAAGCAAGTTGCAGCTTCAGCTTCAGGTGTGTATGTTATTGAAAACTGTCTTTCAATAAACTCTACTTCCTGGGTATTGGATACCGGATCAGGATCTCATATCTGTAATTCTTTGCAGGCGTTGAGAAACCGTAGGGTTTTGAAGGCAGGTGACATGACCCTCAGAGTTGCAAACGGAGCTAGCATGGATGCTAAAGCCGTGGGGGACTATCACCTGGGAATGTCAGATGGACATGTTTTGGTTTTGCGTAATTGCTTTTTTGTACCCAACGCAACTTGTAATATCATTTCTGTATCTTTAGTTTCTAAAGAAGGTTATGAATTTGCGTTTGTAAGTAATGTTGTAAACATTCACCTTAATCAAGTTTTGATTGGGTCAGGTACATTGAGTAATGGTATATACGTGTTAAACCAACCGCAGATTTTTAATGTCCATAATACACACAAAAGAAAGTCTCCAGAAATAAATCAGACTTTCTTATGGCATTGTAGATTGGGTCACATCAATGAGAGAAGGTTGACTAAGTTACATACAGAAGGATATTTGAATGCGTTCGAATATCAATCGTATGCCACTTGTCAATCTTGTCTCAAAGGAAAGATGACAAAGACTCTGTTTACTGGACAAGGAGTAAGAGCGAGCGAGCTCTTGGGACTCGTACACAGTGACGTGTGCGGTCCAATGTCTATACATGCTCGAAGCGGACATTCTTACTTCATTACTTTTACGGATGACTTCTCAAGGTACGGCTATGTCTTCTTAATGAAACATAAGTCCGAGGCTTTTGGAAAATTCCAGGAGTATAAGAATGAAGTAGAGAAACAGACCGGCAAAAGTATTAAGATTCTAAGATCGGATCGAGGTGGAGAATACTTAAGTGCCGAGTTCCTGGACTATTTAAAAGAGAACGGAATTCTCTCTCAGCTTACTCCTCCATACACCCCGCAACATAACGGTGTATCGGAGAGACGGAACCGCACCCTATTGGATATGGTGCGGTCCATGATGAGTAACGCTGAGTTACCGCGATCATTCTGGGGGTATGCGCTAGAATCAGCTGCATACCTTTTGAAACCGAGTTCCGACTAAGACTGTGCCTACCACACCATATGAAATATGGAGTGGGAAGAAACCCTATCTTCAATATCTGAAGATCTGGGGATGTCCGGCTTTTGTCAAAAAGCAGCATGCGGACAAACTCGAGGCACGCTCAGTACTGTGCAAGTTTGTGGGATACCCAAAGAACACCAGGGGGTATCTTTTCTACTACGCAGAGGAACAAAAAGTCCTTGTTTCTCGTAATGCCCACTTTCTAGAACACCAGTTCTTGGAAAAGGAAATAAGTGGGAGCGCAGTAGAACTGGAAGAAATTCCAGAACCACAGACTATTACTGAAAGGTTAGTGGAACCAGAAGGTTCAACAGAGCAGGACATTCCTACGCCGCTCCGCAGAAGTAGTAGGCAGTCTCATCCGCCCGAGAGATACTACGGTTTTCTCATAGACGGGGATAGAGAGGATTGCATCATAGATTATGATGAGCCTACTAGCTTCCAGCAGGCCGTTCAGAGCGTTGACTCAGTGAAATGGCTGGATGCAATGCGGACCGAAATGGAGTCCATGTACACCAACAAGGTATGGACGTTGGACATTGCTCCAGACGGGGTAAAACCAGTAGGATGCAAGTGGATCTTCAAAAGGAAGATTGGTGTAGATGGACAGGTTGAGACCTATAAAGCTAGGCTGGTAGCAAAGGGTTTTCGTCAAAGACCTGGCTTGGACTACGACGAAACCTTTTCTCCAGTAGCCATGCTGAAATCCATTCGGATCCTTCTTGCCATTGCTGCCTTCCACGATTATGAGATCTGGCAAATGGACGTAAAGACAGCTTTTCTAAATGGAAATTTAGAGGAGTGTGTCTATATGGACCAGCCAGAGGGATTCATTCAGAGTGGGAGCAGCGGAAAGGTGTGCAAGTTGCTTAAGTCCATCTATGGACTAAAGCAGGCATCGCGGAGTTGGAACATCTGCTTTGATGAGACGGTCAAAGAATTTGGCTTTATCAAAAATCCAGATGAACCATGCATCTATAGTAGATTTGTAGCGAGAACTGTAGTATTCCTCGTTTTATACGTGGATGACATTCTCTTAATAGGAAATGACATTCCTATGCTACAATCTGTCAAGGGGTTCTTGTCACACAGGTTCTCCATGAAAGACCTGGGTGATGCCTCATACATTCTGGGTATCCGGATCTACCGTGACAGATCCAAGAGGATATTAGGACTTTCACAGTCCAGGTACATCGACACCATACTGAAGAGGTTCAGTATGGAAGATTCCAAGCGCGGTAACCTACCGGCTTGTCACGGGATCACCCTCTCTAAAGAGATGTCTCCCAAGACTGATTTGGAGAGGGATCGCATGTCTATTATACCCTACGCTTCTGCGGTAGGCTCTATAATGTATGCGATGTTGTGTACCAGACCGGATGTAGCTTATGCACTGAGTGTGGTAAGCCGGTATCAGTCAAACCCTGGGGAGAAACACTGGATAGCGGTAAAGAACATTCTCAAGTACCTGAGAAGGACTAAGGAGATGTTCTTGGTGTATGGCGGAAAAGACCTCCAGATCGAGGCCTTTGCTGACTCCAGCTTCCAGAGTGACAAGGATGATTCCAAGTCCATGTCGGGTTTTGTCTTTACCCTCAATGGAGGGGCGGTGTGTTGGAAGAGTTCCAAACAGGAAACCGTTGCAGACTCGACGATGGAAGCGGAATACATCGCTGCATCTGATGCCGCAAAAGAAGCTGTCTGGATGAGGAAGTTCTTGAAAGAACTTCAGGTGGTTCCGTCCATTGTTGATCCAATACCTCTGTATTGCGACAACAACGGGGCTATAGCATTAGCGAAGGAACCCAGGTCCCATCAGAGATCCAGGCACATCTTGAGGCGGTATCACCTGATCAGGGAGATCGTGGATCGCCAGGAGATCGAGGTTCGGAGAGTCGCTTCAGAAGACAACACTGCTGATCCATTCACCAAGGCCTTGCCCCAGACTCAGTTCGAGCGGCTGATCGAGATGATAGGTCTTCGATACGCCAGTACATGGCCTTAGTGCAAGTGGGAGATTGTTAGTGTATATGCCCTAGAGGCCATTACTGTATCATACTAGTTTGTATATTACTTAATTGATGCTTGGGATATTCACCTTGTATATACAATCTTGCTCAAAATAGTAGTATGCTACTTGGTTTGTTTCTACTTCAATGTGTACATGTGTTTATTTTTGTATATCGCCTATACACATTAGCAGAGCCCTTAGGATCTTTGCTTGATTACCAGCGATGTGATGGCCGTCACACTAGTGGGGCTGGGTAATCTATAAGCACATCCTTATGCAGGTCCCTGGTCACAGGACTATCGAGACAGGGCATCGATACTCCGGAGTAGACCAGCGCATGCGCTTCTCATCCCAGTGTAGGAGACGGTCTGTCCCACAGCCGTCAGTACGTCGTACTTGAGATAGTATGCGGGTGCTCGTTAGGTTACGGGTACACTGGACAGGACTCGTCGGGAACTGACTAGTTGGTATTATACCTATCGTCAGTTATCAGTTCCCAGGTGACATGAGTACAGCTTAGTCCGCTGACTTGATACTGTCACTCCGCCTCGAGTGTGTTCCCACTGTACTTTGATCACTACCCTACCACGGCTCAAAGGAGTCGTGCAAACAGGTAGTGGTTGGGTGCAGTCCTGAAGCATTTGGAGGCAGTGACGGTTAGACAGGATTCGTCTCTCCCGGTATTGGGGGTTGACATCGCGCTGTGTCTAGGAGAGCCATTACACGAGTAGTCCCTGGCCAGGGCAAACGAGATATACTGGTAGGTTTCTAGTGTTATCTCAGGGTGTTTTGGGCTTCACTCCGGCACGACTTGTACCGCTATTTGGGGACTGACGTTTACCGCCCGCTAGGCCCGCCATGCGATGTATCAGACGAACAGACCGGACTGTACGGAGAATGTCACACTCAGGCTCGGTAGGAGTTCAGATGGGTTTCGCCTCGTCGGTCTTCTTGTCGGCATTACCTGGGGACCGTTACGCACAGCTAGTGCCGCTTGCGGTCTGTGGTTAAACCCACTGCCAGCGTAGTGTCGAGTCTTTAGAGTCCCACACAGAAAGCTTTTCGCCTTTAGGCAAAAGAGTAGAGGTCGCATGGTATTGCGACAGGTCGCATGGTTTTGCGACGGGGTTCGATCACATCCGTGCACTTGTGCACGTACAGTGTCCGGACAGTTTACACTAGCGGGCTTTGGTTTAAGCCAGATCCTAGTGTACCTTATGGGATTGGATTTATCCAGTTTGCATTCGTGTTCCTTGGAACGCGGATGCGGGTGTGTATGCACAGTTGACAGGGAGGCAGAGGCGGCGGATTCTCATTAGGGTTGTTGACTGTTGACCGTTGACTATTTGACTTTATGCTCAACCCTAATGAGAATATGATATGTGATTAACTATTATATTAATTAAGTATTATGGTGATATGGTTGTTGACTTGTTGACTTTTGTTGACTTGTTGACTTTGTTGACTTGTTGACTTGTTGACCGGTTGACTAGGCTTGACTAGTTGACCATCATGATAACCATGGTTATCATTTCATGCCAAAGACTTTTACTTGCTTGCTCATTTGAGAAAAATGAGTGCATGACATGATAAGGTTATGGTTGCTTCTAACTATCACATAAGACTTTTTTGATATGATGAGTTATGATCACTTTGGATTATGAGAGGGTGAAAGACAAAAGAGTTGCTCATTCTTTCTTGCTCATTCTCTCTCTTGTTCTTGAGCTCTCCTCTTGCTCTCACCCTCAACCTCTTGCTCCCTCTCTTGATCTATGGTTCTCTTGTCTCATGAGTTGAGAATCAAGAACCATAGATAAAATCCCATTCTATTTCCTCTCTACTCATTCTAGTTCACTAGGTTTAGCAAACCAAGTGAACTAGTTTCTTCAAAGAACGAAGAAGGAGCTAAAGGTTGGAGCTTTCAGGTGGATCTATCTTCGGCGTACGGAGACGACGAGAAGAAGCCATTGGACCACCATCGGAGCTTTGAAGACGAAGGAGTTCAAGACAAGTTTAGGTATAACCATCTTCATCCGAGTAGCTAAATATCTTTAGCTTAGTATGCTAGTTTTAGTTTAGGTAAAGATCCCGACCTAGCTTAGTCCATGTTGCCTCTTGCGTTAAAATTTTGATTTTATACCGTTTCCGCCTCCCCGTAAGAACCGGGGGTCGCAACGTGGACTTACAATACTTTGGTTGTCATACAGTAGTTTCTCCATATAGGATATGGATATTATATCAGACATTCTGGTTACTAGATCTATGGTTTTGATCTAGATTTGGGTAGTTTCCCAATCTGGGTACTTAGACAGCATTCTAATGTTTTTTTAGAATGGACGACTCCTGGCACGGTAGTGTACCTGCAAGTGATGGAGTCACCCTCTCTAAAGGTGTCTTACATACTAAAGGGGAGAGGGATGCGCATGATTGGCAGATCACTTGCTTAGGCAATTGAGTCAATCATAAGTTGTCAAGTACCACACCAGATGTTGTTTTTGCACGAGATGCAATATGTTGATATTGATCCAATCCTGGAGAAACGATCGGAAGCAGTTTTAGAACAAAAGTGAATGTTTTTGGGATATGATAACGGCAGCCTCTTTCGGGGGACGGTTATCATTCCAGGCTTCCAAGGTAACCTGGATGACAGAGTGACTGTCAGTGTTATAGTTTTCCCACTGACGAGGGGCAGTATTTTGGACAGGTGGTCCAAGCGGATACTGAGGGAGGCATGGCGCAGGATACTGATTAAGTTCTGTTAACGATACAGTCTAAGAAGTTTGGATTTGGAGTTCATTTATGAACTAGGTCACATCAGATATCCAGACATATTCTAAGACAGGTATTGCTCATTTCGGGAGATGGCTTTCTCCGCGAACTTGAGATAAAGAGAGACATAGAAAGAAACATCAGGGCGGATCCACTCACTGAGGCTATTCCTCGAACGCAATAGTTTCGCAAACGGGCTTTGTGAGACTGATTAGTAGAGGAGTTGGGTGTTCGGTATCAAACGGGCTATGAGTATGCGACATCGCAATAATTAGCCTTGAGTGCAAGTGGGAGATTGTTGGATATAGTGCCCTCAAAGTCAATTATTGGATCACAGGCACGTGATTGCAATGATTTAGGGAGGACCTATGCCGGTAGGACAGTCTTACTCAAGATGATAGTATGCTATCTGGTTTATCTTTATCATCGTGTACTGCTTTAGGTGACCTTACAGGTCACTATTGCACGTTGATAGAGCCCTTAGGATTCTTGCTTGACTGCCAGCAGTATGATAGCGATCATATACGTGGGAGCTGGGGTCTATAAGCGCATCCTTAAATGGTCCCTAGTCGTGGGAGTTTCGAGACAGGGCATCGATACTCCAGAGTAGACTAGTGTATACAGTCTAGACCCCGACGAGGGGCGGTGGCCGGTCTCACAAGCCATTGGTGTCAGTTGGTTCACCTAAGATGTATACAGGTGCTCATTGGGTTATGAGTACACCGGAAAGGACTCGCCGGGAACATGCTAGTTGGTATTATACCTGACGTCAGATAGCAGTTCCCTGGTGACATGTGTGCAGGTTAGTTCATCGACCTGAGATCGTCATTTGTCTCATGTGAGTTCCTACTGTACTTTGATTACTACCCTACCACGGCTCAAAAGGAGTCGTGCAAACAGGTTTTAGTTGGGTACAGTCCCGAGCCACATGGAGGCAGTGAGCGGATCGGCAGGGGTTTCGTCTCTCCCGGTATTGGGGGTGGGGTCGCGCTATGTCTAGGAGAGCCATTACACAAAGCCCTCGGCCGAGGCAGGACATTTACTGGTAGGTATTCCAGTAGTATCTCAGGGTGTTCTGGGCTACACTCCGACACAACTTGTACCGCTTTTGGGGGTCTGACTTTTACCAACCCCTTAGGCCCGCCATGCGATACTCATAGACGAATGGACCGGACTGTACGGATATTGTCACTGACAGGCTCAGTAGGGTGTCAGAATGAGTTCGCTCATCGACTTCCCTTTTGGTCAATACCTGGTAGCCCGTTATGTACAGCTAGTACCTCTGACGTGCTAGTGGTTAAATCCACAGCCAAAGTATTGACGAGTCTTTAGAGTCCCCCATAGACAGTTTCTCAAGTTTCGGGCGAAACGTTGTAGAGGCCATATGATATATGGCAGGGTTCGATCTTATACGTGCGGTATTGCACGGATCATGATCGGACGGATCATACTAGTGGACTTTGGTTTAAGCCGGATCCTAGTATTAGATTTGTTGGATTACTTTAGTCTCGTCGCATTCGCATTCATTTGGAATGCGGATGCAGGTATGTATATACAGGTGAGGGGTACCTTGTGATCCGTCATGAGTTTACTTTAGATGTTGCCGGATCTTTTTGTTGTGGCAAACATTTGGATTAATGTTTGTTAATGGAAATAATGTAGGGTTCCTAAGCACACTATAGAGGTCTCACAAGGCATCATCCATGCCAAATTCAAATTTTTTCATGTTCCTACAAACCCTAATACGGATCGTTAACTAGAGGATAGGCGAAACATGCAAGTAGTAAACAACTTTACTGCAAAGTGAAAGGGGCTACAACCTTTGTAGATCCGGTCCTCAACTTCCTTAGCTCCATGATGATGTCCCTCCGCTGCGATCATCGGATCCCGGACTCTAGCGATGGTTTCGTCGAAGAAATGATCGGGCTAGGTCGTCGACTTTGATGCCGAAGATGATCTACGTCGAGGCAACTCAAGATCAAGCTCCAACTTCACCAAGCCATGAAACTTGTGAAGAAAACACCCTATACTACTTGGCAAGTGGTAGAGGATGAAGAAATAGGAAGTGGGTTCACTTTAGAATTGGATTTCTCACTTGGATTCATTACTTGACATTTTTGAAGCAAGCTTTTCTTTTCTTTTCTTCATGAAGAAGAAGAAGAAGAAGAAAAGAAAATGAATTAATTTTTAAAAATAAAATCAAGTGACCCTTATCATATTGCAACCATGGTTAAGTGTAGAGAATAAACTACGGTTAGGTGAATGGTTAGGGTTAAGGAAAGAAACAAAATGGTCAAGCTTTCAAAGCTTCATGAAGCTTCAACAAAATCCAAAGTTAGCCACCATTTTATTTCTTTCTCAAATGAATAAATAAATGAATAAGTAAATAAAGCATATGAAACCCTAACCATTTAACTAACCATGGTTTAATTCAAACATACACCCAAGTTTCCATGTATCATCAAACAAGATACAAACTTGTGCACAAAAATATATCATATATACAATGTGCACAAACAAGTGAGAAAAACATCTTAAGTGAACCAGTATTAGTTAATGTAAAGTAATATATAAAATATATAATTATACATCAAATCATTAAATCAACACTTGATTTAATGATCCGGTCATATCGCATATAACCGACTAATATCAAGTGTATCAATGTATCGAATCAACACTTGATTCGGTAACCCGGCTATATCATATATAACCGTCCAATGATACAAATCGCGAGAATAGAATACAGTATCACATACTGGTATTATTCTCGGTCCCGCACATATCTCATATGCGCTCCTATTTCGTTTTGCTTGAGCCAGGAAACATCTGTGTAGGACTCTAAAGACCCGTCAATACGCCGGCAGCAGGTGATGATCATATCAAACACCCACAAGCCGCAAGCGGTCTGCTAAACGTAACGGCCACCCGGGTATTGAGCGATCAGAAGATCGACGAGCAAGCACGCTCACACTCCTGTGAATCCAACCAGTAACACTTACCGTACAGTACGGTCTGATCGTCTGATATGTCGCATATCTTGCCTAGGGGTGGTAAACGTCAGACCCCAGTAGCTCGATAAGTCGTGTCGATATGAGGTCTACAACAGTTCGAGAAACTACTGGTAACACTTACCAGTAAATCTCAGCAACCCTGGCCATGGATTTCCGGTTATAGCCAATCGAACACAGCGCAACATCAACTCCCTATACCGGGAGAGACGAATCCCCTCCTATCGCTCATTGCCTCCATGTGATTCGGGACTGTACCCAAAAACCACCGTTTTGCACGCCCTCTTGGACGTGGTAAGGTGGAAATCAAAGCACAGTGGGAATCACACAAGAAACTATGACGATCTTGGGTCTACAGACTAACCTGTACCAGTGTCACCAGAGAACTGCCATCTGACGTAAGGTATAATACCATCTGGGAGTTCTCGGCGAGTCCGTCCAGTGTACCCAGTCTCCACTGAGCACCCGTATATCATCTCTGATGTCAAACACCAATGGATATGGGATCATCCATCGCCCATCTGTATGGGTTGAGAAGGTATACGCTAGTCTACTCTGGTATATCGATGCCCCGTCTCGATACACCTACGACTAGGGACCTTGAAGGATGTACTTATGGACTACCATGTCCCCACTAGTATGATCCGCATCATAGTCCAGGTAGTCAAGTACACATCCTAAGGGCTTTACCAACATGTAACAGAGAGTCAATTAGTGTACACGTTAAGGTAAAGATCAACCAGATAGCATACTATCATGTTGAGCAAGAAAGTCCTCCCTATATATATCCAAGCATCCACTACAATATACATCCTATGTATAGTAATGGCCTCTAGGGCATACATTTAACTAACAATCTCCCACTTGCACTAGGGCCATCTGATAGCAGTGGTTGTAGTATCTCATATTCAACCATCCCATAAAAGTCTCTCTCTGGGAAAAGGCCTTTGTGAGTGGATCCGCCATGTTGTCCTCTGAGTCTACTCTCCTTACCTCGATCACACTGGAGATCAACCATCTCCATGATCAGGTGACACTGCCTTAGAATATGTCTGGATCACTGATGGGACGGACGTTCCTTGGCATAAGCCACAACTCCATTGTCACACAATGGGAGGAACTAAGTTTATCTCATGAACTAATATACACCCAGACAGCCTCTTTGGTAGCATCTTTAGTAGCGATGTATCAAGCCCTTATCGTCTAGTATACCACGGTATCTAGCTTGGAACTCTTCCAACATACCGTCCCTTTACTGAGGGTAAAGACAATGCCTGTGACTGACATTCAGTCGTCCTTATCACCCTGGAACCTTTCCAGTGATTCTCCCCAGGATCGATTGATACCATCTCACTATAACTAGTGAGAATCCTAGCATCCAATTACATCTATCTCATAGCTGAAAACTCAGGATTTAGGAGGTATCACTTTGATCCTATATGGAGATTCCTTATGATAAGCGGAGATTGACCGAGCGTAGCATAGGAAACTCCTTCCCTATCAAGAGTATGTCATCCACGTACTCTACGAGGATCACCACCATACTCCCTACTACCTTTTTGTATATACAAGGTTCATCTACCATTTTGATGAAGTCAAACTTTTTAACAACTACATCAAAATAAACGTTCCAACTCCGCGATGTCTGGTTTATCCTATAAAGCAACTTGTGCACGTTACCGCTGCTCCGACTGTCTACCAAGCCCTCTGGCTGTGTACTTATAGACACCCTCTTCTAAAACATTATTTAAAAAAGCTGTCATGACACCCAACCACCAGATATCGTAGTCATGGTATGTAGCCGTGGCAAGTAGGATCTGGATGGACTTAAGCATAGCTACTTGAAAAAGTTTCATCATTATCCACCCCTGGTCGATGACGAAAAGCTTTAACAAGTCTAGCTTTGAAAGTCTCAACTTTTCCATCTACACCAAGTAATCTTCTCAAGATATACTTGCTCCTGATGGGGATTTAACCCTTCAGATATAGCAACCAAAGTCCATACTTTGTTGGTGTACATGGATTCCATCTCAGATCTCTAAGCATCCAGCCATTCTTACAGAGTCCCTACTCTCGATGGCCTGCTCGAAACTAGTTGGGTCATCATCTCATGATGCAATCCTCGCTCCCACTGTCATAGAGAAACAGAGGTATCTCTCAGGTGGGTGAGAAACCCTACTAGATCGGCGGAGAGGCTGAGGTTCGTTGGTAACTATTGAATCCTTTGGTTTTATCAAATCATCTGCTGTAGTTTGTATAGCTGGAACCTTTCCAGTTCTACATTACAGACTTTGCCTCGAGCTTGTCCGGATTTTGCTTTTAGACATAGGCCGGTCAACCCCAAATCTTAACTAGCTTAAGACATGGGCTCTTCCCATACCATATCTCATATGGAGTGGTAGGCTGTGATCTGATTCGAACCTAATTCAATAGGTATGCAGCTTCTCAAGTGCATAACCCCCAAAAGGAAACAGGTAACTCAGTAGAACTCATCATAGAGCGCACCATATCAAATAGGGTGTAATTGCTCCGCCCCGATATACCATCGTGCTATGGTGTATACGGAGAAATAATGCTGAGAGAGAATCTCATTCTCCTATAGAATAGTCTAGGAATTCCGTGCTCAAGTATTCTCCTCCCTGATCGCATCAAAGGAAATAATACTTATACCCGTATTTTGGTTCTCTACTTCTAACTTTTATTCCGTGAATATCTCAAAAGGTTCGGACTTGTGTTTCAACAGGAACATATGTCTGAATCTTGAGAGATCATCAGAGAATGTAACGAAGTACAAAGAACCGGTCTTGGCATGTGTAGACAGGGGACCTTTATACATCAACATGTATCATCCCAAGAGTTTACTAACTCTTTCTCTGTTTCAAATAAACAGAGCAATGGTCATCTAATCTTTGTGGCATGACTGACAAGTTTCATAAGATGTAAATTCAAACAGATTTAAATATGCATCTTAATGTAACTTCAGCCAGTCGTGTCGCATTGATATGACCTAGTCTACAATGCCTCAAGAAGGATTCGTTCATTTCTGAACTCTTCCTCTTGTGTGTGTTCTGTATACTAAGAACTGTAGTTTGATTTAGAACATCAATGCTTTTAGATAACGTGCCTGAACCGATAAACTTTTGATATAGGAAATGTTCAAAACATTATCCAACAATACAAAATTATATCCTTTCTTTACTAATAAAGAGACTGATATGATTTTGCATATCAGGTTCGGTATCTAATAACATTCGTTCAGAATCAATGTATTTGGAATACAGGGTGACAGTGACCAACAGACTTGGCTGCAACACTTGCACCGTTTTCTGTCTCATGAAACTTATCACCCGTTCTCAGTTCTCTACCTTTCTGTAGCCCTATGTATCAGATTACATATCTGGGATCCTAATCCGGTATCTAATACCCAGGACGTAGAGGATACAGAGAAACAGTTCTTTGTAATGAACACACCCGAAGATGATGCATCAGCATGCACTTTCTTCATTTGGGCGGCATAGGAATTCTGGTATTCCCCTATTTCCTGCTTTGTCTTATAACAATTATATGTTGGAGCGGGACCAACGTTCCCCAGCTCAGTATAACAAGCGGGTTCGGTCAATACATCCGTATTATTATCTTGATTAAGGCGTGACATGGTCCCTACCAGGAGAGAGAGAGAAGAAAACACTCAGTGTGCGCTCTTGCAAGAATAGACTAGTTATTATTTTATCTAATCAGGATGGCTCCCACTGTTTTTATCAAATCTTCCTTCAAACCCTAAAAGGAAAGACTAGCCGGGATTAATTACACACTACAATTTCGCCAATCTTTCAGCCAGGCCAGTATCGGTATTTTGAGGGAGGTCCCCCGTGCTTTCGCACTAACCTAATTAATGTAAACCTCGTTTTCCCAGAAGCGTAACCTCGTTAACACCTTTTTAGACACCTACTCGATCGGCTAATTGTAATGTGTAAAACTCTCCCAGGAGTAACTCTTACTCGCAGCGGGTATCGGGATCCAACTATCTCATAGAAGGTATTCAATCTCATTACAAATTTCAACACTTGAAATTCTCGATAATTTTGCCCCTAGCGTCCTATGACCTTGACGGAGGCCAAACTTCCCATAGTCCGCTAGTCAAGTTCAACCCGTCATTTCCTGATTGAATTAAACCCACCCGCACGACCCTTGATCGAGGCCAAACAACGCCGTACGAATACCTTAATCCAATCGCATCATATGCTAGCAGATAAGCACTAGTTAGCTACCGTACACTACGCCTTGACGGAGGCCAAACTACCGCTGCACGAATACTAACTAGTACTTATCTAAAATGACGGAGGGCTACGACAGGTTTTTCTGAAAACCTATTGCGCAATGAACTTGATATCGTTGTAGAATCAAATGATTTTAAAATGAAGTATTTTTTAGGCTTTTCTAGTTTTGCTAAAGGGGTCACTCCCGGTGAAGGGATCGTCGGCCCTTTCCTCGTCGAATGAGGTGCGGGACATATATATCACTGTGCAAAGCAAGAACTATAGAAGCAATCAAAAGACAAACCGAGGGGTGTAGCATTTGCCAGTTATTGCTAAAGGGGTCGCTCCCGGTGAAGGGATCGTCGGCCCTTTCCTCATCGAATAAGGTGCAGGATATATCATATATACCGCTGTGCAAAGCAAGAACTGTAGCTACCTGTTTTATTTTTGAAATTCAATTCTACAACATCTTTAGGTTTCTTTTACTTTCATTAATCATATTAATGAATGTCCCATCATTTAAGTACCTAAACATCACAGATAAATACGACGTACACTTATGCCATCCGAGTTCGCCTCGATGTCCCCTCGTGCACCGTTAGGTTAGGTAACTAACGGCAGAGCAGGGCAGGGCTAGCGCGGGTGTAAAACATAAGTAACGCCTATATAATATATCATATATACTATATACAGCATTTATCACAGAACATATCACATGATCACATCACAGATATCGCAGCAGAAGAAACATATGAAACATTGGATATACTAGGACGTCCGTGTTTTCAATACGAGCCAGTATAAAACACGGATTCCACGGTCGTGATGAATAGCCAATCCCACACCCCTAGACCCCTACGAGAGCGGCAAGCAACCCTACCAATTCTAGAGTTAGGAGACCTGGACTCGACTCCTCGAGTTGGTCTCCCACTGGACCCTAGAACCCGGTTACTTGTGCTCTCCTCCTTTTGTCTATCCTAGTGCGGAAAAGTAAATAATATACAAAAGGTGACATCTTCCGCAACCTGGAAGTGCCCCAATAAAAGAATATTACATACAAGTTATTACATGAATGAAAAATGAAAAACACTCATCTCACAAAAAAAAAACCCGGCTATTCAAACACGACGATCCAATATAACATATCCAGCAACACATAACATCACATGTCATCAACGTAAGTAAATATGCGCATCTCAATTGTCGTTGACATATAGCAACGAAACCGGCGATATCACATATTACACTTACGGTCACAGAAAAGAAAGTGTAAAACTACAACAGTTGGAATCCGCAAACTCTTTAGACATCACATGCCTAACCAAATGAATTCCTTAGACATCGCATGCCTAACAATTATAAACCCCGCATTTTAGTCTCATTATCGAAAACTCTTTTCAATATCAAGTCGGGCAATTCAACAAGATTCCCGACAGTTTGATCGAATGCTCGTCGCAAACTTTAGTAGACAGCCGCACCCCCTATGCCGTCGACGAAGTGCACCAAGGCGGAACACCGCTGCCGCGAGCATCCGGACGGATGCTTTCGGCGACGGGGTTCTCCTACAGTCACTTGGTCGGGGCTATGGGGCATGGCTATCTATTAAGTTTTACCGGCGAGTATCCGCGTACGCTACGAGATTGCGACGGACTTTTGATCACATCAAAATTCCGTGGCAACCGATCAAGTGAGACTAAACTGCTATGTTTATAACATTCATTCAGTTATCTTATAACTAATTATGAATTCCAAATGTTGTATCACATTCCAGATAAAATAGAAAATGTTAAACTTTCCGATTGAACATTCAAACACCCAAGTTTTCCCGAAACAGCTCAACACATGAAATAAGTTTAAGAACATTCACTTCGTGCCACAGTACCAACGGTCCAGCCGTAGAAGGGTCAAGCCAACGCCTCACATGTGGCACGCCGTACTGCCCCAAACCCTAAGGTTCAAAGGGCAGTTCAAGACGGTCACATAATCAAGTTAAGGTTTGTTGTCTTCTAGAGGGTCCATCGCGTTACTTGTACTACTTAGAACGTTTTCAAACTACGGAAAACTCCAACACTTGGAATTTTTCCGGCAGGGGAAAATTGGGTATTTATATCCGGTCGAACTTTTTAACATATTCTTAAATTATCCGGAAAACCACAGACGAAGTTAAACTTCCCGATCGAAATACCGAGTCCCCAATACAACCAAGAAAACTCAACTCTTGAGTAAATATTAAAAATTCCCAGAAAATACAGCACTAAAAGATCAGAATTACTGTGCAATTTCCAAAAGCTGTTGTGACTATATGGCCGCGGAACCGCCGCACGAGCCATGCTCGTGCCGCGATTTTTGGTTGAATCAGGAGCACGTGCTTCACAGTAATTCATAAAAAAGCCTGCTGATTTTTCTGCATATTTTTAATTCTCAAAAATCCCCGATTTCAAAAAATGTACAGAGAAGGGTTTCGGATTAGGGTTTCGGGTTCGTTCGGGTTTCTAACTTCGACTACACATCGCCTAAGGCTCTAGCTAGGCTCTGATACCACTGTAGGATTCCTAGGCACACTATAGAGGTCTCACAAGGCATCAACCATGCCAAATTCAAATTTTTTCATGTGCCTACAAACC
The DNA here is from genome assembly GCA_030015575.1 of Agapanthus africanus. Taxonomy (NCBI): domain Eukaryota; kingdom Viridiplantae; phylum Streptophyta; class Magnoliopsida; order Asparagales; family Amaryllidaceae; genus Agapanthus; species Agapanthus africanus. The sequence continues at coordinate 395,127,079 of CM057345.1, read as the reverse complement.
CTAATACGGATCGTTAACTAGAGGATAGGAGAAACATGCAAGTAGCAAACAACTTTACTGCAAAGTGAAGGGGCTACAACCTTTGAAGATCCAGTCCTCCACTTCCTTAGCTCCATGATGATGTCCCTCCGCTGCGATCATCGGATCCCGGACTCTAGCGATGGTTTCGTCGAAGAAATGATCGGGCAAGGTCGTCGACTTTGATGCCGAAGATGATCTACGTCGAGACAACTCAAGATCAAGCTCCAACTTCAACAAGCCATGAAACTTGTGAAGAAAACACCCTATACTACTTGGCAAGTGGTAGAGGATGAAGAAATAGAAAGTGGGTTCACTTTAGAATTGGATTTCTCACTTGGATTCATCACTTGACATTTTTGAAGCAAGCTTTTCTTTTCTTTTCTTCATGAAGAAGAAGAAGAAGAAGAAAAGAAAATGAATTAATTTTTAAAAATAAAATCAAGTGACCCTTATCATATTGCAACCATGGTTAAGTGTAGAGAATAAACAAGGGTTAGGTGAATGGTTAGGGTTAAGGAAAGAAACAAAATGGTCAAGCTTTCAAAGCTTCATGAAGCTTCAACAAAATCCAAAGTTAGCCACCATTTTATTTCTTTTTCAAATGAATAAAAAAATGAATAAGTAAATAAAGCATATGAAACCCTAACCATTTAACTAACCATGGTTTAATTCAAACATACACCCAAGTTTGCATGTATCATCAAACATGATACAAACTTGTGCACAAAAATATATCATATATACAATGTGCACAAACAAGTGAGAAAAACATCTTAAGTGAACCAATATTAGTTAATGTAAAGTAATATATAAAATATATAATTATACATCAAATCATTAAATCAACTCTTGATTTAATGATCCGGTCATATCGCATATAACCGACTAATATCAAGTGTATCAATGTATCGAATCAACACTTGATTCGGTAACCCGGCTATATCATATATAACCGTCCAATGATACAAATCGCGAGAATAGAATACAGTATCACATACTGGTATTATTCTCGGTCCCGCACATATCTCATATGCGCTCCTATTTCGTTTCGCTTGAGCTAGGAAACCTCTGTGTAGGACTCTAAAGACTCGTCAATACGCCGGCAGCAGGTGATGATCATATCAAACACCCACAAGCCGCAAGCGGTCTGCTAAACGTAACGGCCACCCGGGTATTGAGCGATCAGAAGATCGACGAGCAAGCCCGCTCACACTCCTGTGAATCCAACCAGTAACACTTACCGTACAGTCCGGTCTGATCGTCTGATATGTCGCATATCTCGCCTAGGGGTGGTAAACGTCAGACCCCAGTAGCTCGATAAGTCGTGTCGATATGAGGTCTATAACAGTTCGAGAAACTACTGGTAACACTTACCAGTAAATCTCAGCAACCCTGGCCAGGGATTTCCGGTTATAGCCAATCGAACATAGCGCAACATCAACTCCCTATACCGGGAGAGACGAATCCCCTCCTATCGCTCATTGCCTCCATGTGATTCGGGACTGTACCCAAAAACCACCGTTTTGCACGCCCTCTTGGACGTGGTAAGGTGGAAATCAAAGCACAGTGGGAATCACACAAGACTCTATGACGATCTCGGGTCTACAGACTAATCTGTACCAGTATCACCAGAGAACTGCCATCTAACGTAAGGTATAATACCATCTGGGATGTAACGTTTTGAAAATCGTTTTGGTGAAATTTCGAAAAATCGGTAAAATTAGGGGGGTTTCTGTAAAAAAGTCAAAATACAAATATCTTTCTTATAAAATTAAATATACATATTCTAGCTATGTAATTGCTAGTATTTGGTGTTTATTGAGCCACTGGTGAAATTTTAAATTTTCTGAAATTAATTTTTTTAATATTATTTTAAGCCGGTAAGAATATACATTAAATTAGCGATAAATACAAATTTAAATGTGCTAAATTTTATCTTTAAAATCATGTTAATTAAAATCTAGTTGTAATATAATTTTTTAGTATTTTATTTCAAGATTTAATTGGTTTTTATTAGGGGAAACAAAAATATATTATTTTGAGCTAAAACTTGCAAATATGGTATTGTGGGGGGTCTTTTTGCATAGAATTTTTTTGTACACTCTCTCACAACCTCACCCCACTTATTTGGCTGGCCCCACCACTATTTCAGTAGCCCAAAAAAAAATAAAAATTCCCCCTCTTGTTGTCATGGTTCATGTGAATGAAAAGGGTTTTAATATAAGTTAAATGGGTGGGGGTATTATGGTAAATTGTGAGGGCTTTGACTTGGGTATTTCCACACAACACTCCCTCACTTTTCCCCATCCTCCCCTTTGGCCGAAAATACCTCCTGCTGCAGCCCCAATTCTCCCCCATTTTCCCCATCTCATTTGCTTCAAAACCCATCTCAAAATCCATTAAAAATCGACAAATCCTTCACAAATTCAAAGCTAATCCCTATTTTACCTCTTCTAACACTCATATTGGTTTAAAGCATGATGAAAGGAGGTGTCTTTGGAGGTTAGAGAAACCTAGGGTTTCAAACTTGAGAGGTATAATTCTAATTTAATGTTTAATTTGTGGTTTGATTATGCTAAAATAGGCTTTTAAAGTGTTAAATTGGTTGTTGTGGTTTGTGTGATGAAAATTCAAGAGAAGAACTTGAAAGAAAGTTAGGGTTTTGTGAAATTGGTGTATGGTTGTGTAATGTATTTAAGCTCTTATGACATGTTAAAACAAGTTAGTAGCTAGTTGTTATTTGTTAGTTTAAAAATTGTGATAATTACGTTAAATTGCTATCTAGGTTTTTGGAAATGGTTAAATAATTTGGTTTAAAATTGTAATTAGTTTTTTTCATGACTTCATTAACATTATTAAGTGTAGTTTAGTACTTTAGTTCATGAAAACCCAAGCTAAATTGTTGTTTGTGGATTTTGCTATAAAATTGTTAAAATTTGGGTATATTGTATACTAGAATTTTGGGGTTAATGGAATTTAATGAAATTAAATTATGGAAATTGTTTTTATGACTTATTTAAGATGTTTAATAAGTATTATGGCCATTAGAATTGTTTAAACATCGAGTTTTGTACTAAAACGGGTAATTTTTACTTGCTAGATTTTCGGAAAAATGTCTTTTAAGGTGAATTTGGGGTTTTTGTGAATTTTAAGCTATTTTATATTATAATTAGTGTTTGTGAATGCGCAAATGAGAGTGTTTGGGTTTTTCTCGATGGTTTGGCGTTTGTACGCCGACGTCGAGGGTTTTTGGGTTGATTTGTGAAAGCAACCATAGGTTTTGACCTATGTGGGTTTCGTGTGTCGTTTTGGTCATGAATCGGATTATAATGCGATACGGTGCATTATGATATGTAGGTACCCATGTGGACTTCGAGACGACAATCAAGCACGTGGCGACGTCGGCACCGGCGAGCGAGGACCAGGTGAGTAGATTTATATCTACGGGGAGAAGTCGGGTGGATGGCGTATAGCACCCCCGCAGTTCGTGGTGATGTATACGAATACGTATACACACATTTATTGATTATATTTTGTTTGAGTTTATTGATGATAAATATGGATGGTTTAGTATCGCGAAACCCTAGAGTAGTGGTCGCACCATACATGCACACACCCACCCATACTTGCATACATTCTTCTTCCATTTGTGTTTACGGGAATATATATAGTTATGTGTTCACATGGGTATGGGACTATGTGTTCACATACGGATTTGAGGATGATACTTGGGATTGAGATGAGTCGATGAGATTTGTGTTGAGGTTGTGATATCGGTGATATGGCAGGATTCGTACTTGAGATACGTCCTGGTGTTATAGCGGATCTTGGGGCGGCGATACGGGTGAATAGTGTTATAAATAAAATGGTCGACATGAGATCGTGATATGAGGCATGATATGCTAGGATATTGATATTAGGCTGTATCGGGCGATATATACCCCTTGATGATGATATGTGCTGACGATATCGGTTTGTACGAGATTGTCGATCAGTAGTCAGATCATGAGTATATTGAGGATATTAGTATTGTACTAGACATAGGTCAGTACCCTAGACTATGATCTTGGATAAAGAGGATACCAGAGGAATAGTGTGAGGAATATGATATTAACCCGTACCCAGATTTGGGGATGCCGTACGACGGATTTACGTACGACCGATATCTTGATGATTGATCCGCACTCTTGACTTGGGATGTCTGATTATAGATATGGTATCGGATATGATATTATTGAGGCGGGATCACCGACTAATATATATACAGGTATGTACATGTATCGACTTAGATGTTAGACGGTTTCCTTACCTGTAGCCTAGCTTGTAGCTTAGCCTTTTAGTTTAGTTAGTTGTTAGATTAGATTCGGTTCCTAACTATTTCAAAGCTTACGAATCGTGCGTATTTTAAACGACAAGTCAAGGGATTCTACGGATATTTCAAAAAACGTATCTTTTCTAAAAAAACACCGTAGCCCCTATTTTCAAAACCCCACGATTCGTGTTATTTCAAAAGGCACCATTGTAGGACTTATATTAGGTTAATGCAGATTAGTTATCGTTGCGTCTAGTATTCAGCTCCCGCTCATTATTGTTGTTCGCTCCGCATTACATGCTTATATTATGCTTCATATTCTACTGTTGATATCTTGTGGTTAGGACACCAGCACCATTACCGATGATGCGTATGTACCACGTGCACTTACTTGCCGGCTCACACACATCTTCATCGGTAATTGCCATGTCACGTACACCTTAGAAAATATTATTGCTTGACATAGCCTGTTAGCTAATAGTTTAGACATGATATTAGTGTACTTGCCTTATATGTTAGTTTACACATTGTGGTTATTACCTGCTACTTCATGCATACTGTTATTCATTGTTATGCCGCATTCATGGATTCTCATGCATATATTCACTTTTTACGTGCTATTGAGGTTTTGGATTCGGATTCCATGAGATTTTCTGGATTTGGGGAAAACCGAAAAACATATACAAACTTCTTCTTTCTCTTTTTAAATGAAAAGCGCGGTTTTTCCCATGATGTATGAGTCGTCCACCATGAGTTTGCTGATGGATTTCGAGACCCGATTCGAGGAGTTGGATGAACCGTTTCGGGTACATAGTGGACCCGGTAAGGTACACCGGGGCAAGAAGCTCGTGGTGATGACGATGAGCCTGGCAGGGGGAGATTACCTACCGGTGATTTTACCCGACGCGTCGGATATCCGGAGGATACCGTCGTGGTCTTGAGATGGATGGTAGGGGCCGGTCTGGAATGACGGCGCCCTAGATATTGAGATTGAGACATTGAGATTTCGAGATATTGAGGTACTGAGATTTGATGATACAGGCCAGTCCGGATAGTCGGAGCCTGAGGCTTTGAGACATTGAGATTTATGTTTTGTGTCGATGCTAGACACTATTGATGCTGATTTCATTTATGATACCTCATTTTAAAAATACAAAGGAAATCTCACTAATTTATGAAAACAGTTTCTTCATTTACATGTATTCTGTTTTCATGCATTCATACCTCATTCATATGATATATTGCTACCTGAGGCACTGACACGGGCACATGAGATCACACTCGGGTTAGATATTACCCTAGCCATTGTTATAGGCTGCATGTTATTCATTTATTTGAGGATATATTATGATCACTGACCTAGGTTGCGTTATTTATGCGATTTCTGTGCGTAGATGTTTTTCTATTCACGAGTTGGCAACTCACCCCCGTTGTGCCCCAGTTTCTTGCTGGTTTGCCGTACAGGTTTCATTACGGCTTGCGGGCATAGTTTCCTTCGGGTGATTTGCTAGTTGGTGGGTTTACTTGTATCGTACCCCCATTATATATCTTGTATATTATTATTCTGTTGTATCTAGAAGTTCCATCAACCAAACTTGTATTTATTTTTGAGATAGAGACCAGTGATGTTATTTTTTCGACCTTAGAGTCGCGCGTTATATTTCTGCGGATTTCTTGTGGTTCTGAGTTTCCTTTTGAGTTTTTGATCCTCGCCGTTGGCGTTGTATATTATATTGCTTGTGTGGTGGTGACCGTCGATTGACGAAGAGCTAGCTCCCGTTTGGGGATGCCTTTTTTTGATTTCGTATACTATTCATGTTGTATCCCGTTTGGGGGCCAGTATTTACAAATGAAAGGTTCCTAGGCACTCTAGTAAGGTCTCACAAGGCATCGAACATGCCAATTTAAAAAAAATGGTGCCGAGAAACCCTAGACTACGGATCTTAGACTAGATGTTTAGGCGAAAAGATAATCTAGTTAACAAATTAACTAAAAGCTTGATGCTACAACCTTTGTAGATCCGGTTCCCCACTTTCTTAGCTCCACGTGGGTGTGCTCTCACTGTCCATCATGAATCCTAGACTCATTCGTCGGCTTCATCGGAGAAACGGGCGAGCTAGGTCGTCGGCTTCGTGTCAAAGACGATCTACGTCGAGGTTGCGCAAGCTCAAGCTCCGACTTCACAAAGTTGTGAAACTTGTGAAGAAAACACCCAAAACCACTTGGCAAGAGGTAGAGGACGAAGAAATAGGAGGTGGGTTCACTTTAGATTTGGATTTCTCTCACTAGATCTCAAGTTGCCATTAAAGTAGCAAGCTTGAAGAAGAAGAAGAAGATGATAGAATTATGATAAAAGTGTTATGGAAAAAGAATAATAAAACAATACTTATCATCTTCTAACCATGGTCAAGTGTAGAGAATAGACCATGGTTAGTGGGATTGGTTAGGGTTTAGTATGATGACAAAATGGTATCATTAGTCAAAGCTTCATGAAGCTTCACCATTCTTCATGATAAAATGAAACCAATTTGTTTTCATAAATCCATTTAAATAAATAATAAATGGATAAAATAATAAGTGAATAAAATATAAACCCTAACCAATTGCATAACCATGGTTGCATTCTTTACACAAAGCCAAAACAACATGCATCATCAAACATGATACATTCAAGTATACACAAAACATATCACATATACAATGTGCACTTCAAGTGAGAAAAATCCGTTTAAAGTGAACCAATACTAGTTAATGCAAAGTAATATATCAAATATATAATTATACATTAAATCATTAAATCAACACTTGATTCAATGATCCGGTTATATCGCATACAACCGACTAGTATCTAATGTATCGATTTATCGAATCAATGATTCGATAACTAGGTCATATCGAATATAACCAATCGAAACATTTATCGCGAGAATCAAATACGGTATCACATACACGCATTATTCTCGGTCCCGCACATATCTCATATGCACTCCTATTTCGTTTCGCTTGAGCTAGGAAACCTCTGTGTAGGACTCTAAAGACTCGTCAATACGCCGGTAGCAGATGATGATCATATCAAGCACCCACAAGCCGCAAGCGGTCTGCTAAACGTAACGGCCACCCGGGTATTGAGCGATCAGAAGATCGACGAGCTAGCCCGCTCACACTCCTGCGAATCCGACCAGTAACACTTACCATACAGTCCGGTCTCTTCGTCTGATATGTCGCATATCAAGTCTAGGGGCGGTATACGTCAGACCCCAATAACCGATAAGTCGTGCCGATGTGAGGCTCATAACGGGTCGAGAAACTACTGGTAACACTTACCAGCAAATCTCTGATCAGCCCTGGCCAGGGACTTCCCTGTTACGGCCAATCGAGCACAGCGCAACATCAACCCCCAATACCGGGAGAGACGAAACCCCTCCTATCGCTCATTGCCTCCATGTGACTCGGGACTGTACCCAAAGACCACCGTTTTGCACGCCCTCATGGACGTGGTAAGGTGGAGATCAAAGCACAGTGGGAATCACACAAGACTCTATGACGATCTCGGGTCTACAGACTAACCTGTACAAGTGTCACCTGAGAACTGCCATCTGACGTGAGGTATAATACCATCTGGGAGTTCTCGGCGAGTCCGTCCAGTGTACCCAGTCTCCACTGAGCACCCGTATACCATCTCTGATGTCAAACACCAATGGATATGGGATCATCCATCGCCCATCACATGGGTCGAGAAGCGTATACGCTAGTCTACTCTGGTATATCGATGCCCCGTCTCGATACACCCATGACTAGGGACCTTGAAGGATGTACTTATGGACTACCATGTCCCCACTAGTATGATCTGCATCATATTCCAGGTAGTCAAGTACACATCCTAAGGGCTTTACCAACATGTAACTATAAGACAGTATAAAGAGACTAGTGTTCATGTTAAGATAAAGAGTAACCAGATAGCATACTATCATATCGAGCAAGAAAGTCATCTCTATATATGTCCAAGCATCCAATATAATATACAACATCTGTACAATACTGGCCTCTAGGGCACACATACAACTAACAATCTCCCACTTGCACTAGGGCCAGTTGCTGTAGTATCGCATACCGAGCATCCCGAAGAGTCTCTCAAACTGTGTCTGGAGAATGGCCTTCGTGAGTGGATCCGCCGTGTTGTTCTTCATGTCAACTCTCCTTACCTCGATCTCCTGGCGATCAACTATCTCCCGGATCAGGTGATACCGCCTCAGAATATGCCTGGATCACTGATGGGACCTGGGTTCCTTGGCCAAAGCCACCGCTCCATTGTTATCGCAATACAAAGGTATTGGACGCTCAATGGATGGAACCACTCCAAGTTCAGTAATGAACTTCTTGATCCTGACAGCCTCTTTGGCAGCATCGTTGGCAGCGATGTATTCAGCCTCCATCGTCGAGTCTGCCACGGTTTCCTGCTTGGAACTCTTCCAGCTAACCGCCCCTCCGTAAAGGGTAAAGACAAAGCCCGACTGCGACTTAGAGTCGTCCTTATCACTCTGGAAGCTCGAATCGGTAAAGGACTCCACTTGGAGTTCTCCGTTACCATACACCAAGAACATATCTCTAGTCCTTCGCAAGTACTTGAGAATGCTCTTCACAGCTGTCCAGTGACTCTCTCCAGGATCAGCTTGATACCTGCTCACTATACTTAGTGAGTATGCAACATCGGGTCTAGTACATAGCATCGCATACATGATAGAGCCTACTGCTGAAGCATAGGGTATCCCTTGCATGCGAGCTCTCTCCAAATCAGTCTTGGGAGACATCTCTTTGGAGAGAGTGACTCCAGAGATCGTGGGTAAGTTCCCACGCTTGGACTCTTCCATACTAAACCTCTTTAGTATGGTGTCAATGTACCTGGATTGGGACAATCCCAAAATCCGTTTGGATCTATCTCTATAGATCCTGATTCCCAATATGCAGGAGGCATCACCAAGATCTTTCATCGAGAATCTTTGTGATAAGAAGAGCTTGACCGCTTGCAGCATAGGAATATCATTTCCTATCAAGAGTATGTCGTCCACGTACAATACGAGGAAGACAACCTTACTCTCTGCCACCTTCTTGTAGATACAAGGTTCATCTGGATTTTTGACGAAATCAAACTCTTTGATAACGACATCAAAGCAGATGTTCCAACTCCGCGATGCTTGCTTTAATCCATAAATGGATTTAAGCAGCTTGCACACCTTCCCGCTGCTCCCACTGTCTACGAAGCCCTCTGGCTGAGTCATGTACACGCACTCTTCTAAATCACCATTTAGAAAGGCGGTCTTAACATCCATTTGCCAGATTTCGTAGTCATGAAAGGCAGCAATGGCAAGCATGATCCGGATGGATTTAAGCATAGCCACTGGAGAAAAGGTTTCGTCATAGTCCACACCTGGTCTTTGACGAAAACCCTTTGCTACAAGTCTAGCTTTGAAAGTCTCCACTTTCCCATCTACACCAAGTTTCTTCTTGAAGATCCACTTGCTCCCAATGGGTTTTACCCCTTCAGGAGCAACGTCCAAAGTCCATACTTTGTTGGTGTACATGGATTCCATCTCGGACCGCATAGCATCCAGCCATTTCACTGAGTCCCCACTCGTGATGGCCTGCTCGAAGCTAGTTGGGTCATCATCCTCCATGATGCAATCCTCGCTCCCACCATCCATGAGAAAACCGTAGTATCTCTCAGGTTGGCGAGGAACCCTACTAGATCGGCGGAGTGGCTGGGGTTCATCGGGAACTACGGAATCCTCTGGTTCAACCAAATCTTCTGTTGTAGTCTGTGTCGCTGGAACCTCTTCCAGTTCTACCTCAATGCCACTTATCTGTTTCATAAGAAAACCTTTTTCTAAGAAAGTGGCATGTCGAGAAACAAACACCTTTTGTTCCTCGGGGTGGTAGAAGATATACCCTTGTGAATTTTTGGGATGTCCTACAAACTTACATAAGACAGATCTTGCCTCGAGTTTGTCCGGATTTTGTCTTTTGACATAGGCTGGACAACCCCATATCTTAATATAATTAAGATGTGGTCTCTTCCCTTTCCATATCTCATATGGAGTGGTAGGCACTGATTTGGTAGGAACTCTATTCAATAGGTCCATGGCTGTCTCAAGCGCATATCCCCAGAAGGAAATAGGTAACTCAGCTGTACTCATCATTGAGCGCACCATATCTAATAGGGTGCGGTTTCTCCGTTCAGATACACCGTTGTGCTGTGGTGTATATGGAGGAGTCAGCTGAGAGAGAATCCCATTCTCTTTTAGGAAGTCCAGGAATTCATTGCTCAAGTATTCCCCTCCTCGATCAGATCGTAGGATTTTAATACTTTTTCCGGTTTCGTTCTCGACTTCTTGTTTATATTCTCTAAATTTCTCAAAAGCTTCTGATTTGTGTTTCATCAGGAACACATATCCGAATCTAGAGAGATCGTCAGTGAATGTAATGAAGTACGAAGAACCATCCCTGGCATGTGTAGACATGGGACCGCATACATCACTATGTATCAGTCCAAAGAGTTCGGTAACTCTTTCTCCGTGTCCCGTAAACGGAGCTTTGGTCATCTTGCCTTTGAGACATGACTGGCAAGTGTCATAGGATGAAAATTCAAACGGATTTAAATATCCATCCTTATGCAACTTAGCCAGTCGTGTCGCATTGATGTGACCCAGTCTACAATGCCACAAGAAGGATTCGTTCATTTCAGAACTCTTCCTCTTGTGTGTGTTTGTTATGCTCAGAACTGTTGATTGGTTTAGAACGTAAATGCCATTGCACAACGTGCCTGATCCAACCAACTTTTGGTTACGGAAAATGTTCATAACATTATCCTGTAATACAAAATTATATCCCTCTTTACTCAGTAAAGAAACCGATATAATGTTGCATATCAGGTTCGGCATGTAATAGCATTCGTTCAGAACCAATGTATTACCAGTTGGTAATGTAAGGTGATATTCCCCGACAGTCTTAGCTGCAACAATTGCACCATTTCCGACTCTAATGTCTTTATCACCTTCTCCAAGTTCTCTACCTTTCCTAAGCCCATGTAACTGATTACATATATGGGATCCTGACCCGGTATCTAATACCCAGGACGTGGAGCAAATGGAGAAACAATTCTCTGTAACGAACACACCCGAAGAAAATGCATCAACATGTACTTTCTTCATTCGGGTGGCATGGGAATCCTGGTATTCCCCTATTTCTTGTTCATTCCTATAACTCTTATAAGAAGGAACGGAACCAACGTTCCCCAGCACAGTATAACATGCGGGTTCGGTCAATACATCCATATTATTATCTTGTTTAAGGCATGAAATGGTCGCTACCTGGAGAAAGAGAGAAGAAAACACTTTAGCGTAAGCTCGTGCAAGATCAGATTGGTTATTATCTTATCTAATCAGGATGGCTCCCACTGCTTTTTATCAAATCTTCCTTCAAACCCTAAAAGGAAAGACTAGCCGGGATTAATTACACACTACAAGTTCGCCAATCTTTCAGCCAAGCCAGTGTCGGTACTTTGAGGGAGGTCCCCCGTGCTTTCGCACGAACCTAATTAATGTAAACCTCATTTTCTCAGAGGCGTAACCTCGTTAACACCTTTCTAGACACCTACTTGATCGGCTAATTGTAATGTGTAAAACTCTCCCAGGAGTAACTCTTACTCGCAGTGGGTATCGGGATCCAACTATCTCATAGAAGGTATGCAATCTCATTGCAAATTTCAACACTTGAAATTCCCGATAATCTTTTGCCCCTAGCGTGCTATGACCTTGACGCATGCCAAACAACCCATAGTCCGCTAGTCAAGTTCAACCCGTCATTTCCTGATTGAATTAAACCCACCCGCACGACCCTTGACGCATGCCAAACAACGCCGTGCGAATACCCTAATCCAATCTGCATCATATGCATAAGCAGATAAATACTAGTTAGCTACCGTACACTACGCCTTGACGCATGCCAAACAACCGCAGCACGAATACTAAATAGTACTTATCTGAAATGACGGAGGGCTACGCAGGTTTTTCTGAAAACCTATTGCGTAATGAACTTGATATCGTTGTAGAATCAAATGAAGTTTTGAAATGGAGTGATTTTGAGGCTTTTCTAGTTTTGCTAAAGGGGTCACTCCCGGTGAAGGGATCGTCGGCCCTTTCCTCGTCGAATGAGGTACGGGATATATCATATATATCGCTGTGCAAAGCAAAAACCCAAAAGCAGTCAAAAGCAAACCGAGTGTGTAGCATCTGCCAGTTATTGCTAAAGGAGTCACTCCCGGTGAAGGGATCTCGGTCCTTTCCTCATCGAATAAGGTGCAGGGTATATCATATATACCGCTGTGAAAAGCAAGAACTGTAGCTACCTGTTTTATTTTAAAATTCGATTCCACAACATCTTAGGTTTCTTATCTTTCATTAATCACATTAATGAAGTCCCATCATTTAAATACCTAAACATCACAGATAGATATGACGTACACTTATGCCATCCGCATTCGCCTCGATGTCCCCTCGTGCACCGTTAGGTTAGGTAACTAACGACAGAGCAGGGCAGGGCTAGCGCGGGTGTAAAACATAAGTAATGTCTATATAATATATCATATATACTATATACTATATCCATCACAGAATCATAACACAGATATCGCAGCAGAATCAACATATGAAATATTGGATATACTAGGACGTCCGTGTTTTCAATACGAGCCAGTATAAAACACGGATTCCACGGTCGTGATGAATACCCAATCCCACACCCCTAGACCCCTACGAGAGCGGCAAGCAACCCTGCCAATTCTAGGGTTAGGAGACCCGGACTCGACTCTTCGAGTTGGTCTCCCACTGGACCCCAGAATCCGGTTACTTGTGCTCCCCTCCTTGGGTCTATCCTAATGCGGAAAAGTAAATAATATACAAAGGGTGACATCTTCCGCTACCTGGAAGTGCCCCAAATAAAAGAATATTACATACAAGTTTTTACATGAATGAAAATGAAAAACACTCATCTCACATAAAAACCCCCGGCTATTCGAACACGACGATCCAATATAACATATCCAGCAACACATAACATCACATGTCATCAACGTAAGTTAGTATGCATACCCCAATTGTCGTTGACGTATAGCAACGAAACCGGCGATATGAACATACTACACTTACGGTCACAGAAAAGAAAGTGTAAAACTACAACAATTGGAATCCGCAACTACTTTAGACATCGCATGCCTAATCAAATGAAATACTTAGACATCACATGCCTAACAGATATAAATCCCGCATTTTAGTCTCATTATCGAAAACTCTTTTCAATATCATATGGGACTAAACTGCTAAATTTATAACATTCATTCAGTTATCTCATAACTGTTTGTGAATTCCAATTATTGTATCACATTCCAGATAAACAGAAAATGTTAAACTTTCCGATCGAACAGTCGAATACCCAAGTTTTCCCGATACAGTCCAACACATGAAATAAGTCTAGCAACATTCAGTTCGTGCCTCAGTACCAACGGTCCAACCGTAGAAGGGTCAAGCCAACGCCTCACATGTGGCACGCCGTACTGCCCCAAACCCGAAGGTTCAAAGGGCAGTTCAAGACGGTCACATAATCGAGTTAAGGTTTTTTGTCTTCTAGAGGGTCCATCGCGTTACTTGCACTACTTAGAACGTTGTTAAATTACGGAAAAATCCAACATTTGGAAATTTCCCGACAGGGGAAAAGTTGGGTATTTATATCCGGTCGAACTTTTTAACATATTCTATAAATTATCCGGAAATACACAAAGACGAAATTTGATAATCCGATCGAACTATAGAAGCTCCAAAGCAACCCCAGAAAGTGCAACTCATGAAAAATATTAAAAACAACCAGAGAACTCAGCACTGTTAAATAAGAGTTACTGTGCACAAATATAGGGATGACGTCATCAAGCCGCCGCGGAACCGCCGCCTAAGCTGGCTTAGGCCGCGGTTCCGCCGCGCTTGTCACTGTTCATGGAATAAAATTTGTGTCGTAATTCTTAGAATTCCCTGCTGAGTTTTCTGCATATTTTCAATTTTGAAAAATCCACGATTTTAGAAAAAGTACAGAGAGCAATTTTTGGGGTTCGGTTTCGGTTCGATCGGAGTTCAAATTCCGTCTAGACTTCGCCTAAGGCTCTAGCTAGGCTCTGATACCAGTGAAAGGTTCCTAGGCACTCTAGTAAGGTCTCACAAGGCATCGAACATGCCAATTTAAAAAAAATGGTGCCGAGAAACCCTAGACTACGGATCTTAGACTAGATGTTTAGGCGAAAAGATAATCTAGTTAACAAATTAACTAAAAGCTAGATGCTACAACCTTTGTAGATCCGGTTCCCCACTTCCTTAGCTCCACATGGGTGTGCTCTCGCTGTCCATCACGAATCCTAGACACATTCGTCGGCTTCATCGGAGAAACGGGCGAGCTAGGTCGTCGGCTTCGTGTCAAAGACGATCTACGTCGAGGTTGCGCAAGCTCAAGCTCCGACTTCACAAAGTTGTGAAACTTGTGAAGAAAACAACCAAAACCACTTGGCAAGAGGTAGAGGATGAAGAAATAGGTGGTGGGTTCACATTAAATTTGGATTTCTCTCACTAGATCTCAAGTTGCCATTAAAGTAGCAAGCTGGAAAAAGAAGAAGAAGATGATAGAATTATGATAAAAGTGTTATGGAAAAAGAATAATAAAACAATACTTATCATCTTCTAACCATGGTCAAGTGTAGAGAATAGACCATGGTTAGTGGGATTGGTTAGGGTTTAGTATGATGACAAAATGGTATCATTAGTCAAAGCTTCATGAAGCTTCACCATTCTTCATGATAAAATGAAACCAATTTGTTTTCATAAATCCATTTAAATAAATAATAAATGGATAAAATAATAAGTGAATAAAATATAAACCCTAACCAATTGCTGTAAGGTTAGTATAGCACCCTATGAAAAGTTATGAAGCATCACATGACCCAAAGTTTTAATTTTTAAGGTGCTAAACTAACATGCAAAGGATAGATCCTAGAAAATTAGGGTTTACTATACTTAAAGCTAACAAAAATTAGGGTTTGAAGGCTACAACCTTTGTAGCTCCCGTTTTTGCTTCGCTCCTTAGGCTCTTTAGTGTTGAAACGAGGTCCTCTTGAACTCCCCTTGTGTCCACGATGATCCACCGCGGAGATATCCGTCCAAGCTCGCTACTTCGTCAAACCGAAGATAACACTCTAAACGAAACGGCTAAGCTTGTGTAGAATGTTGTTGTGGCTTTGGATCTCACTTCAAAAACCTTTCCTTTGTTGTGTTTCACTCACTAGAAAAGAACTAGAGAGAAGAAGATGAAGGAGGATGAAAATGATGGCTTTTTCTTTCAAGAGATAAAATGATAACCATAAGGTTAACTTGCAAAAGAAAATAAATATCACTATATATATTTAATCCTTCATGACTCTAACCATGATTAAATGATGGATGATTAATTTAACTTGGGTTTAGAATGATAAAGGAAAAGATAACCATGGTTTAGTGGTGGGTGAGAATGGTTAGGTTAAAAGAAGCATGTAGAAACTAGCATAATTATCCTTTCCTTTTCATTTTCTTTTAAAACCAAAATTAAATAATTATCCATAGTTTAATCTATGGTGTGAGGCTTATATTGCCACCATTTCCATATATAAACAACCATGATGGTTTGATGTATGTATGTGTACATGTATGCACATCTTCATGTGCATGAAACTAGAAAAGAAAAATAGAAACACATGCATGCATGCATACATCCATCAAACCCTAGAAAGGTTTTGAGTGAGATAACTTATGGTTAAATGATAAATCAACACTTGATTTATCAATCCGATCATATCTCATACGACCCCACCAAAAGCAATTCACCCGATCAATGTTCGGTATCATATACGCATATTTCAATCGGGTGCATGCGCATATCGCATATGCGCACCACAACGTTTCGCCTGGACTGGGTAACTCCTCTGTGGGACTCTAAGACTCGTCAATACGCCGGCAGAGGGTAATGATCATATCAAGTGCCCTCAGGCCGCAAGCGGTCAGCTAAACGTAACGGCCACCCGGGTATTGAGCGATCAGAAGACAACAAGCGAACCTGCTACAACTCCCGTCGAGCCATCCGGCAACACTACCGTACAGTCCGGTCTCTTCGTCAGATATGCTGCATATCGAGCCTAGGGATGGTCACGTCGACCCCAATAACTCAATAAGTCGTGTCGGTGAATGGTCTATAACAGATCGAGAAATTACTGATAACACTTATCAGCAAATCTCAGCAGCCCTGGCCAGGGACTTGCTGTTATAACCAGTCGAGCACAGCACAGCATCAACTCCCAATACCGGGAGAGACGAAACCCCTCCTATCGCTCATCGTCTTCGTATGTCTCGGGACTGTACCCAACGGCCACCTGTTTGCACGACTCAGTAGAGCCGTGGTAGGGTGGCAATCAAAGTACAGTGGGAGAACACACAAGACTCCATGACGATCTCGGGTCTACAGACTAACCTGTACCAGTGTCACCTGAGAACTGCTATCCGACGATAGATATAATTCCATATAGGAGTTCTCGGCGAGTCCGTCCAGTGTACCCAGTCACCACTGAGCACCCGTATATGATCTTGATGTCAAACATCGATGAATGTGGGAACATCCATCGCCCATCACATGGGTCTAGTATCATATACGCTAGTCTACTCTGGTATATCGATGCCCCGTCTCGATACACCTCCGATTAGGGACATTTCAGGATATGCTTATAGACTACAGATGTCCCACTAGTATGATCTCCATCATAATCAGAGTAGTCAAGCCGATATCCTTAGGGCTTTATCAGCATGTATGAATGAATAGAAGCATGATCAAATAAACATGTCAGATAAAGAATAACCAGATAGCATACTATCATGTCGAGCAAGAATGCAAACTGAATATATATATACATGTATAGATACATCCACTATCACATAATGGCCTCTAGGGCATACATATATCCAACAATCTCCCACTTGCACTAAGGCCAGTTATTGGCGTATCTCATACCCAACATCTCAAAAAGTCGCTCATGCTGCGGCTGAGGGAGAGCCTTGGTGAATGGATCCGCGGCGTTGTTCTTTGTGTCTACTCTCTTAATCTCGATCTCGCGGCGATCTACAATCTCCCGGATCAAATGAAAGCGCCTCAGGATATGTCTGGACCGTTGATGGGATCTGGGCTCCTTGGCTAACGCCATTGCCCCATTATTGTCACAATACAAAGGTATTGGATCAATAATGGTTGGAACTACACCTAGCTCCGAGACGAACTTCTTCATCCAGACGGCTTCCTTGGCGGCATCATTTGCAGCAATGTACTCAGCTTCCATCGTAGAGTCTGCAACGGTATCCTGTTTGGAACTCTTCCAACATACCGCCCCTCCATTGAGGGTAAATACAAACCCTGAGATAGATTTGCTGTCATCCTTATCGCTCTGGAAGCTCGAATCGGTAAAGGCCTCCATTTGGAGATCTTTATTACCATACACCAAGAACAATTCTTTAGTCCTTCGTAAGTACTTAAGAATGTTCTTCACAGCTGTCCAGTGGTTCTTCCCTGGGTTGGATTGATACCTGCTTACAACACTAAGTGCATAAGCTACATCTGGGCGTGTACATAACATCGCATACATTATAGACCCTACTGCCGAAGCATAAAGTATAATGCTCATGCGAGCTCTCTCTTCATCGGTCTTTGGACAAGAATCCTTGGAGAGAGTGACTCCATGGCAAGCGGGTAAGGCACCCCGCTTGGAGTCTTCCATACTAAACCTCTTTAGGATGGTGTTGATGTACCTGGTTTGGGACAGTCCCAATAACTTTTTGGATCTATCTCTATAGATCCTTATGCCCAGGATGTATGTAGCATCACCCAGGTCCTTCATGGAGAACCTCAGTGATAAGAATGATTTGACCGACTGTAGCATAGGAATATCATTTCCTATCAGAAGAATGTCATCCACGTACAATACGAGGAATGTGACAGCTCTTCCTACAGCCTTCCTATAAACACAAGGTTCATCTGGATTTTTGATGAAATCAAACTCTTTGATAACATCATCGAAACAGATGTTCCAACTCCGAGATGCCTGCTTTAACCCATATATGGATTTAAGCAATCTACATGCTTTCTCGCTGCTCCCACTGTCAATGAAGCCCTCTGGCTGATCCATATAAACACATTCTTCTAAATCTCCATTTAGAAATGCTGTTTTAACGTCCATCTGCCAGATTTCATAGTCGTAGTGAGCAGCAATAGCAAGTAGGATCCGAATAGATTTAAGCATGGCTACGGGCGAAAAAGTTTCGTCATAGTCCAAACCTGGTCTCTGACGAAAACCTTTCGCCACAAGTCTTGCCTTATAGGTCTCTACCTGCCCATCCACACCAATCATTCTTTTAAAGATCCATTTTCACCCTACAGGTTTTACCCCAGGGGGTACAACGTCCAAAGTCCATACTTAGTTGGTGTACATAGACTCCATTTCGGATCTCATGGCATCCAGCCACTTCACAGAGTCACCACTCGTGATAGCTTGCTGAAAACTGGTAGGATCATCATCTTCCATGATACAGTCTTCTCTGTCACCATCAATGAGGAAACCGTAGTACCTCTCCGGTGGGCGAGAAGTCCTACCAGACCTACGGAGTGGCTGAGGTTCTTCAGTTTCTGTTACAACAGCCGGTTCAACCAAATCGTCATTTGTAGTTTGTGTCTCCAGAACCTCTTCTAGATTTACCACCTTGCCATCATCTCTATCCGTGAAAAACTCTTTTTCCAAGAATGTGGCATACTGAGAAACAAACACTTTTTGTTCCTCTTTATGGTAGAACAGATATCCATAAGAATTCTTTGGATATCCCACAAAGTTACACATGACTGACCGTGTCTCGAGTTTGTCCGGATTCTGCTTTTTAACATAGGCCGGGCAACCCCAAATCTTAATTCTTTTAAGAGATGGTCTCTTCCCATTCCATATCTCATATGGCGTGGTAGATACGGCTTTGGTTGGAACCCTGTTTAGCAGAAACGCTGCAGTCTCCAATGCATGCCCCCAAAACGAGACTGGTAACTCAGCGTCACTCATCATGGACCGGACCATATCTAATAGGGTCCTATTCCGTCGTTCTGACACACCGTTGTGCTGTGGTGTGTAAGGCGGAGTGAGCTGAGAGAGAATCCCATTCTCTTTTAGGAAGTTTGCAAATTCTGTACTGAGATACTCACCACCTCGATCTGATCGAAGCATCTTAATACTCAAGCCGGTTTGTTTTTCTACTTCTTGTTTATATTCAACGAACTTCTCGAAAGCGTCGGACTTGTGCTTTAATAAAAATACATGACCGAATCTTGAGAAATCATCGGTGAATGTAATGAAGTATGAAAAACCGCCTCTAGCCTGTGTAGACATAGGCCCACATACATCACTATGTATGAGGCCCAGGAGCCGAGTAGCTCTTTCTCCGTGTCCAGTAAACGGAGTTTTGGTCATTTTACCCTTGATACAAGACTGGCAAGTCGCATAGGATTTATATTCAAAAGAGTTTAAATATCCATCTTTATGTAACTTGTTCAGTCTTGTTTCGTTAATATGACCAAGTCTACAGTGCCAAAGAAAAGCTTCATTTAATTCTGAAAGTTTTCTTTTATTAGTGTGTTGTATACTGAAAACTGTGTGTTGATTTAGGACATATATTCCGTTATTAAGTGTACCATACCCAACCAACATTTGATTTAGGTGAATGTTCATAACATTGTTCTGCAACACAAAATTATATTCCTCATTGTCCAACAAAGATACGGATATTATATTACATAGCATATCAGGTACAAAATAACATGGATTCAAAATCAAAATACATCCAGACGGCAACCCCAAGTGATACTCTCCCACTGCGACTGTATGTACATTGGAACCATTTCCAACGCGGAGAGTATGGTCACCTGTCTTCAAAACCTTGCTATTTCTCAGCCCCTGCATAGAATTGCAAATGTGAGAACCTGAACCGGTATCCAATACCCAGGAAGCAGAGTTTATAGAAAAACAGTTTTCAGTCACAAACGCACCTGAAGCAGAAGCATCACCATGCTTCTTCTTTTGACTTAGGTACTCCGTGCAATTGCGCTTCCAATGTCCTGTCTTGTGGCAATGAAAACACTCGCCTTTCCCTGGGTCTCCAGCCGTGGACTTTCCCTTTCCCTTCACCTTTTTGACTCCGCCCTTAGGATTAGTGGGTTTCTTCTTTTTCTTTCCCTTGGCCTTAGCTTTTGGGCGAGAAGAAGAAGACTGTCCAATGGTCATAACGGGAGTCTTTGCTGACTTCATAGTGCTCTCTGCACTCCTTAACATATTAAGGAGTTCAGGGAGGTCCTTCTCCATGCCATGCATGTTGAAGTTCACTATGAACTGAGCAAAGGTGGAGGGGAGGGACTGCAGAATAATATCTATATATTGTTAATTTTCCATTGTCCATCCAAGGTCCTCAAGCTCTTCTATAAGAGCTATCATCTTCAACACATGGTCTCCTACTGGTGTGCCAGGGGCCATTCGCATGTGAAACAGTTTCCTCGATGCTTCGTACCGTAATACGCGGGACTGTTCCCCATACAACTCCTTTGTATGGAGCAGTATCCCGTGAATGTCCATGTCCTCGTGCTGCTTTTGATGTGTGTTGTCCATCGATGCAAGCGCGAGGCATTTTGCCGTGGCACAGTCAGCATCCCATGTTTTGCGGACTTCTATGTCCGCAACTGAGGATTTTGGGCCTGGGACGGGCGGGGCTGAAGCCGTGAGGACATATGATACTTTATCATAAGTCAAGGCGATCTTCAGATTCCTTAGCCAGTCTTTATAGTTGGTCCCGTTCAGTTTGTTTTTATCTAGTAGAAGCTTAAGTCCAGTCATTGGTATCTGCCATTAAGAGAGAGAAAAGAATACACTCAGCGAAAGCTCTTGCATAGATTAGATTGGTTTATTATCCTGTCTAATCGATGTTTCCCACTGCTTTTTATCAAGTTTTTCTTTCAAACCTTAAAAAGAAAAACTAGCCAGGATTAATTACAGTCTACAACTTCGCTAACCGTTCAGCCAGGCCAGTGTCGGTACTTTGAGAGAGGTTCCCCGTGCTTTCGCACGGACCTAATTAGAGTAAACCTCGTTTTCCCAGAGGCGGAGCCCCGTTAACACCTTTCTAGACACCTAATGAGTTAGCTAATTGTAAACTGTAAAACTCTCCTAAGAGCAACCATTGCCCACAGTGGGATCGGGATCCAACCATCACATGGAAGGTATGCAATCTCATTGCAAATTTCAACACTTGAAATTCCCGATGTAATTTTTACCCCTAGCACTTATGACCTTAACTATGGTCAACAAATCATAAGTACCAGTCAAGTTCTACCCGTCATTTCTTGATCAATTAGACCCACCCATATGACCCTTAACTATGGTCAACAAAGTCGTATGAATGTCCTAATTAATCTGCATCATATGCAGTGTAGGAAGACATCACTTAGCTACCGTACACTACGCCTTAACTAAAGTCAACAAACGTAGCACGAATACTAAGTACTCTACTTCCTAAAATGACGGAGGGTTGCGAATGATTTTTAAGAAAATCTTTAACGCTTTGAACTTGATATCGTTGTAGAATCAAACAGTTTTTCAAAAGGAGTGGCTTAAGCTCCGCAGTTTTGAAATATAGCTTTTTCATAAATAGCCGAGTAGTTTTTAAATCAGATTCTACAACATCTTTTAGGTTTATTTTCTTTACATTAATCACATTAATGTAATCCCATCATTTAAGTCCTTAAGCCAATCACAGAAAAGAAACGAAAATAACACGTACGCTTATGCCATCCGCATTCGCCGCAATATTCCGTTATGTACCGTTAGGTTACTTAACTAACGGCATACCGGGACGGGACTAGCACGGGTGTAAAACATAAGCAACGTCTACTATATATCATATATATAATAAGTCATTCGTCTCAGATATCACAGAACACAGGCAGCAGAAATGTAGATATAACGTGGGATATACTAGGACGTCCGTATTTAGTATTTAGCCAGAATAGAAAATACGGATTCCATAATCGCGATGAATAGCCAAGCCCACACCCTGGACCCCTACGAGAGCGGCAAGTGACCCTACCAATCCTGGAGTTTAGGAGACCCGGTCTCGACTCCTCGAGATGGCCTCCCACTGAACCCCAGAACCCGGTCACCTGTGCTCCCCTCCTTGGGTCCATCCTAATGCGGAAAAGTAAATAATATACAACACTGGTGACACAACCGCAACCTGGAAGTGCCCCAAAATAAAAGAATATTACATTACATTTGAATTTACATGAATGAAAATATAAAACTCTCATCTCACAAAAAACCCCCCGGCTATTCAATCGCGACAATCCTGCACATCATATCTCAGCAACACATAATATCACATATCATCAACGTAAGTAAGTATGCGTACCCCGATTGTCGTTGATGTATAGCAACGAAACCGGCGATATCTAACATACTACACTTACGGTCGCAGAAAAGAAAGTGTAAAACTACAATATTTGGAATCCAGATTCACTTTAGACATCATAAATGCGAAATATCACATATTTCGTATTTCATGTCTACACTATATGAATTCCACATATTGTATCACATTCCAGATAAACAGACAGTATTAAAGTTTTCGAACGAACTGTCAAGCACCCAAGATTCACTAAAGCTCAACAATTGAGCAGGGTTCAAAAAACCGGAGTGTGACACAGTAGCGGCGGTCCAGCCGTAGAAGGGTCAAGACAACGCCTCACATGTGGCACGCCGTACTGCCCCAAACCCGAGGGTTCAAAGGGCAGTTCGAGACGGTCACATAATCGAGTTAAGGTTTGTTGTCTTCTAGAGGGACCACCGCAAAAAGACTTGCACACATCTCCAAACTATTTAAACCCCGTGAATATTGAGTAAATGATATTCGTTCAAACACTTCAATACTTTCTAGTTTACCCGGAAAAGAAAAACGAAATGAAAATTCCGATCGAAAAGACGAGTTCAAAACCACCTCCAGAATTATCAACAGAAGATTCAGATTAAATACTCTCAAAATGTACTGTAGCAGGTAAAGAAAGGTACTGTGCAAAAAAATGTCAGAGAGCCCCTCATTTGGCCGCGGAAGCGCGGCCTAAGCTTGCTTATGCCGCCCTTCCGCGGTCAAACTTACTGTTCATGTGTACGGATTTTCCAGATTGTCTAATTTTTACCTGCTCTATTTTTTGAGAATTTTTAATTCTGAAAAAGATCAGTTTTTAAAAAATTTCCAGAGAGCATCCCATAAATCCGTATTTTGGTTCGATCGGACTTTTCACTTCGCAAAAAGGTCGCCTAACGTTCTAGGTCGGCTCTGATACCAATGTAAGGTTAGTATAGCACCCTATGAAAAGTTATGAAGCATCACATGACCCAAAGTTTTAATTTTTAAGGTGCTAAACTAACATGCAAAGGATAAATCCTAGAAAATTAGGGTTTACTATACTTAAAGCTAACAAAAATTAGGGTTTGAAGGCTACAACCTTTGTAGCTCCCGTTTTTGCTTCGCTCCTTAGGCTCTTTAGTGTTGAAACGAGGTCCTCTTGAACTCCCCTTGTGTCCACGATGATCCACCGCGGAGATATCCGTCCAAGCTCGCTACTTCGTCAAACCGAAGATAACACTCTAAACGAAACGGCTAAGCTTGTGTAGAATGTTGTTGTGGCTTTGGATCTCACTTCAAAAACCTTTCCTTTGTTGTGTTTCACTCACTAGAAAAGAACTAGAGAGAAGAAGATGAAGGAGGATGAAAATGGTGGCTTTTTCTTTCAAGAGATAAAATGATAACCATAAGATTAACTTGCAAAAGAAAATAAATATCACTATATATATTTAATCCTTCATGACTCTAACCATGATTAAATGATGGATGATTAATTTAACTTGGGTTTAGAATGATAAAGGAAAAGATAACCATGGTTTAGTGGTGGGTGAGAATGGTTAGGTTAAAAGAAGCATGTAGAAACTAGCATAATTATCCTTTCCTTTTCATTTTCTTTTAAAACCAAAATTAAATAATTATCCATAGTTTAATCTATGGTGTGAGGCTTATATTGCCACCATTTCCATATATAAACAACCATGATGGTTTGATGTATGTATGTGTACATGTATGCACATCTTCATGTGCATGAAACTAGAAAAGAAAAATAGAAACACATGCATGCATGCATACATCCATCAAACCCTAGAAAGGTTTTGAGTGAGATAACTTATGGTTAAATGATAAATCAACACTTGATTTATCAATCCGGTCATATCTCATACGACCCCACCAAAAGCAATTCACCCGATCAATGTTCGGTATCATATACGCATATTTCAATCGGGTGCATGCGCATATCGCATATGCGCACCACAACGTTTCGCCTGGACTGGGTAACTCCTCTGTGGGACTCTAAGACTCGTCAATACGCCGGCAGAGGGTAATGATCATATCAAGTGCCCTCAGGCCGCAAGCGGTCAGCTAAACGTAACGGCCACCCGGGTATTGAGCGATCAGAAGACAACAAGCGAACCTGCTACAACTCCCGTCGAGCCATCCGGCAACACTACCGTACAGTCCGGTCTCTTCGTCAGATATGCTGCATATCGAGCCTAGGGATGGTCACGTCGACCCCAATAACTCAATAAGTCGTGTCGGTGAATGGTCTATAACAGATCGAGAAATTACTGATAACACTTATCAGCAAATCTCAGCAGCCCTGGCCAGGGAGTTGCTGTTATAACCAGTCGAGCACAGCACAGCATCAACTCCCAATACCGGGAGAGACGAAACCCCTCCTATCGCTCATCGTCTTCGTATGTCTCGGGACTGTACCCAACGGCCACCTGTTTGCACGACTCAGTAGAGCCGTGGTAGGGTGGCAATCAAAGTACAGTGGGAGAACACACAAGACTCCATGACGATCTCGGGTCTACAGACTAACCTGTACCAGTGTCACCTGAGAACTGCTATCCGACGATAGATATAATTCCATATAGGAGTTCTCGGCGAGTCCGTCCAGTGTACCCAGTCACCACTGAGCACCCGTATATGATCTTGATGTCAAACATCGATGAATGTGGGAACATCCATCGCCCATCGCATGGGTCTAGTATCATATACGCTAGTCTACTCTGGTATATCGATGCCCCATCTCGATACACCTCCGACTAGGGACATTTCAGGATATGCTTATAGACTACAGATGTCCCACTAGTATGATCTCCATCATAATCAGAGTAGTCAAGCCGATATCCTTAGGGCTTTATCAGCATGTATGAATGAATAGAAGCATGATCAAATAAACATGTCAGATAAAGAATAACCAGATAGCATACTATCATGTCGAGCAAGAATGCAAACTGAATATATATATACATGTATAGATACATCCACTATCACATAATGGCCTCTAGGGCATACATATATCCAACAATTGCATAACCATGGTTGCATTCTTTACACAAAGCCAAAACAACATGCATCATCAAACATGATACATTCAAGTGTACACAAAACATATCACATATACAATGTGCACTTCAAGTGAGAAAAATCCGTTTAAAGTGAACCAATACTAGTTAATGCAAAGTAATATATCAAATATATAATTATACATTAAATCATTAAATCAACACTTGATTCAATGATCCGGTTATATCGCATACAACCGACTAGTATCTAATGTATCGATTTATCGAATCAATGATTCGATAACTAGGTCATATCGAATATAACCAATCGAAACATTTATCGCGAGAATCAAATACGGTATCACATACACGCATTATTCTCGGTCCCGCACATATCTCATATGCACTCCTATTTCGTTTCGCTTGAGCTAGGAAACCTCTGTGTAGGACTCTAAAGACTCGTCAATACGCCGGTAGCAGATGATGATCATATCAAGCACCCACAAGCCGCAAGCGGTCTGCTAAACGTAACGGCCACCCGGGTATTGAGCGATCAGAAGATCGACGAGCTAGCCCGCTCACACTCCTGCGAATCCGACCAGTAACACTTACCATACAGTCCGGTCTCTTCGTCTGATATGTCGCATATCAAGTCTAGGGGCGGTATACGTCAGACCCCAATAACCGATAAGTCGTGCCGATGTGAGGCTCATAACGGGTCAAGAAACTACTGGTAACACTTACCAGCAAATCTCTGATCAGCCCTGGCCAGGGACTTCCCTGTTACGGCCAATCGAGCACAGCGCAACATCAACCCCCAATACCGAGAGAGACGAAACCCCTCCTGTCGCTCATTGCCTCCATGTGACTCGGGACTGTACCCAAAGACCACCGTTTTGCACGCCCTCATGGACGTGGTAAGGTGGAGATCAAAGCACAGTGGGAATCACACAAGACTCTATGACGATCTCGGGTCTACAGACTAACCTGTACAAGTGTCACCTGAGAACTGCCATCTGACGTGAGGTATAATACCATCTGGGAGTTCTCGGCGAGTCCGTCCAGTGTACCCAGTCTCCACTGAGTACCCGTATACCATCTCTGATGTCAAATACCAATGGATATGGGATCATCCATCGCCCATCACATGGGTCGAGAAGCGTATACGCTAGTCTACTCTGGTATATCGATGCCCCATCTCGATACACCCACGACTAGGGACCTTGAAGGATGTACTTATGGACTACCATGTCCCCACTAGTATGATCTGCATCATAGTCCAGGTAGTCAAGTACACATCCTAAGTGCTTTACCAACATGTAACTATAAGACAGTATAAAGAGACTAGTGTACATGTTAAGATAAAGAGTAACCAGATAGCATACTATCAAATCGAGCAAGAAAGTCATCTCTATATATGTCCAAGCATCCAATATAATATACAACATCTGTACAATACTGGCCTCTAGGGCACACATACAACTAACAGGAGACTCTGCCGAAATTTTCAGGAAATTTTTGATGTTTTTTTTAAAACCGCATAATTCGGCTTATGCTATTAAAACTACTTGTTTTAAATTGGTTTTCCTTCACTCTACTACTTTTCTTGGTTTGGATTTCTGGGTTTTCGGTTTACTTAGATTACGTACGCCTCGAGACGTTCGTAGTTTAAGTGCCGGTCATGTTCCGTACTTTCGGGACGTGACAAAGTTGGTATCAGAGCGTTAGGTTTTACCTTCGGAGCGTAGGATGACCCTTGGTTGATGGAATAGGTGACTAATGTAGAGTGACGTGCCGTGGGTATGTTTCGCGGCATACTTACGATACGCTACTCCACTTAAGAAGCCTTAGGATGTACATTTCTTTGCTCAGTATTATATTCATTCCGATCTAGCCTCATCAGTACCAGTTATGGTTTTGCTGCCACGATTACGGGCAGGGAGTGCTACGGCTAGAGTTGCGGTCAGCACGAGCTCGTCACGAACGAGGACTGACCAGGGCGTAATTCCGGCGACACACGATTGCGGAGATGTGTCTTTTCATTGTGTTTTCGCGCCACGAGCGTTGGGTGGATTGCTGTATGAGGTTACTCGGACGTGCCGATCAGTACCAGAAGATTGAGCCACTGACAGAGGCCAGCCAGATTTTGATGACCGTTGAGGTATTGCTTACTCCTGATGATTGAGGCACTGTTCAGTGTGCAGACAAGTGAGCCAGTCATTGCTGCGAATGACGAGATATCGCCCCAGATGTTGGAACTATTGCAGTACAGGTTGTACTAAGAGATGATAGAAGGTCGCTAGTCACCCGAGGATGAATGACTAGGACATGTGGTTTGTTCGCTTACCCCGATGCGAGGTCATCAGATAGATTGATTCCAGTTAGAGACGACTTCACGCAGAGACGTTAAGAGTCGACAGAGACGATCGAATGTCAGCAACCTATTATTCCAAGTTTAAAATATTCGGAAAGACATGCAGGAAATTCTATGGACCCTCTAGAAGAATGAAACCCTAACTCGACTTAATGACCGTGTGAAAGCCTTTGAACCTTAGGGTTTGCGGCAGTTCCGCGGCGCCATTAGTGAGGCTTGGGTTTGCCCTTCTACGGCTGGACCATCGATGCTGTGGTACGTACTCGATACTGTTAAACTGTACCCAAGATTTTGAGCTCTTGGGGGATTATGAGGTTTTGAAAAATCGATCGGATGGATCGACTTCATTCGGATGCCAAGTGGTGAGATGCATTTCTTGGGAGATTCCAGATACGAGGATAGCCGTAGGAGCTCAGTCCATGCAGCCACGACGAGATGAGTCCGAAGCAGTCGACATTAGAGAAAGTGGAGTAAGAGGTTCGTACGAGATCTTGATGAGACGACGTTCCACTCCGCCGACATCAGAGATGCGATACGCATGCTGAGGCATTGTACTTGGATATACCTTCCAGAAGGAGTCGCGATGAGTATGCAGCCGTTCCGGAACGAGCACAGATCTAGTAAGGGACGATGACTTTTGGACAGTTCAGCAGAGGCGAGATTTGGGAGAGATCTCGATGGGACCTTTCTGGAATAAATTACGAGAAGACCTGGACCCAGGAGTAGTCATGTTATGCACACCGGCAGGCCAGAGTTCAGGATCATCGACGAGACATGCTATGAGTGACCACGGCAGTTGGACAGAGATTCTTGGAGGATGTGCTTGAGCGGGACTATTCCGCCATACTTGATTTTGCGTATTTTGGGCGATCTATTCGCATGATTGATTTTGATGATTGAGTTTCATGATATTTGTTTTCATGGACCATGGTTGCACCTACTGAGTATTTACGATTTTTGCACAGTTGTTGCACTTGAGATAGTTTTGGTGCCTTGGTTTCTCATGTTGTGATTATGTGGATTTCATACAGTTGAGTTGATTTGTGCGTATATACGCATATGATTTGGTTTTTTGCACTCGGTATGATTCACATATGCTTGCAGTGCAGTGATACGCCTTTTGTTCACTTAGATGCACTGGACTTCGATTTCGATTGTGATACTCGATATTTGTTTTGTGCACCTAATTTGATTTTGCGCATATTCGGCGCTTGATATTGGATTTCATGATTTCGTGCACGATGGATGCACCTGATTTGGATTTTCGCTCATGTTGGGCGCATGTTTTGAGGTGCAATTTTGGTGCACACCAGATGCACTAAATCGAGATTTTTCGTGCATGTCAGATGCACCTGATTTTGCTGTCAGGCACACACGTTGCCTACGACAGATGCTTTGTGCACACTCGATGCACTTAGATCTTGTTTCTGTGCACTTGTATGGCACGTATATGGATTTTGATTGTCGTGCGCACCAGACACACGTAGTATTCATACGCGTATTTTGGGATTGACTTCTTATAGAGCAGTACGTTTTTTTTATGATAATTGCGATGTGTTTTCGTACTAAGTAGGACTAGTCAGAGGACAGTACCTGAATGTATTTTGTATGCATTGATATCTATTGAAGGGAATTCCAAAAAGCGAGCTATAGTCTCAGTATTTACCAACGTGTCTGATATGACGCGAAACGTTTAAAACAAGAAAAACCCTTCTAAATTGTTTCCCAAAACGGCGGAACGTATATTTCAAACAAAGGTATATATGTATATAGTTATTTTCTTATGATAGACGTCCGCCACTGTGCAGTGTTATGTGCATTGCACAGCAACTTAAAGGATTTGGCATGCATTTCCTCCTGATATTTACATGTATAGTTCCGATTTATAGCGTATCGGTCTTGCTTGAGATTTTGCATTCGTGTCTTCACCTTGACTCCGATGATTGCGGGATGCTTGACGGAGTTTTGATTTCGAGTTATCTACTCATTACTCATGCGCATGCATTGCACTATGATGCGTTTTATGTATTTATGATTTCGGAGCCCCGGCGATTTAATTGTTTTGGCTGAAATATTTTAGTATTTGGGGGGAGTTTTAATTTAAATTCGGGGACCGAATTTCTTTAAGGGGGGAAGATTGTAACGTTCTGAAAATCGTTTCGGTGAAATTTCGAAAAATCGGTAAAATAAGGGGGGTTTCTGTAAAAAAGTCAAAATACAAATATTTTTCTTATAAAATTAAATATATATATTCTAGCTATGTAATTGCTAGTATTTGGTGTTTATTGAGCCACTGGTGAAATTTCAAATTTTCTGAAAAATTTTCCGAAATTAATTATTTTAATATTATTTTAAGCCGGTAAGAAAATACATTAAATTAGCGATAAATACAAATTAAAATGTGCTAAATTTTATCTTTAAAATCATGTTAATTAAAATCTAGTTGTAATATAATTTTTTAGTATTTTATTTCAAGATTTAATTGGTTTTTATTAGGGGAAACAAAAATATATTATTTTGAGCTAAAACTTGCAAATATGGTATTGTGGGGGGTCTTTTTTCATAGAATTTTTTTGTACACTCTCTCACAACCTCACCCCACTTATTTGGCCGGTCCCACCACTATTTCAGTAGCCCCCAAAAAAAAAAAATTCCCCCTCTTGATGTCATGGTTCATGTGAATGAAAAGGGTATTATTAATATAAGTTAAATGGGTGGGGGTATTATGGTAAATTGTGAGGGCTTTGACTTGGGTATTTCCACACAACACTCCCTCACTTTTCCTCATCCTCCCCTTTGGCCGAAAATACCTCCTGCTGCACCCCAATTCTCCCCCATTTTCCCCATCTCATTTGCTTCAAAACCCATCTCAAAATTCATTAAAAATCGACAAATCCTTCACAAATTCAAAGCTAATCCCTATTTTACCTCTTCTAACACTCATATTGGTTTAAAGCATGATGAAAGGAGGTGTCTTTGGAGGTTAGAGAAACCTAGGGTTTCAAACTTGAGAGGTATAATTCTAATTTAATGTTTAATTTGTAGTTTGATTATGCTAAAATAGGCTTTTAAAGTGTTAAATTGGTTGTTGTGGTTTGTGTGATGAAAATTCAAGAGAAGAACTTGAAAGAAAGTTAGGGTTTTGTGAAATTGGTGTATGGTTGTGTAATGTATTTAAGCTCTTATGACATGTTAAAACAAGTTAGTAGCTCGTTGTTATTTGTTAGTTTAAAAATTGTGATAATTACGTTAAATTGCTATCTAGGTTTTTGGAAATGGTTAAATAATTTGGTTTAAAATTGTAATTAGTTTTTTTCATGACTTCATTAACATTATTAAGTGTAGTTTAGTACTTTAGTTCATGAAAATCCAAGCTAAATTGTTGTTTGTGCATTTTGCTATAAAATTGTTAAAATTTGGGTATATTGTATACTAGAATTTTGGGGTTAATGGAATTTAATGAAATTAAATTATGGAAATTGTTTTTATGACTTATTTAAGATGTTTAATAAGTATTATGGCCATTAGAATTGTTTAAATATCGAGTTTTGTACTAAAACGGGTAATTTTTACTTGGTAGATTTTCGGAAAAATGGCTTTTAAGGTGAATTTGGGGTTTTTGTGAATTTTAAGCTATTTTATATTATAATTAGTGTTTGTGAATGCGCAAATGAGAGTGTTTGGGTTTTTCTCGATGGTTTGGCGTTTGTACGCCGACGTCGAGGGTTTTTGGGTTGATTTGTGAAATCAACCATAGGTTTTGACCTA
This sequence comes from Agapanthus africanus, assembly GCA_030015575.1. Lineage (NCBI taxonomy): Eukaryota > Viridiplantae > Streptophyta > Magnoliopsida > Asparagales > Amaryllidaceae > Agapanthus > Agapanthus africanus. Next base: position 395,095,009 of record CM057345.1, on the reverse strand, counting down.
TGTGGGTTTCGTGTGTCGTTTTGGTCATGAATCGGATTATAATGCTATACGGTGCGTTATGATATGTAGGTACCCATGTGGACTTCGAGACGATAATCAAGCACGTGGCGACGTCGGCACCGGCGAGCGAGGACCAGGTGAGTAGATTTATATCTACAGGGAGAAGTCGGGTGGATGGCGTATAGCACCCCCGCAGTTCGTGGTGATGTATACGAATACGTATACACACATTTATTGATTATATTTTGTTTGAGTTTATTGATGATAAATATGCATGGTTTAGTATCGCGAAACCCTAGAGTAGTGGTCGCACCATACATGCAAACACCCACCCATACTTGCATACATTCTTCTTCCATTTGTGTTTACGGGAATATATATAGTTATGTGTTCACATGGGTATGGGACTATGTGTTCACATACGGATTTGAGGATGATACTTGGGATTGAGATGAGTCGATGAGATTTGTGTTGAGGTTGTGATATCGGTGATATGGCAGGATTCGTACTTGAGAACGTCCTGGTGTTATAGCGGATCTTGGGGCGGCGATACGGGTGAATAGTGTATAAATAAAATGGTCGACATGTGATCGTGATATGAGGCATGATATGCTAGTCCGTATCGGGCGATGTATACCCCTTGATGATGATATGTGCTGACGATATCGGTTTGTACGAGATTGTCGATCAGTAGTCAGATCATGAGTATATTGAGGATATTAGTATTGTACTAGACATAGGTCAGTACCCTAGACTATGATCTTGGATAAAGAGGATACCAGAGGAATAGTGTGAGGAATATGATATTGACCCGTACCCAGATTTGGGGATGTCGTACGACGGGTTTACGTACGACCTATATCTTGATGATTGATCCGCACTCTTGACTTGGGATGTCTGATTATAGATATGGTATCGGATATGATATTATTGAGGCGGGATCACCGACTAATATATATACAGGTATGTACATGTATCGACTCAGATGTTAGACGGTTTCCTTACCTGTAGCCTAGCTTGTAGCTTAGACCTTTAGTTTAGTTAGTTGTTAGATTAGATTCGGTTCCTACCTATTTCAAAGCTTACGAATCGTGCGTATTTTAAAAGACAAGTCAAGGGATTCTTTGGATATTTCAAAAAACGTATCTTTTCTAAAAAAACACCGTAGCCCCTATTTTCAAAACCCCACGATTCGTGTTATTTCAAAAGGCACCATTGTAGGACTTATATTAGGTTAATGCAGATTAGTTATCGTTGCGTCTAGTATTCAGCTCCCGCTCATTATTGTTGTTCGCTCCGCATTAAATGCTTATATTATGCTTCATATTCCACTGTTGATATCTTGTGGTTAGGACACCAGCACCATTACCGATGATGCGTATGTACCACGTGCACTTACTTGCCGGCTCACACACATCTTCATCGGTAATTGCCATGTCACGTACACCTTAGAAAATATTATTGCTTGACATAGCCTGTTAGCTAATAGTTTAGACATGATATTAGTGTACTTGCCTTATATGTTAGTTTAGACATTGTAGTTATTACCTGCTACTTCATGCATACTGTTATTCATTGTTATGCCGCATTCATGGATTCTCATGCATATATTCACTTTTTACGTGCTATTGAGATTTTGGATTCGGATTCCATGAGATTTTCTGGATTTGGGGAAAACCGCAGAACATATACAAACTTCTTCTTTCTCTTTTTAAATGAAAAGCGCGGTTTTTCCCATGATGTATGAGTCGTCCACCATGAGTTTACTGATGGATTTCGAGACCCGATTCGAGGAGTTGGATAAACCGTTTCGGGTACATGGTGGACCCGGTAAGGTACCCCGGGGCAAGAAGCTCGTGGTGATGACGATGAGCCTGGCAGGGGGAGACTACCTACCGGTGATTTTACCCGACGCGTCGGATATCCGGAGGATACCGTCGTGGTCTTGAGATGGATGGTAGGGGCCGGTCTGGACAGACGGCGCCCTAGATATTGAGATTGAGACATTGAGATTTCGAGATATTGAGGTACTGAGATTTGATGATACAGGCCAGTCCGGATAGCCGGAGCCTGAGGCTTTGAGACATTGAGATTTATGTTTTGTGTCAATGCTAGACACTGTTGATGCTGATTTCATTTATGATACCTCATTTTAAAAATACAGAGGAAATCTCACTAATTTATGAAAACAGTTTCTTCATTTACATGTATTCTTTTTTCATGCATTCATACCTCATTCATATGATATATTGCTACCTGAGGCACTGACACGGGCACATGAGATAACACTCGGGTTAGATATTTCCCTAGCCATTGTTATAGGCTGCATGTTATTCATATATTTGAGGATATATTATGATCACTGACCTAGGTTGCGTTATTTATGCGATTTCTGTGCGTAGATGTTTTTCTATTCACGAGTTGGCAACTCGCCCCCGTTGTGCCCCAGTTTCTTGCTGGTTTGCCGTACAGGTTTCATTACGGCTTGCGGGCATAGTTTCCTTCGGGTAATTTGCTAGTAGGTGGGTTTACTTGTATCGTACCCCCATTATTTATCTTGTATATTATTATTCTGTTGTATCTAGAAGTTCCATCAACCAAACATGTATTTATTTTTGAGATAGAGACCAGTGATGTTATTCTTTCGACCTTAGAGTCGCGCGTTATATTTCTGCGGATTTCTTGTGGTTTTGAGTTTCCTTTTGAGTTTTTGATCCTCGCCGTTGGCGTTGTATATTATATTGCTTGTGTGGTTGTGACCGTCGATTGACGAAGTGCTAGCTCCCGCTTGGGGATGCTTTTTTTTTATTTCGTATACTATTCATGTTGTATCCCGTTTGGGGGAAGTATTTACAAAGGAGACTCTGCCGAAATTTTCAGAAAATTTTTGATGTTTTTTTTAAAACCGTATAATTCGGCTCATGCTATTAAAACTACTTGTTTTAAATTGGTTTTCCTTCACTCTACTACTTTTCTTGGTTTGGATTTCAGGGTTTTCGGTTTACTTAGATTACGTACGCCTTGATACGTTCGTAGTTTAAGTGCCGGTCATGTTCCGTACTTTCGGGATGTGACATGGGAGTTCTCGGCGAGTCCGTCCAGTGTACCCAGTCTCCACTGAGCACCCGTATATCATCTCTGATGTCAAACACCAATGGATATGGGATCATCCATCGCCCATCTGTATTGGTCGAGAAGGTATACGCTAGTCTACTCTGGTATATCGATGCCCCGTCTCGACACACCTACGACTAGGGACCTTGAAGGATGTACTTATGGACTACCATGTCCCCACTAGTATGATCCGCATCATAGTCCAGGTAGTCAAGTACACATCCTAAGTGCTTTACCAACATGTAACAGAGAGACAATCAGTGTACACGTTAAGGTAAAGATCAACCAGATAGCATACTATCATGTCGAGCAAGAAAGTCCTCCCTATATATATCCAAGCATCCACTACAATATACATCCTATGTATAGTAATAGCCTCTAGGGCATACATATAACTAACAAATAATGAGCTAGAAATTCATCATGCAATGCACTAAATGTGACATGGACATTTAGATGACTCATGGTCTCTTTTTTAGCAAATATGTCACATTAGTGTTTTGTTTAATGTGTTGAAATAAGATGGAGAGAGAGAGGGGCTGCAATAGTTGGTTTTATTGGTCTTGTATTTTCATAATCTCACTCTCTCACTCTCATTCCAACAAAAGAAAAGAAAAAGGAAAAGAAAAGCTCTTGTTCTTCTTCTTCCTCCTCTAGCTTATTGCTTCCATCAATGGTAACACTTTAACCTCCATCCAAAGCCATGGATGCAAGAGACAAAGTGATCAAAACATTCTCTACAACATCTTGGACACGTCGGCTAGCACACTTCGCGCCCGAATTGCTTCGGATGAAGCGGGAGCCCGTAAAAAGACTTCTCGATGTGGTGCCCTTTCCGACGAGGAGATGAAGACCGGAGTTACCGCGGAGATATCGGGATGGTGGCCGTAGACCGAAGGACACGGATCGCTCGGTATAGCTCTCTATCTCTTCTCTAGATAGCTAGTTGTAGGTTAATGGTTCGATCCAGGTTTTAAGCATACGATAGCGCCGGTTTTCAAGTAATGAAAAAGTTTCGTTTCCGCATTTTGGCCTCGGAAAGACGGCCGGGGCGCTACCGTAGTCTTACAGCTGCATACCTATTGAATAGAGTTCTCACCAAATCCGTTGCCTACCACTCCATATAAGATATGGAATAGGAAGAGACCATTTCTTAAACAAGTTAAGATATGGGGTTGTTTGGCATATGTTAAAAGAAAAATCCGGACAAGCTCAAGGCAAGGTCAGTTCTGTGCAAGTTTGTAGGATATCCCAAACATTCGCGAGGGTATATCTTCTACCACACTGAGGAACAAAAGGTATTTTATTTATCAAGATACCACCATTTTAGAAAAGGAATTTCTTGTGAAAGAAATTAAGGGTAATGAGGTAGAACTGGAAAAAGTTCCGGCTACACAAACTGTTACTGACGATTTGGTAGAACAGGAGGATTCAATAGTCCCCAACAAACCCCAGCCACTCCGCTGATCTAGTAGGGTTCCTCATCCACCCGGGAGATACTACGGTTTTCTCGGAGACGGTGGAAGTTAGGATTGCATCATGTAAGATGATGACCCAACTAGTTTCGAGCATGCCATCACAAGTGGAGACTCTGTGAAATGGCTGGATGCTATACGATCTGAGATGGAATCCATATACACAAATAAAGAAATGTTCTTGGTGTAGATGGAAAAGTTGAGACTTTCAAAAATAGACTTGTAGCAAAAGGTTTTCGTCAACAACCAGGTGTGGACTATGACGAAACCTTTTCTCCAGTGGCTATGCTTAAGTCCATCAGGATCCTACTTGCCATTGCTGTATACTATGACTACGAAATCTGGCAGATGGACGTCAAGACCGCTTTTGTAAATGGTGATTTCGAAGAGAGTGTGTACATGACACAGCCAGAGGGCTTCGTAGACAGTGGGAATAGCAGAAGCGTGTGCAAACTGCTTAAATCAATCTACGGATTAAAGCAGGCATCGTGGAGCTGGAGCATCTGTTACGATGAAGCTGTCAAAAAGCTTGACTTCATTAAAAATATAGATGAACCTTGTATATAAAAGAAGGTTGTAGAGAGTAAGGTTGTCTTCCTCATATTGTACATGGATGACACACTCTTGATTGGAAACGATGTTCCTATACTACACTCAGTCAAGATCTTCTTATCATACAAGTTCTCCATAAAAGATCAAGATATTTCCTCCTACATCCTGGAGATTAAGATCTATAGAGATAGATCTAGACGGATGTAGATTACTCACTAGGTGTAGTGAGTAGGTATCAATCAGATCCTGGATAAAAGCACTGGACAGCTGTGAAAAACATTTTTAAGTACTTGAGAAGGACTAAAGATATGTTCTTGGTGTATGGTAACGGAGAACTCCAGGTGGAGTCCTTTATCGATTCGAGCATTCATAGTGATAAGGACGATAGCGTGTCGGTCTCACGGCGGTATATTGGAAAAGTTCCAAGCAAGATACCATAGCAGACTCGACGATGGAGGCTAAATACATCGCTACCAACGATGCTGCCAAAGAGGCTGTCTGGATGAACAAGTTCATAAGATGAACTAGGTTAGGTTCCATCCATTGAGCATCCAATACCTATGTATTGTGATGACAATGGAACTGTGGCTTTAGCCAAGGAACCCCGGTCCCAACAGTGATCCAGACTTATTCTTAGGTGGTATCACCTGATCAGGGAGTTAGTAGATCTCCGGGAGTTCGAGGTGAGGAGAGTTGACACGAAGGATAACACAGAGGATCCACTCACCAAGGCCCTCCCCCAAATGCTAATCGAGAGATTTTTTAGGATGTTGGGTATGAGATACTACAACAACTGGACTTAGTGCAAGTGGGAGATTGTTAGGAATATGTATGTCCTAGATGCCAATATTGTATGATATAGTGGATGCTTGGACATATATATAGAGGACTTTCTTGCTCGACATGATAGTATGCTATCTGGTTGCCTTTATCTTAACATGTAGACTGGTTTTCTTATACTGTCTCTCTCTTACATGTTGATAAAGCCCTTAGGATATGTACTTGACTACCAGGACTATGATACAGATCATATTAGTGGGGCCAGGGTGGTCTACAAGTACATCCTTTAATAGTTCCTAGTCGAGGGGATATCGAGACAGGGCATCAATATTCCAGAGTAGACTAGTCTGTATGTTTCTTGACCCTGTATGGGGCGATGGTTGACCCACAACCATTGGTGTATGACATCAAAGATTGTACACAGGTACTCATTAGAGAATGGGTACACCGAACAGGACTCGCCGAGAACTTCTAGTTGGTACTATATCTATCGTCAAATAGCAGTTCTCTGGTGACACTGGTACAGGTTTGTCTGTAGACCCGAGATCGTCATAGAGTCTTGTGTGGCTCCCACTGTGCTTTGATTTCCTCCCTACCATGGCTCAAAGGAGTCATGCAAACAGGTGGATTTTGGGTACAGTCCCGAGTCACATGGAGGCGATGAGCGATAGGAGGGGTTTCGTCTCTCCCGGTATTGGTAGTTGATGTTGCGCTTTGCTCGATTGGCTATAACTGGAAGTCCCTGACCAAGGCTGCTGATGGGATTTACTGGTAAGAGTTACCAGTAGTTTCTCGAACCGTTATGAGCCATACATCGGCATGACTTATCAAGTTACTGGGGTCTGACGTTACCACCCCTAGACTCAATATGCGACATTTCAAACGAAGAGAACGGACTGTATGGTAAGTGTTACTTATAGGCTTCATGGGAGTTTGGACAAGCTTGCTTGTTGATCTTCTAATCGCTCAATACCTGGGTAGCCGTTACGTCCAGTTAGTACCGCTGACGGCTTGTGGGTGACTTATGTGATCGTCACCTACTGTTGGCGTATTGACGAGTCTTTAGAGTCCAACATAGAAGTTATCTAGTTCAAGCGAAACGAAGTAAGGCACATATGATGATATGTGCGGAGGCCAGATTAAATACGAGTATGTGATACCGTATTATAATCTTTTTTTTTTGTTATCGGTTAGGTTATATGAGATATAACCGGATTATCGAATCAAGTGTTGATTTGATAATATGATGTACAGATAAATGATACTATTCGGTTATATGTGATATAACCGGATTATTAAATCAAGTGTTGATTTAATATGATATATATTATATTTTATATAATTATATCTTAACTAATATTAACGCTCACTAATCATTTTCTTTTTCTTCATGATATATATATATATATTAATATATATGATATATATATATATATATATATATTATAAGAAGCATGGTTTGATTTTCTATTTTTAGAAAATAGAAAATTGAGGTGGAAATTGAAGTATGGATGTGAAGCATGGTTTATGGATTATAATATTAGTTTGGATTTACTATTGAAGTATTGGAGCATTTTTTATTGTGAAAAAATTACATGCTGCAATAAGTGAGTTCATTTGTATGAACCAGTCTACACTTGAGATTTCTTTAAGCTAGCTCATTCTTCTTCACTTGAGCTCTTGTTCTTCCTCTTGCTCTCATCTTCTTCTTCCTCCACCTCAAAGCCATAAACCCTCACATGTGATATGAACCATATGGCTTTGGACAAACCCAAGTGAGCAAACAAAACCCCTACTTTACCATCTTACACTTTATTAGCACTCTAGTGTAGTGTGTTTTCTTCACTAAAGAGTTTAGTGAAGAGGTAGCTTGGATTGACGGACTTCGGGTGGATCATCTTCGGCATGAAGGTCATCGAAGGAACCTTACACCTTCTTCAAGTGGAGCATAGTGGAGTCGCGTGGACTACTACCCGGAGCTTTTGAAGAGAAGGACATAGTCTATGAAGGTCTTATACTCTTTCCTTTAGCTTAGTTTGTGATATCATCATAGTTAAACCCTAAACTTCTAGTTAGATCTTTGGATGTGTTGATTAGCACCATGAAAATTAGAAAATTGTATGTGTGATGTCCGTTTTAAACCACGTCGCGGTGCTAGTAAACACTTTCAAAAGATATACTTGCTACGAGGTTAGAAGTGTTATACCAAATAACACGTGTCCTTCGGTCTTCTACTCTCTTCCTTGGCTCCTTGAGGTGTCCTCGATTGAGCTTAGCCGCCGGTCTTCCTCCGTCAAAGATGATCCACCCGAGAGATGTAGCTCATGGCTCTAGCTCCACACTAAGAATCTAGTGAAGCAACTAGGGACTCTAGGTTGCTAATCTAGAGTGCCTAGGGATGTAGTGAGTGGCTCTAAGTGTTTATCTATCTCTCTTCTACCCTTGTTTCTCAACACATGAGATGGTAGGGTAGATGATGAAGACGATGGAGGAGGTCAAGAAAGGTAAGTAAAGAGAGCAAGCAAAAATAGTGAGAGTGAAACTCATCAAGTCAAATATGAACCATCCAAATGAGAGCAAACCATCAAGCATGGTTTTGTATAACTCATTTTCCAAATATAATATAGCAACAATACTTGAATAGTTAGAACAAATGAATTAACAATTTATTTGTTAACACTATTCAAGCATGGTTCTCACCATTCTCTTTTCATAACCTTTACACCTCATTTCCATTTAGAATAATAAATGGATAAACCAAAATGTGGTGTCCACCTTCTAGAATGTTTTCCGTATAAATACGGATTACACTCATCTGTATATACATACCATATTCGTACCAAAATACGAATACCCAAAGAGATAGAATAATACAAAGAACATAATACTAGAATATACATATCGAAATACATATATGTAAATCATTAAATCAATGCCTGATTTAATAATCTGGCTCAAACCCGAGCAGGCTAATATTATCAACCATCCGATCAAAATTCTGGGTAACTAGTACAATCATTCGATCGGAACCCTGAACGTATCCAATACGGATACTACATCATTTCGCCAGAACCAGGGAAACCCTCTGTGTGGGACTCTAAAGACTCGTCAATACGCTGGCAGTGGGTTTAACCACAAGCACGTCAGCAGCACTAGCTGTACGTAACGGCTATCCAGGTATTGAGCGAAAGTAAGGCCGATGAGCGAACTCATCCAAACCCCTACTGAGCCTTTCCGTGACAATCTCCATACAGTCCGGTCTGTTCATCTAAGAGTATCGCATATCGGGTCAAGGGAGGTGGATAAAGTCAGACCCCTAATAACATGATATTTCGTGTCGGTGTGAAGCCCATCACCCACTGAGAAACTACTGATCCAAATCAGTAATTCTCTTCTACCTTGGCCAAGGATTTCTGGTGATGGCCATTGTTGGATATGTATGCCCTAGAGGCCATTATTGTATATGTATATATGTGGATGCTTGGACATATATATATGTACAAGACAGTCTTGCTCGATATGATAGTATGCTATCTGGTTTTTCTTTATCTTAACATGTGTGTATGTTTTACTTGATATTACATATCATTTATACATGTTGATAAAACCCGTAGGATCATTGCTAGACTACCTGTGTTGTGATGGCGATCATACTTGTAGGAGCTGGGTAGTCAGTACGCACATCCTTAAATTGTTCCTAGTCGTGGAAGTATCGAGACTGGGCATCGATATTCCGGAGTAGACTAGTGTATACGTTTCTAGACCCCGACAAGGGCGATGGTATGGTCCCGCAACCATTGGTATTTTGCACCTAAGATCGTATACAGGTGCTCACTAGGGGCGAGTACACCGGACGGACTCGCCGAGAACTTTCAGATGGTACTATACCTATCATCAGGTGGAAGTTCTCAGATGACATGAGTACAGGTTAGTCTTTAGACCTGAAATCGTCATTTGTCTCATATGAGTTCCCACTGTGCTTTGATCACTACCCTACCACGGCTCTACCGAGTCATGCAAACAGGTTTTGGTTAGGTACAGTCCCGAGCCACATGGAGGCAGTGAGCGATTATCGGGGATTCGTCTCTCCCGGTATTGGGAGTCGATATCGCACTGTGTTCGATTGGTCAGGACCATAAGACCTTGGCCAAGGCAGTTGGGATTTACTGATAGGCTGATCAGTAGTTTCCTGGATTGGTCCTGAGCCGCATCAGCACGAATTACCGGGTTATTAGGGTCTGACGTTTACCACCCCCTAGACCCGGTATGCGATATTCTTAGACGAACAGACCGAACTATACAGTGATTGTTACAGATAGGCTCAGTAGGGATCCGGATGAGTTTGCTCATCGGCCTTCCTTTTCAACAGGTACCCGAGTAGCCGTTACGTACAGTTAATGCCGCTGACATACTTTTTGTTTTGGATTTATCCAGTAACTCACTACCGGCGTACTGTCGAGTCTTTAGAATCCTACACAGAGGGTTTCTCTGGTTGAGGCAAAATGATGTAGTAGCTGTATTGGATACGTGCAGGGTTCCGATCGATTGATGTACTTTGTACCCAGACTTTCGATCGGACAGTTGGTAATACTAGCCGGCTCGGGCTTGAGCCGGATTATTAAATCAGTTATTGATTTGATAATTTACATATATGTATTTCGATATGTATATTCTAGTATTACGTTCTTCGTGTTATTCTATCTTTTGGGGCATTCGTGTTTTTATCCGAATGCAGGTATGTATATACAGTAAAATGTAATCCGCATTTTGTTACGGATAACATTCTAGAAAGTGGCCACCTCATTATACTTTTTCCATTTATTTGATAAATGGAAATGAGGTGTAAAGTGTGAGGTGAGGGGAGTATGGTGAGGACCATGCCTCAATAGTTGACAAATGAATTCTTTATTCATTTGTGGAAACTATTCAAGCATGGTTCACATTGTTTATTCATGGATATTGATATATAAAACTAATGTAAGTTATTTTTCTCTCACATGGTTGCTCATTTCTTTTATGCTCACCATTTTGCATCACTCTCCTCTCCTTCTCTTGAGTTCCTCCACCTTCACCATCTTCCTCCTCTCTACACTCTCATGTGTTGAAAAACAAGAGAAGAGGCTAGATAGAGATAGTAAAACACTTAGAACTTCACACTACATCCTACAGATCTTGGATTAGCATCCCAAGTTCTCTATTTGCTCCTTTTTGTTACTTAGTAAGGAGCTAGATCCATGGATCACATCCCTCATGTAGATCATCTACGACAAAGAAGGACCGGAGAACAAGCTCGATCCCGGAGTACCGATGGAGCGAGGAAAGGAGATCAAGCGCGATCATGGGGGCCACTCGGAGCGAACCATGAGGAAAGAAGACCGATGGGCTTGGATCGTTTGGTGAGACTTCTTTCCATAGTAGTTAGCTCTCTTTGTTTAGCTAGTTAGGTTTATGGTTAGATCCGGTTTAATCGGCTATTCTAGCGCCGTTTTTAAACTTGTAAGAAAATTTATGTTCTGCAAATCGCCACGGTTGATGGCTAGGGCGTTAGGGTAACCCAACATGGTATCAAAGCCACCCCATAAACACATACTAACTAGTTCTAACGTGTTTGAAATATCGATCGACCGAAATTTTCGAAACCGCAATTCCCAAAAAAATGCAGTTTCTATCGAATTTTAAAGTGGTCCAAAAATCATTTTCAGTGTATGAAAAACTTGTGCAGGCTTTTATAAGACTACAGAAGAAAATCGAGCCTATGAACCCACAATAACGCCGCAGAACCGCGGCATAACATCTATGTTTGCCGCCGTTCCGCCGCCGTTTTGGGGTGAATGTGCCCAAGTTTTCTTCTGGTGCTATTATATTTGGTATTGTGGTTTCTGGAATATTCAGTTATTGGGCCCAGAATTATTTTAGTACTGGATTAGCACTTGGGGCCTATTTGGAAAATTTAGTCGATTGAAATTTTTAAATACGTGTGATTATCAGTACTTAGATTAGCATCTGCGACCGTGAATGTCACTCGATCGGTATAATCCGTCTAACTGCTATATGTTCTTTTAGACGAGTTTGCGAACGCGGCATTCACGTTGATGTTCTGTGATTGTGTTGATATTGTGGTTGGATTGTCGTGGTGGATAGCCGGTGGTGCAATGGTTTAGTACAGTTTATATTCATTTGTACATTTGTTATTGCGGGACGAGCGTCCGACATGTGGATTGTCGTTACTTCCGTGTTGTATATTATTTGATTGGGGCACAACCGGGTTGAGGTCGATGTCACCATTGTACATATTACTTTCTTTTTCTGTACTAGGACTACCCCACGGTGGAGTGAACGAATAGCCAAATTCTAGAGGGCAACAAGCTTGCATCTCATGGCGTTGATACGGAGGGGGCTTCACTCTAGAATTGGAGGGCAATTCGCCGCACTCGTAGAGGGTATAGGTATGACCCACGGAGAGGCGCTCAAGTTACCGGGTCCCGTGAAGTGCTGGGTGGCCTATTCACTTTGTTGATTGGGGTTGCCTCACTTCTGGGATTTGGCGGGTAACTTGCTGCGCTTGTAGGGGTCCAGGTTTCCATTGTACGGGCTATCCACACGACCGAGAATGTCGGGTCTCATTTGCGGCTCAAATGAAACCTGGGGCTCCATGATTATCCACCATTCTGTGTTGCTTGCTGAAATTCTGTGTTGTTGCTTATATCATGCCTGGGGAGAATGTTATATATATATTTATATATATACTAGTTGATATTGTATATGTTTTGCACCCGCGCTAGTCCAGCCCACGCTCTGTCGTTAGTTAAGTAACCTAACGGGTGATGACGGGACCGAGTGGCGAATGCGTATGGTATATACATATATTGTATTTTCGTTCTTTTCTGGTGTGATAGGCTTTAACTGATGGGACCGAATTAATTTTGATTAATGCAAGAAAATAAACCTAAAAGATGTTGTTGGAACAAATTTCGAAAAACTATAGTTATATTCTTTCACTTTGCATAGTGGTATTCGGTTATGAATATCCAGCACCTCATTCCAGGAGGCAAGAGCCGAGATCCCTTCACGCGGAGTGACCTCTTGAGCAAAAGTCTATACTGTAGATTACTCGGTTTTTTCAAACCAAAAGTTTTCAAAAGCGTAGCCTAAACCACTCCTTTTCAAAACTGCTCAGGTTCCTTCAACGATATCAAGTTCATTACGTTAAAGGGTTTTTTGCCAAAAACCCAGCCGTAGCCCTCTATCATTTCCTACGAGTAGTACTTAGTATTCGTGCTGCGTTTGTTGGCTCCGTCAAGGCGTAGTGTACGGTAGCTAAGTGGTGCTCGTTTGTAGCATTAGTTGTGATTGGTTAGGACAGTCGTGTAACCTTGTTGACTCCGTCAAGGGTTATGCGGGTAGGTTTAATGTAATCAAGATAATGACGGGTTGAACTTGACTAGGGCTCTTTGATTTGTTGACTCCGTTAAGATAACTAGGGTCCTAGGGGAAAAAACCACATCGGGAGTTTCAAATATACAGAAAACTTTCTAGTGTTGCATACCTTCTGGAGTGTGGTGACTAGAGTGGCTTCCATCTAGTTTATCACGCAATGATAGTTGGATCCCGATCCCACTGATGAGTAGGATTACACTTGGGAAATTTTTTCACTTAACAATCAATGCTATAAACAAAGTAGGTGTCTAGAACGGTGTTAGCAGGGCTACGCCTCCAGGGAAAAGAGATTATATAATTAAGGAACTTCGCGAAAGCGTTGGAAAACCTCCTTCATGTTAATGATATATGCCTTAGAGGCCATTATTGTATCATATTAGTTTGTATATTACTTAATGGAAGCTTTGGATATACATGAATATAGTAACAGTCTTTCTCGAAATAGTAGTATGCTACCTGGTTTGTTTCTACCTCAATATGTGCATGTGTTTTCTTAGCATATCGCTTATACATATTGGTAGATCCCTTAGGATCTTTTTCTTGATTACCAGCGTTGTGATGGCAGTCACACTAGTGGGGGTTGGGTAGTCTATAAGAACATCCTATACAGATCCCTAGTCATAGGATTATCGAGACAGGACATCGATACTCCAGTGTAGACTAGTGTTTACGCTTCTCATCCCAGCAGGAGAGATGGTCTATCCCACAGCCATCAGTACGTCGTACTGGAGATAGTATGCAGGTGCTCATTAGGTTATGAGTAAACTGGACAAGACTCGTCGGGAACTGTTGGTGGGTATTATACCTATCGTCGGGTAGCAATTCCCAGGTGACATGAGTACAGCTTAGTCCGTCGACTAGACACTGCTACTTCGCCTCGAGTGTGTTCCCACTATACTTTGATTACTACCCTACAATGGCTCAAAGGAGTCATGCAAACAGGTAGTAGTTGGGTGCAGTCCCGAAGCACATGGAGGCAGTGGCGGTTAGATAGGATTCGTCTCTCCCGGTGTTGGGGGTTATATCGCGCTGTGTTCGGAAGGCCATTACACAAAGTCCTTGGCCAAGGCAAGCGAGATTTACTGGTAGGTATTCCAGTAGTTTCTCAGGGTGGTTTGGGCTACACTCCGTGAAAGGTTTGTCTAGCACCCTATGAAGAGTTTTGAAGCATCACATGTCCAAAAGTTTAAATTTTTATGGTGCTAAACGAACATGCAAAGGAATCGATCCTAGAAAATTAGGGTTTCGAAAAATAAAGCGAACTGATCTAGGGTTTCGAGACTACAACCTTTGTAGCTCCCTTTCGCTGAACTCCTTGGTCTCTAGGGTGTTGAATGGAAGTCCTCTTGAAGTCCTCTTGTGTCCACGACGATCCACCACGGAGTTCTCCGTCCAAGCTCACAACTTCGTAAAAGCGAAGAGAACACTCTAAACAAGACGGCTAAGCTTGCGTAGAATGAAGTTGTGGTTAAGGTTCTCACTTCAAAAACCTTTCTTTAAGTTGTATTTACTCACAAGAAAAAAACTAGAGAGCAAATGAGAAAGAGGAAGAAGATGGTGGCAATATTTTCACAAGAGGTAATGAGATAAATGATAACTCACAAGAAGAAAAGGAAATATATCAATATATATTTTATTTCTTCTTACTATGAACCATGGTTAAAGTGATGGAGACATTATTTAACTTGAGTTTTAAAATGATAAAGAGAAGGATAACTCAAGTTAAGAGGTAGGTGAGCTAGGTTAGGTTAAAAGAAGAATGTAGAAACTAGTAAGAATTATCCTTTCTTTTTCAATTTGTTTTAAAACCAAAATTAAATAATAATCCATTATTTAATCCATGGTGTGAGTCTTATATTGCCACCATTTCCATATGTTAACAACCATGATAGATGGGTGTATGTATGTGTGTATGTATGCACATCCATATGTGCATGAAACTAGCATGAAAGAAAGAAAGAAAAGCACACATGCATGCACACATCCATCATCTAAGAAAAGGTTTTAAGTGAGAAAACTAATGGTTAAATGATAAATCAACACTTGATTTATCAATCCGGTCATATCTCATATGACCCTACCAAAAGCAGTTCACCCGATCAATGTTCGGTATCATATACGCACATTTTAATCGGGAGCTTGCGCATATCGCATACGCGCACCACAATGTTTCGCCTGGACTGGGTAACTCCTTTGTGGGACTCTAAGACTCGTCAATATGCCGGCAGAGGGTGATGATCATATCAGGTACCCCCAAACCGCAAGCGGTCAGCTAAACGTAACGGCCGCCCGGGTATTGAGCGATCAGAAGAAAACAAGCGAACCTGCTACAACTCCCGTCGAGCCATCCGGCAACACTACCGTACAGTCCGGTCTCTTCGTCAGATATGCTGCATATCGAGCCTAGGGATGGTCACGTCGATCCAAATAACTCAATAAGTCGTGCCGGTGAATGGTCTATGACAGATCGAGAAACTACCGATAACACTTATCAGCAAATCTCAGCAGCCCTGGCCAGGGACTTACTGATATAACCAGTCGGGCACAGCACAGCATCAACCCCCAATACCGGGAGAGACGAAACCCCTCCTATCGCTCATTGCCTTCGTGTGTCTCGGGACTGTACCCAACGGCCACCTGTTTGCACCACTCAGTAGAGCCGTGGTAGGGTGGCAATCAAAGTACAGTGGGAGAGCACACAAGACTCCATGACGATCTCGGGTCTACAGACTAACCTGTACCAGTGTTACCTGAGAACTGCTATCCGACGATAGATATAATTCCATATAGGAGTTCTCGGCGAGTCCGCCCAGTGTACCCAGTCACCACTGAGCACCCGTATATGATCTTGATGTCAAACACCAATGGATATGGGATCATCCATCGCCCATCATATGGGTCTAGTATCATATACGCTAGTCTACTCTGGTATATCAATGCCCCGTCTCGATATACCTACGACTAGGGACTTTCCAGGATATGCTTATAGACTACAGATGTCCCACTAGTATGATCTCCATCATAATCAGAGCAGTCAAGCCAATATCCTCAGGGCTTTATCAGCATGTATGAGTGAATAACAAGCATGATCAAATCAACATGTCAGATAAAGAAGAACCAGATAGCATACTATCATGTCGAGCAAGAATGCATACTGAATATATACATGTATAGATACATCCACTATAACATAATGGCCTCAAGGGCATACATATATCCAATAATCTCCCACTTGCACTAAGGCCAGTTATTGGCGTATCTCATACCTAACTTCTCAAAAGTCGCTCATGCTGCGGCTAAGGGAGGGCCTTGGTGAATGGATCCGCGGCGTTATTCTTTGTGTCTACCCTCCTAATCTCGATCTCGCGGCGATCTACAATCTCCCGGATCAAATGAAAACGCCTAAGGATGTGTCTGGACCGTTGATGGGATCTGGGCTCCTTGGCTAACGCCATAGCCCCATTATTATCACAATACAAAGGTATTGGATCAATAATGGTTGGAACTACTCCTAGCTCCGAGACGAACTTCTTCATCCAGACGGCTTCCTTGGCGGCATCATTTGCAGCAATGTACTCAGCTTCCATCGTAGAGTCTGCAACGGTATCTTGTTTGGAACTCTTCCAACTCACCGCCCCTCCATTGAGGGTAAATACAAACCCAGAGATAGATTTGCTGTCGTCCTTATCGCTCTGGATGCTCGAATCGGTAAAGGCCTCCATTTGGAGATCTCCATTACCATACATCAAGAACAATTCTTTAGTCCTTCGCAAGTACTTAAGAATGTTCTTCACAGCCGTCCAGTGATTCTCCCCTGGGTTGGATTGATACCTGCTTACAACACTAAGTGCATAAGCTACATCTGGGCGTGTACATAACATCGCATACATTATAGATCCTACTGCCGAAGCATAGGGTATAATACTCATGCGAGCTCTCTCTTCATCGGTCTTTGGACAAGAATCCTTGGAGAGAGTGACCCCATGGCAAGCGGGTAAGGTACCCCGCTTGGAGTCTTCCATACTAAACCTTTTTAGGATGGTGTCAATGTACCTGGTTTGGGACAATCCCAATAACCTTTTGGATCTATCCCTATAGATCCTTATGCCCAGAATGTTTGTGGCATCACCCAGGTCCTTCATGGAGAACCTTAGTGATAAGAAAGATTTGACCGACTGTAGCATAGGAATATCATTTCCTATCAGAAGAATGTCGTCCACGTACAATACGAGGAATGTGACAGCTCTCCCTACAGCCTTCTTATAAACACAAGGTTGATCTGGATTTTTGATGAAATCAAACTCTTTGATGACATCATCGAAACAGATATTCCAACTCCGTGATGCCTGCTTTAACCCATATATGGATTTAAGCAATTTACATGCTTTCCCGCTGCTCCCACTATCAATGAAGCCCTCTGGCTGATCCATATAAACGCATTCTTCCAAATTTCCATTTAGAAACGCAGTTTTAACGTCCATCTGCCAGATTTCATAGTCGTAGTGAGCAGCAATAGCAAGTAGGATCCGAATGGATTTAAGCATGGCTACGGAGAAAAAGTCTCGTCATAGTCCAAACCAGGTCTTTGACGAAAACCCTTCGCCACAAGTCTTGCCTTATAGGTCTCCACCTACCCATCTACACCAATCTTTCTTTTAAAGATCCATTTGCACCCTACAGGTTTTACCCCAGGGGGTGCAACGTCCAAAGTCCACACTTTATTGGTGTACATAGACTCCATTTCGGATCTCATGGCATCCAGCCACTTCACAGAGTCTTTACTCGTGATAGCTTGCTGAAAACTGGTAGGATCATCATCATCCATGATGCAATCTTCTCCGTTACCATCAATGAGGAAACCGTAGTACCTCTCCGGTGGGCGAGAAGTCCTACCAGACCTACGGAGTGGCCGAGGTTCTTCAGTTTCTGCTGCAACAGCCGGTTCAACCAAATCGTCATTTGTAGTTTGTGTCTCTAGAACCTCTTCTAGATCCACCACCTTGCCATCATCTTTATCTGTGAAAAACTCTTTTTCCAAGAATGTGGCATACTGAGAAACAAACACTTTTTGTTCCTCTTTGTGGTAGAATAGATATCCATAAGAATTCTTTGGATATCCCACAAAGTTACACATGACCGACCGTGTCTCGAGTTTGTCCGGATTCTGCTTTTTAACATAGGCCGGGCAACCCCAAATCTTAATTCTCTTAAGAGATGGTCTCTTCCCATTCCATAACTCATATGGCGTGGTGGACACGGCTTTGGTTGGAACCCTGTTCAGCAGAAACGCTGCAGTCTCCAATGCATGCCCCCAAAACGAGACTAGTAACTCAGCGTCACTCATCATGGACTGGACCATATCTAATAGGGTCCTATTCCGTCGTTCTGACACACCGTTGTGCTGTGGTGTGTAAGGAGGAGTGAGCTGAGAGAGAATCCTATTATCTTTTAAGAAGTTTGCAAATTCTGTACTGAGATACTCACCACCTCGATCTGATCGAAGCATCTTAATACTCAAGCCGGTTTGTTTTTCTACTTCTTGTTTATATTCAATGAATTTCACGAAAGCGTCGGACTTGTGCTTTAATAAAAATACATGACCGAATCTTGAGGAGTCGTCAGTGAATGTAATGAAGTATGAAAAACCGCCTCTAGCCTGTGTAGACATTGGCCCACATACATCACTATGTATGAGGCCAAGGAGCTGAGTAACTCTTTCTCCGTGTCCGGTAAACGGAGTTTTGGTCATTTTACCCTTGATACAAGACTGGCAAGTCGCATAAGATTTATATTCAAAAGAGTTTAAATATCCATCTTTGTGTAACTTGTTTAGTCTTGTTTCGTTAATATGACCAAGTCTACAATGCCAAAGAAAAGCTTCATTTAATTCTGAAAGTTTTCTTTTATTAGTGTGTTGTATACTGAAAACTGTGTGTTGATTTAGGACATATATTCCGTTATTAAGCGTACCATACCCAACCAACATTTGATTCAGGTGAATGTTCATAACATTGTTCTGCAACACAAAATCATATCCTTCATTGTCCAACAAAGAAACGGATATTATATTACATAGCATACTTGGTACAAAATAACATGGATTCAAAATCAAAATACATCCAGATGGCAACCCTAAGTGATACTCTCCCACTGCGACTGTATGTACATTGGAACCATTTCCAACGCAGAGAGTATGGTCACCTGTCTTCAAAACCTTGCTATTTCTCAGCCCCTGCATAGAATTGCAAATGTGAGAACCTGAACCGGTATCTAATACCCAGGAAGCAGAGTTTATAGAAAAACAGTTTTCAGTCACAAACGCACCTGAAGCAGAAGCATCACCATGCTTCTTCTTGAGACTTAAGTACTCCGTGCAATTGCGCTTCTAATGTCCTGTCTTGTGGTAATGAAAACATTCGCCTTTCCCCGAGTCTCCAGCCTTGGACTTTCCCTTTCCCTTTCCCTTCACCTTTTTAACTCCGCCCTTAGGATTAGTGGGTTTCTTCTTTTTCTTTCCCTTGGCCTTGGCTTTCGGGCGAGAAGAGGAAGACTGTCCAATAGTCATAACGGGAGTTTTTGCTAACTTCATAGTGCTCTCTGCACTCCTTAACATATTAAGGAGTTCAGGGAGGTCCTTCTCCATGCCATGCATGTTGAAGTTCACTATGAACTGAGCAAAGGTGGAGGGGAGGGACTGCAGAATAATATCTATATATTGTTCATTGTCCATCGTCCATCCAAGGTCCTCAAGCTCTTCTATGAGTGCTATCATCTTCAGAACATGGTCTCCTACTGGTGTGCCAGGGGCCATTCGCATCTGAAACAATTTCTTTGATGCTTCGTATCGTAATACGCGGGATTGCTCCCCATACAACTCCTTTGTATGGAGCAATATACCGTGAATGTCCATGTCCTCGTGCTGCTTTTGATGTGTGTTATCCATCGATGCAAGCGCGAGGCATGTGGCCGTGGCACAGTCAGCGTCCCATGTCTTGCGGACTTCAATGTCCGTAACTGAGGATTTTGGACCAGGGACGGGCGGGGCTGAAGCCGTGAGGACATATGATACTTTATCATAAGTCAAGGCGATTTTCAGATTCCTCAGCCAGTCTTTATAGTTGGTCCCATTCAGTTTGTTTTTATCTAGTAAAAGCTTGAGTCCAGTCATGGGTATCTGCCATTAAGAGAGAGAAAAGAATACACTCAGCGAAAGCTCTTACATAGATTAGATTGGTTTATTATCTTGTCTAATCGATGTTTCCCACTGCTTTTATCGAGTTTTTCTTTCAAACCTTAAAAAGAAAAACTAGCCAGGATTAATTACAGTCTACAACTTCGCTAACCATTCAGCCAGGCCAGTGTCGGTACTTTGAGGGAGGTTCCCCGTGCTTTCGCACGGACCTAATTAGAGTAAACCTCGTTTTCCCAGAGGCGGAGCCCCGTTAACACCTTTCTAGACACCTAATGAGTTAGCTAATTGTAAACTGTAAAACTCTCCTAGGAGCAACTATTGCCCACAGTGGGATCGGGATCCAACCATCACATGGAAGGTATGCAATCTCATTGCAAATTTCAACTATTGAAATTCCCGATGTGGTTTTTACCCCTAGCACTTATGACCTTAACTATGGTCAACAAATCATAAGTACCAGTCAAGTTCTACCCGTCATTTCTTGATCAATTAGACCCACCCATATGACCCTTAACTATGGTCAACAAAGTCGTATGAATGTCCTAATTAATCTGCATCATATGCAGTGTAGGAAGACATCACTTAGCTACCGTACACTACGCCTTAACTAAAGTCAACAAACGTAGCACGAATACTAAGTACTCTACTTCCTAAAATGACGGAGGGTTGCGAATGATTTTTAAGAAAATCTTTAACGCTTTGAACTTGATATCGTTGTAGAATCAAATGGTTTTCAAAAAGGAGTGGCTTAAGCTCCGCAGTTTTGAAATATAGCTTTTTCATAAATAGCCGAGTGGTTTTCAAATCCGATTCTACAACATCTTTTTAGGTTTATTTTCTTTACATTAATCACATTAATGTAATCCCATCATTTAAGTCCTTAAACCAATCACAGAAAAGAAACGAAAATAACACGTACGCTTATGCCATCCGCATTCGCCGCAATGTTCCGTTATGCACCGTTAGGTTACTTAACTAACGGCATACCGGGACGGGACTAGCGCGAGTGTAAAACATAAGCAACGTCTACTATATATCATATATATAATATGTCATTCGTCTCAGATATCTCAGAACACAGGCAGTAGAAATATAGATATAATGTGGGATATACTAGGACGTCCGTATTTAGTATTTAGCCAGAATAGAAAATACGGATTCCACAGTCGCGATGAATAGCCAAGCCCACACCCTGGACCCCTACGAGAGCGGCAAGTGACCCTACCAATCCTGGAGTTTAGGAGACCCGGTCTCGACTCCTCGAGATGGCCTCCCACTGAACCCCAGAACCCGGTCACCTGTGCTCCCCTCCTTGGGTCCATCCTAATGCGGAAAAGTAAATAATATACAACACTGGAGACACAACCTCAACCCGGAAGTGCCCCAAATAAAAGAATATTACATTACATTTGAATTTACATGAATGAAAATATAAAACTCTCATCTCACAAAAACCCCCGGCTATTCGATCGCGACAATCCTGCACATCATATCTCAGCAACACATAATATCTCATATCATCAACGTAAGTAAGTATGCATACCCCAATTGTCATTGACGTATAGCAACGAAACCGGCGATATCGGACATACTACACTTACGGTCACAGAAAAGAAAGTGTAAAACTACAATATTTGGAATTCACATTCTCTTTAGACATCATAAATGCGAAATATCACATATCTCGTATTTCATGCCTAAACTATATGAATTCCACATATTGTATCAAATTCCAGATAAACAAACAGTATTAAAGTTTTTGAACGAACGATTAAGTACCCAAGATTCACTAAAGCTCAACACTTGAGCAGGGTTCAAAAAATCCGGAGTGTGACACAGTAGTAGCGGTCCAGCCGTAGAAGGGTCAAGCCAACGCCTCACATGTGGCACGCCGTACTGCCCCAAACCCTAAGGTTCAAAGGGCAGTTCAAGACGGTCACATAATCGAGTTAAGGTTTGTTGTCTTCTAGAGGGTCCACCACAAAAAGACTTGCACGTATCTCCAAAGTATTTAAACCCCGTGAATAGTGAGCAAATGATAGTCGTTCAAACACTTCGATACTTTCTAATTTACCCGGAAAAACCACGAAAACAAAATTCCGATCGAATCGACGGGTCCAAAATCATCTCCAGAATATTTCAAAACTAAATACAGATTAAAAATACCCAAAAAATTATACATGCAGATTCCTGAATTACTGTAAAAAAATTATCCATCAATTAATACATACGGCCGCGGAACCGCGGCCTAAGCAAGCTTAGGCCGCGCTTCCGCGGCAATAATCACTGTTCATTGAATAATTTTTGTACCGTAATCCTTATTTTTTCCTGCAGTATTTTTTACATATTTTTAATTCTGAAAAATGTCAATTTTTAGAAAATTTCCAGAGAGCACCCTTAAAAACCGTATTTCGGTTCGATCGGAGTTTTAACTTCGTAAAAAGGTCGCCTAATGTTCTAGGTCGGCTTTGATACCAATGAAAGGTTTGTCTAGCACCCTATGAAGAGTTTTGAAGCATCACATGTCCAAAAGTTTAAATTTTTATGGTGCTAAACGAACATGCAAAGGAATCGATCCTAGAAAATTAGGGTTTCGAAAAATAAAGCGAACTAATCTAGGGTTTCGAGACTACAACCTTTGTAGCTCCCTTTCGCTGGACTCCTTGGTCTCTAGGGTGTTGAATGGAAGTCCTCTTGAAGTCCTTTTGTGTCCACGACGATCCACCACGGAGTTCTCCGTCCAAGCTCGCAACTTCGTAAAAGCGAAGAGAACACTCTAAACAAGACGGCTAAGCTTGTGTAGAATGAAGTTGTGGTTAAGGTTCTCACTTCAAAAACCTTTCTTTAAGTGGTATTTACTCACTAGAAAAAAACTAGAGAGCAAATGAGAAAGAGGAAGAAGACGGTGGCAATATTTTCACAAGAGGTAATGAGATAAAAGATAACTCACAAGAAGAAAAGGAAATATATCAATATATATTTTATTTCTTCTTACTATGAACCATGGTTAAAGTGATGGAGACATTATTTAACTTGAGTTTTAAAATGATAAAGAGAAGGATAACTCAAGTTAAGAGGTAGGTGAGCTAGGTTAGTTTAAAAGAAGAATGTAGAAACTAGTAAGAATTATCCTTTCTTTTGCAATTTGTTTTAAAACCAAAATTAAATAATAATCCATTATTTAATCCATGGTGTGAGTCTTATATTGCCACCATTTCCATATGTTAACAACCATGATAGATGGGTGTATGTATGTGTGTATGTATGCACATCCATATGTGCATGAAACTAGCATGAAAGAAAGAAAGAAAAGCACACATGCATGCACACATCCATCATCCAAGAAAAGATTTTAAGTGAGAAAACTAATGGTTAAATAATAAATCAACACTTGATTTATCAATCCGGTCATATCTCATATGACCCTACCAAAAGCAGTTCACCCGATCAATGTTCGGTATCATATACGCACATTTTAATCGGGTGCTTGCGCATATCGCATACGCGCACCACAACGTTTCGCCTGGACTGGGTAACTCCTTTGTGGGACTCTAAGACTCGTCAATACGCCGGCAGAGGGTGATGATCATATCAGGTACCTCCAAACCGCAAGCGGTCAGCTAAACGTAACGGCCACCCGGGTATTGAGCGATCAGAAAAAAACAAGCGAACCTGCTACAACTCCCGTCGAGCCATCCGGCAACACTACCGTACAGTCCGGTCTCTTCGTCAGATATGCTGCATATCGAGCCTAGGGATGGTCACGTTGATCCTAATAACTCAATAAGTCGTGCCGGTGAATGGTCTATAACAGATCGAGAAACTACCGATAACACTTATCAGCAAATCTCAGCAGCCCTGGCCAGGGACTTATTGATATAACCAGTCGGGCACAGCACAGCATCAACCCCCAATATCGGGAGAGACGAAACCCCTCCTATCGCTCATTGCCTTCGTGTGTCTCGGGACTGTACCCAACGGCCACCTGTTTGCACGACTCAATAGAGCCGTGGTAGGATGGCAATCAAAGTACAGTGGGAGAGCACACAAGACTCCATGACGATCTCGGGTCTACAGACTAACCTGTACCAGTGTTACCTGAGAACTGCTATCCGACGATAGATATAATTCCATATAGGAGTTCTCGGCGAGTCCGTCCAGTGTACCCAGTCACCACTGAGCACCCGTATATGATCTTGATGTCAAACACCAATGGATATGGGATCATCCATCACCCATCACTTGGGTCTAGTATCATATACGCTAGTCTACTCTGGTATATCAATGCCCCGTCTCGATATACCTACGACTAGGGACTTTCCAGGATATGCTTATAGACTACAGATGTCCCACTAGTATGATCTCCATCATAATCAGAGCAGTCAAGCCAATATCCTCAGGGCTTTATCAGCATGTATGAGTGAATAACAAGCATGATCAAATCAACATGTCAGATAAAGAAGAACCAGATAGCATACTATCATGTCGAGCAAGAATGCATACTGAATATATACATGTATAGATACATCCACTATCACATAATGGCCTCAAGGGCATACATATATCCAACACTCCGACACGACATATTGCGCTATTAGGGGTCTGACGATTACCGCCCCCTAGGCTCGATATGCGATACTCTTAGACAAACAGATAGGCTCAGTAGGAGTTCAGATGAGTTAGCTCATCAGCCTTCTTATCGACACATACCTGGGTAGCCGTTACGTGCAGCTAGTACCGCTTGCGGCTTGTTGTTAAACCCACTGCCAGCGTAGTGTCCAGTCTATAGAGTCCCACACGGAGGGTCTCCATGCACCGGGCAAATGGTGTAGAGGCCGTATGGTTTTACGGCAGGGCTTCGAACACTTATGTGTACTTGTGTAGTATGATGATCGGGCGGATAATACTAGTTGGCTTTGGTTTAAGCCGGATCCTAGTATTATATTGATGGGTTATTTTCGTCTCTTAGTATTCGTATTCTTCGGAATGCGGATGCGGGTATGTATATACGGATAAGGGGCATTCTCGTAATTACTTGGGATTGTTTCTAGAAGATGACCTAATTAGGGTTCTTAATTCTTTATGGATTAAACTAAATTTGGTGGAGGAAATGAGGTGTGAACTTGACAAAAGTTCAAGCATGGCTCTTTGTGACTCATGGCATGACTCATCTTGTGATCATTACAAACACAAGAAATTTTATCAAGCCATGCTAGATATTTAATCAAGTATCTAAGGTGTTTTTTATTCATAAAAAGAAACCAAGCTTATTCCTGAGTTGCTTCTTCACTCTCTTTTCCTCAAGTGACCATCTTCTACCTCTAACCCTAAACCTCTCATGTGTTGAGAATCCTAGGATTCCAAGAGACAAATCACTCCATCTTCTCACTCTACACAACCTAGGACATCTAGTTTAGCGAGCTAGATGCCGTAGTTATCTCGGATTGGAGGTAAGAGCTCGGACTATAGACTCTCAGGTGTATCGTCTTTGACTCGAGGAGGCCGTCGAGGTTGCCCGATCCGTTCCGATCCTTAGAGCTGACGACGAGGTAGAGGACAGCGAAAAAGACCCGAAGGACTTGGTATCGTGAGGTATAACTTCTATCATAGTACTTAAACCTCATTGCCTGTTAGCTAATTTGGGTTTAGTATCGATCCTGGAGTTCAAGTCAGTGTTACGAGCTTTGAAAAATCGTTTTTTGCATATTCCGCCTCCCCGTGGACACGCGGGGTGCATGATATCGACTTACAGTGGTATCAGAGCCTAACTAAACCTTAGCTAACTGTTTAGACAATGTGTAAAACTACGAAACCGAAATAACTCCGAAACATCAAAATCTAAATCCAAGTTTCTATCAAATTTTTCCGAGCCTCTAAAATTTTTTTAAACAATTACAGAGTGCTCTACTTCTTGTGAGATGAACACACACCAAAAACGAGGCTTTTTCACCTGTTTTGGACCGGCCACAAGCTCAAAAAAAACCGGCCTCACCTTTTTAGTTGTGGTGAAATTCTTTGAATTTTGTTCTGTATTCTAGTTGCATGGATCTAAGGTTTCAAGTGTTGTTTGTTTTTGCAAAATTTGGATATACAATTATCTTTTTATTGTGGCAATACGGAGTTGTAACATTTCATAAAATATAAAATATTATTTTTGGAATTTAATATTAAAATAATATTTTCCCGAAAACTGCCCGATTTGCGAAATTGGGGTTTTCGAATAAGGGTATAAATATATACCAACAATTATGAAATAAATAGAAATTAAAATGATTTATTCATTTAAATATATAATTAAAGGATTTGACATTTTTAAAATTTATTATATGCAGCTTTGATAAAAACCCGACTAGTGCACTGCTAATCGCGATTAAGCCAAATCCGCGTTTTTACAGTATCCATGGTTAGTGCACCATCTCATGTTTCATTTTGTTACCTGTTTCATTTCATTTGGGCTATATATTATGGTTTATTGGTGGAGAGAAGAGAAAAAGGAAAAAGGAAAAGTCAAAGGGGACATAATGATGGGGTAGGTATACTTTTGGAGAGAGAGTGTGTGTGAATTATAGTGAGAGAGGGGAGGGGGCTGCTGCCTCATTTGAATCCCCCATCATTTTCTATTCTCTCCTTCATCTTCCTCAAGCTTACAACCCTCCCCTTCCATACCTAGATCTATCTCCTAATAAGTCCCAAAACCCTACACACCCTTCACAAAAATTAATCCCCTCTTCAACCTCTATATATGAGACCAAGAAAATTCAGATTTTGATGACCTTAGGGATTCATGGGTGCTATATGAGGTAATCCCTTCACTAATTGGGTAGTTTTTCATTTTACTTTAGTATTCATATGTGTTTAGATGTGATATTGTGAAGATTGGTGAACATTGGGAAACCCTAGTGAAAGTTTGAGTGTTGATTGAAATTGGTGATGTTAGAGGCTGTTAACTAGACTTGGGTGCTGTTTAATGACCTGGACTAGAGCTTAGAAACCCCAAAACATGGATTTAGGAACCCCGACATCGGATAAATGTGTGATTTTAGATGGTATTTTGGAATCTGGAGCAACCCGGGGACAGTAGAAATAATTTTGTGAATACAGTGACCCATGCAAGCACCCAGGAAGCTACCACAGAGACCCAAGACCCTAACTCCACCAAATGGCCTTAGATTTAATCATTCTGGCCGCAATTTATGGCCAGAGCAGGGAAATAGGGTCCCAGGTTTGGTCCATTGCTCCTTTTGCACTAAAATAGACCCCTCCGATATGCATAATTGGCTAATTGTCACCTGGGGAAAATCTGGGAGCATTTTGGAGTGTTTTAGGCTATGTTTTCCGTATTTTGAAATGCAATTTCTTGACATTTGGGTTTGTATTTGGTTGTTGGATGTTTGTACATAGACAATAGGGGTTGTTTGATTGTTTTTGCACGTGTAGGCCGTAGGTTCTAACCTATGAGCGCACCGTGCGCCGTATCGGTTTTCCGGATTCGATTTTAATACGTATTGCGATTGTTTATTATTTTAGGTACCCTCGGATGGATTCCGTGGCGAAGGAGCGTGGCGTCATCGATTTCGGTGAGTGGATCTATATCCAAGGGGGAAGTCGGTTGGATGGTGTATAGCACCCCCGCAAAGTTTTGGTGGAAAACGATTATAGAATATGGTTAAGGAAACCTAGATTAGGAAACTAGGGTTAGAATGAGATAGCTATGAACCATATTAGAAACTAGAGGATAGTTAAAAGTGATATGTTTCTACTATCATAGGATGACGTTTAGCGATATTGCCGTTTAGGGTACTGCAGGACTAGATAGTCGATATAGGTGCGTCATCTGAACCATACTTTTCCCTAAACCGAAGAGTCGTAGGTATATTTTAAATATATATACCTTGAGGGATGTTACTGATTTTCAAATGATATCTTTTTCTTAAAAACACCGTAACCCCTAGTTTCAAAATTACGATTCGCTTCTTTAAAAATCTGATTGTGTGGATCGGATGTGTATGTTAGAATAGATACTTATACTTAGTAGAGGTAGAATGTTTATGTAAATTCGATTTGATGCGTGATATAAATGCGATGAAAGAATATAAGACGGATATGATGATATGATGATATGTTGGTATACGGATGCGAATCGATCGAGATGATTTATACCCTGCCGGTCCCCTGATATGAGATTATTACGGATGTGACCTGAGACATAGATATATATCCATATATAGAATGTTGAGAATCATGTATGATAGGCCGTATGTGATATTAGGCCGTACCCTCATTTGTCGTATAAGATGTTAGGATCCCTATTAGCTTAATGCCGCCGTACGATGATTTTCCGTGCATGATGAGTTTGACTTGATGTTGATCCATACCCTTGACTAGAGGACGCCGTACGATGGATTATACCATACGTGATGCTGTGAGGCTAGATGCCGACTGATAGATTCACCGACTCGATCATGTTAGATACGTATACCTGTCAGCATTTACATATGATTTACCTTATGCTGCATTCATGTTACTCGCATCGCATTACTTATACATGTGCTAGTACACCTGCACCATTATCGATGATGCGTATGTTACACGTACACAGATTTGCTGGCTCACACACTTCATCATTGATAATTGCCATGTCACTACACAGTAGGGTTGCTGCATCATGACATATACATTGATACATTCATACTTGCGGATATACACATTTGTATATTCATATTGGTGTACATATACCTTGATACACCCATACTTGTGCACATACACATTGTATATTCATATCTGTGCACACATACATTGGTACATCTATACTTGCACATATACATATTGTACCTACACAGATAACTGGTTTTATTGGAAAATTGGGAACCGCATGTTATACTTTAAAAACTGGAATCATTTTAAAAGAGCGGTTTTTCCCTTAATATGTCATATCGCTGTTCCATGTTGCATGATACACGGATATGCTCGCATTTCTTTTTATATGTCGCATACATTATGCTCTATTATTTTACGCATTGAGATATGCTGTTTTCAAGAGATTTCTACCGTGGATATTTCAAAATAGATTATGTGTTGTTTTAAAAACCCGGTTTCTCTTGATATGATATTTCAGTGCGTCCACCATGTGTTTTCTCGGTTCTGAGAGCAACATGTGAATCCCGATTCGAGGAGGCGGATGAGGCCGATTACGGGTACATGGTGGACCCGGTATGGTACCCCTGGGCGAGAACGAATCGCTGTGTAGTAGACGGTGAGCCTGGCAGAGGGACTACTACCTACCGGTGATAGTATTTGGGCTCGCCGGATATCCGGAGGGTACCGACCGGAGTCGAGAGATGATATAGGCCGATCTGGACTGACGGAGCCCGTGAGCCGATCCGGACTGACGGAGCCCGATATATGAGGATTTACGTGCCGATGCTGGGCACGATTTTCATGATGTTTTCGAGTGTCGATGCTAGGCACTCAGGTTCCATTATTTTGATGTGTCGGGAGGGACACCGTTGATATATATATCCTCATACTTTCATGCACACTCCTTTATGATATTTACGTGCATACAGACACTGATTTTGGGTAGACGAG
Source organism: Agapanthus africanus (assembly GCA_030015575.1). Lineage (NCBI taxonomy): Eukaryota > Viridiplantae > Streptophyta > Magnoliopsida > Asparagales > Amaryllidaceae > Agapanthus > Agapanthus africanus. The sequence continues at coordinate 395,064,871 of CM057345.1, read as the reverse complement.
ATCCACATGCATGCATATCTTGATTATGGTTAGACGAGATCCATATACATGCATTGATTATACTGTCAGATGTTATCCTCATGCATATAGGTATTCACTACCATGTTGGCACATACAGACCCGGTCACCCTAGATATCATAGTATTACCTTTATGATATAGTTGACATAGGAGTCGTTGTTTATTCGATTTCTATCTGTTGATATTTTTCCACTCACGAGTTGGCAACTCACCCCCGTTGTGCCACAGTTCTTGCAGGTTGGCCGCTTGGATCAGTAGCGGCATCGCTGGCACACAGCTTCATTTGGGTGTTTTGCTTTGATAGGTGGGACTTGTATCGTACCCACTCTTGTATTATATTTCATATTGTATCTAGCAAACTCCATCAATCAAAATTTGTAACTGTATAAGTGATGAGACTTGTAGTTGCGATGAGACTTGTAGTTGCGAGATTTGAGCGATGGGTTTTTTATTCACTTTTAGGGTTATATCTTGCTCATTTCTTTATCTTTTTGTGGTAAACTTCGCCGTTGGGCGTCGTATACTTATTTTTACTGTATTGCGTGGTTGTGATCCGCCGTTTGGCGAAGGGCTAGCTCCCGCTTGGGGATGCCATTATCATTATTATGTATTTGTGGTTTTGGATCAAAATATACAAAGGAGGTGCTGCCAAAATTTTCAAAAAGGACGAAACATGTTTTCAAACTAGTAAATTTCACTTGCATCATTCTTGTTCCTTTTCTATGCATTAAGAAAACCTGATTTTAATATACTTTTATTTCAAAACTTCACCTCCTTTATTTTGTTAAAAGGTTTAGATTTTTGGGTTTCAGCTTATAAGAATTCCGCTATGCCTATAGACGTTGCGTGATTCAAGTGCTGGTCATGAGCTAATATTTCGGGTCGTGACAAAGTTGGTATCAGAGCGTTAGGTTTAACCTTTGTTCGAGTCTATGTTTGACTATACGGAGTCTAGGACGGGTATGTATTTCGGAACCTAGGCTTGACCTTACGGAACTTAGACTTGAACGCGGGGTATTAGACCCGAACTTTCGTTTCATAGGCTGACCCTGATTGTTGGAGTAGGTAGCTTAAGTAGAGTGACGTACCGTATGTATGTTCCGCGTCATATTTACGATACGATACTCCACTTAAGAAACCTTAGGATGTACATATTTTTGAGATCAGTGATTCTCTTCGTATCCATGATTATACATCCATTTGAGATCCTTGATTCTATTGTTTTCATGATCATACCTTCATCGATGCTGTTCCTTCTTATGATCATGCATCCATTCTGGATCTGTCGTTTCCTCTCATGCTGTTGATTTGCTTTCTTCGATACTCGATTGAGGTTCCTGTCACCATCGTTTGAGCTCAGTTTGAGCTGCTGCTTGTGATGTGGTCAGGGCGAGCTCGTTTGATACGAGGGCCGACCATTGTGTTTTGACATGAGAACGTCTCGATGTAGTGTTGTGTTGTGACCTCCTGATGAGGCGAGTGTTTGGTTTTGCACCGGATGATCGGGCCATCGATAGAGCCGCCAGTTGCGAGAGGACTGTTGATGTACAGCCTACCTCAGAGATTATGATGTCGCCTACCGTGCAGACAAATGACCCAGCTGTTGCTGAGATGATGGGATGTCGCTTCCAGAGCTTACGAGCTAAGACCGCCGGAGCATCCAGGCATAAATGCGACAGATGATAGCTAGTCTACCCCAATTTGAGAGACGAGGGTGATTCGTCAGATTGATGTGCTGACGCAGGCCCAGTTGAGTTGAAGATTTCCAGTATGGAGAGTCTTACTCAGGTCTAGAGCAGACCGATCCAGAGATGCCCGCCGATGTATTGCCTTTCCTGAAGGATTGAGGCATTATTTAGCGTGCGGACGAAGGGTATTCACATGTTGTATAGGCGAAGCTAAAAAGTTTGAACGAGTGTCAGAAACTCATTTTCCCAAGTTTAAAGTGTTCGGAGGAACATGCTGCAGGGTTCCTAGGCACTCTAGTGAGGTCTCCCAAGCCATCAACCATGGCAATTTCAAAAATTATGGTGCCTACAAACCCTAAAGTACGGATCGTTTGCTAGATATCTAGGCGAACAAGAACTAGTTAACAGTTAACTATATAAAATACGGAAATACAACCTTTGTAGATCCGGTGCTCCACCTCCATAGCTCCGCAACGAGGTCCTCTCCACTGTCCAAAACGAATCTGGGCTCTAGGATCGGCTTCGTCGGAGAATGGGCAAGCTAGGTCGTCGATGTCCATGCCGAAGATGATCTACGTCGAGGCATCGATGAATCAAGCTCCACCTTCACCAAACCCTAAAATCTTGTGAAGGAAACACACTCTACTACTTGGCAAGAGGTAGAGGATGAAGAAATAGGAAGTGGGTAGACTTTAGAATTGGATTTCTCACTCATATGCATCAATCACCATTGATGGACTTCAAGCTTCTTCACTTGAAGCATGAAGAAGAAGAAGAAAAACATTATGATAAGTTAATAGAAAATGAAAAGAAAATGAATTCTTATCATAATATTAACTAGAGTTAAGTGTAGAGAATGAATCATGGTTAGTGGGAATGGTTAGGGTTAAGGATGAGATAAGTATGGTTGACTTGAACAAAGCTTCATGAAGCTTCAACTAAAGAACAAAAGAAGCCACCATTCTTTTCTCATTTTCATTTATTCATTTATCAAAAATAAAAAGGATAAATAAATAGATAAATGAATAACAAATAGGAAACCCTAAACTATTTCATTAACCAAGGTTTAATCTTTACACTTGAACCCTAGCATGACATGTATCATCAAACATGATACAAGCAAGTGCACAAAAGTATATCGCATATACAATGCGCACATCCGAGTGAGAAAATCCGTCTAAAGTGAACCGATACTAGTTAACGCAAAGTAATATATCAAATATATAATTATACATTAAATCATTAAATCAACACTTGATTCAATGATCCGGTCATGCGCACATAACCGACTGGTATCTAATATATCGGCTTATCGAATCAACGCTTGAATCGATAACTAGGTTATATCGCATACAACCATTCGATATATTTATCGCGAGAATATAATACGGTATCACATACTCGCATTATTCTCGGTCCCGCACATATCTCATATGCGCTCCTATTTCGTTTCGCTTGACCCAGGAAACCTCTGTGTAGGACTCTAAAGACTCGTCAATACGCCGGCAGCGGATGATGATCATATCAAACATCCACAAGCCGCAAGCGGTCTGCTAAACGTAACGGCCACCCGGGTATTGAGCGATCTGAAGATCGACGAGCAAGCCCGCTCACACTCCAGTGAATCCGACCAGTAACACTACCGTACAGTCCGGTCTGATCGTCTGATATGTCGCATATCTCGCCTAGGGGTGGTATACGTCAGACCCCAATAGCTCAATAAGTCGTGTCGATATGAGGTCTATAACTGTTCGAGAAACTACTGGTAACACTTACCAGTAAATCTCAGCAACCCTGGCCAGGGATTTCCTGTTATAGCCAATCGAACACAGCGCAACATCAACCCCCATATACCGGGAGAGACGAATCCCCTCCTATCGCTCATTGCCTCCATGTGACTCGGGACTGTACCCAAAAACCACCGTTTTGCACGCCCTCTTGGACGTGGTAAGATGGAAATCAAAGCACAGTGGGAACCACACAAGACTCTATGACGATCTCGGGTCAACAGACTACTCTGTACCAGTGTCACCAGAGAACTGCCATCTGACGTGAGGTATAATACCATCTGGGAGTTCTCGGCGAGTCCGTCCAGTGTACCCAGTCTCTACTGAGCACCCGTATATCTCCTCTGATGTCAAACACCGATGGATATGGGATCATCCATCGCCCATCTGTATGGGTCGAGAAGGTATACGCTAGTCTACTCTGGTATATCGATGCCCCGTCTCGATACACCCACGACTAGGGACTTTGAAGGATGTACTTATAGACTACCATGTCCCCACTAGTATGATCCGCATCATAGTCCAGGTAGTCAAGTACAGATCCTAAGGGCTTTACCAACATGTAACAGAGAGACAATCAGTATACACGTTAAGGTAAAGAGCAACCAGATAGCATACTATCATGTCGAGCAAGAAAGTCCTCCCTATATATGTCCCAGCATCCACTACAATATACATCCTATGTATAGTAATGGCCTCTAGGGCATACATATAACTAACAATCTCCCACTTGCACTAGGGCCATCTGTAGCAGTGGTTTGAAGTATCTCATACTCAACCATCCCATAAAAGTCTCTCTCTGGGAACAGGCCTTTGTGAGTGGATCCGCTGTGTTGTCCTCTGAGTCTACTCTCCAAACCTCGATCACCCTGGAGATCAACTATCTCCATGATCAGGCGATGCTGCCTTAGAATATGTCTGGATCACTGATGGGACCGGCGTTCCTTGGCATAAGCCACAACTCCATTGTCACACAATGGGAGGAACATAGTTCATCTCATGAACCTATATACACCCAAACAGCCTCTTTGGTAGCATCTTAAGTAGCGATGTATCCTGCCTTTATCGTCTAGTATGCCACGGTATCCTGCTTGGAACTCTTCCAACATACCGTCCCTTTACTTAGGGTAAAGACAATGCCTGCGACTGACATTCAGTCGTCTTTATCACCCTGGAACCTTTCCAGTGATTCTCCTCAGGATCATTTGATACCGTCTCACTACATCTAGTGAGAATTCTACCATCCATTTAGATCTATCTCATAGATCCAAAACCCAGGATTTAGTAGGTATCACTTTTGATCCTATATGGAGAATCATTGTGATAAGCGGAGATTGATCGAGCGTAGCATAGGAAACTCCTTTCCTATCAAGAGTATGTCATCCACGTACTCTACGAGGATCGTCACCATACTCCCTACTACCTTCTTGTTTATACAAGGTTCATCTACCATTTTGATGATGTCAAACTCTTTGACTGCTTCATCAAAACAGATGTTCCAACTCCGCGATGCCTGCTTTATCCTATAAAGCATCTTGCACACGTTTCCGCTGCTCCCACAGTCTACGAAGCCCTCTGGCTGTGTACTTACAGACGCACTCTTCTAAATCATCATTTAGAAAAGCAGTCATGGCACCCAAACACCAGAGATCGTAGTCATGGTATGCAGCCGTGGTAAGTAGGATCCGAATAGACTTAAGCATAGCTACTTGAAAAGGTTTCATCATTATCCACGCCTGGTCAATGAAGAAAACCTTTAACAAGTCTCAACTTTTCCATGTACACCAAGTAATCTTCTCAAGATATACTTGCTCCTGATGGGGATTTAACCCTTCAGATATAGCAGCTAAAGTCCATACTTTGCTGGTGTATAAGGATTCCATCTCAGATCACTAAGCATCCAGCCATTCTTACAGAGTCTTACTCTCGATGGCCAGCTCGAAGCTAGTTGGGTCATCATCTCATGATGCAATCCTCGCTCCCACTGTCATAGAGAAACTGAAGTATCTCTCAGGTGGGTGAGGAACCCTACTAGATCGGCGGAGAGGCTGAGGTTCGTTGGTAACTATCGAATCCTTTGGTTCTTGCAAATCATCAGCTGCAGTTTGTATAGCTGGAACCTTTCCAGTTCTACATTACAGACTTTGCCTCGAACTTGTCCGGATTATGGTTTTAGACATAGGCCGGACAACCCCAAATCTTAACTGATTTAAGACATAGGCTCTTCCCATACCATATCACATATGAAGTGGTAGGCATCTGATTTGATTCGAACCCTATTCAATAGGTATGCAGCTTCTCAAGTGCATAACTCCCTAAAGAAAATAGGTAACTCAGTAGTACTCATCATAGAGCACACCTTATCATATAGGGTGTGATTGCTCCGCCCCGATATACCATCGTGCAATGGTGTATGCGGAGGAGTAATGCTGAGAGAGAATCTCATTCTCCTTTAGTGTAATCCAGAATTTCCGTGCTCAAGTATTCTCCTCCTTGATCGCATCAAAAGACATAATACTTATACCCGTCTTTTGGTTCTCTACTTCTCGCTTATATTCTGTGAATATCTCAAAAGGTTCGGACTTGTGTTTCAACAGGAACATAGGTCTGAATCTTGAAAGATTATCAGAGAATGTAATGAAGTATAAAGAACCAGTCTTGGCATGTGTAGACAGGGGACCTTACATACATCAACATGTATCAATCCCAAGAGTTCACTAACTCTTTCTCTGTTTCCAATAAACAGAGCTAGTGTCATTTTATCTTTGTGACATGACTGGCGAGTTTCACAAGATGTAAATTCAAACTGATTTAAATATGCATCTTTATGTAACTCTAGCTAGTCGGGTCACATTGATCTGACCTAGTCTACAATGCCTCAAGAAGAATTCGTTCATTTCTGAACTCTTCCTCTTGTGTGTGTTCCATATACTAAGAACTGTAGTTTGATTTAGAACATCAATGCTTTTAGATAACGTGCCTGAACCGATCAACTTTTGATATAGGAAATGTTCAAAACATTATCCAACAATACAAAATTATATCCTTTCTTTTCTTATAAAGAGACTGATATGATTTTGTATATCAGGTTCGGTATCTAACAACATTCGTTCAGAATCAATGTATTGTAATACAGGGTGACAGTGACCAACAGACTTGGCTGCAACACTTGCCCCGTTTTCTGCCTCATGAAACTTATCACCCGTTCTCAGTTCTCTACCTTTCTGTAGCCCTATGTAACAGATTACATATCTGGGATCCTGATCTGGTATCACATACCCAGGACGTAAAGGATACTGAGAAACAGTTCTGTATAATGAACACACCCGAAGATGATGCATCAGCATGCACTCTCTTCGTTTGGGCGGCACGGGAATTCTGGTAATCCCCAATTTCCTGCTCTGTCTTATAACAATTATAAGTTGGAGCGGGACCAACGTTCCCCAGCTCAGTATAACAAGTGGGTTCGGTCAATATTCCGTATTATTATCTTGATTAAGGCGTGATATGGTCGCTACCAGGAGAGAGAGAGAAGAAAACACTCAGCGTGCGCTCTGTCAAGAATAGATTGGTTATTATTTTATCTAATCAGGATGGCTCCCACTGCTTTTTATCAAATCTTCCTTCAAACCCTAAAAGGAAAGACTAGCCGGGATTAATTACACACTACAAGTTCGCCAATCTTTCAGCCAGGCCAGTGTCGGTACTTTGAGGGAGGTCCCCCGTGCTTTCGCACGAACCTAATTAATGTAAACCTCGTTTTCCCAGAGGCGTAACCCCGTTGACACCTTTCTAGACACCTACTTGATCGGCTAATTGTAATGTATAAAACTCTCCCAGGAGTAACTCTTACTCGCAGCGGGTATCGGGATCCAACTATCTCATAGAAGGTATGCAATCTCATTGCAAATTTCAACACTTGAAATTCCCGATAATATTTTGCCCCTAGCTCGCTATGACCTTGACGAATGCCAAACAACCCATAGTCCACTAGTCAAGTTCAACCCGTACATTTCTTGATCGAATTAAACCCACCCGCACGACCCTTGACGAATGCCAAACAACGCCGTACGAATACCCTAATCCAATCGCATCATATGCTCAAGCAGATAAATACTAGTTAGCTACCGTACACTACGCCTTGACGAATGCCAAACTACCGCAGCACGAATACTAACTAGTACATATCTGAAATGACGGAGGGCTACGATAGGTTTTTCTGAAAACCTATTGCGTAATGAACTTGATATCGTCGTAGAATCAAATGATTTTAAAATGGAGTGTTTTTGAGGCTTTTCTAGTTTTGCTAAAGGAGTCACTCCCGGTGAAGGGATCGTCGGTCCTTTCCTCGTCGAATGAGGTGCGGGATATATCGTATATATCACTGTGCAAAGCAAAAACTCTTAAAAGCAATCAAAAGACAAACCGAGGGCGTAGCATCGACCAGTTATTGCTAAAGGAGTCACTCCCGGTGAAGGGATCTCGGTCCTTTCCTCATCGAATAAGGTGCAGGATATATCACATATACCGCTGTGCAAAGCAAGAACTGTAGCTACCTGTTTTATTTTAAAATTCGATTCTACAACATCTTAGGTTTCTTTTATTTCATTAATCACATTAATGAAGTCCCATCATTTAAGTACCTAAACATCACAGATAGATATGACGTACACTTATGCCATCCGCATTCGCCTCGATGTCCCCTCGTGCACCGTTAGGTTAGGTAACTAACAGCAGAGCAGGGCAGGGCTAGCGCGGGTGTAAAACATAAGTAACGTCTATATAATATATCATATATACTATATACTATATCCATCACAGAAACATCACATGATCTCATCACAGATATCGCAGCAGAAGAATCATATGAAATATTGGATATACTAGGACGTCCGTGTTTTCAATACGAGCCAGTATAAAACACGGATTCCACGGTCGTGATGAATAGCCAAACCCACACCCCTAGACCCCCACGAGAGCGGCAAGCAACCCTACCAATTCTGGAGTTAGGAGACCCGGACTCGACTCCTCGAGTTGGTCTCCCACTGGACTCCAGAACCCGGTTACTTGTGCCCTCCTCCTTGGGTCTATCCTAGTGCGGAAAAGTAAATAATATACAACAGGTGACAACTCCCGCAACCTGGAACCGCCCCAAATAAAAGAATATTGCATACAAGTTTTTACATGAATGAAAATGAAAAACACTCATCTCACATAAAAACCCCCGGCTATTCAAACACGACGATCCAATATAACATATCCAGCAACACATAACATCACATATCATCAACGTAAGTAAATATGTCCATCCCAATTGTCGTTGACATATAGCAACGAAACCGGCGATATCACATATTACACTTACGGTCACAGAAAAGAAAGCGTAAAACTACAACAGTTGGAATCCGCAACCACCTCAGACATCGCATGCCTGACCAAATGAATTACTTAGACATCGCATGCCTAACAATTATAAACCCCGCATTTTAGTCTCATTATCGAAAACTCTTTTCAATATCAAGTCGGGCAATTCAACAAGATTCCCGACATCCTGATCGAATGCTCGTCGCAAACTTCAGTAGACGGCTGCACCCCCGATACCGGCGACGAAGTGCACCAAGGCGGAACACCGCTACCGCGAGCACCTGGACGGATGCTTTCGGCGACGGGGTTCTCCTACAGTCACTTGGTCGGGGCTATGGAGTGAGGCTGTCTATTAAGTTTACCCGGCGAGTATCCGCGTACGCTACGTGATTGCGACGGACTTTTGATCACATCAAAATTCCGTGGCAACCGATCAAGTGAGACTAAATTGCTACGTTTATAACATTCATTTAGTTATCATATAACTCATTGTGAATTCCAATTATTGTATCCCATTCCGGATAAACAGAAAATGTTAAACTTTTCGATTGAACAATCGAACACCCAAGTTTTCCCGAAACTGATCAACACATGAAACAAGTCTAACAACATTCCGTTCGTACCTCAGTACCAACGATCCAGCCGTAGAAGGGTCAAGCCAACGCCTCACATGTGGCACGCCGTACTGCCCCAAACCCGAAGGTTCAAAGGGCAGTTCAAGACGGTCACATAATCGAGTTAAGGTTTGTGTCTTCTAGAGGGACCATCGCATTACTTGCACTACTTAGAACGTCGTTAAACTACGGAAAAATCCAACACTTGGAAATTTCCCGACAGGGGAAAAGTTGGGTATTTATATCCAGTCGAACTTTTTAACATATTCTAAAATTTATCCGGAAAGCCACACAGACAAAATTTGATATCCCGATCGAAATACCGAATCCCCAAATCAACTCAGAATTTTTCAACTCTGTAATAAATATTAAAAATACCCAGAAAATCCAGAATTAATAATTATGAGATACTGTGTAAAAATTCTAGTACAGAGTGCCCGTACCGCCGCGCAACCGCCGCACGAGGCTAGCTCGTGCCGCGGAAGCGCGGCAATATGGAGGAATCAGGGGCACGAATTTCACAGTATTTCACATATTCACCTGCTGATTTTTCTGAACATTTTTAATGTGGAAAAATGCCAGATTTTAAAAATTGTACAGAGAGCATATTTGATTTGGAATTCCGGGTTCGTTCGGACTTCAATTTCCGTCTGGACTTCGCCTAAGGCTCTAGCTAGGCTCTGATACCACTGCAGGGTTCCTAGGCACTCTAGTGAGGTCTCCCAAGCCATCAACCATGGCAATTTCAAAAATTATGGTGCCTACAAACCCTAAAGTACGGATCGTTTGCTAGATATCTAGGCGAACAAGAACTAGTTAACAGTTAACTATATAAAATACGGAAATACAACCTTTGTAGATCCGGTGCTCCACCTCCATAGCTCCGCAACGAGGTCCTCTCCGCTGTCCAAAACGAATCTGGGCTCTAGGATCGGCTTCGTCGGAGAATGGGCAAGCTAGGTCGTCGATGTCCATGCCGAAGATGATCTACGTCGAGGCATCGATGAATCAAGCTCCACCTTCACCAAACCCTAAAATCTTGTGAAGGAAACACACTCTACTACTTGGCAAGAGGTAGAGGATGAAGAAATAGGAAGTGGGTAGACTTTAGAATTGGATTTCTCACTCATATGCATCAATCACCATTGATGGACTTCAAGCTTCTTCACTTGAAGCATGAAGAAGAAGAAGAAAAACATTATGATAAGTTAATAGAAAATGAAAAGAAAATGAATTCTTATCATAATATTAACTAGAGTTAAGTGTAGAGAATGAATCATGGTTAGTGGGAATGGTTAGGGTTAAGGATGAGATAAGTATGGTTGACTTGAACAAAGCTTCATGAAGCTTCAACTAAAGAACAAAAGAAGCCACCATTCTTTTCTCATTTTCATTTATTCATTTATCAAAAATAAAAAGGATAAATAAATAGATAAATGAATAACAAATAGGAAACCCTAAACTATTTCATTAACCAAGGTTTAATCTTTACACTTGAACCCTAGCATGACATGTATCATCAAACATGATACAAGCAAGTGCACAAAAGTATATCGCATATACAATGCGCACATCCGAGTGAGAAAATCCGTCTAAAGTGAACCGATACTAGTTAACGCAAAGTAATATATCAAATATATAATTATACATTAAATCATTAAATCAACACTTGATTCAATGATCCGGTCATGCGCACATAACCGACTGGTATCTAATATATCGGCTTATCGAATCAACGCTTGAATCGATAACTAGGTTATATCGCATACAACCATTCGATATATTTATCGCGAGAATATAATACGGTATCACATACTCGCATTATTCTCGGTCCCGCACATATCTCATATGCGCTCCTATTTCGTTTCGCTTGACCCAGGAAACCTCTGTGTAGGACTCTAAAGACTCGTCAATACGCCGGCAGCGGATGATGATCATATCAAACATCCACAAGCCGCAAGCGGTCTGCTAAACGTAACGGCCACCCGGGTATTGAGCGATCTGAAGATCGACGAGCAAGCCCGCTCACACTCCAGTGAATCCGACCAGTAACACTACCGTACAGTCCGGTCTGATCGTCTGATATGTCGCATATCTCGCCTAGGGGTGGTATACGTCAGACCCCAATAGCTCAATAAGTCGTGTCGATATGAGGTCTATAACTGTTCGAGAAACTACTGGTAACACTTACCAGTAAATCTCAGCAACCCTGGCCAGGGATTTCCTGTTATAGCCAATCGAACACAGCGCAACATCAACCCCCATATACCGGGAGAGACGAATCCCCTCCTATCGCTCATTGCCTCCATGTGACTCGGGACTGTACCCAAAAACCACCGTTTTGCACGCCCTCTTGGACGTGGTAAGATGGAAATCAAAGCACAGTGGGAACCACACAAGACTCTATGACGATCTCGGGTCAACAGACTACTCTGTACCAGTGTCACCAGAGAACTGCCATCTGACGTGAGGTATAATACCATCTGGGAGTTCTCGGCGAGTCCGTCCAGTGTACCCAGTCTCTACTGAGCACCCGTATATCTCCTCTGATGTCAAACACCGATGGATATGGGATCATCCATCGCCCATCTGTATGGGTCGAGAAGGTATACGCTAGTCTACTCTGGTATATCGATGCCCCGTCTCGATACACCCACGACTAGGGACTTTGAAGGATGTACTTATAGACTACCATGTCCCCACTAGTATGATCCGCATCATAGTCCAGGTAGTCAAGTACAGATCCTAAGGGCTTTACCAACATGTAACAGAGAGACAATCAGTATACACGTTAAGGTAAAGAGCAACCAGATAGCATACTATCATGTCGAGCAAGAAAGTCCTCCCTATATATGTCCCAGCATCCACTACAATATACATCCTATGTATAGTAATGGCCTCTAGGGCATACATATAACTAACACATGCAGGTAATTCTGTGGACCCTCTAGAAGAATGAAACCCTAACTCGACATGATGACCATGGAACCGCTTTGAACCTTAGGGTTTGTGGCAGTTTAGCGGTGCCATCAGAGAAGCTTGGGTTTGCCCTTCTACGGCTGGTCCAGAGGTGCTGTGGTATGTACCAGATATTTTTAGACTGCGCTCAGGTGCTGAGCCTTCGGGAAATTTTGGGACATCGATGACTCGATCGAAAAGTTTGACGTCGTCCAGATATCATGTGATAAGAGATCAGCAAGCTGACCAGTTTTGGATGGAGGACCTTACCCTGTTGCGTTGTGAGTTGATCGAGAACGAACGAGTATTGAGTATTCCTCCGATGGTTGGGACGAGTTCCCGAGGACGTGTTCGGCCAGACATCTTCTACAGAGTGATAAAGATACCGAGTTCGTGACTTCGAGTCCGTGTGAGAGACTTCGGATTGACCGTGGCCGAGAACAGTTGCAGTGCGCAGATAGCATGGCGTGACGTCAAAATGGATGATGATACAGACAAGTGGAACCAGAGGATCGTGCGAGACGCTGACGAGCTGTTATTACTCCCCGTCGAGATCAGAGACCTGATATTCTTACAGAAGCGTTGGGATACGGCCAGTTTCCGAGGAAATGTGTGCAGAACACGCAGATGTCCAGAAAACGGGAAAGGATTATGTAAGAGTACCAGCCTCCGTACAGTTTGGCATAGGCGAGATCGGAAGAGACCCTGAGCGAGATTCCTTCCAGGACACTGCTGCAATGAGATTTTCACCAAGGATCAGTTGTGTCACGAGTATTCAGAGAGCCAGAGGCCGACCCAGCAACGTGCTGCTTTACGAGTGGTCATGATGATTGACCGAGAGATGACCAGAGAAGTGCCAGAACGGAATCGTCTCCATTAGCACACCTGACAGGGCCGATGAGCCGATGGATTGCGAGATTGGTAAATCCATAGAGAAGATAAGGACCCAGAGACCGAGGATGCCAGGTCGTGAGCAAGAGGCAAACAGATGTTCTTGCCCTGCCAGTTTTAGACGCCCCGATTTATTTTTCGACATTGTAGGAGGTGTACCTCGATCTTTGTTGCGATTTGCATTGTGATCTGAGTATCACGCTTATATCGCTTGGATTTGTGTTTTGATGATGAGTTTCCTGATATTGATTTCGCGCACCATGGTTGCACCTACTGGGTATTTACATATTTGCGCATAGTTATCGCACCTTATATATATTTTATACACCGTTATGTTGATTTGCGATTTGTGCATATCTATTACACTTGAGATTCGGTTTTGTGCCTTGGCTGCACATGTTTATGATTTCATGGATTTCATACGGATGATTTGATTTCTGCACTCGGTATAGCTTATATGTGCTTGTAGTGTATTTGATACGTATTTTGTGCACCACAGTTGTACCTGACTTCGTTTTGATGTCGTTTGAGATATTTATTGTGATTTCATGCCTAGGGTATGCATATGATTTGATTTATGCTTTCAGCATAGTTTTCATGCACTTTTATTATTTGATTTGCTTTTGTGCACATTGATGCACATGGTTGTGAGATTATATACCACGGTATACCTGATTTGGATTTGGATTGAAATGTGTTGGATACCGTCGATTCGATTTTGATACTCAATATTGGTTTTGTGCACCTTGTGCGCCTGATTGGATTCTTGTGCATATCAAATGCACCCGATATTGTTGTCGTGCACACCCGTTGCACTGGACAGATGCTTTCGTGCACACCCGTTGCACTTAGTTTTGGGCTTTTGTGCATGTTGTGGCACCTGTATTTAGATTTGATTTCCATGTGCACCAGACGCATGTGATTATTGGATACGCTTTTTGAGCCTGATTTTGCTTTTGATCACTTCGTTTTCATGTTGGGCACTATATTGTGTAGTAGCCAAACAGGACTGATCTGAGGATAGTACCTGAGTACTCTACATGCATTAAAGTGATTACCAAAAAGGGTTTTCAAAAGGAGCTATAGTCTCGCTATTTCCGACATGTCCGTGAGTGACACGAAAGCTTATAAAGGAAAACCTTTTGGGATATTTTGAAACGACGGAACGAGTATTTAGGAAAACATATATGGATATATATATAATTATTTTAAAATGAGCGTCCGTCAGTTATGCTTTGAGTTACGCATTTCAGCGGCGATTTAGAAAAGATTTTGCATGTATTTTATTCAAATTTTGGAGTTTTCAAAGATGCGAACTATACACGCATTATAGTATTTGACTAGTGTATATTGGATTTCAGTAGTGGATTTTGAGATCTGCATCTCTATTGTAATTCCGAGGATATGCGTGCAAATCCCATTATTTGTGTGACGCTTGATGGAGTTGATTTGAGTTTCGTACTCATTTTCATGCCCACTTGGCGCGTTGTGTTAGTCTGCGTTTTCCATGATTTCGGAGCCTCGTTGTTTTGAGCCGATTATTAAAATATTTTAGATTTTGGGGTTTAAATTTAAATTCGGAGACCGAATTTATTTAAGGGGGGAAGATTGTAACATTTCAGAAAATATAAAATATTATTTTTGGAATTTAATATTAAAATAATATTTTTCCCGAAAACTGCCCGATTTGCGAAATTAGGGTTTTCGAAAAAGGGTATAAATATATACCAATAATTATGAAATAAATAGAAATTAAAATTATTTATTCATTTAAATATATAATTAAAGGATTTGGCTTTTTTAAAATTTATTATATGCAGCTTTGATAAAAACCCGATTAGTGCACTGCTAATCGCGATTATGACAAATTTGCGTTTTTACAGTTTCCATGGTTAGTGCACCATGACATGTTTCATTTTGTTACATGTTTCATTTCATTTGGGCTATATATTATGGTTTATTGGTGGAGAGAAAAGGAAAAGGAAAAAGGAAGAGTCAAAGGGGACATAATGATGGGGTAGGTATACTTTTGGAGAGAGAGGGTGTGTGAATTATAGTGAGATAGGGGAAGGGGCTGCTGCCTCATTTGAATCACCCATCATTTTCTACTCTCTCCTTCATCTTCCTCAAGCTTACAACCCTCCCCTTCCATCCCTAGATCTATCTCCTAATAAGCCCCAAAACCCTGCACACCCTTCACAAAAATTAATCCCCTCTTCAACCTCTACACATGGGACCAAGAAAATTCGGATTTTGATGACCTTAGGGATTCATGGGTGCTATATGAGGTAATCCCTTCACTTATTGGGTAGTTTTTCATTTTACTTTAGTATTCATATGTGTGTAGATGTGATGTTGTGAAGATTAGTGAACATTGGGAAACCCTAGTGAAGGTTTGAGAGTTGTTTGAAATTGGTGATGTTAGAGGCTGTTAACTAGACTTGGGTGTTGTTTAATGACCTGTACCGGAGCTTAAAAACCCCAAAACACAGATTTAGAAACCCCGACATCGGATAAATGTGTGATTTTAGATGGTATTTTGGAATCTGGAGCAACCCGAGGACACTAGAAATAATTTTGTGAACACAGTGACCCATGCAGGCACCCAGGAAGCTACCACAGAGACCCAAGACCCCAACTCCACCAAATGGCCGCAGATTTAATCATTCTGGCCGCAATTTGTGGCCAGAGCAGGGAAATAGGGTCCCGGGTTTGGTCCATGGCTCCTTTTGCACTAAAATAGACCCCTCCTATATGCAGAATTGGTTAATTGTCACCTAGGAAAAATATGGGAGCATTTTGGTGTGTTTTAGGCTATGTTTTCCGAATTTTGAAATGCAATTTCTTTACATTTGGATTTGTATTTGGTTGTTGGATGTTTGTACATCGACAACAGGGGTTGTTTGATTGTTTTTGCACGTGTAGGCCATAGGTTCTAACCTATGAGCGCACTGTGCACCGTATTGGTTTTCCGGATTCGATTTTAATACGTATTGTGATTGTTTATTATTGTAGATACCCTCGCATGGATTTCAAGGCAAAGGAGCGTGGCGTCATCGATTTCGGCGAGCGAAGACCAGGTGAGTGGATCTATATCCACGGGGGTAGTCGGGTGGATGGCGTATAGCACCCCTGCAAAGTTTTGGTGGAAATCGATTGTAGAATATGGTTAAGGAAACCTAGATTAGGGAACTAGGGTTAGAATGAGATAGCTATGAACCATATTAGAAACTAGAGGATTGTTAGAAGTGATATGTTACTACTATCATAGGATGACGTTTAGCGAAATTGCCGTTTAGGGTACTGCGGGTCTAGATAGTCAGGTGCGTCATCCGAACCATACCTTTCTCTAAACCGAAGAGTTGTAGGTATCTTTTAAATATATATACCTTGAGGGATGTTACGGATTTTCAAATGCCGTAACCCCTATTTTCAAAACTACGATTCGCTTCTTTAAAAATCAGATTGTGTGGTTCGGATGTGTATGTTATATTAGATACTTATACTTAATAGAGGTAGAATGTTTATGTAAATTCGATTTGATGCATAATATAAATGCGATGAAAGAATATAAGACGGATATGATGATATGATGATATGATGATATGATGATATGATATGATGATATGTTGGTATACGGATGCGAGTCGATCGAGATGATTTATACCCTACCGGTCCCCTGATATGAGATTATAACGAATGTGACCTGGGACATAGATATATATCCATATATAGAATGTTGTGAATCATGGATGATAGGCCGTATGTGATATTAGGCCGTACCCTCATTTGTCGTATAGGATGTTAGAATCCCTACTAGCTTAATTCCGCCGTACGATGATTTTCCGTGCGTGATGAGTTTGACTTGATGTTGATCCATACCCTTGACTAGAGGACGCCGTACGATGGATTATACCGTACGTGATGCTGTGAGGCTAGATGCTGACTGATAGATTCATCGACTCGATCATGTTAGATACGTATACCTGTCACCATTTACATATGATTTACCTTATGCTGCATTCATGTTACTCGCGTCGCATTACTTATAATTGTGCTAGTACACCTGCACCATTATCGATGATGCGTATGTTACACGTACACAGATTTGCCGGCTCACCCCCTTCATCATCGATAATTGCCATGTCACTACACAGTAGGGTTGCTGCATCATGACATATACATTGATACATTCATACTTGCGCATATACACATTTGTATATTCATATTGGTGTACATATACCTTGATACACCCATACTTATGCACATACACATTGTATATTCATATTTGTGCACACATACATTGGTACATCTATACTTGCGCATATACATATTGTACCTATATAGATAACTGGTTTTATTGGAAAATTGGGAACCGCATGTTATACTTTAAAAACTGGAATCATTTTAAAAGAGCGGTTTTTCCCTTAATATGTCATATCACTGTTCCATGTTGCATGATACACGGATATGCTCGCATTTCTTTTTATATGTCGCATACATCTTGCTCTATTATTTTACGCATTGAGATATGTTGTTTTCATGAGATTTCTAGATTTGAGAACCGTGGATATTTCAAAAGAGATTATGTATTGTTTTAAAAACCCGGTTTCTCTTGATATGATATTTCAGTGCGTCCACCATGTGTTTTCTCGGTTCTGAGAGCGACATGTGAAACCCGATACGAGGAGGTGGATGAGGCCGATTGCGGGCACATGGTGGACCCGGTATGGTCCCCCGGGGCGAGAACGGATCGCTGTGTAGTAGACGGTGAGCCTGGCAGAGGGACTAATACCTACCGGTGATAGTATTTGGGCTCGGCGGATATCCGGAGGATACCGACCGGAGTCGAGTGATGATATGGGCCGATTCGTACTGACGGAGCCCGTGGGCCGATCCGAACTGACGGAGCCCGATATATGAGGATTTACGTGCCGATGCTGGGCACGGTTTTCATGATGTTTTGGAGTGTCGATGTTAGGCACTCAGGTTCCATGATTTTGATGTGTCGGGAGGGACACCATTGATATATATATCCTCATACTTTCATACACACTCCTTTATGATATTTACGTGCATACAGACACTGATTTTGGGTGGACGAGATCCACATGCATGCATATCTTGATTATGGTTGGACGAGATCCATATACATGCATTGATTATACTGTTGGATGTTATCCGCATGCATATAGGTATTGACTACCTTGTTGGCACATACAGACCCGGTCACCCTAGATATCATAGTATTACCTTTATGATATAGTTGACCTAGGAGTCGTTGTTTATTCGATTTCTATCTGTTGATATTTTTCCACTCATGAGTTGGCAACTCACCCCCGTTGTGCCACAGTTCTTGCAGGTTGGCCGCTTGGATCAGTAGCGGCATCGCTGGCACACAACTTCATTTGGGTGTTTTGCTTTGATAGGTGGGACTTGTATCGTACCCACTCTTGTATTATATTTCATATTGTATCTAGCAAAATCCATCAATCAAAATTTGTAATTGTATAAGCGATCAGACTTAGTGAGACTTGTAGTTGCGAGATTTGAGCGATGGGTTTTTTATTCACTTTTAGGGTTATATCTTGCTCATTTCTTTATCTTTTTGTGGTGAACTACGCCGTTGGGCGTCGTATACTTATTTTTACTGTATTGCGTGGTTGTGATCCGTCGTTTGGCGAAGGGCTAGCTCCCACTTAGGGATACCATTATCATTATTATGTATTTGTGGTTTTTGATCAAAATATACAAAGGAGGTGCTGCCAAAATTTTCAAAAAGGGCGAAACATGTTTTCAAACTAGTAAATTTCACTTGCATCATTCATGTTCCTTTTCTATGCATTAATAAAACCTGATTTCATTATACTTTTATTTCAAAACTTCACCTCCTTTATTTTCTTAAAAGGTTTAAATTTCTGGATTTCAGCTTACTTGAATTCTGCTATGCCTATAGACGTTGCGTGATTCAAGTGCTGGTCATGAGCTAATATTTCGGGTCGTGACAGGAGTGTTTCGAAGTCATAGTTTTAACGTCGTTTAAAGTTTTAAGTTGTGATATATGTGTTTGGAAACGTCGACTAATTGCTATACGTCGATTAGTCGGGGTTGCAGATATATGTGTTGCTGTTCTTGTTGGTTTGTGTATATGAACTTATTGGATCGTCGTGGATGAATAGTCGGGGATGTGAGATGAGGGTTTTTCATTCTTTCATTCGATGTAAAATATGTAAAGTGATGTAATATTCTTTTATGGGGCACATCCGGGTTGAGGTTGTAGCCACCGTTGTATTATTTTCTTTTATTGTTTTCTACTCCTAGGATAGACCCAAGGTGGGGTGCACAAACTACCAGATACTTTGAAGTGCCGAGTGGCCTACTCACTTTGATGAGAGAGGTTGCTTCACTTCGGGTATTTGGCGGGTAGTTTGCCGCACCCATAAGGGTGTGGGGTGGGGTTTGGCTATTCATCACGACCGTGGAATCCGTCTTTCGTTACAGGCTTAAACGAAACGCGGAATTCCTAGTTTATCTAATATGTTCATCTGTGATCTAGAAAGCCTATTATTGCGTCAGACGAATGCTTATTATATATATGCTATATAATAGACGTTGCTTATGTTTTTCATCCGGGCTAGTCCAGCCCCCGCTGTGGCGTTAGTTAAGCAACCTAACGGTGTTAGACGGGGCCCAGTGGCGAATGCGGATGGTATAAGTGGACGTAGTATTTTCGACTTTTTCTGTGATGATAGGTGTAAATGATGGGACTGCATTACATTAATACAAAGCAAACAAACCAAAGCTGAATCGTTGGAACAAATTTTTAAAACCACTCGGTTTTTTCAAAACAAGAGACTTTTAAATACGGAGCTTAAACCACTCCTTTTAAAAACTATCAGGTTCCTTTGATTATATCAAGTTCACTATGTTCACGGTTTCTCTAAAACCATTTGTAGCCCTCCGTCATTTCAGTTGAATATTCAGTAGTATTCAAGCTATGTATTTTGACCTTCGCCAAGGCATAGTGTTTGGTAGCTGCTGGGTATTCATCTGTAGCATAGATAGATGCGTTGGTTTGGGACAGTCGTACTACTATTTTGACCTTCGTCAAAGGTATGTACGGGTGGGTTCAAATTAACCTGGACAATGATGGGTAGAACTTGACATGTGACTTATGATATGTTGACCTTCGTCAAGGTCAAAAGAGCATGGGGCAAAAATCCATATCGGGAGTTTCTAAGGAAACTGAAACTTGCTAGTGCTGCATACCATTTAGAGTGTGATAATATTGGTAGGATTCCTTCAGGATTATCACACAATGATATTTGGATCGTGATCCTACTGTGAGTATCAGCTACTCCTCGGGAGATTCTTCACTTAACGATCAATGCTATAAACAAAGTAGGTGTCTAGAACAGTGTTAGCGGGGGTACGCCTCCAGGAAAAAGAGGTTATTTAATTATGGAACTTCGTGAAAGCGTCTTAAAAGCTCCTTCGAAGTACCGACACTAGCCTGGCCGAACGGTTAAGCAAGTATTGTACGATGAGATTAATCCTGACTGATTCTTCTTTTATGGTTTGAAGAAGGATTCGAGAAACAGTAGGAGCCATCCTGTTTAGATAAATTAAAAACCAATCTAAACTTGCAAGAGCATCATACTCAGTGTTTTCTTCTCTCTCTCCTAATTGCAGTGACCAGGTGACCAGATTAGGTTACAGTTAGATAATAAAATGACTGAGTTATACTATATTGACTGGCAAAGGTTTTTCCAGATGCCTATTACCTATGACAAGCTGGCCTACCTCATTACTACTTAAGCCCCCGCCGTCCCAGGTCCATTTTCCACCATCGCTGATGTTGATATCCGTAAGACAAGAGGAAAAGGAGTGTGAATGCCAAGTGCCTCGTGTTGGCCTCAGTTGATGGTGTATACCAGAGGCAGCATGAGAAGATGGACTTAGTTTCCATCTTCCTCCTTAACAAAGTATTATATGGAGAGTAATCTCGTATCGCAAGATATGAGATCTCGAAGGAATTGCTTCAAGCAAGGTTGGTTGTCGGGTCATCTGTAGGGGACACGTCCCTACAATGATCGGCTATATTAAACAGCTCACGGACCTGGAGACCACGTTGGAGAACGAGTCATGTACTTACTTGATTCTACAGTCCCTACCTTCTACTTACGCCCAGGTGAAGTAAGTTATACTTCTAGTTGAGGGCACCCTGAAGGAAACCAGGGAGACACCCGCTCTGCTTATTGGGGAATCTTCCTCTTCTGGATCCAAGTCGAAAGGCAAGGGTGAGAAGAATAAGACCTCCACAAAACCGATAGGCGGTGTCAGTAAGATAGAAAGACGGGCAGGGAAAAAGTTTCGAGCAAACAGTAGGGAAGGAGGGTTGTTCCTATTGTCACGGGAAATGGAATTGGCAGAAGGGATGTAGGGCTTAGAAAGCCAGAATCCAGGATCTGAAGCAGGTTGTGGTTTCGACTTCGGGTGTGTTTATGATTGAAAACAGTCTGTCAATTAACTCTACTTCCTGGGTACAAGATACCGGATCAGGATCTCATATTTGTAATTCATTACAGATTTTGAGAAACCGTAGAGTTATCAGGGTAGGTGATATGACTCTCAGGGTTGCTAACGGAAGGAGCGTGGACGCTGTATCCGTAGGGTATATCACCTAGGATTGACAAGTGGGCAGATATTGATTCTACGTAACTGTTTGTGTGCACCTAGTCTAGTTTGCAAGCGATATGGTCCACATCCACCTAAATCAAAGTCTGATTGGGTCAGGTACATGATTGATCTCAAAAATTATCTATTAACCGCAATAAGAACGGCGTCGCTTGGTAGCTAGCCGGTGAGTACGGGTCGGTCCACAGGGATTTTGTGTTTTCCTAATCGCGCTAACGAGTTAATTTCGATAGGTGTCGGATTGATTTAATAAATCTAAAAACTAAATTATTCTATACTAAGATTAATCTACATCTAAGTCTTGCTAGGGTTAGGTCTAGGTTAACTTTGGAAAGTCAATAAATCTCACCGCTTTCTATACCCACATGTAGATCTAATTAAGTGTTATGGTAATTATTAATAAAAGGGATTAGAACTATTTGGAAAGATGTTTCTTCCTCTAGCTTCTTGTCCTTCCTTTAGAAATCCTTACCCTAACCTCCATGGAAAACCATCACAACCGGGCCTTTATACTACGGTATCACCGCTACCTCGATGGATAGGATGCCGTAGGGAGCGGTATGTGCATGTATGCATGAAGTCCTATGAAAATATATGACGGGTAAGAAAGGGGATGAGAGATCTTTGTCTCTCAAACCTTCCCCAGATCTAACCCTAACAAGCGAGGAGACTACTCACTCATTAGGGAATTTAAAAATATTTATCTAAGACAGAGAATGAAAATTACCTAGGGCAAGAATTGAAATCTAAACTAGGGCAATTAAATAAATATACTTAGTTTACAGAAGGTTCTTTCCAAACATTTACACAGGGTTGTCAGATCTGAATAGATGATATGAAAAGAGGTATCGATGCTCTCCAAAAGATTTCTAAATTTTATTCATAAAAAGAGGCATGAGGGAGGCATGAAAAGAATACAATGATTTGGGCTTCTATTTATAAGACATAGAAACCCTAGGTTACAATTGATTTGCACGTCTGCATTTACCAAAATACCCCTAGGAAGACCTATTCAGAGCCGCCTCAAAAACATGGTAAAAAAGTTTTTTCTCCTGATCGCGCTACCCTGCCGCGGAACCGCGGCACTCGGCTTGGTTTGGCCGTGGTTCTGCGGCCAAAAGGAAGTGTTGGGCTATCATATTTCTGGTGTTGGCCCTTCATGACTTGTACATCCTGTTTATGTAGGTCTTTTCTCAGATTGGCTTCTAGTTCTCTTCCAGATCTTTCTATTGAACATTGTAGTGGACTTGTCACGACCCGTCCCCTATACAGAGAGTATTGTCCGCTCTGACCGAAGCCGCACGGTTTTGTCCTTCGGAGTGAATCGGACCCGACCAGGGGCCACTTCCCAGGAGGTCACCCATCCCAGGACTTCCCTGGCCCGAGCACGCTTAACTACGGAGTTCTTCAAACTCCGGAGTTCCGATTCATCCAAAAGGCGCCTCTGTATTGAAGAAGGGTATAATTCCATTTATAGTTCAGATCGTGCCCTCTTTCGGAATGAAATTCGATACTCCCCATTGTTCTATAGTGGTTCCCCGTGTGTATCCGTATCGGTTACATCCCCACCTCGATACCGGATAACACCTCACTTCTTCACGGGGTAGGTGGTATTCAGCCCCAACTCCACCTGGGGCATTACATCCCCCCCCACTTAGAACAATGGTTCGTCCTCGAACCACAGACCTACTTTTGAGGGACCGGCTCATTGTAACGTTTTGAAAATCGTTTCGGTGAAATTTCGAAAAAAAGGTAAAATAAGGGGGTTTTCGGTAAAAAGTCAAAATACAAATATCTTTGTTATAAAATTAAATATACATATTCTAGCTATGTAATTGCTAGTATTTGGTGTTTATTGACCCACTGGTGAAATTTCAAATTTTCTGAAAATTTTTCCGAAATTAATTATTTTAATATTATTTTAAGCCGTCACTAATACATTTAATTAGGGAAAATTACAAATTGGAAAGAGTTGAAACAAATTTTGTGCATCATAACACATTAAATAAAATTTTATCATGTGGTTTTTGAAATGAAATGGTTTGCTAAAACAGTTTAGAAAATATCGAAGAAAAAGGCTTTTTTCGGTGAAATTAGTGTTAATGGAAGTGGGGTATAACATTTATCTTTTCTTTTCTCACCGAAACAAAACCCACACCCACTCCCCCATAGCTCTGGCCAGCCCCTTGACAGGCCACCATTCTTGGGCCTCTCATCTCACAAGAAAAAAAATAAAACAAAGAAAAGAAAAGAAAAAGAAGTGTAGAAGTAAGGTAGACTTTGACTTTTCAACACTTTCTCCACCTCACTCTCTCTCCTCCCTCACCCCCCTCCAATTTCTGGCCGAGCCTCCCATTTCATGCACCAACAACAGCCCCTCTTTCTCCCTCTCTCATTTTGCATCAAAATTTCATCAAAATACCTCAAAAATCAAGCTAAAATCCAAATCCGACTCCTACCCATTTTCTCTCATCTCCTTTAGCATGGATCTTGGTGCAAGGATTTCAAATTGGAGGTCTAGATCTCAAGTTTCATCCATGGTTCATGAGGTATAAATCTTGGCCTTTTGTTTAAATTGTTGCTAAATACTTTAGTCTAGCCTAATTATACGTTTAATTATGGTTTAATTTAAAAATGTGGGTTTTCAAGAGAAGGTTTAGATTAGGGTTTTGTTGTTGATTTGTGTTGTGATATATTGTGAATAGTTTAGTGATGTGATTAATATCTTAAGTTTTGTAGAAAGCTAAATCTAGTTGTTAATTACAAACCATTACTTATAAAATGTCCTAATTAAGTTATTTTGCTAACTAGGGTTTTTGGAAAATTGTTAAATGCTTTAGATTAAAATATAATTATGGTTTCATGTCATTATTAATATTATAATGAGTGGTTTAATGACTTTGGATCATGCAAAACTAAGCTTAATTGATGAATTGTGAATTTTGCTTTAAAAGGTGTTAAAAATTGATATTTTTGCAAACTAGGATTTTGGAAATTATGCAAATTTATGAGATTAAATTATGGAAATGGTTTTTATGACTTATTTAAGATGTTTAATAAGTATTATGGACATTAGATTTGTTTAAACGTCGAATTTTGTACTAAAACGTGTAATTTGTGCTTGCTAGATTTTCGGAAAAATGGCTTTTAAAGTGAATTTATGGTTTTTGTGAATTTTAAGCTATTTTATATTATAATTAGTGCATGTGATTGTATAAATGAGTGTGTTTAGGTTTTTCTCAATGGTTTGGCGTTTGTACGTCGACGTCGAGGGTTTTTGGGTTGATTTGTGAAAGCAACCATAGGTTTTGACCTATGTGTGTTTCGTGTGTCGTTTTGGTCATGAGTCGGATTATAATGCGATACGGTGCGTTATGATATGTAGGTACCCATGTGGACTTCGAGACGACAAGCAAGCGTGTGGCGACGTCGGCACCGGCGAGCGAGGACCAGGTGAGTTGATTTATATCTACCGGGAGAAGTCGGGTGGATGACGTATAGCACCCCCGCAGTTCGTGGTGATGTATACGAATACGTATACACACATATATATATTGTTTATATATTGTTTGAGTTATTGATGATAAATATGGATATTTGGTGTTCTTGGATGATTGAGTGTCGCGAAACCCTAGAGTAGCGGTCGCACCACACTTGCACACACCCACCCATACTTGCATACTTTCTTCTTTCTTTTGTGCTCATGCGGGAATATATAGTTATGTGTTCACATAGGTATGGGACTATGTGTTCACATACGGATTTGAGAATGATACTTCGGATTGAGATGAGTCGATGAGATTTGTGTTGAGATTGTGATATCGGTGATATGGCAGGATTCGTACTTGAGGTACGTCCTGGTGTTATAACGGATCTTGGGGCGACGATACGGGTGAATAGTGTTATAAATAATGTGGTCGACATGTGATCGTGATATGAGATATGATATGCTAGGATATTGATCCTAGGTTGTATTGGGCGATGTATACCCCTTGATGATGATATGTGCTGATGATATGTGCTGATGATATCAGTTTATACGAGACTGTCGATCAGTAGCCAGATCATGACTATATTGATGATATCAGTATTGTACTAGACCTAGGTCAGTACCTTAGACTATGATCTTTGATAAAGAGGATACCGGATGAATAATGTGATGAATATGATATTGACCCGTACCCAGATTTGGGGATGTCGTACGACGGATTTACGTACGAGCTATATTTTGATGATTGATCCGCACTCTTGACTTGGGATGTCCGATTTTAGATATGGTATCGGATATGATATTATTGAGGCGGGATCACCGACTAATATATATACAGGTATGTATATGTATCGACTCAGATGTTAGGAGGTTTCCTTACCTATAGTCCAGCTTGTTAGCTTAGCCCTTTAGTTTAGTTTAGTTGTTAGATTAGATTCGATTCTTACCTATTTCAAAAAAACTAACGAATCGGGGGCATTTTAAAAGACAGCCCAAGGGATCCTACGGATATTTCAAAAGACGTATCTTTTCATAAAAACACCGTAGCCCCTATTTTCAAAACCCCACGATTCGTGTTATTTTCAAAAGGCACCATTGTAGGACTTATATTAGGTTAATGCAGATTAGTTATCGTTGCGTCTAGTGTTCAGCTCCCGCTCATTATTGTGGTTCGCTCCGCATCGCATGCTTATATTATGCTTCATATTCTACTGTTGATATCTTGTGGTTAGGACACCAGCACCATTACCGATGATGCGTATGTACCACGTACACTTACTTGTCGGCTCACACACACTTTCATCGGTAATTGCCATGTCACGTACACCTTAGAAAATATTATTGCTTGACATAGCCTGTTAGCTAATAGTTTAGACATGATATTAGTGTACTTGCCTTATATGTTAGTTTAGACATTGTAGTTATTACCTGCTACTTCATGCATACTGTTATTCATTGTTATGCCGCATTCATGGATTCTCATGCATATATTCACTTTTTACGTGCTATTGAGGTTTTGGATTCGGATTTCCATGAGATTTTCTGGATTTGGGGAAAACCGCAAAACATATACAAACTTCTTCTTTCTCTTTTTAAATGAAAAGCACGGTTTTTCCCATGATGTATGAGTCGTCCACCATGAGTTTGCTGATGGATTTCGAGACCCGATTCGAGGAGTTGGATGAACCGTTTCGGGTACATGGTGGGCCCGGTACGGTACCCCGGGGCGAGAAGGCCGTGTTGTTGGCAGGGGAGCACTACCAACCGGTGATATTACCCGACGCGTCGGACATCCGGAGGATACCGTCGTGGTCTTGAGATGGATAGTAGGGGCCAGTCTGGACTGACGGCGCCCTAGACATTGAGATTGAGACATTGAGATTTCGAGATATTGAGGTACTGAGATTTGATGATACAGGCCAGTCCGGATAGCCGGAGCCTGAGGTTTTGAGACATTGGGATTTATGTTTTGTGTCGATGCTAGACACTGTTGATGATTATTTCATTTATGATACCTCATTTTAAAAATACAAAGGAAATCTCACTAATTTATGAAAACAGTTTCTTCATTTACATGTATTCTGTTTTCATGCATTCATACCTCATTCATATGATATATTGCTACCTGAGACACTGACACGGGCACATGACATCACACTCGGGTTAGATATTACCCTAGCCATTGTTATAGGCTGCATGTTATATATATATATATTTGAGGATATATTATGATCATTGACCTATGATTGCGTTATTTATGCGATTTCTGTGCGTAGATGTTTTTCTACTCACGAGTTGGCAACTCAACCCCGTTGTGCCACAGTTCTTGCAGGTTTCGCCGTACAGGTTCCATTACGGCTTTGCTGGCATTATTTCCATTTCCGGGTGACTTGCTAGTAGGTGGGTTTATTTGTATCGTACCCATCATTACATCTTGTATATTATTATTCAGTTGTATCTAGAAGTTCCATCAACCAAACATGCATTTATTTTTGAGATAGAGACCAGTGATGTTATTCTTTCGACCTTAGAGTCGCGCGTTTTTTTTTCTTGTGGTTTTGAGTTTCCTTTTGAGTTTTTGATCCTCGCCGTTGGCGTTGTATATTGTATTGCTTGTGTGGTTGTGACCGTCGATTGACGAAGAGCTAGCTCCCGCTTGGGGATGCCTTTTATTGATTTCGTATACTATTCATGTTGTATCCCGTTTGGGGGC
This sequence comes from Agapanthus africanus, assembly GCA_030015575.1. Taxonomy (NCBI): domain Eukaryota; kingdom Viridiplantae; phylum Streptophyta; class Magnoliopsida; order Asparagales; family Amaryllidaceae; genus Agapanthus; species Agapanthus africanus. Next base: position 395,036,649 of record CM057345.1, on the reverse strand, counting down.
CAGTATTTACAAAGGAGACTCTGCCGAAATTTTCAGGAAATATTTGATATTTTTAAAAACGCATAATTCGGCTTATGCTATTAAAACTACTTGTTTTAAATTGGTTTTCCTTCACTCTACTACTTTTCTTGGTTTGGATTTCTGGATTTTCGGCTTACATAGATTACGTACGCCTCGAGACGTTCGTAGTTTAAGTGCCGGTCATGTTCCGTACTTTCGGGACATGACAGGACTTTTACTGTTTTTTCGTGTCGCTGCCTTTATACTCGGTGAACTGTTGTTCATTGTTCCTCAAAATATAGGCGCGATCAAGATTTCACCATTTATCATTCGTAGTCTCACTTTTTCATTGTCTTTTCATTGTTTTCACTGTTTTAGATCCAAGAACCTGTAACCTGTAACATGTAGCAGACATGCGTCAAAAGCACCTGTTTATTTTTAAAACGAATAAGAATGGGGAATATAATAAGGAAATATTATGGTATGAACAAATACCCCCAAACTTATCTTTTGCTCGTCCTCGAGCAAACTTATTTTTTTATTCTGGACAAAATCCTAACCGCACTTTCGCAGGGAAACGCGATTGCACTGAGCACGTGCAATAAGCCGTTAAACATCTCGGTGTTACTAATAGGAGGAATGTTGTCTCCGGAGGGTTTTCAGCGGATTACACCCACAAAATCCTATCAATTTGGCTTTTACGATTTTAATTCTTCACCTAGGTTTTCTAACAAGGAATTCTATTATCGTCGACTCGTAAATTATCCACCCATATTCTTCACACTTCCTTATCATTTAACTTAATATTATATATATTCTGCAGACAGACTTAGCTTTCGGCATCTCTTAAGTTTTCCTTCTAGGGTTTCATCTCCACTTAGGAATTTTTATCAACTCTACTAAAGATACAAGTTCTATTCTTCACTCCTTTCTCTAATCTAAAATCTAATCACATATCCCCACGTGTGTGTATAAATCACCCCTACACTTGGAAATTCAAATCAAGCAATCATATCCTTGTCCGTTGTCCAAAGTACTTATTAGTAGGTGAATTTTTAATTGAATTTTGCTTACACATCCTTCATGCGACCGTTAACCAACAACCGATTACAAGATGTGTTTGCACATTAAAGCGTACTTCCTAGTCTTGCAACACCCAAGGCTTTTAGCAGTGACTCCCAAACCAGTTGGTCTAAGGCACTAGGTGATGAAGCACCCTCGCTAAATATTTTTCTATTTTTGCAGCCTTAAGTAATCACAAAAACCAGTGTTCATTTTTTTCTTTTATTCACAGTTGTATTTTTTTTTTCATTTTTCATCGTACTAAGGACTTTAGACAAGAGCATTTCAAGGTCTCTTCTACTATTCCAAGTTTCAAGGTGCGTGATTGTGCAAATTGTAGGGTATATATTTTCAGAATCTAGACTTAAGCTAGGAGTTATTTTTCAAACTTATACTCTAATAAAAATATCAATACTTTTCCTTCGTTTCGACTTAGCCCAAGAAGTGAACTCAAAATTTGCCTATTTCTAAATAAACTACAAAGACATATACTTTCTACCGCTAAACTTTAAGGAAGCTTATCTTTAGGGTTTTTAATTTACTACGACTAAGATCTAGTTGTTCCTAGCTAATTAACCTATCTGTCAAACTCTAGTCAAATAAGCTAAAATTGAATACAATAATTTTTATAATTTTTCAAAATTTTTCAATTTTTATGGGTTTTCAAATAAATATGCAAATGCAAAAATATACATATGATTGCGAAGGAAAAGACGTACCGAGCATACCCCCAAACTTAAACTTGACAGTGTCCTTACTGTCATGCTACACCACGAAGGTCAAAATGTCGGCACTCCCCTGTTTATTTATTTATATTAATTTTTTTTAATTTTTTTTATTGTTAAGAGAAAAACAAAAATATATATACAGAAAGGTTCCCCCCAAACTAAACAAGGTCTTACACAGACCAAAAGTTAGCACCAACCATTCAAAAATTCTATCATGGTAATGGTAGAGTGTAGGGTTCCTAGGCACACACTAGAGGTCTTACAAGGCATCAAGCATGCCAAATTCAAATTTTTTCATGTGCCTACAAACCCTAATACGGATCGTTAACTAGAGTTTAGGCGAAACAAGATGCAAGTAAACAACTTTACTCTAAAGTGAATGGAAATACAACCTTTGTAGATCCGGTCTTCCACTTCCTTAGCTCCGTGATGATGTCCCTCCGCTGCGATCATCGGATCCTGGACTCTCGCGGTGGTTTCATCGAAGAAATGATCGGGCTAGGTCGATGACTTCGATGCCGAAGATGATCTACGTCGAGGCGACTCTGACTCGAGCTCCAACTTCACCAAGTCATGAAAATTGTGAAGAAAACACCCTATACTACATGGCAAGTGGTAGAGGATGAAGAAATAGGAAGTGGGTTCACTTTGGATTTGGATTTCTCACTTGGATTCATTACTTGAAATTTTGTAGCAAAGCTTTTCTTACTTCTCTTCATGAAGAAGATGAAGAAGAAGAAAAATGAATAATCATTTAAAATAAAAATCCAAGTGAATACTTATCATAATGCAACCATGGTTAAGTGTAGAGAATAAACTAGGGTTAGGTGAATGGTTAGGTTAGGCAAAAGAAACAAAAATGGTTGAACATTTCAAAGCTTCATGAAGCTTCAAAGTAAAGAAAAAGCAAGCAACCATTTCTTTTTCCTTTGCCAAAAAGAATAAAGAGAATAAATAAATAAGTAAATAAAAACCCTAACCATTAACATAACCATGGTTTAATCATACACACCCAAGTTTGCATGTATCATCAAACATGACACAAACTGGTGCACAAAACTATATCATATATACAATGTGCACATCAAGTGAGAAAATCCATCTTAAGTGAACAAATACTAGTTAATGTAAAGTAATATATCAAATATATAATTATACATTAAATCATTAAATCAACACTTGATTTAATGATCCGGTCATATCGCATATGACCGACTAATATCTAATGTATCGGCTTATCGAATCAATCCTTGATTCGATAACTAGGTTATATCGCATACAACCAATCGATACATTCATCGCGAGAATAGAATACGGTATCACATACACGCATTATTCTCGGTCCCGCACATATCTCATATGCGCTCCTATTTCGTTTCGCTTGAGCCAGGAAACCTCTGTGTAGGACTCTAAAGACTCGTCAACACGCCGGCAACAGGTGATGATCATATCAAACACCCACAAGCCGCAAGCGGTCTGCTAAACGTAACGGGCACCCGGGTATTGAGCGATCAGAAGATCATCAAGCAAGCCCGCTCACACTCCTGTGAATCCAACCAGTAACATTTACCGTACAGTTCGGTCTGTTCGTCTGATATGTCGCATATCTCACTTAGGGGTGGTAAATGTCAGACCCCAGTAGCTCGATAAGTCGTGTCGATATGAGGTCTATAACAGTTTGAGAAACTACTGGTAACACTTACCAGTAAATCTCAGCAACCCTGGCCAGGGATTTCCGGTTATAGCCAATTGAACACAGCGCAACATCAACTCCCTATACCGGGAGAGACGAATCCCCTCCTATCGCTCATTGCCTCCATGTGATTCGGGACTGTACCCAAAAACACCCGTTTTGCATGCCCTCTTGGATGTGGTAAGGTGGAAATCAAAGCACAGTGGGAACCACACAAGACTCTATGACGATCTCGGGTCAACAGACTAACCTGTACCAGTGTCACCAGAGAACTGCCATCCGACGTAAGGTATAATACCATCTGGGAGTTCTCGGCGAGTCCGTCCAGTGTACCCAGTCTCCACTGAGCACCCACACACCATCTCTGATGTCAAACACCAATGGATATGGGATCATCCATCGCCCATCTGTATGGGTCGAGAAGGTATACGCTAGTCTACTCTGGTATATCGATGCCCTGTCTCGATACACCCACGACTAGGGACCTTGAAGGATGTACTTATGGACTACCATGTCCCCACTAGTATGATCCGCATCATGGTCCAGGTAGTCAAGTACTCATCCTAAGGGCTTTACCAACATGTAACAAAGAGACAATCAGTGTACACGTTAAGGTAAAGAGCAACCAGATAGCATACTATCATGTCGAGCAAGAAAGTCCTCCCTATATATGTCCAAGCATCCACTACAATATACATCCTATGTATAGTAATGGCCTCTAGGGCATACATATAACCATCAATCTCCCACTTGCACTAGGTCCATCTGATAGCAGTGGTTGTAGTATCTCATACTCAACCATCCTATGAAAGTCTCTCTCTGGGAAAAGGCCTTTGTGAGTGGATCCGCCGTGTTGTCCTCTGAGTCTGCTCTCCTAACCTCAATCCCTTGGAGATCAACCATCTCCATGATCCGGTGACACTGCCTCAGAATATGTCTAGATCGCTGATAGGACGGACGTTCCTAGGCTTAAGCCATAACTCTATTGTCTCACAATGGTAGGAACGAAGTTCATCTCATGAACTAATATACATCCAGACTGCCTCTTTGGTAGCATCTTAAGTAGCGATGTATCCAGCCTTTATCGTCTAGTATGCCACGGTATCTAGCTTGGAACTCTTCCAACATACCGTCCCTTCACTGAGGGTAAAGACAATGCCTGTGACTGACATTCAGTCGTCCTTATCACCCTGGAACTTTTCCAGTGATTCTCCCCAGGATCGATTGATACCATGTCACTACAACTAGTGAGAATCCTAACATCCATTTAGATCTATCTCATAGATCCAAAACCCAGAATTTAGTAGGTATCACTTTGATCCTATATGGAGAATCATTGTGATAAGCAGAGATTGACCGAGCGCAGCATAGGAAACTTATTTCTTATCAAGAGTATGTCATCCACGTACTCTATGAGGATCACCTCCATACTCTCTACTACTTTTTTGTATATACAAGGTTCATCTACCATTTTGATGATGTCAAACTTTTTGACTAACTCATCAAAACAGATGTTCCAACTCTGCGATGCCTGTTTTATCACATAAAACATCTCACAGACGTTTCCGCTGCTCCCACTGTCTACGAGGCCCTCTGGCTGTGTACTTACAGACGCTCTCTTCTAAAACATCATTTTAGAAAAGCAGTCATGACACCCAACCGCCAGATATCGTAGTCATGGTATGTAGCCATGGTAAGTAGGATCTGGATGGACTTAAGCATAGCTACTTGAAAAGGTTTCATCATTATCCACGCCTGGTCGATGACGAAAAACTTTAACAAGTCTAGCTTCGAAAGTCTCAACTTTTCCATCTACACCAAGTAATCTTCTCAAGATATACTTGCTCCTGATGGGAATTTAACCCTTCAGATATAGCAACCAAAGTCCATACTTTGTTGGTGTACATGGATTCTATCTCAGATCGCTAAGCATCCAGCCATTCTTACAGAGTCCCACTCATGATGGCCAGCTCGAAACTAGTTGGGCCATCATCTCATGATGCAATCTTTGCTCCCACTTTCATAGAGAAACAGAAGTATCTCTCAGGTGGGTGAGAAACCTACTAGATCGGCGGAGAGGCTGAGGTTCGTTGGTAACTATTGAATCATTTAGTTTTATCAAATCATCTGCTGTAGTTTGTATAGCTGGAACCTTTCCAGTTCTACATTACAGACCTTGCCTCGAGCTTGTCCGGATTTTGCTTTTAGACATAGGCCGGTCAACCCCAAATCTTAACTAGCTTAAGACATGGGCTCTTCCCATACCATATCTCATATGGAGTGGTAGGCATGTGATCTGATTCGAACCTAATTCAATAGGTATGTAGCTTCTCAAGTGCATAACCCCAAAAAGGAAACAGTTACTCAGTAGTACTCATCATAGAGCGCACCATATCTAATATGGTGCGATTGCTCCGCCCTGATACACCGTTGTGCTGTGGTGTATTCAGAGGAGTAACACCGAGAGAGAATCTCATTCTCCTTTAGAATAGTCCGGGAATTCCGTGCTCAAGCATTCTTCTCCCTGATCGCATTATAGGACATAATACTTATACCCGTTTTGGTTCTCTACTTCTAACTTATATTTTGTGAATATCTCAAAATCTTCGGACTTATGTTTCAACAGGAACATATGGCTGAATCTTGAGAGATCATCAGAGAATGTAATGAAGTACAAAGAACCGGTCTTGGCTTGTGTAGACAGGGGACCTTCATACATCAACATGTATCATCCCAAGAGTTTACTAACTCTTTCTCTGCTTCTAATAAACAGAGCCGTGGTCATCTTATCTTTGTGACATGACCGGCAAGTTTTCACAAGATGTAAATTCAAACAGATTTAAATATGCATCTAAATGTAACTTCAGCCAGTCTGGTCGTATTGATATGACCTAGTCTACAATACCTCAAGAAGGATTCGTTCATTTCTGAACTCTTCCTCTTGTGTGTTCTGTATACTAAGAACTGTAGTTTGATTTAGAACGTCAATTCTTTTAGATAACGTGCCTGAACCGATCAACTTTTGATATAGGAAATATTCAAAACATTATCCAACAATACAAAATTATATCCTTTCTTTACGAATAAAGAGACTGATATGATGTTGTATATCAGGTTCGGTATCTAATAACATTTGTTCAGAATTAATGTATTTGTAATACAGGGTGACAGTGACCAACAGACTTGGCTGCAACGCTTGCACCGTTTTCTGCCTCATGAAACTTATCACCCGTTCTCAGTTCTCTACCTTTCTGTAGCCCTATGTAACAGATTACATATCTGGGATCCTGATCCGGTATCAAATACCCAGGACGTAGAAGATACAGAGAAACAGTTCTTTGTAATGAACACACCCGAAGATGATGCCTCAACATGCACTTTCTTCGTTTGGGCGGCACGGGAAATCTGGTATTCCCCAATTCCTGCTCGGTCTTATAACAATTATAAGTTGGAGCGGGACCAACGTTCCCCAGCTCAGTATAACAAGCGGGTTCGGTCAATTCATCTGTATTATTATCTTGATTAAGGCGTGATATGGTCGCTACCTGGAAAGAGAGAGAAGAAAACACTCAGCGTGCGCTCTAGCAAGAATAGATTGGTTATTATTTTATCTAATCAGGATGGCTCCCACTGTTTTTATCAAATCTTCCTTCAAACCCTAAAAGGAAAGACTAGCCAGGATTAATTACACGCTACAAGTTCGCCAATCTTTCAGCCAGGCCAGTGTCGGTACTTTGAGGGAGGTCCCCCGTGCTTTCGCACGAACCTAATTAATGTAAACCTCGTTTTCCCAGAGGCGTAACCCCGTTGACACCTTTCTAGACACCTACTTGATCGGCTAATTGTAATGTGTAAAACTCTCCCAGGAGTAACTCTTACTCGCAGCGGGTATCGGGATCCAACTATCTCATAGAAGGTATGCAATCTCATTGCAAATTTCAACACTTGAAATTCCCGATAATATTTTGCCCCTAGCGTGCTATGACCTTGACGCATGCCAAACAACCCATAGTCCGCTAGTCAAGTTCAACCCGTACATTTCTTGATTGAATTAAACCCACCCGCACAACCCTTGACTCATGCCAAACTACCGCAGTACGAATACTAAATAGCACTTATCTGAAATGACGGAGGGCTACGACAGGTTTTTCTGAAAACCTATTGCGTAATGAACTTGATATCGTTGTAGGATCGAATGAATTTTGAAATGGAGTGTTTTTTAGGCTTTTCTAGTTTTGCTAAAGGGGTCACTCCCGGTGAAGGGATCGTCGGCCCTTTCCTCGTCGAATGAGGTGCGGGATATATCATATATATCGCCGTGCAAAGCAGAAACTATAGAAGCTATCAAAAGACAAACCGAGTGTGTAGCATCTGCCAGTCATTGCTAAAGGGGTCACTCCCAGTGAAGGGATCGTCGGCCCTTTCCTCATCGAATAAGGTGCAGGATATATCATATATACCGCTGCGCAAAGCAAGAACTGTAGCTACCTGTTTTATTTTTGAAATTCGATTCTACAACATCTTAGGTTTCTTTTATTTCATTAATCACATTAATGAAGTCCCATCATTTAAGTACCTAAACATCACAGATAAATACGACGTACACTTATGCCATCCGCATTCGCCTCGATGTCCCCTCGTGCACCGTTAGGTTGGGTAACTAACGGCAGAGCGGGGCAGGGCTAGCGCGGGTGTAAAACATAAGTAACGTCTATATAATATATCATATATACTATATACAGTATTTATCACAGAACATATCACATGATCACATCATAGATATCACAGCAGAAGAAACATATGAAATATTCGATATACTAGGACGTCCGTGTTTTCAATACGAGCCAGTATAAAACACGGATTCCACGGTCATGATGAATAGCCAAACCCACACCCCTAGACCCCTACGAGAACGGCAAGCAACCCTACCAATTCTGGAGTTAGGAGACCCGGACTCGACTCCTCGAGTTGGTCTCCTACTGGACTCCAGAACCCGGTTAGTTGTGCCCTCCTCCTTGGGTCTATTCTAGTGCGGAAAAGTAAATAATATACAAAAGGTGACATCTTCCACAACCTGGAAGTGCCCCAATAAAAGAATATTACATACAAGTTTTTACATGAATGAAAATGAAAAACACTCATCTCACATAAAAAACCCCGGGCTATTCAAACACGACGATCCAATATAACATATCCAGCAACACATAATATCACATGTCATCAACGTAAGTAAATATGCGCATCCCAATTGTCGTTGATATATAGCAACGAAACCGGCGATATCACATATGATACTTACGGTCCCAGAAAAGAAAGTGTAAAACTACAACAGTTGGAATCCGCAAACTCTTTAGACATCGCATGCCTAACCAAATGAATTCCTTAGACATCGCATGCCTAACAATTATAAACCCCGCATTTTAGTCTCATTATCGAAAACACTTTTCAATATCAGGTCGGGCAATTCAACAACATTCCCGACATTCTGATCGAATGCTCGTCGCAAACTTCAGTAGACGGCTGCACCCCCGATGCCGCCGACGAAGTGCACCAAGGCGGAACACCGCTGCCGCGAGCACCCGAACGGACGTTTTCGGCGACGGGGTTCTCCTACAGTCACTTGGTCGGGGCTAAGGGATGTGGATGTCGATTAAGTTTATCCGGCGAGTATCCGCGTACGCTACGTGATTGCGACGGACTTTTGATCACATCAAAATTCCGTGGCAACCGATCAGGTGAGACTAAACTGCTATGTTTATAACATCCAAATCAGTTATCTCATAACTACTTGTGGATTCCAAATATTGTATCATATTCCGGATAAATAGAAAATGTTAAACTTTCCGATCGAACATTCAAACACCCAAGTTTTCCCAAAATAGCTCAACACATGAAATAAGTTTAAAAACATTCACTTCGTGCCTCAGTACCAACGGTCCAGCCGTAGAAGGGTCAAGCCAATGCCTCACATGTGGCACGCCGTACTACCCCAAACCCTAAGGTTCAAAGGGCAGTTCAAAACGGTCACATAATCGAGTTAAGGTTTGTTGTCTTCTAGAGGGTCCATCGCGTTACTTGCACTACTTCGAACGTTCTTAAACTACGGAAAGATCCAACAGTTGGAAATTTCCCGGCAGGGGAAAAATTAGGTATTTATATCCGGTCGAACCTTTTAACATATTCTAAATATCCGGAAAACATTACGAAATTAAAAATTCCGATCGAAACAACGACTACAAAATAAACCCTAAAATACTCAACACTTGAGTCAGATAAAAATACCCATAAAATATCAGGGAATTAAAAAGAAACATTACTGTGCAAATTTAAGAGGGTGACGTCACAAAATGGCGGCGGAACCGCCGCACGAGCCATGCTCGTGCCGCGGTTCCGCGGTGTTTGAGCTCCAAACAGTGTCGATTTTGCACAGTAATTCTTACAATTTCCTGCCGATTTTTTTAGGCATTTTTAATTCGGAAAAAACCCAGATTTTAAAAATGGACCAGAGAGGGGTGTATTTCGTCGTATTTGGGTTCGATCGGGGTTTTAGCTTCGTTAACGCATCGCCTAAGGCTCTAGCTAGGCTCTGATACCACTGTAGGGTTCCTAGGCACACACTAGAGGTCTCATAAGGCATCAAGCATGCCAAATTCAAATTTTTTCATATGCCTACAAACCTTAATACGGATCGTTAACTAGAGTTTAGGCGAAACAAGATGCAAGTAAACAACTTTACTCTAAAGTGAAAGGAAATACTGTAAGTCCGTGTTGCCCATCCCGGTGCTTACGGGAGGCGGAAAACATAATAAAAAACGGATTTTTAATGACTTAGGCAACATGGACTTTGCTTGGGAGGATCTTTGCTAAACGAAAACTAGCTAAAGCAAACTAACAACTAACTAAGTTGTAGAAAGGTTATACCTTGAGCTCGAACTCCTTCTCTCCTTGCTCGTCGGAATGGTAGAAAGGCCTCACCTTGCTTGTCTTCTTCCGTCAAAGAAAGATCCACTTGAAAGCCACCACCTTTAGCTTCAACTCCAAGCTAGGAGTAACTAGAGTGCAAGAAATGCTAAGACTTGAACCCTAGAAGAGAGTAGAGAGGATCAAGTGAAGGTTTTTCTCAAGCTTTTTGTTTCTCAACACATGAGAGGGAGAGAGCTTGAGGGAGAGGATGAACAAGAGAGAGAAATGATATGAGAGAATGAGAAAATAATAGAGCTCTTCTCACTAATATGTGTAAATTAATTTAATTGAATAATTAGCTAGATAATTATCATGGTAAATCATGACATGACCATTATCATTTCAAATTGCAAAGATCAAAAAGCATCTTCCAAAAGAAATTATGATGGTCAAAGTGTCAACCTTGGTCAACAAGTCAAAGAAGTCAAAAGGTCAATAACCACAACCATGGATAATTATCAAACTAATTACTAATTAACAATAACACACACATAAATATTAGGGTTAATAAAATGACAATAGCCATTAACCCTAATCAAGGTCCTCTCCCTCAATCTCAAGCAACTGTGCATACGCACCCGCATTCGTGATCCGAGGAACACGAACATAATGAGAAAAACCAATCTCTAATCATATACTAGGATCCGGCTTAAACCAAAGCCCGCTAATATAAACTGTCCGGACAGCAAACGTGCACAAGTGCACGGATGCGAACGAACCCTGTCGCAAAACCATGCGACCTCTACTCGTTTTGCCTAAAGGCGAATAGCTCTCTGTGTGGGACTCTAAAGACTCGACACTACGCTGGCAGTGGGTTTAACCACAGACCGCAAGCGGCACTAGCTGTACGTAACGGTCCCCAGGTAGATGTCGATAAGAAGACTGACGAGGTGAACCCCATCTGCACTCCTACTGAGCCTGTATGTGACAATCTCCGTACAGTCCGGTCTGTTCGTCTGATACATCGCATGGCGGGCCTAGGGGGGCGGTGAACGTCAGTCCCCTAATAGCGGTACAAGTCGTGTCGGAGTGTAGCCCAGAACACCCTGAGATAACACTGGAAACCTACCAGTATATCTCGCTTGCCCTGGCCAGGGACTACTCGTGTAATGGCTCTCCTGGACACAGCGCGATGTCAACCCCCAATACCGGGAGAGACGAATCCTGTCTAACCGTCACTGCCTCCAAGTGCTTCGGGACTGCACCCAAAAACTACCTGTTTGCACAGCTCCTTTGAGCCGTGGTAGGGTAGTAATCAAAATGCAGTGGGAACACACTCGAGGCGAAGTGACAGTGTCAAGTCAGCGGACTAAGCTGTACTCATGTCACCTGGGAACTGATAACTGACGATAGGTATATTACCAACCAACAGTTCCCGACGAGTCCTGTCCAGTGTACTCGTAACCTAACGAGCACCCGCATACTATCCCAAGTACGACGTACTAACGGCTGTGGGACAGACCGTCTCCCACACTGGGATGAGAAGCGCATACGCTAGTCTACTCCGGAGTATCGATGCCCTGTCTCGATAGTCCAACGACCAGGGACCTGTATAAGGATGTGCTTATAGATTACCCAGCTCCCACGAGTGCGAGCGCCATCAAAACGCTGGTAATCAAGCAAAGATCCTAAGGGCTCTACTAATATGTATACCAGCAATATGCTAAAAGAAACACATGCACATATTAAAGCAGAGACAAACCAAGTAGCATACTACCATTTCGAGCAAGATTGTATATACAACTGTGAATATCCCAAGCTTCCATTAAGTAATATACAAACTAGTATGATACAGTAATGGCCTCTAGGGCATATACACTAACAATCTCCCACTTGCACTAAGGCCATGTACTGGCGTATCGAAGACCTATCATCTCGATCAGCCGCTCGAACTGAGTCTGGGGTAGGGCCTTCGTGAATGGATCTGCTGTGTTATCCTCTGATGCAACTCTTCGGACCTCGATCTCCTGGCGATCTACGATCTCCCTGATCAGGTGATACCGCCTTAAGATGTGTCTGGATTTCTGATGGGACCTGGGTTCCTTCGCTAAAGCTATAGCCCCGTTGTTGTCGCAATACAGAGGTATTGGGTCAACAATGGACGGAACCACCTGAAGTTCTTTCAAGAACTTCCTCATCTAGACAGCTTCTTTTGCGGCATCAGATGCAGCGATGTATTCCGCTTCCATAGTCGAGTCAGCAACGGTTTCCTGTTTGGAGCTCTTCCAACACACCGCCCCTCCATTGAGGGTAAAGACAAAACCCGACATGGACTTGGAATCATCCTTGTCACTCTGGAAGCTGGAGTCAGCAAAGGCCTCAACCAGCAGGTCTTTTCCGCCATACACCAAGAACATCTCCTTAGTCCTTCTCAGGTACTTGAGAATGTTCTTTACTGCTATCCAATGTTTCTCCCCAGGGTTTGACTGATACCTGCTTACCACACTCAGTGCATAAGCCACATCCGGTCTGGTACACAACATCGCATACATTATAGAGCCTACCGCAGAAGCGTAGGGTATAATAGACATGCGATCCCTCTCCAAATTAGTCTTGGGAGACATCTCTTTGGAGAGGGTGATCCCGTGACAAGCCGGTAGATTACCGCGCTTGGAATCTTCCATACTGAATCTCTTCAGTATGGTGTCGATGTACCTGGACTGCGAGAGTCCTAATATCCTCTTGGATCTGTCACGGTAGATCCGGATACCCAGAATGTAGGAGGCATCACCCAGGTCTTTCATGGAGAACCTGTGTGACAAGAACCCCTTGACAGATTGTAGCATAGGAATGTCATTTCCTATTAAGAGAATGTCATCCACGTATAAAACGAGGAATACTACAGTTCTCGCTACAAATCTACAATAGATGCATGGTTCATCTGGATTTTTGATAAAGCCAAATTCTTTGACCGTCTCATCAAAACAGATGTTCCAACTCCGCGATGCCTGCTTGAGTCCATAAATGGACTTGAGCAACTTGCACACCTTTCCGCTGCTCCCACCCTGAATGAAACCCTCTGGCTGGTCCATATAGACACACTCCTCTAAATGACCATTTAGAAAAGCTGTCTTTACGTCCATCTGCCAAATCTCATAATCGTGGAAAGCAGCGATGGCAAGAAGGATCCGAATGGATTTCAGCATAGCTACTGGAGAAAAGGTTTCGTCATAGTCCAAACCAGGTCGCTGACGAAAACCCTTTGCTACCAGTCTAGCTTTATAGGTCTCAACCTGTCCATCTACACCAATCTTCCTTTTGAAGATCCACTTGCATCCTACGGGTTTTACCCCGTCTGGAGCAATGTCCAACGTCCATACCTTGTTGGTGTACATGGACTCCATCTCGGTCCGCATTGCATCCAGCCATTTTACCGAGTCGACGCTCTGAATGGCTTGCTGGAAACTAGTAGGCTCATCACAATCCAGGATGCAGTCTTCTCTATCCCCGTCAATGAGAAAACCGTAGTATCTCTCGGGCGGATGAGACTGCCTACTACTCCTGCGGAGTGGCATAGGAATGTCCTGTTCTTTTGAACCTTCTGGTTCCACTAAACTTTCAGTAGTAGTTTGTGGTTCTGGAATTTCTTCCAGTTCTATTGCGCTCCCACTTATTTCTTTTTCTATGAACTGATGTTCTAGAAAGTGGGCATTGCGAGAAACAAGGACTTTTTGTTCCTCTGCGTAATAGAAAAGATACCCCCTGGAGTTCTTTGGGTATCCCACAAACTTGCACAGTACTGAGCGTGCCTCGAGCTTGTCCACATGCTGCTTTTTGACATAAGCTGGACATCCCCAAATCTTCAAGTATTGAAGATAGGGTTTCTTCCCACTCCATAACTCATATGGTGTGGTAGGCACAGTCTTAGTGGGAACACGGTTCAAAAGATATGCAGCTGTTTCTAGCGCATATCCCTAGAATGATCGCGGTAACTCAGCGTTACTCATCATGGACCGTACCATATCCAATAGGGTTCGGTTCCGTCTCTCCGATACACCGTTATGTTGCGGAGTGTATGGAGGAGTATGCTGAGAGAGAATTCCATTCTCTTTTAAGTAATTCAGGAATTCGGCACTTAAGTATTCTCCTCCTCGATCCGATCTTAGGATCTTGATACTTTTGCCTGTTTGTTTTTCTACTTCATTCTTATATTCCTGGAACTTATCAAAAGCTTCGGATTTATGCTTCATTAAGAAGACATGTCCGAATCTTGAGAAATCATCCGTAAAAGTTATGAAGTAAGAAAAACCGCTTCGCGCATGTATAGACATTGGACCGCACACGTCGCTGTGTACGAGTCCCAAGAGCTCGCTCGCTCTTTCTCCGTGTCCAGAAAACGGAGCCTTTGTCATCTTTCCTTTGAGACAGGATTGACAAGTTGCATACGATTGATATTCGAACGAATCTAAATATCCTTCAGTATGTAACTTAGTCAATCTTCTCTCGTTGATGTGACCCAGTCTACAATGCCATAAGAAAGTTTTATTAATTTCTGGAGACTTTCTTTTGTGTGATTTCTGGATATTGAAAATCTGTGGTTGGTTTAAAACGTATATACCGTTGTTCAATGTACCTGACCCAATCAACACTTGATTAAGGTGAATGTTCACTACATTACTTTACAAATGCAAATTCATAACCTTCTTTAGATAATAAAGATACAGAAATGATATTACAGGTTGCATTTGGTACATAATAACAACTACGCAAAACCAAAAAGTGTCCATCTGATAATCCCAGGTGATAGTCCCCCACGGCCTCAGCATCCATGCTAGCACCGTTCGCAACTCTGAGGGTCATGTCACCTGCCTTCAAAACTCTACGCTTTCTCAACGCCTGCAAAGAATTACAGATATGAGATCCTGATCCGGTATCCAATACCCAGGAATTAGAGTTTATTGATAGACAATTTTCAATAACATACACACCTGAAGCTGAAGCTGCAACTCGCTTCAAATCCTGTGTTCTGGCTTTCCAAGCCTTGCAATCTTGTTTCCAGTGACCACTTTTGTGACAATAGAAGCATTCTTCCTTCCCCACCAGCTTCCCCGCTACCTTTGTTGCTTTACCCTTTCCCTTCGTATCCACTTTACCGACACCGCCTCTTGGTTTGGCGGGGGCTTTCTTCTTCTTGCCCTTGGCTTTCGCCCTGGACCTAGAAGAGGAAGATCCTCCTACAAACAAAGTGGATGTCTCCCTACCCTTCTGTAGGGTGCCCTCAGCAGTCCTCAACATGTTCAGAAGTTCGGCAAGTTCAACCTCCTTTCCTTGCATGTTGAAGTTAAGAATGAACTGGGCGTAAGTGGAAGGAAGGGACTGGAGAATCAAATCGGTATAGAGTTCATTCTCCAACGTGGTCCCAAGGTCCGCGAGCTCCTCTATGTAGCCGATCATCTTAAGCACGTGGTCCGCTACCGATGATCCGACGGCCAACCTTGCCGAAAAGAGCTTCTTCGACACTTCGTATCTAGCGATACGAGACTGCTCTCCATACAGTTCTTTTGTATGGAGAAATATGGACTCTAGGTCCATATTCTCGTGCCTCCTCTGATGGTCGTTGTCCATCGAGGCTAGTACGAGGCATCTGGCCCTCGCGCAATCTATCTCCCATGTCTTACGGATATCAACATCCGCGACGCTGGAGGTGGGACCTGGGACAGGGGGAGCTTTGGTGGTAAGTATATACCCCAGCTTGTCATAAGTGATAGCCATCTTGACATTCCTGAGCCAATCTTTGTAGTTTGGCCCTGTCAATATGTTTTTATCTAATAGTAACTTAAGTCCGGTCATCTTGAATGGTCGCTGCAATTAGGAGAGAGAAAAGAAACACTTTAGCATGATGCTCTTGCAAGTTTAGAGTGGTTTTTAGTTTGTCTAAACTGGATGGCTCCCACTGTCTCTCGAATCCCTTCTCAAACCGTAAAGAAAAGGATTAGCCGGGATCATTCTCACCGTACAATACTTGCTTAACCGTTCAGCCAGGCCAGTGTCGGTACTTCGAGGGAGGTTTTCCAACGCTTTCGCGAAGTTCCTTAATTAAGTAACCTCTTTTCCCTGTGGGCGTAGCCCCGCTAACACCTTTCTAGGCACCTACTAGGTTTATAGCATTGATCGTTAAGTGAGAGTTTTCCCGAGGAGTAGCATATACTCACAGTAGGATCGGGATCCAAATATCATCGCGTGATAAAGCCGAAGGAATCCTACCAGAATTATCACACTCCAAATGGTATGCAACGCTAGCAAGTTTCAGTACTTATGAAACTCCCGATGTGGATTTTTGCCCCATGCTCTTATGACCTTGGCGTGAGGTCAAAATGTCATAAGTCACATGTCAAGTTCTTCCCATCATTATCCTGGTTAATTTGAACCCACCCGTACCTACCCTTGACGTAGGCCAAAACGGCAGTATGACTGTCTCAAATCAACGCATTCTATCTATGCAACGGATAAATATCCGGTAGCTACCAATCACTATGCCTTGGCGTGAGGTCAAAATACATAGCTTGAATACTACCGAATATTTAACCGAAATGATGGAGGGCTACGGATGGTTTTGGCGAAACCGTGAACGTAGTGAACTTGATATAATCGATGGAACGAGATAGCTTTTAAAAGGAGTGGTTCAAGCTCCGCGTTTAAAAGTTTAGTTTTGAAAAGAACCGAGTGGTTTTCAAAGTGTTCCAATCGACTTTTACTTGGTTTATTTCTTGCATTAGTTCTTTTAATGCGTCCCATCATTTAATCCTACCATTGCAGAAAACAACCAAAATATGACGTACGCTTATGCCATTCGCATTCGCCACGGGGCCCCGTCATCACCCGTTAGGTTACTTAACTAACGACAGAGCGGGGGCTGGGCTAGCGCGGCTGTAAAACATAAGCAACGCCTAAATAGTTATTATATATAAATATATAGCAATGATAGACATTACAGATCACAGATGAATACATTGGATATACTAGGAATCCACAATGCGTTCGAGCCTGCAACGCAAAGCGGATTACACGGTCGCGGTGAATAGCCAATACCCCACCCAAGACCCCTACGGGTGCGGCAAACTACCCGCCAAGCACCCGAAGCGAAGCAACCTCCCTCACCACCGTGAGTAGGCCACTCGGCACTTCGAGATACCCGGTAGTTTGTGCACCCCCTCCATGGGTCTATCCTAGGAGCAAAAACAGTAAAAAGAATTATACAATGACGGCTACAACCCCGACCCGGTTGTGCGGCCATACAAAGAATATTATTACATCAATTTACATGTTACAAATGAATGAAAGAAAAACAATGCTCATCTCACATCCACCCCGGCCATTCACCCGCGACAATCCAATCCATTCATATCCACAAACCAATAACAATCACAGATCATGTATAACCCCGACTAATCGTCTTATAGCGATTAGCCGACGTTCAATACATGCAAGCATTACAGATATAACCGATGTAGTTAAAGTGTAGTGAAGTTCCGAAAAATACGGATTTATAGGCCCCCAAAAGTAAATTTTAGTTCTGGAAAATCTGGGCACATATAATATATCCTAAAAATCCCAAAACCAACACAGAAACATACTGCACCAAAAACGATGCAGAGAGGTGACAAGACGGCCGCGCTTCCGCGGCAATAGCTTCCTTATGCCGCGGAAGCGCGGTCCTCTAGACTCCTCTCTGGTTCGTCTTTGGTGGTATTTCACACAAAACCCTGAGATAATTTTTGAAGTATAAAGTTTTTTATTTTGACCAGAAAAAAAATTAACAGAAACTAGGGTTTTTCGAGTTTGGTTTTTCGATTTTCCGGTTTCGAAACTTCGTTACACTTAACTACTTAGCTAGTTTAGGTTTAGTTAGGCTCTGATACCACTGTAAGTCCGTGTTGCCCATCCCGGTGCTTACGGGAGGCGGAAAACATAATAAAAAACGGATTTTTAATGACTTAGGCAACATGGACTTTGCTTGGGAGGATCTTTGCTAAACGAAAACTAGCTAAAGCAAACTAACAACTAACTAAGTTGTAGAAAGGTTATACCTTGAGCTCGAACTCCTTCTCTCCTTGCTCGTCGGAATGGTAGAAAGGCCTCACCTTGCTTGTCTTCTTCCGTCAAAGAAAGATCCACTTGAAAGCCACCACCTTTAGCTTCAACTCCAAGCTAGGAGTAACTAGAGTGCAAGAAATGCTAAGACTTGAACCCTAGAAGAGAGTAGAGAGGATCAAGTGAAGGTTTTTCTCAAGCTTTTTGTTTCTCAACACATGAGAGGGAGAGAGCTTGAGGGAGAGGATGAACAAGAGAGAGAAATGATATGAGAGAATGAGAAAATAATAGAGCTCTTCTCACTAATATGTGTGAATTAATTTAATTGAATAATTAGCTAGATAATTATCATGGTAAATCATGACATGACCATTATCATTTCAAATTGCAAAGATCAAAAAGCATCTTCCAAAAGAAATTATGATGGTCAAAGTGTCAACCTTGGTCAACAAGTCAAAGAAGTCAAAAGGTCAATAACCACAACCATGGATAATTATCAAACTAATTACTAATTAACAATAACACACACATAAATATTAGGGTTAATAAAATGACAATAGCCATTAACCCTAATCAAGGTCCTCTCCCTCAATCTCAAGCAACTGTGCATACGCACCCGCATTCGTGATCCGAGGAACACGAACACAATGAGAAAAACCAATCTCTAATCATATACTAGGATCCGGCTTAAACCAAAGCCCGCTAGTATAAACTGTCCGGACAGCAAACGTGCACAAGTGCGCGGATGCGACCGAACCCTGTCGCAAAACCATGCGACCTCTACTCGTTTTGCCTAAAGGCGAATAGCTCTCTGTGTGGGACACTAAAGACTCGACACTACGCTGGCAGTGGGTTTAACCACAGACCGCAAGCGGCACTAGCTGTACGTAACGGTCCCCAGGTAGATGTCGATAAGAAGACTGACGAGGTGAACCCCATCTGCACTCCTACTGAGCCTGTATGTGACAATCTCCGTACAGTCCGGTCTGTTCGTCTGATACATCGCATGGCGGGCCTAGGGGGGCGGTGAACGTCAGTCCCCTAATAGCGGTACAAGTCGTGTCGGAGTGTAGCCCAGAACACCCTGAGATAACACTGGAAACCTACCAGTATATCTCGCTTGCCCTGGCCAGGGACTACTCGTGTAATGGCTCTCCTGGACACAGCGCGATGTCAACCCCCAATACCGGGAGAGACGAATCCTGTCTAACCGTCACTGCCTCCAAGTGCTTCGGGACTGCACCCAAAAACTACCTGTTTGCACAGCTCCTTTGAGCCGTGGTAGGGTAGTAATCAAAATGCAGTGGGAACACACTCGAGGCGAAGTGACAGTGTCAAGTCAGCGGACTAAGCTGTACTCATGTCACCTGGGAACTGATAACTGACGATAGGTATATTACCAACCAACAGTTCCCGACGAGTCCTGTCCAGTGTACTCGTAACCTAACGAGCACCCGCATACTATCCCAAGTACGACGTACTAACGGCTGTGGGACAGACCGTCTCCCACACTGGGATGAGAAGCGCATACGCTAGTCTACTCCGGAGTATCGATGCCCTGTCTCGATAGTCCAACGACCAGGGACCTGTATAAGGATGTGCTTATAGATTACCCAGCTCCCACGAGTGCGAGCGCCATCACAACGCTGGTAATCAAGCAAAGATCCTAAGGGCTCTACTAATATGTATACCAGCAATATGCTAAAAGAAACACATGCACATATTAAAGCAGAGACAAACCAAGTAGCATACTACCATTTCGAGCAAGATTGTATATACAACTGTGAATATCCCAAGCTTCCATTAAGTAATATACAAACTAGTATGATACAGTAATGGCCTCTAGGGCATATACACTAACAAATACAACCTTTGTAGATCCGGACCTCCACTTCCTTAGCTCCGTGATGATGTCCCTCCGCTGCGATCATCGGATCCCGGACTCTCGCGGTGGTTTCATCGAAGAAATGATCGGACTAGGTCGATGACTTCGATGCCGAAGATGATCTACGTCGAGTCGACTCTGACTCGAGCTCCAACTTCACCAAGTCATGAAACTTGTGAAGAAAACACCGTATACTACATGGCAAGTGGTAGAGGATGAAGAAATAGGAAGTGGGTTCACTTTGGATTTGGATTTCTCACTTGGATTCATCACTTGAAGTTTTGTAGCAAAGCTTTTCTTACTTCTCTTCATGTAGAAGATGAAGAAGAAGAAAAATGAATAATCATTTTAAATAAAAATCCAAGTGAATACTTATCATAATGCAACCATGGTTAAGTGTAGAGAATAAACTAGGGTTAGGTGAATGGTTAGGTTAGGCAAAAGAAACAAAAATGGTTGAACATTTCAAAGCTTCATGAAGCTTCAAAGTAAAGACAAAGCAAGCCACCATTTCTTTTTCCTTTGCCAAAAAGAATAAAGAGAATAAATAAATAAGTAAATCAAAACCCTAACCATTAACAAAACCATGGTTTAATCATACACACCCAAGTTTGCATGTATCATCAAACATGATACAAACTGGTGCACAAAACTATATCATATATACAATGTGCACATCAAGTGAGAAAATCCATCTTAAGTGAACAAATATTAGTTAATGTAAAGTAATATATCAAATATATAATTATACATTAAATCATTAAATCAACACTTGATTTAACGATCCGGTCATATCGCATATGACCGACTAATATCTAATGTATCGGCTTATCGAATCAATCCTTGATTCGATAACTAGGTTATATCGCATACAACCAATCGATACATTTATCACGAGAATAGAATACGGTATCACATACACGCATTATTCTCGGTCCCGCACATATCTCATATGCGCTCCTATTTCATTTCGCTTGAGCTAGGAAACCTCTGTGTAGGACTCTAAAGACTCGTCAACACGCCGGCAACAGGTGATGATCATATCAAACACCCACAAGCCGCAAGCGGTCTGCTAAACGTAACGGCCACCTGGGTATTGAGCGATCAGAAGATCATCGAGCAAGCCTGCTCACACTCCTGTGAATCCAACCAGTAACACTTACCGTACAGTCCGGTCTGTTCGTCTGATATGTCGCATATCTAGCCTAGGGGTGGTAAACGTCAGACCCCAGTAGCTCGATAAGTCGTGTCGATATGAGGTCTATAATAGTTCGAGAAACTACTGGTAACACTTACCAATAAATCTCAGAAACCTTGGCCAGGGATTTCCGGTTATAGCCAATCGAACACAGCGCAACATCAACTCCCTATACCGGGAGATACGAATCCCCTCCTATCGTTCATTGCCTCCATGTGATTCGGGACTGTACCTAAAAACCACCGTTTTGCACGCCCTCTTGGACGTGGTAAGGTGGAAATCAAAGCACAGTGGGAACTATACAAGACTCTATGACGATCTCGGGTCAACAGACTAACCTGTACCAGTGTCACCAGAGAACTGCCATCTAACGTAAGGTATAATACCATCTGGGAGTTGTCGGCGAGTCCGTACAGTGTACCCAGTCTCCACTGAGCACCCGCACACCATCTCTGATGTCAAACACCAATGGATATGGGATCATCCATCGCCCATCTGTATGGGTCGAGAAGGTATACGCTAGTCTACTCTGGTATATCGATGCCCTGTCTCGATACACCCACGACTAGGGACCATGAAGGATGTACTTATGGACTACCATGTCCCCACTAGTATGATCCGCATCATAGTGTAGGTAGTCAAGTACTCATCCTAAGGGCTTTACCAACATGTAACAGAGAGACAATCAGTGTACATGTTAAGGTAAAGAGCAACCAGATAGCATACTATCATGTCGAGCAAGAAAGTCCTCCCTATATATGTCCAAGCATCCACTACAATATACATCCTATGTATAGTAATGGCCTCTAGGGCATACATATAACTAACATAGAGTTGGTGAAAGAATGGAGTGGAAAGAAAAGAAATGAGAAGCACACGAGACCGTGTAGAGATAGAAACGGTATACGGTCTCGGTGGAGGAGAAGAATGGCGGAAGAGAAAAAGAAGTGTAGTACGAACTTGAGGGTGTAAATTGAGTGAATAAATTAGCACAATTTGGGATGACCGATGTGTTAAAAGTGATTGTACTAATCAACCCGTCGAGAAATGGGGTCAAATCCCTCAAGATTCGCAAGAAAACATGGGTCCGTCGAACTTGGTATTGTAGATGAAAGCGTAACGGTCTCTTATAAGGTCGGAACGATAGGAAGGACGAAAGAGAGTGAATTAGGGATAGTCTCATTCTCACCGTAGTAAACTGTCTCGAACTGGAAAGATTCCATCAATGGTTCGAAACGACTGTAAGCAACCGAGTCTGATGGATCAACTAACTCATCTGAAAATTCAAAGGACTCAAACTCGGGTGGTGAGTCTGCAACATCATCCGAAAAAGTTAAACACTCGTAAGTGTTATTGGCTGGGAGAACTGTGTCAGATTCAAAGGGAAATTTTTCAAGCTCACAGTCTTCAAGCGTGATCTTTTGCGTGGTCGGAACGATGGAAAGGAGGGAGGGTGATATAATAGTTAAAGGTTCAGGAGGATGAATTGGAAAATCCGACACATCAAACAAAAATGGTTCAACCTCAATATTATCCTCACTACTCTCCTCAATACTATCCTCATAATTCTCCTCAATATTTAGCTCATCCATGACATTATCATCAAAATCAAGACGCATATGAAATTCGGGAGAAACAATTAATGACTAGGGATAATGAATTGGACATAAAACTTCAATCAAATCGACAAGTTCATCATCTAAAATATTCCCGGCGTCTATATCCTCAATCAAGTGAAAATCAATTTTTTCTGACACTTCATCAAAAGCATGGATATTTATCGATATAGGTTCTAGATTGGAGGTGTAAAGATCGAAAGGATTAAGTGCGGTTTCACTTGAAAGGGGTTCTTCACAATCTGGCAAATCAAGCACTACAAAATTACACAACTCGTTTTTATTTTCAACTTGTGAATCATTTGGGACAATCGATGGAAAACCGGAGTTGTGGGCTTCAATGGGGTATCGGTAGGTTTGATTTGGAAAGGTGTAAAACTCACTCTGTCCAACCGCCTCCTCATACATTGAAAAATTTGAAACTAGTGGGAAACTAGCTATAGGTTCACTAGGTTGTAGAAGGGCGGAGATGGACGCATCCACATTCCTCGTCATTTTGTTTGTTGCTAAGATATAAGCCTCCAACGACTGTTCCAAACTAGACATGGGTTGTGAAGGGGTTTCGGTAAAAGATTCAAAATTGTTTGGATATGTGAAACTCCTAAATGGCTGTGTAGAAGCAGTGTCTAGTGAAGGTGGGAAAGTCAGGTAGGACTGGTAGGAAGTGGATGGTTGGACAGGCGTAGGATCAATATGTGGATAAAAAGGTGAATGGACTTGTTGATCCCTAGAACTAGATGTGCGGAGAGCGGTGAAAGATCGGCTATGAGACTGAGCAATGTGCTCAGCAATAGACATCGGCTTAGGAGTTACAACAGGACTCGAAAAAGTGGTGTCAACGTACGAAGGTGGTAAAGGTGGACATGGTTGACACAAAGTGGGTTGCAACGTCGAACTGTTTCTCCTAGATGCTTCTATTTGATCATTCAAAGAAATTTTGGGCACGGAGGGATCTTCCTTAAATCGACCGAAACAATTGACGTACGAGACAAAGTTAGGTTCGGGATACCAAAGTTCCGCAAGAGATTTATGATGTGGGGTACCCATGATAGAAGAAAGAGAAGAGAAAGAAGGTAAGTGGTGCAAGGATTTCTTAGCGGCAAAAATTTGCAAGTTGTTAAAAAAAATTCCTTTTTCCTTTTTCTCTATATTTGGAAATTTTGCAAAAAGTTTTTTTTGAAAAGAGACTTTGACACAAATGCAATCAACCACAAATGCACAATCAGGCCTAGATCTAGGGTCACCTAGGTCAGCTAGACAGCTCCTAACCGTTCCAAAGGGCTAGAAATAGAACCTCATACCACCTCTTCACCGCCAATTGCGGCCAGGTAAGTGCCAGGTAAGTGGGAGGCTCCCCGCTGCAAGTAGCGGTCCTAATTAAGTAACCACTTGCCTTAGACACACTTGCCTAGACAACGCAAAATCAGGTTAGGATAAACGGTCGATGCCTATAACAAGTCCTCTGTCCTATTGAGCTCGAAGTCCTTAGGGCTGAGTCTAGTATTTTTTAATTAAGAATGGTCAATGCAAATGCCTTATGTGATTTCTGGGGTCCTGGGAAGGGTGATGAAATCCCCACCCAATTTGAATTGGTCAAAAAGCCCCTTAAAGTCCAATTAAAGATATGCAAAACAGTAAATCACATGCAATCAAATCTTTTTATTTTATGCACGGCGCAAAGAATCCTTCACAAGATTTGTTATTGAGAAGGGGGAAGCTTTTTTTAAGCGCAAAGAATCCTGCAGGAGATTTAACAAAAGATATATCGAAAAATTCAGAGGAGAGATCAGAAGACTTACAGAGTTTTTTTTGTTTGTTTGTTTTTACCGTGTTTCAGACTTTTTTTTTGGGGAACCAATCCGTCACCTCCACTGCGGAACCGCCGTGAATAGCACCCTCCAATAGCGGATCCGCCGCCGGTTGGTCGCTTCGGCACAGTTTTTTTTTGTCACCAGATCACCGCGGTTCTTCTTATTGACTCTGTCCTCCAAATTTCTTCTGTTATCTGTTGTGATATTCCTCTATTTGTTCGGATTTGATATTTGCTGTTTTGATCTCTGGAGATTTCCAGATCCGAACTTGATTATAGATCCTGCAAAATTCAAACAAAGATACCCTTCACAAAATAACAAAATGATAAATTTTTATATTTTTCTTTGATTTTTCAGTTTTTATGATTTTTTAATTTAGATTAACCCGAAATTGCAAAAAGGAAATACTACGCCATCCCCGGCAACGGCGCCATTTGATTGATATCAAAAATTATCTATTAACCGCAATCAAGAACGGCGTCGCTTGATAGCTAGCCGGTGAGTACGGGTCGGTCCACAGGGATTTTGTGTTTTCCTAATCGCGCTAACGAGTTAATTCCGATGGGTGTCGGATTGATTTATTAAATCTAAAAACTAAATTATTCTATACTAAGATTAATCTATATCTAAGTATTGCTAGGGTTAGGTCAAGGTTAACTTTGGAAAGTCAATAAATCTCACCACTTTCTATACCCATATGAAGATCTAATTAGGTGTTATGGTAATTATTAATAAAAGGGATTAGAACCATTTGGAAAGATGTTTCTTCCTCTAGGTTCTTGTCCTTCCTTTAGAAATCCTTACCCTAACCTCCTTGGAAAACCATCACAACCGGGCCTTTATACTACGGTATCGCCGCTAGCTCGATGGATAGGGTGCCATAGGGAGCGGTATGTGCATGTATGCATGAAGTCCTATGAAAATATATGACGGGCAAGAAAGGGGATGAGAGATCTTCGTCTCTCAAACCTTCCCCAGATCTAACCCTAATAAGCGAGGAGACTACTCACTCATTAGGGAATTTAAAAACATTTATCTAGGGCAGAGAATGAAAATTATCTAGGGTAAGAATTGAAATCTAAACTAGGGCAATTAAATAAATCTACTTACTTCACAGATGGCTCTCTCCAAACATTTACACAGGGTTGTCAGATCTGAATAGATGATATGAAAAGAGGCATCGATGCTCTCCAAAAGATTTCTAAATTTTATTCATAAAAAGAGGCATGAAAAGAATACAATGATTTGGGCTTCTATTTATAAGACATAGAAACCCTAGGTTACAATTGATTCGCACGTCTGCATTTACCAAAATACTCCTAGGAAGACCTATTCAGAGCCGCCTCAAAAACATGGTAAAAAAGGTTTTTCTCCTGATCGCGCTACCCTGTCGCGGAACCGTGGCCCTAGGCCTGGTTTGGCCGCGGTTCCGCGGCCAAAAGGAAGTGTTGGGCTATCATATTTCTGGTGTTGGCCCTTCATGACTTGTACATCGGGTTTATGTAGGTCTTTTCTCAGATTGGCTTCTCGTTCTCTTCCAGATCTTTCTAGTGAACATTGTAGCGGACTTTTACTGTTTCTTCGTGTCGCTGCCTTTATACTCGGTGAACTGTTGTTCATTGTTCCT
This sequence comes from Agapanthus africanus, assembly GCA_030015575.1. Classification (NCBI taxonomy): domain Eukaryota; kingdom Viridiplantae; phylum Streptophyta; class Magnoliopsida; order Asparagales; family Amaryllidaceae; genus Agapanthus; species Agapanthus africanus. The sequence continues at coordinate 395,010,035 of CM057345.1, read as the reverse complement.
CAAAATATAGGCGCGATCAAGATTTCACCATTTATCATTCGTAGTCTCACTTTTTCATTGTCTTTTCATTGTTTTCACTGTTTTAGATCCAAGAACCTGTAACCTGTAACATGTAGCAGACATGCGTCAAAAGCACCTGTTTATTTATAAAACGAATAAGAATGGGGAATATAATAAGGCAATATTGTGGTATGAACAGTACACTAGAGGACGGTATATACGTGTTAAATCAAGCTCAGGTTTTCAACGTCTAGAACACACATAAAAGAAAGTTTCAAGAATTAAATAAGGCTTTCTTATGGCATTGTAGACCGGGTCACATCAATGAAACATGGTTGTCGAAGTTACATAGAGAGGGATATTTGGATCCGTTCAAATACCAGTCTTATGCATCTTATCAATCTTGTCTCAAAGGAAAGATGAAAAAGACTCCGTTCACTGGACACGGAGAAAGAGCGAGCGAGCTCTTAGGACTTGTTCCCCTCCGAAAGACGGCGCGACAGACGTCTTGCCTGAGATTCGGGGCAGATGCTAATAGGTACTATCCATCCACCTCTCCGAAGATACCAAGTTGATTTATGGCACCGTATATCGGAGGTTTAAACGAATGCAGCCGATGTAGCAGACTTCATCAGATTCCCCCTCGCTTGAGGGGGTTTTGATTGTGGGGACGCTCTTCCCTGCAGGCGTAAGCCCCTGCAGTTAATTACGCTACCGCATTGCGGTAACAACTTTCTCCCTCTCTAAATGGTCACTTCGTGTCGTATGTGTTTGTTTTATGTTTGGTTTCCCGTGGATTGTATACGGAGACTGAGTTATGTCATCGCCCGTAGGGCGTGGACTAATCCAAGTCCGTATTATCTTAGAATTGGGTTTGGGGGTTTGGGTTTAAGGATACGTTAGCCTTATTTGAGACTAAGATCAACTTAAAAATTTGTTAAGGATACGTTAGTCTCATTTCAGAATAAGATCAACTTAACGGGATCGTTTAGATCCGACAAAAGAGCATTTGGGGGCTCTATTGTTCCAGTTTAGGGACATAGTGGTCCATTCCATGTATGGCCGTCGGGACCCATCACCTCTCTGACGACGTTGAAGGATTACAACAACAGATGTCAGAAGAGTTCAGAGATGTACCCTCGAACCAAAGTTAGTTGGGAGATCTATAGTCCAATTTGGGACTAAAGTCTGTTTAAAGGTTTAAAGATACGTTAGCCCTATTTGAGGCTAAGATCAACTTAAACATTTGTTAAGGATACGTTACTCTAATTTGTGACTAAGATCAACTTAACAGGATCGTTTTGATCCGACAAAAGAGCATTTGGGCTCTATTGTTCCAGTTTAGGGACATAGTGGTCCATTGCCAGTTTAGGGACATGGTGGCCCATTGCCAGTTTAAGGACATGGTGGCCCATTGCCAGTTTAAGGACATAGGGGTTCTGACAATCATTTTGTCTTTGATTTCCTCAATTTTGAGGTTCATTTGGAGGAGCGACTTTTGCCTATGGAGAACTAGCCAATTTGGCTAAAAATAGTGTTAAACACTAAAGAACAACAGTGTTAAACACTGGAGACAGAACTCTCAAATTAGTGTTAAACACTAAAAGACAATCAGTGTTAAACACTGGAAATATAATCCCCGAATTAGTGTTAAACACTAATGAAAAAGGGGTCACGTGTGGACACGTGAGAGCGCCAAAAGGTGGGACCAGATCCCTTTTCTTCGTTCTGCAATTAAGTGTTAAACACTTTTTTATATTTTTATTTTGGAGTATCACGTTTTGGCACATGATGAGGATTTATGTTCTGGTTATTAAAGCATCCGCCAAGGGGTCACGTGGGAACACGTGAGAGTGCCCAAGGCCTTATATTTCCTTTGCTTTTTCTTTCTGCGTTTTGGGAGTCACGTGGGAGCGTGTAAGGCATTGCCTCAAAGCTTCTTTTCTTCAGGGATCTTTTCAAAGGTCACGTGGGGGCACGTGACCTTAGTTCTTTTCATGAACAGAGATCTTTTAAGTCTCCTTATTTTAAGAATTAAATTCTCTGTAGGGTTAAACCCTAATTATGATTTTAGAGGAATTAAATTCCTATGGTGCAAGAATTAAATTCTTATATAGGGTTAAACCCTAATTTTATTTTGGTAGAATTAAATTCTCTAAACTCAATTTCCCCTCTAAGTTTTGGATCTGTATGACAGGATCTCAACCCGATGAGAACTAAATTCTCAACTTATGGGGAGATGTGCTATGTGCAGATCTTCAACAAGAGGAAGAACTAAGTTCTTTATTTGCAGAAGAGTTAAACTCTTAAATTTTGAGGATTAAATTCTCTTTTGAAGTTGATCTTTTTCCCTTTTCTCACCTAGGGTTTTCTTTGTTGAGAATTAAATTCTCCTTTCTTTTCTCTCTGCAATTTCAAGATCCCAGAATTCTCTCCAAAGTTTTCTCTCTTCAAATTCTCTCCAAAAAAGTAGATCCCTTCTCTTCTCTTCTTGGCTCCTATTTATAGGAGAAAGAAAAGAATCAAATTGTTTAGTGAATCTTTCATTGAAAGATTTGATTTTTTTTCATAATTAATATAATCCTTTAGATCATTCAGTGAATTTTATTCACCGTTGGATTTTAAATCCAAAGATATTATGTTTGTTATTTCTGGTAAGATTTTTGGGAAATCTTTCCTTGTATCAAATCTTTGCATAAATTGGTGATCTTTAATCACCATTGGATTTTTAATCCAACGGTCCCCATAATCTTTTTCCATTTGGAAAGATTTAGAGAAATTTAGAATTTTAATTCTATTTGGAAAGATTTTAGAGAAATTTAGAATTTTAATTCTATTAAACTGTAAGGCTTTCAAAGCCTGTCACGTGACCCTTAGTCACGTGTGAGCACGTGACCCAATTGGTTCCTTTAACAGCCGCTTGTTTATGTTGTTGTTTTAACCATCACATGTCAACACGTGACCATTGGTCATGTGTAAGCACGTGATACCTCATTGAGGTATTTTCTGACTTTTAGAATCAAATTCTTTTAAACTGTGAGGCTTTTAAAGCTAGTCACGTGCTGGCACGTGACCCTTGGTCACGTGTGAGCACGTGACCCCCAATTGGGTCCTTCTTCAGCCGTTTGTTTTTATTTCTATTTTAACTATCACGTGTCTACACGTGACCATTGGTCACGTGTAAGCACGTGATACCTCATCGAGGTAATTCCTGATTTTTTAATCAGGGAACAGTGCATAACATATTTGCTCATAACTTTTGATCCCGGATGAATTATGAAGCCCATAATATATCAAATCGAAGGGTTTTTCGAGATGCTTCCAATACCATCAAAATTTAATAGTTCCTCCTTCGTGAGCTTATCAAAATACAGGCCGGAAGATACTGGTTTGCATTTCCTTAAGCGTGTCGCTGCCATTTGATACCTTGGACTCTTCTTCGCAGAAGTTTTTGGCAGGAACAAATTCCCCCCACTACTTTGCCCACGTAAGTATATACGTGGGTGAAGTAGTGCAATGTTATGAGTAGCCATGGAATTGAGGGCTTAGGAGACAAGTTTAGGGTCCTTGTAGCCTAAGACTTTTCAACTTTATGAGCCGTGAGGGTCTCACAAAGACTTTTCTCCCTACGGATCGAGGGGATCTCATAGGTGTATTTTCTCTTTAGGAACCGTGAAGATTCCTAAGTGCATTTTCTCTTATAAATCGTAAGGATCTTATAAGAGAATTTACCCTCTTACGAGTCGAGAGGACCCGTAAGCGGTTGTTTCCCTCCTTGTCGAAATTCGACTTCGGAGAGTGAGACCTGTGGATAGTATGCAAGGGACCGTTTTGGGCTGACTTGCAGGATCCCAGTGCTTAGGAAACAAGTTTTTTAATCCCTGCTGCCTAAGGCTTTACCTCACGAGTCGAGACGAATCGAGCAGTTCTCGCAAAGACATCAATTTCCTCACGAGTCGAGACGAATCGAACATTTCTCGCAAGAATATCCTAACGTCACAGTTAACCTCTGCTCTTTACGACAGAAGTCCGTTAGGGTCTGTGGTACATAGGGTTTTGGCCGTCGTACCGTCGCATCATCTGATATATTCCTCGATAGGCAATCGTGCTGTTCGAGTAGCCCTGCGGCTGCCGTGTCTCTGATCCCTTCGGGGGCTGGACAAGACGTCTTCAAGCAATCCTCCTTGGTAGTTTGACTGTCGAAAGAGCAAGCGTTAGGAATTTTGCCATGCCGCTTTTTACTTCAGTTTAGTCTCATTTTGGAGAGCCCCGATGAGTCATAACCACTCTTCGCTGGTGTGGGATGATCTCCGATAGTCTTTCAGGCTTTATATGACTTGCCGTTAAGACCCTGAAGTTAGGAATTTGGCCTTTGCTTCGTTTGCTGGCATCGCGTCTGCTGTATCGAGACGAATGTCTCGATTGTCTCTAGGTTGCTGGTGAACCGTCGAGGTTTGGAACTAGGGATTTTGCCGTGGCTCCGTTCGGTGATGTTGCGTCTGCTGTGTCGAGACAAACGTCGAGGTGGTGACCGCTCTGCACTGTGGCGAGATGATCTCCAATTGTCTTTCAGGTTTTATATGACTTGCCATTAAGACCCTGAAGCTAGGAATTTGGCCTTTGCTTCGTTTGTTGGCACTGCGTCTGCTATATCGAGATGAATGTCGCGGTTGTCTCTAGGTTACTGGTGAACCGTCGAGGTTTGGAACTAGGGATTTTGCCGTGGCTCCTTTTGGTGATGTTGCGTCTGAGTCCTGTTGGAGGAAGAACGCTGGGGTGACATCGCGTCTACTGTATCGAGACGAACGTCGAGGTGGTGACCACTCCGCATTGGTGCGAGACGATCTCCGAATGTCTTTCAGGCTTTATATAACTTGCCGTCAAGACCGTGAAGCTAGGAAATTGGCCTTTTGCTTCATTTGCTTTGGCGCGTCCGAATCCTGCTGGAGGAAGAACGCTGGGGTGACATCTCGTCTACTGTATTGAGACGAAGGCGGAGGTGAAGCCGGGATTTTACCGTCACTCTGCTTTGTTTTGACCGTGAGGTCTTTTGTTGACGTTGTGTCTGCATCCTGCCGAGGGAAAAAACGCTGGGGTGACATCACGTCTGCTGTATCGATACGAACGTCGAGGTGGAGCTGGGATTTTGCCGTCACTCCGCTTTGTTTCGACCATGGGGTCTTTTGTTTATGCCGCATCTGCATCCTGCTGAACTGTGAAGGAATACCATTGTTGACATTGCGTCTGCTGTAACGAGACGAATGCTGAGGTGGAGATGGGATTTTGCCGTCACTTCGCTTTATTTCGACCATGAGGTCTTTTGTTAACGTTGTTTCTGCATCTTGTTGGACTGCGAAGGAACGCCATTGTTGACATCTCGTCTGCTGTATCGAGACGAATGCTGAGGTGGAGCTGGGATTTTGCCGTCGCTCCGCTTTGTTTCGACCGTGAGGTCTTTTGTTGACGTTGCATTTGCATCCTGCTGGACTGCGAAGGAACGCCATTGTTGACATCTCGTCTGCTGTAATGAGACGAATTCTGAGGTGGAGCTGATATTTTGCCATGGCTCTGTTTGATGGTGTAACATCTGTGTCATGCTGGAATGAGGAAGCCCACCGTTGTTGGTCTCCAGGCTGCAGATGTGGCCATTGAGATTTAGAACTAGGGAGTTTTCCATGGTTCCGTTTCGTTGCGACTCTAAGATCGATTGTTGACGTTACGTCTGCATCTGGTTGGAGTGAGTAGAAACGCCGTTGGTGATCTCTAAGTTATCGATATTGACGTCGAGACCCTGAAGCTAGGGATCTTCCTTTTCTTCATTTGTTGACATTGTGTCTGCAATATTGCGACAAATATCGAGGTTGTCTCTAGGTTGTCTATGAACCGTCGAGATTTGGCTTCGCTTTCTGATGGAGCCTGTTGGGAAGGTATGGTTCCCTCTTTATTTGTGCCCCTGGATTGTATACAGGGATCGATGTGATCTCACCTGTAGGGCAAAAGGTTTCATTCTTTCATCATTTTTTTATTCTTTCCGTGATGCTCTATCATTTCAGCTTTTTATATCGCGAAAATCGCGATTGCCCAATCATTTCGGCTATCTTTCGCGGCGCCCAATCATTTCGGCTATTTTTCTTTTTACTCGCTGCTTTTTATTGCCAGTTGCCCAATCATTTCGGCTGTTTTTGTATGCATACATTTTTACTTGCTGATTTTGTTGCAAGTTGCCCCATCATTTCGGCTATTTCATATGCATTTTTTTTGGGCTCGCTGATTTTTTTCGCGAGTAGGGGATTTGGGATCTGATACCAATCTTAGCATCAGCATCGCTGCGACTGGAATATTGCCAGGAGCGAATCATCATTTGCCGTAAAAGGACTTGGAATTTGATACCGTTTTAGGCATCAGCATCGCTACCACTGGGATATTACCAGGAGCGAATCATCATTTGCCTCTGTCGATGTCGAACAAAGGTGGTTTAGAAAACAGAGTTAGGATCCTGCCGACTAAGGCTTTCGATTTCATGAGCCGTAAGGGTCTCATAAAGGTATTTCTCCCTACAAGTCGTGAGGATCTCATAGGTGTGTTTTCTCCTTGGGAGTCGTGAGGATTCCTAAGTGCATGGTCTCTTATAAGTCGTAAGGATCTTACAAAAGTATTTTCTCCTTATAAGTCGAGAGGACTTACAAGGGTTGTTCACCGTGTAAACATATCCCTAGTCACGGATGGGACTTTGTTAGGGAAATATTTATTCGCGCCCATGGATTGTATACAAGGGTCAATACTGAACCGCTTGTAGGGCAATATCGAAGGTTGTGGGAGTTGCTTAAGAACAGGTTCAGGTCTTTGTAACTTAAGACTTTCAAATCTTATGAGCCGTGAGGGTCCCATAAGAAAGTTCTCCTTACAAGTCGTGAGGATCTCGCAAGTGTAATTTCTCCTTAGAAATCATGAGGATCCCTAAGTGTGTTGCTCCCCTGTGAGTCGTAAGGATCTCATGCGGGTGGTTTCTCCTTACAAGGTCGAGAGGACCCTGCAAGTGTCTCTTAACGAGGTTGCGCCCTTTCGGGTTTTCACAAACACTCGCCGGTAACCCTGTTGTTTTTACTCACAGAGACCTTTCGGGTTTTCATCCGTGCCCATTTTGCTTATGGACATACCGTTTTTTGTTATTCTTTTTATATTTTTTTTTCTAACGAGGTCGCGCCCTTTCGGGTTTTCACGAACACTCGCCGGTAGCCCTGCTGTTTTTACTCACGGAGCCCTTTCGGGTTTTTATCCATGCCCATTTCGCTTATGGACATACCGTCTTTTTTTAAATTCCTTTTATTCTTTTTTCTAACGAGGTCGCGCCCTTTCGGGTTTTCATGAACACTCGCCGGTAGCCCCTACTGTTTTTACTCACGGAGCCCTTTCGGGTTTTCATCCGTGCCCATTTCGCTTATGGACATACTGTCTTCTTTTTTTTTTGTCAGCCTGAGGATGCTGCTGTAGTAGTTTAAAGACGTTTCGGTCGTTTGCAAGTTTTAGGACATTGTGGTCCATTGTTAGTTTAACGACGTTTCGGTCTATATCCAGTTTTAGGACGTAGTGGTCCGTCATTAGTTTAAGGACGTTTCGGTCCGCAGCTAGTTTTAGGACGTAGTGGTCCGTCATTAGTTTAAGGACGTTTCGGTCCGCCGTCGCCGTATTCGAGGCGAATCTCTAGTTTACTGACTTTTCAGTCTATGGGGTTTTCTCTATGAAAGAGCACGATGCCCCCGGCATGTCCATCTTTTTCGGAGCATGTGGTTGTGGCGGGCTCACCTTCCAGTTTTCGGACAACGCGAACTTGCCCTGTTGGTATTGTTCTTCAACCCAGTTTTTGAAGATGAAGCAATTTTCGATCGGATGACTTACTGCTCGATGGTAGGGGCAGTAATTAGGATCATTGGCATCGCCTAGCTATAGCGGAAATTTCGGACTCGGCAGATTGATGAATCTGTTGTGCACTGCCAGCTCAAACAGTTTCCTCGTTTTATCCTGGGGAAACGAGTAAGGACGTCCCGGTCTTTCCTCTAGGGATGGGCGTGGACGCATATTGTTTTGGCAAACAACCGGCTTTAAGTTGCTCGGCCGTTTGCTTTCCCTTTGCCCTTTTCATTCCAAGGCTTTGTCTTTGAAGGAGATGGTCTATGACCCATCTGGTCCATTTGGGCCAGCTTGTCAATCAAGGCCTGAAAAGTAGTCGGCTTGAAGAACATCATGAATTGGGATATGGTCGCTTGAGGGTCGAGAGTTCCTACGAACATGCCCACGGCAGGAGCTTCTTTGATGCGCTGCTCGCACTTTGACCATAGATTACGCCACCGTATCGCATACTGGACCCAAGTTTCGCCTGGCCTTACCCTGGCGTTGATCAATGCCGTGATCGGGGTGCGTCCGCTAGCACTCATGAATCTTTGTGTAAACAGTAGCTCCATCTCAGCAAATGTTTTGACAGAGTCATTAGGTAGCTCCGAATACCATTCAAAGGCTGTTTCTGCTAAGCTGGCGACGAATTGGAGAAGCAGCAGTTTGTCGTCGCCTCCAGTGTTGCCGCATAAAGCCCTGAATTGAGCGACATGCTGGTGTGGATTCCCTGTCCCCTTGTACACGTGGAATCTAGGGATCGTATATCCTGGCAGGTAACTGATTTGGTCGTACCAACCCGGATAGGGTCGTCCAGTTTTAACAACTTGCCTAGCCGCTTCACTCGCCTGATGAGCTCGTATTTGCTGAGCTATATAGTCATCCAATGCGGCTTTGGAAATGGTTTCTTCCTTGGCTGCTGAAAGAGACGGAGGAGGATTAGATGTCTCCTCTTTATTGTCTTCAGTAATGGTCGGAGGGTCTTCAGCTGGAGGATCCTGCTGTAACATCATTCCTACCATATCTTGGAAAAGAAGTGCCATTTGTTTTATATTAGCTGCTCGTTCTGCTGCTTCTCTGTCCTTCTTTTCGAGGACTCTGCGTAGGAAGTCAGCGTCAGTTTTTTGCCCATGACGCTGTTCTGACGATGCCTCCGAGCTTTCTTTTGGCCCGGTAAGTGCGGCCATAGCAGTCATCATCTCCTGAAGCTTCTGCTGCTGTTCTTGGGCTTTCGTCACGGATCGGGTGAGTGGTCAGTGACCCGTCGCAGCACGGCTGTCCTCTTTCCCGGATGCCATATAAACAGTATGCACCACTATGCCCCCAGACTTGGGGCGTTTGTGCTCAGCGTTTTTACGGTTTTCCATGCTCACATGGGCTTTTTGCGGCCTCCTTTTCTTTTGAGTGATCGACGTTGAGGGAGCCGTTGTAGCAGGCATCCATCCGGCTGTCACTTTTTGTGACTTTGAGTAGTCCCTCTACTGCTGAACCTTCATCTTTTTCTGTCGACGGAGATAGTCATGATCGACCATTGACTCTTGGACACGTCGCCAAACTTTGTAAACTTCAGAGGATAGCCGTTGAGGAGGTTGCTCCGGCTTCTTTTCTTTATCATTCTCCACAGGTGAAGGAGTTCTCTTCAGCAATGCAATAGGAGAGTTTCTACGCACTTTGTTGAGCAGTTCAAAGCTGTTCTCGGTTAGAACAGCTGCCTCGATCTCCACCGTTGGAGCTGGTGGAGTAAATCGAGAGGGGGAGTAGCCCCCAACCTTCCTTACTCGGTGCCAGTGGCGACGTCGAGCGTGTCGTGCGGATAGAGTTGGTTCAGCCGTAGGGGTGACCTCCTCATGCCCCCTGTGTTGGTCAAAATTTGCTGGTATTAGCCTTTTAAAGGCCGACGTCCGTTGAATGGGGACGGCCAACATGTCAAAAGCAGACTTCCGAGTAGGGGAAGCAACCTTGGTGATTTCGCCTGGAACGGGAGCAGGGATGGCTATCCACTTCGGGATAACGCATTCTGGTATCGCAGGCTTGTAGACGTTCCGGCCCAGTCTGTTGAAAACCGAGGTAGTGGAATTGGGCGACCCGTTGAGAGAGGCCACGGCAGTGGTAAGTCGATCAAAGACCGACTTCTTTGGAGCTTCTTGCGACGTCGTTGGGGTATCGAAGCTTATCGGTGGGAGCATGGTCCTGAAGAATAGTCCAGTGGTGGCTTGAGTTACCTGCTCCGCTGGCATCTTGAAAAGGGAGGCCGCTTGGGGCCTATAAGTCACTCCTCCAGCAAGGACGGAGCGAGAGTTGCAGTTGCAGGTAGTGCAGTTTGATGCCATTGATCTTATGTTTTCTGCATGGAGCAAGACACCAAATCTTAGTACCTCGAATCCATAGGCAACCACAGCAAACCGCGATTCGTTCGCGAACACGACACACGAAGTATGGAGTGGAAAGAGGAAGAGGTCCCATCGGGCGTGCCAGAATCTGTTCCCCTCCGAAAGACGGCACGACAGACGTCTTGCCTGATATTCGGGGCAGATGCTAATAGGTACTATCCGTCCTCCTCTCCAAAGATGCCAAGTTGATTTATTGCACCGTATATCGGAGGTTTAAACGGATGCAGCCGATGTAGCAGACTTCGTCAGATCCCCCCTCGCTTGAGGGGTTTTTGATTGTGGGGACGCTCTTCCCTGCAGGCGCAAGCCCCTGCAGTTAATTACGCTACCGTATTGCGGTAACAACTTTCTCCTTCTCCAGATGGTCACTTCGTGTCGTGTGTGTTTGTTTTATGTTTGGTTGCCCATGGATTGTATACGGAGACCGAGTTATGTCGTTGCCCGTAGGGCGTGGACTAGTCCATGTCCGTATTATCTTAGATTTGGGTTTGGGGGTTTCGGTTTAAGGATACGTTAGCCTCTTTTGAGACTAAGATCAACTTAAACGTTTGTTAAGGATACGTTAGTCTCATTTCAGACTAAGATCAACTTAACGGGGTCGTTTAGATCCGACAAAAGAGCATTTGGGGGCTCTATTGTTCCAGTTTAGGGACATAGTGGTCTATTGCATGTATGGCCGTCGGGACCCGTCACCGCTCTGACGACGTTGAAGGATTACAACGACAGATGTCAGAGGAGTTCAGAGATATACCCTCGAACCAAAGTTAGTTGGGAGATCTATAGTCCAATTTGGGACAAAAGTCTGTTTGAAGGTTTAAAGATACGTTAGCCCTATTTGAAGCTAAGATCAACTTAAACATTTGTTAAGGATACGTTAGTCTAATTTGAGACTAAGATCAACTTAACGGGATCGTTTAGATCCGACAAAAGAGCATTTGGGCTCTATTGTTCCAGTTTAGAGACATAGTGGTCCATTGCCAGTTTAAGGACATGGTGGTCCATTGCCAGTTTAGGGACAAAGTGGTCCATGGGGGTTCTGACAATCATTTTGTCTTCGATTTCCTCAATTTTGAGATTCATTTGGAGGAGGGACTTTTGCCTCTGGAGAACTAGCCAATTTGGCTAAAAATAGTGTTAAACACTAAAGAACAACAGTGTTAAACACTGGAGACAGAACTCTCAAATTAGTGTTAAACATTAAAAGACAATCAGTGTTAAACACTGAAAATATAATCCCCGAATTAGTGTTAAACACTAAAGAAAGAGGGGTCACGTGTGGACACGTGAGAGCGCCCAAAGGTGGGACCAGATCCCTTTTCTTCGTTCTGCAATTAAGTGTTAAACACTTTTTTATATTTTTATTTTGGAGTATCACGTGTCGGCAGGTGATGAGGATTTATGTTCTGGCCATTAAAGCATCCGCCAAGGGGTCACGTGGGAACACGTGAGAGCGCCCAAGGCCTTATATTTCCTTGCTTTTTCTTTCTGCGTTTTGGGAGTCACGTGGGAGCGTGTGAGGCATTGCCTCAAAGCTTCTTTTCTTCAGGGATCTTTTCAAAGGTCACGTGGGGGCACGTGACCTTAGATCTTTTCATGAATAGAGATCTTTTAAGTCTCTTTATTTTAAGAATTGAATTCTCTGTAGGGTTAAACCCTAATTATGATTTTGGAGGAATTAAATTCCTATGGTGCAAGAATTAAATTCTTATATAGGGTTAAACCCGAATTTTGTATTGGGAGAATTAAATTCTCTAAACTCAATTCCCCCTCTAAGTTTTGGATCTGCATGGCAGGATCTCAACCCGATGAGAATTAAATTCTCAACTTATGGGGAGATGTGCTCTGTGCAGATCTTCAACAAGAGGAAGAACTAAGTTCTTTATTTGCAGAAGAGTTAAACACTTAAATTTTGAGGATTAAATTCTCTTTTGAAGTTGATCTTTTTTCTTTTTCTCACCTAGGGTTTTCTTTGTTGAGAATTAAATTCTCCTTTCTTTTCTCTCTGCAATTTCAAGATCCCAGAATTCGCTCCAAAGTTTTCTCTCTCCAAATTCTCTCCAAAAAAGTAGATCCCTTCTCTTCTCTTCTTGGCTCCTATTTATATGAGAAAGAAAAGAATCAAATTGTTTAGTGAATCTTTCATTGAAACATTTGATTTGTTTTCATAATTAATATGATCCTTTAGATCATTCAGTGAATTTTATTCACCGTTGGATTTTAAATCCAAAGATATTATGTTTGTTATTTCTGGTGAGATTTTAGGGAAATCTTTCCTTGTATCAAATCTTTCCATAAATTGGTGATCTTTAATCACCATTGGATTTTTAATCCAACGGTCCCCATAATCCTTTTCCATTTGGAAAGATTTAGAGAAATTTAGAATTTTAATTCTATTTGGAAAGATTTTAGAGAAATTTAGAATTTTAATTCTATTAAATTGTAAGGCTTTCAAAGCCTGTCACGTGCTGGCACGTGACCCTTGGTCACGTGTGAGCACGTGACCCTCCAATTGGTTCCTTTAACAGCCGCTTGTTTATATTGTTGTTTTAACCATCACAAGTCAACACGTGACCATTGGTCACGTGTAAGCACGTGATACCTCGTTGAGGTATTTTCTGACATTTAGAATTAAATTCTTTTAAACTGTGAGGCTTTCAAAGCTAGTCACGTGCTGACACGTGACCCATGGTCACGTATGAGCACGTGACCCCCAATTGGGTCCTTCTTCAGCCGTTTGTTTTTATTTCTGTTTTAACTATTGTCAACATGTGACCATTGGTCACGTGTGAGCACGTGATACCTCATCGAGGTAATTCCTGAATTTTTAATCAGGGAACAGTGCATAACATATTTGCTCATAACTTTTGATCCCGGATGAATTATGAAGCCCATAATATATCAAATCGAAGGGTTTTTTGAGATGCTTCCAATACCATCAGAATTTAATAGTTCCTCCTTCGTGAGTTTATCAAAATACAGGCCGGAAGATACTGGTTCGCATTTCCTTAAGCGTATCGCTGCCATTTGATACCTTGGACTCTTCTGCGTAGAAATTTTTGGCGGGAACAGGACTCATACAAAGCGACGTGTGTGGTCCAATATCTACAGATGCACGAAGTGGTTATTCCTATTTCATTACTTTTACGGATGATTTCTCTAGGTCAGGACATGTCTTCTTGTGGAAGCATAAATCCGAACCCTTTAAAAAATTCCAGGAATATAAGAATGATGTGTAAAAACAAACAGGCAAAATTATCAAGACATTGAGATCTGATCGATATGGTGAATACTTAATTGCCGAGTTCCTGGATTACTTAAAAGAGAATAGAATTCTCTCTCATTTTACTCCTCCATACACACCACAACACTACGGTGTATCGGAAAGGCGGAATAGAACCCTATTGGATATGGTACGTTCCATGATAAGTAATGCTGAGTTGTCGTGATCCTTCTGAAGTTATGCACTATAATCAGCTGCATATCTTTTGAATAAGGTTCCTACCAAGACGGTGCCCACCACACCATATCAGATGTGGAGTGGGAAGAAACCCTATCTTCAGTATCTGAAAATATAGGGATATCCTGCTTTTGTCAAAAAGCAGTATGCGGATAAATTCGAGGCACGCTCAGTACTGTGTAGGTTTATGGGATACCCAAAGCACTCCAGGGGTAACTTTTCTATTACGCAGAGGGACAAAAGGTTTTTTGTTTCTCGGCATACCTATTTTTTAGAAAATCAATTTTTTGAAAAGGAAATAGTAGGAGCATAATAGAACTGGAAGAAATTCTAGAACCACAAACTATTACTGAAAGTTTGGTAGAACCAGAGGTTTCAAAAGAACCGGACATCCCTGCGCCAATCCGCCGTTGGCTATAGTGCCCTCAAAGTCAATTATTCGATCGCAGGCACGTGATTGCAATGATTGAGGAAGGACCTATACCGGTAGGACAGTCTTATTCCAGATGATAGTATGCTATCTGGTTTGTCTTTATCATCGTGTACGTGCTTTAGGTGACATTACAGATCACTATTACACGTTGATATAGCCCTTAGGATTCTTGCTTGACTACCAGTAGTATGATGGCAATCATATACGTGAGAGTTGGGCAGTCTATAAGCACATCCTTAAAGTGTCCCTAGTCGTGGGAGTTTCGAGACTGGGCATCGATACTCCGAGAGTAGACTAGTGTATACGGATCGAGACCCCGACGAGGGGCGATGGCCGGTCTCACAAGCCATTGGTGTTAGCTGGTTCACCTAAGGCGTATATAGGTGCTCATTGGGTTATGAGTACACCGGACGGACTTGCCGGGAACATACTAGTTGGTATTATACCTATCGTCAGATAGCAGTTCCATGGTGACATGTGTACAGGTTATTCTATCGACCTGAGATCGTCATTTGTCTCATGTGAGTTCCCACTGTGCTTTGATTACTACCCTACCACGGCTCAAAGGTGTCGTGCAAACAGGTTTTAGTTGGGTACAGTCCCGAACCATATGGAGGCAGTGAGCGGATCGGCAAGGGATTCGTCTCTCCCAGTATTGGGGTGAGATCGCGCTGTGTCTGGAGAGCCATTACACAAAGGTCTCTGGCCAGGGAAAGTGAGATTTACTGGTAGGTATTCCAGTAGTTTCTCAGGGTGTTCTGGGCTACACTCCGACACGACATATACCGCTATTGGGGGTCTGACGTTTACCAGCCCCCTATGCCCGATATGCGATACTCATAGAAGAACGGACCGGACAGCATGGATATTATCACTGACAGGCTCAGTAGGGTTTCAAGATGAGTTCTCTCATCAGCCTCCCCTTTTGCTCAATACCTGGGCAGCCGTTACGTACAGCTAGTACTGACGTGCTTGTGGTTAAACCCACTGCCAGTGTATTGACGAGTCTTTAGAGTCCCCCACAGAAAGTTTCCCAAGTTCGGGCGAAACGTTGTAGAGACCGTATAGTTTTATAGCAGGGTTCGATCATATACGTGCACTTGTGCACAGATCATGATCGGACGGATCATAATAGTGGGCTTTGGTTTAAGCCGGATCCTAGTATTAGTTTGTTGGATTATTTTCGTCTCGTTGTATTCATATTCAGTTAGAATGCGGATGCAGGTATGTATACTCAGATGAGGGGTATTCTTGTGATCCGTCACGAGTTTACTTTAGAAGATGACATTCTATTTATTTTTTTAAACATTTGGATTAATGTTTATTAAGTGGAAATTATGAGTGCAAGTCTTAATCAACAGCATTAAATGTGGCATGTGAATTTTTGATGACTCATGGTGTGTTTTCTTGTGCCATGTCTATTCTCTTGATTGATTATTGTATGGGATTGAGATGTGGAGAGAGAGAGGGCAGCCACTAGAGGTAGGGGCTTTGTTCTTGATTTGTTATTAGAGCACTCACATTTGATCTCACAAAATAATGAAGCTCATTTTCTTCACTAGCTTTCTTCTTGAGCTCACAACTTCCATCAATGGCTTCTTCTTAAACCTCCACTCTATCCCTCTCATGAGTTGAGAATCCTAGAGTGTATTGAGACAAAGTAATCACACACTATCTCTACATCATCTTGGGCACCTAGGCTAGCAAACTAGTTGCTCGAGTTGCTTCGGTTTTTGAAGCGGGAGCCTGTATAAATAATCCTCGATGTGGTGCCACTTCGACTAGCGAGATCGGAGAGCGAACTTCATTAGGGCAGCCGCAACTAGCAAGGGATAGAGATTGAAGAACGAAGGACATGGATCGATCTGGAAAATCTCTAAAAACTCTTTTAGAGTTTACTAGTTTACGGTTAATGGCACGATCCGTAGTTTAGGGTTACGTTGGCGCCATTTTGAAAAGTTTTTATTCCGCATTTGGCCTTGGATTGTCGACCGGGGCGCTGCCGTAGCCTTACATTCGCAAGACTAGTAGGCAGTCTCATCCGCTCGATAGATACTATGGTTTTCTCATAGACGGGGATCGAGAGGATTGCATCATTGACAATGATGAGCTAACTAGCTTCCAGCAAGCCATTCAGGGTGAAGACTCGGTAAAATAGCTGGATGCAATGCGGACCGAGATGGAGTCCATGTACACCAACAAAGTATGCACTTTGAACATTTCTCCAAAAGGGGTAAAACCCGTAGGCTGCAAATGGATCTTCAGAATGAAGATTGGTGTAGATGGACAGGTTGAAACCTATAAGGCTAGACTTGTTGCAAAAGGTTTTCGTCAAAAACTTAGTTTGGACTATGAAGAAACCTTTTCTCTAGTGTCTATGCTCAAATCCATTTGGATCCTTCTTGCCACTGCTGCCTTCCAAGATTTTGAGATCCGGCAGATGGACGTAGTGACTGCTTTTCTGAATGGACATTTGGAAGCATGCGTCTATATGGATCAGCCAGAGGGTTTCAATCAGAGTGGGAGCAGCGAGAATGTGTGCAAGATTCTTAATTACATTTATGGACTAAATGTTAGTTATATGTATGCCCTAGAGGCCATTACTATACATAGGATGTATATTGTAGTGGATGCTTGGACATATATAGGGAGGACTTTCTTGCTCGACATGATAGTATGCTATCTGGTTGATCTTTACCTTAACGTGTACACTGATTGTCTCTCTGTTACATGTTGGTAAAGCCCTTAGGATGTGTACTTGACTACCTGGACTATGATGCGGATCATACTAGTGGGGACATGGTAGTCCATAAGTACATCCTACAAGGTCCCTAGTCGTGGGTGTATCGAGACGGGGCATCGATATACCAGAGTAGACTAGCGTATACCTTCTCGACCCATACAGATGGGCGATGGATGATCCCATATCCATTGGTGTTTGACATCAGAGATGATATATGGGTGCTCAGTAGAGACTGGGTACACTGGACGGACTCGCCGAGAACTCCCAGATGGTATTATACCATACGTCAGATGGCAGTTCTCAGGTGACACTGGTACAGAGTAGTCTGTTGACCCGAGATCGTCATAGAGTCTTGTGTGGTTCCCACTGTGCTTTGATTTCCACCTTACCACGTCTAAGAGGGCGTGCAAAACGGTGGTTTTTGGGTACAGCCCCGAATCACATGGAGGCAATGAGCGATAGGAGGGGATTCGTCTCTCCCGGTATAGGGGGTTGATGTTGCGCTGTGTTCGATTGGCTATAACCGGAAATCCCTGGCCAGGGTTGCTGAGATTTACTGGTAAGTGTTGCCCGTAGTTTCTCAAACTGTTATAGACCTCATATCGACACGAATTATCGAGCTATTGGGGTCTGACGTTTACCACCCCTAGGCGAGATATGCGACATATCAGACGACGAGACCGGACTGTACGGTAAGTGTTACTGGTTGGATTCACAGGTGTGTGAGCGGACTTGCTCGTCGATCTTCTGATCGCTCAATACCCGGGTGTCCGTTACGTTTAGTAGACCGCTTGTGGCTTGTGGGTGTTTGATATGATCATCACCTGCTGCCGGCGTATTGACGAGTCTTTAGAGTCCTACACAGAGGTTTCCTGGCTCAAGCGAAATGAAATAGGAGCGCATATGAGATATGTGCGGGACTGAGAATCATGCGTGTATGTGATACCGTATTCCATTCTCGCGATGAATGTATCGATTGGTTGTATGCGATATAACCTAGTTATCGAATCAAAGATTGATTCGATAAGTCGATACATTGGATATTAGTCGGTTATATGCGATATTACCGGATCGTTAAATCAAGCGTTGATTTAATGATTTAATGCATAATTATATATTTGATATATTACTTTGCATTAACTAGTATTGGTTCATTTAAATTGGATTTTCTCACTTGATGTACACAAGTTGTATATGTGATATACTTTTGTGCACTTGTTTGTATCATGTTTGATGATACATGCTAGTTTGGGTGTATGTTTGGTTTAAACCATGGTTAAGTTAATGATTAGGGTTTACATTTTTCTTATTCATTTATTTATTTTTTCATTTTGGAAAAGATAAATAAGGAATGGTGGCTTTCTTTGTTTGCTTGTTGAAGCTTCATGAAGCTTTGAACAAGTCCACCATTCTTGTCTCATGCTTAACCATAACCATTCAAATTAACCATAGTCTATTCTCTACACCTAACCATGGTTAGTATATGATAAGTATTCATATTATTTTCCTTTTTGAAAAAAGACTTATCATATTATCTTCTTCTTCTTCTCCTTCTTCAAGATGAAGAAGCTTGTCCCCATCAATGGCAACTTGAGAAAAAGAGTGAGAAATCCAATTCTAAAGTGAACCCACTTCCTATTTCTTCATCCTCTACCACTTTCCAAGTAGTATAGGGTGTTTTCTTCACAAGTTTCATGGCTTGGTGAAGTTGGAGCTTGATCTTGTGTTGCCTCGACGTAGATCATCTTCGACATCGTAGCCGACGACCAAGCCCGCCCATTTCTCCGATGAAGCCGATGCTAGAGCTCGGGATTCGATATGGACAGTGAGGGGACTTCATCACGGAGCCATGGAGGTAGAGAACCGGATCTACAAAGGTTGTAGCCTCTTTCTTTTAGTTAAGTTGTTAACTAGTTTCACTTTTCGCCTAAACTCTAGTCAACGATCCGTATTAGGGTTTCCCGGCACTTGTAAAATTTGAAATTGGCATGGTTGATGCCTTGTGAGACCTCATTAGTGTGCCTAGGAACCCTACAGTGGTATCAGAGCCTAGCTAGAGCCTTAGGTGAAGTGTAGACGACGTTTGAAATCCGAACGAACATCGAAACCCTAATCCAAAATGCTCTCTGGAAATTTTCTGAAAATTTGGATTTTTGTGAATTAAAAATATGCAGAAAATTCAGCAGGAAATTTTAAGAAACACTGTGCAGCATGTGCCCGTGATTTAACTAAAGCGCGGTGGAACCGCGGCACGAGCATGGCTCGTGCGGCTGTTCCGTGGCCATTTTGTCATATTAGGTTTTTTTTATTGCACAGTAATTCCTATATTCAGGTGCTGTATTTTCTGGGAATTTTTAATATTTACTCAAGAGTTGAGTTTTCTGGGTTGTATTGGGAGTTCGTAGATTCGATCGGATTATCAGATTTTGTCTATGTGGCTTTCCGGGTAATTTTAGAATATGTTAAAAAGTTCGAACGGATATAAATACCCACTTTTTCCCCTGCCGGGAAATTTCCTTGTGTTGGATCTTTCCGTAGTTTAATGACGTTCTAAGTAGTGCAAGTAACGCGATGGTCCCTCCAGAAGACAACAAACTTTAACTCGATTATGTGACCGTCTTGAACTGCCCTTTGAACCTTCGGGTTTGGGGCAGTAGGCGTGCCACATGTGAGGCGTTGACTTGACCCTTCTACGGCTGGACCGTTGGTACTGAGGCATGAACTGAATGTTTTTAGACTTATTGTTAGTTGTATGTATGCCCTAGAGGCCAGTATTGTACAGATGATGTATATTATATTGGATGCTTGGACATATATAGAGATGACTTTCTTGCTCGACATGATAGTATGCTATCTGGTTGCCATTTATCTTAACATGTACACTAGTCTCTTTATACTGTCTTATAGTTACATGTTGGTAAAGCCCTTAGGATTTGTACTTGACTACCTAGACTATGATGCAGATCATACTAGTGGGAACATGGTAGTCCATAAGTACATCCTTCAAGGTCCCTAGTCGTGGGTATCTCGAGACGGGGCATCGATTTACCAGAGTAGACTAGCGTATACGCTTCTCGACCCATGTGATGGGCGATGGATGATCCCATATCCATTGGTGTTTAACATCAGAGATGGTATACGGGTGCTCAGTGGAAACTGGGTACACTGGACGGACTCGCCGAGAACTCCCAGATGGTATTATACCTCACGTCAGATGGCAGTTCTCAGGTGACACTTGTACAGGTTAGTCTGTAGACCCGAGATCGTCATAGAGTCTTGTGTGATTCCCACTGTGCTTTGATCTCCACCTTACCACGTCCATGAGGGCGTGCAAAACGGTGGTCTTTGGGTACAGTCCCGAATCACATGGAGGCAATGAGCGATAGGAGGGGTTTCGTCTCTCCCGGTATTGGGGGTTGATGTTGCGCAGTGCTCGATTGGCCGTAACAGGGAAGTCCCTGGCCAGGGCTGATCAGAGATTTGCTGGTAAGTGTTACCAGTAGTTTCTCGACCCGTTACGAGCCTCATATCAGCACGACTTATCGGGTTATTGGGGTCTGACGTATACCACCTCTAGACTTGATATGCGACGTATCTGACGAAGAGACTTGACTGTATGGTAAGTGTTACTGGTCGGATTCGCAGGAGTGTGAGCGGGCTAGCTCGTCGATCTTCTGATCGCTCAATACCCGGGTGGCCGTTACGTTTAGCAGACCGCTTGCGGCTTGTGGGTGCTTGATATGATCATCACCTGCTACCGGCGTATTGACGAGTCTTTAGAGTCCTACACAGAGGTTTCCTGGCTCAAGCGAAACGAAATAGGAGCGCATATGAGATATGTGCAGGACCGAGAATAATGCGTGTATGTGATACCGCATTTCATTCTCGCGATATATGTTTCGAATGGTTATATTCGATATGACCTAGTTATCGAATCATTGATTCGATAAATCGATGCATTGAATACTAGTCGGTTATGTGCGACATGACCGGATCATTGAATCAAGTGTTGATTTAATGATTTAATGTATAATTATATATTTGATATATTACTTTGCATTAACTAGTATTGGTTCACTTTAAACGGATTTTTCTCACTTGGATTGCACATTGTATATGTGATATACTTTCGTGCACTTTTATGTATCATGTTTGATGATACTTGATCATTTAGTTAAGTGTATAAAATTAATCCATGGTTAATATGATAATTAGGGTTTTGCATTTTCATTTATTTATTTATTTGTTTATTTATTTATTTGGAAAAGAATAAGATGAGTATGGTGGCTTTCTTTGTCATTTTGTTGAAGCTTCATGAAGCTTTGACTTTGCTAACCATCCTTATCTTCATGCTTAACCCTAACCCATCAAAGTGACCATGGTTAATTCTCTACACTTAACCCTAGTTCAAGTTATGATAAGTATTTGTTTTATATTTATTTTTAAAAAGAACACTTATCATAATTTTTCTAGAGCTCATCTTCTTCTTCTTCTTCAAGGTTGCTACTCCAATGGCAACTTGAGCTTTAGTGAGTTAAATCCAAATCCAAAGTGAACCCACCTCCTATTTCTTCACCCTCTACCTCTTGCCAAATTGTTTTGGGTGTTTACTTCACAAGTTTCACAAGTTTGTGAAGTCGGAGCTTGAGTTTGTGCAACCTCGACGTAGATCGTCTTTGACACAAAGCCGACGAGCTATTCCGCTTGCTTTCCCGATGAAGCCGATGATCGAGTCGAGGATTCATGATGGACAGCAAGGACATGACATTGCGGAGCCGTGGAGGTGGAAATCCGGATCTACAAAGGTTGTATATCCGTATCATAGTAGTTAACTGTTAACTAGCTTTCTATTTCGCCTAAACATCTAGTTAAAGATCCGTAGTCTAGGGTTTCTCGGCACTAAAAATTTTAATTTGGCATGCACGATGCCTTGTGAGAACCCACTAGGGTGCCTAGGAACCTTTCACTGGTATCAGAGCCAAGCTAGAGCCTTAGGCGAAGTCCCGACGACGTTTGAAGTCCGAACGAACTCGAAACCCTAGAATTTTAGAGCTCTCTGGACATTTTCATAAATCTGGGAATTTTTGATATTAAAAATGTCTAAAAAATTCAGCATAGAATTCTAAGCATTACTGTGCAAAACGATTCCCTGAACTGTTCATACTGCCGCGGAAGCGCGGCAGAAGCATGCTTTCTGCCGCCCTTCCGCGGCCACATGGTGACGTCAGCCCTATTTAAAAGCACAGTAATACCTGATAAATTCCACTGAGTTTTCTGGATATTTTTAAATTTATTTAAGTGTTGAGTGCTCTGGAGTTATATTGGGAATCGATGAATTCGATCGGAATATCAAACTTTGTCTAAGTGTTTTTCCAGATAATTGTAGAATATGTTAAAGAGTTCGACCGGATATAAATACCCAGGTTTTCCCCTGCCAAAATATCCAAGTGTTGGATTATTGTGTGGTTAAAAGACGTTCTAAGTAGTGCAAGTAACGCGATGGTCCCTCTAGAAGACACAAACCTTAACTCGATTATGTGACCGTCTTGAACTGCCCTTTGAACCTTCGGGTTTGGGGCAGTACGGCGTGCCACATGTGAGGCGTTGGCTTGACCCTTCTACGGCTGGACCGTCGGTACTGAGGTATGAAGTGAATGTCTTTGAGCCTATTTCATGTGATGATCGGTGTCGGGAAAACTTGGGTGTTCGAATGTTCGATCGGAAAGTTTGATATATTCTATTTATCCGGAACTGGATACAATAATTGGAATTCACAAAAGGTTATGAGATAACTGGATGAATGTTATAGATCTAGCAGTTTAGTTTCACAAGATATCAAAAAGAGTTTTCGATGATGGGACTAAAATGCGGGATTTATAACTGTTAGGCATGTGATGTCTAAAGAGATTGCGGATTCCAATTGTTGTAGTTTTACACTTTCTTTTTTGTGACCGTAAGTGTAGTATGTTCATATCGCCGGTTTCGTTGCTATACGTCAACGACAATTGGGGTATGCATACTTACTTACGTTGATGACATGTGATGTTATGTGTTGCTGGATATGTTATATTGGATCGTCGTATTCGAATAGCCGGGGGTTTTTATGTGAGATGAGTGTTTTTCATTTTCATTCATGTAAAAACTTGTATGTAATATTCTTTTATTCGGGGCACTTCCAGGATGCGGGAGCTGTCACCCTTTGTATATTATTTACTTTTCTGCACTAGGATAGACCCAAGGAGGGGAGCACAAGTAACCGGGTTCTGGGGTCCAGTGGGAGACCAACGCGAGGTGTCGAGTCCGGGTCTCCTAACCCTAGAATTGGCAGGGTTGCTTGCCGCTCTCGTAGGGGTCTAGGGGTGTGGGATTGGCTATTCATAACGACCGTGGAATCCGTGTTTTATACTGGCTCGTATTAAAAACACGGACGTCCTAGTATATCCAATATTTCATATGTTTATTCTGCTGCGATATCTGTGATGTGATTCTGTGATGGATAAAGTTTATAGTATATATGATATATTATATAGACGTTACTTATGTTTTACACCCGCGCTAGCCCTGCCCTGCTCTGTCGTTAGTTACCTAACCTAACGGTGCACGAGGGGACATCGAGGCGAATGCGGATGGCATAAGTGTACGTTATATCTATCTGTGATGTTTAGGTATTAAATGATGGGACTTCATTAATGTGATTAATGAAAGGAAAGAAACCTAAGATGTTGTAGAATCAGATTTTAAATAAAACAGGTAGCTACAGTTTTTGCTTTGCACAGCGATATATATGATATATCCTGCACCTCATTCGACGAGGAAAGGACCGAGATCCCTTCATCGGGAGTGACTCCTTTAGCAATAACTGGCAGATGCTACACACTCGGTTTGGTTTTGATTGCTTTTAAGAGTTTTTGCTTTGCACAGTGATATATATGATATATCCAGCACCTCATTCGACGAGGAAAGGACCGAGATCCCTTCGCCGGGAGTGACTCCTTTAGCAAAACTAGAAAAGCCTCAAAATCACTCCATTTCAAAACTTCATTTGATTCTACAACGATATCAAGTTCATTACGCTCATGGTTTTTATGAAAAACCTGCGTAGCCCTCCGTCATTTCAGATAAAGACTATTTAGTATTCGTGCTGCGTTTGTTGACCTCTGTCAAGGCGTAGTGTGCGGTAGCTAACTAGTATTTGTCTGCTTGTGCATATGATGCAGATTGGATTAGGGTAGTCGTACGACCTTGTTGACCTCTGTCAAGGGTCGTGCGGGTGGGTTTGATTCAATCAAGAAATGACGGGTTGAACTTGACTAGTGCACTATGATTTGTTGACCTCTGTCAAGGTCATGGTACACTAGGGGCAAAATATTATCGGGAATTTCAAGTGTTGAAATTTGCAATGAGATTGCATACCTTCTATGAGATAGTTGGATCCCGATACCCGCTGCGAGTAAGAGTTACTCCTGGGAGAGTTTTACACATTGCAATTAGCCGATCAAGTAGGTGTCTAGAAAGGTGTTAACGAGGTTACGCCTCTGGGAAAACGAGGTTTACAGTAATTAGGTTCGTGCGAAAGCACGGGGGACCTCCCTCAAAGTACCGACACTGGCCTGGCTGAAAGATTGGCGAACTTGTAGTGTGTAATTAATCCCGGCTAGTCTTTCCTTTTAGGGTTTGGAGGAAGATTTGATAAAAAGCAGTGGGAGCCATCCTGATTAGATAAGATAATAACCAATCTGATCTTGCACGAGCATACGCTAAAGTGTTTTCTTCTCTCTCTCTCCAGGTAGCGACCATTTCATGCCTTAATAAAGATAATAAAATGGATGTATTGACCGAACCCGCATGTTATACTGTGCTGGGGAACGTTGGTTCCGTTCTTTCCTATAAGAGTTATAGGAATGAACAGGATATATGGGAATACCAGGATTCCCATGCCACCCGAATGAAGAAAGTACATGATGATGCATTTTCTTCGGGTGTGTTCGTTACTGAGAACTGTTTCTCCATTTGCTCTACGTCCTGGGTATTGGATACCGGGTCAGGATCCCACATATGTAATCAGTTACATGGGCTTAAGAAAGGTAGAGAACTTGGAGAAGGTGATAAAGACATTAAAGTCGGAAATGGTGCAATTGTTGCAGCTAAGACAGTCGGGGAATATCACCTAGTGTTACCAACTGGTAATACATTGATTCTGAACGAATGCTATTACATGCCGAACCTGATATGCAACATTGTATCAGTTTCTTTATTAAGCAAAGAAGGATATAATTTTGTATTACAGGACAATGTTATGAACATTTTCCATAACCAAAAGTTGGTTGGATCAGGCACGTTGTGCAATGGCATTTATGTTCTAAACCAATCAACAGTCCTGAGCATAACAAACACACACAAGAGGAAGAGTTCTGAACTCAATGAATCCTTCTTGTGGCATTGTAGACTGGGTCACATCAATGCGACACGACTGGCTAAGTTGCATAAGGATGGATATTTAAATCCGTTTGAATTTTCATCCTATGACACTTGCCAGTCATGTCTCAAAGGCAAGATGACCAAGACTCCGTTTACAGGACACGGAGAAAGAGCTAACGAACTCTTAGGACTAATACATAGTGATGTATGCGGTCCCATGTCTACACATGCCAGGGATGGTTCTTCGTACTTCATTACATTCACTGACGATCTCTCAAGATACGGACATGTGTACTTGATAAGACACAAGTCTGAAGCTTTTGAGAAATTCAGAGAATATAAACAAGAAGTCGAGAAACAAACCGGAAAAAGTATTAAAATCCTTCGATCTGATCGAGGAGGTGAATACTTGAGCAATGAATTCCTGGACTTCCTAAAAGAGAATGGGATTCTCTCTCAGCTTACTCCTCCTTATACACCACAGCACAACGGTGTATCGGAGCGGAGGAATCGCACCCTATTAGATATGGTGCGCTCTATGATGAGTACAGCTGAGTTACCTATTTCCTTCTGGGGGTATGCGCTTGAAGCAGCGGCATACCTATTGAATCAAGTTCCGACTAAATCTGTGCCTACCACACCATATGAGATATGGAGTGGGAAGAGACCATGTCTTAAACGAGTTAAGATATGGGGTTGTCTGGCCTATGTCAAAAGGCAAAATCCAGACAAACTCGAGGCACGATCAGTTCTATGTAAGTTTGTAGGATATCCTAAACATTCAAATGGATATCTCTTCTACCACAGTGAGGAACAAAAAGTGTTTGTTGCTCAACATGCCACTTTTTTAGAAAAGGAATTTCTTGCAAAGGAGATTAGTGGCTCTGAGGTAGAACTGGAAGAAGTTCCAGAAACACAAACAATAACTGAAGATTTAGTGGAACCAGAAGATTCGGTAGTACCCGACCAACCCCAGCCTCTCCGCCGATCTAGTAGGGTTCCTCGCCAACCTGAGAGATACTACGGTTTTCTCATTGATGGTGGCAGTGAGGATTGCATCATGGAGGATGATGACCCAACTAACTTCGAGCAGGCCATCACTAGTGGGGACTCAGTGAAATGGCTGGATGCTATGCGGTCCGAGATGGATTCCATGTACACCAACAAAGTATGGACTTTGGAAGTTGCTCCTGAAGGGGTAAAACCCATTGGGAGCAAGTGGATCTTTAAGAAGAAACTTGGTGTAGATGGGAAAGTGGAGACTTTCAAAGCTAGACTTGTAGCAAAGGGTTTTCGTCAAAGACCAGGTGTGGACTATGACGAGACCTTTTCTCCAGTGGCTATGCTTAAATCCATCCGAATCATGCTTGCCATTGCTGCCTTTCATGACTACGAAATCTGGCAAATGGATGTTAAGACCGCCTTTCTAAATGGTGATTTAGAAGAGTGCGTGTACATGACTCAGCCAGAGGGCTTCGTAGACAGTGGGAGCAGCGGGAAGGTGTGCAAGCTGCTTAAATCCATTTATGGATTAAAGCAAGCATCGCGGAGTTGGAACATCTGCTTTGACGTCGTTATCAAAGAGTTTGATTTCGTCAAAAATCCAGATGAACCTTGTATCTACAAGAAGGTGGCAGAGAGTAAGGTTGTATTCCTCGTATTGTACGTGGACGACATACTCTTGATAGGAAATGACATTCCTATGCTGCAATCGGTCAAGCTCTTCTTATCACAAAGATTCTCAATGAAAGATCTTGGTGATGCCTCCTGCATATTGGGAATCAGGATCTATAGAGATAGATCCAAACGGATTTTGGGATTGTCCCAATCCAGGTACATTGACACCATACTAAAGAGGTTTAGTATGGAAGAGTCCAAGCGTGGGAACATGCCCACGATCTCTGGAGTCACTCTCTCCAAAGAGATGTCTCCCAAGACTGATTTGGAGAGAGCTCGCATGCAAGGGATACCCTATGCTTCGGCAGTAGGCTCTATCATGTATGCGATGCTATGTACCAGACCCGATGTAGCATACTCACTAAGTGTAGTGAGCAGGTATCAAGCTGATCCTGGAGAGAGTCACTGGACAGCTGTGAAGAGCATTCTCAAGTACTTGCGAAGGACTAGAGATATGTTCTTGGTGTATGGTAACGGAGAACTCCAGGTGGAGTCCTTTACCGATTCCAGCTTCCAGAGTGATAAGGACGACTCTAAGTCGCAGTCGGGTTTTGTATTTACCCTTTACGGAGGGGCGGTTAGCTGGAAGAGTTCCAAGCAGGAAACCGTGGCAGACTCGACGATGGAGGCTGAATACATCGCTGCCAACGATGCAGCTAAAGAAGCTGTCTGGGTCAAGAAGTTCATTACTGAACTTGGAGTGGTTCCATCCATTGAGCATCCAATACCTTTGTATTGCGATAACAATGGAGCGGTGGCTTTGGCCAAGGAACCCAGGTCCCATCAGCGGTCCAGACATATTCTGAGGCGGTATCACCTGATCCGGGAGATAGTTGATCGCCGGGAGATCGAGGTCAGGAGAGTTGACACGAAGAACAACACGGCGGATCCACTCACGAAGGCCATTCCCCAGATACAGTTTGAGAGACTCTTCGGGATGCTCGGTATGAGATACTACAGCAGCTGGCCCTAGTGCAAGTGGGAGATTGTTAGTTGTATGTATGCCCTAGAGGCCAGTATTGTACAGATGATGTATATTATATTGGATGCTTGGACATATATAGAGATGACTTTCTTGCTCGACATGATAGTATGCTATCTGGTTGCCATTTATCTTAACATGTACACTAGTCTCTTTATACTGTCTTATAGTTACATGTTGGTAAAGCCCTTAGGATTTGTACTTGACTACCTAGACTATGATGCAGATCATACTAGTGGGAACATGGTAGTCCATAAGTACATCCTTCAAGGTCCCTAGTCGTGGGTATCTCGAGACGGGGCATCGATTTACCAGAGTAGACTAGCGTATACGCTTCTCGACCCATGTGATGGGCGATGGATGATCCCATATCCATTGGTGTTTAACATCAGAGATGGTATACGGGTGCTCAGTGGAAACTGGGTACACTGGACGGACTCGCCGAGAACTCCCAGATGGTATTATACCTCACGTCAGATGGCAGTTCTCAGGTGACACTTGTACAGGTTAGTCTGTAGACCCGAGATCGTCATAGAGTCTTGTGTGATTCCCACTGTGCTTTGATCTCCACCTTACCACGTCCATGAGGGCGTGCAAAACGGTGGTCTTTGGGTACAGTCCCGAATCACATGGAGGCAATGAGCGATAGGAGGGGTTTCGTCTCTCCCGGTATTGGGGGTTGATGTTGCGCAGTGCTCGATTGGCCGTAACAGGGAAGTCCCTGGCCAGGGCTGATCAGAGATTTGCTGGTAAGTGTTACCAGTAGTTTCTCGACCCGTTACGAGCCTCATATCAGCACGACTTATCGGGTTATTGGGGTCTGACGTATACCACCTCTAGACTTGATATGCGACGTATCTGACGAAGAGACTTGACTGTATGGTAAGTGTTACTGGTCGGATTCGCAGGAGTGTGAGCGGGCTAGCTCGTCGATCTTCTGATCGCTCAATACCCGGGTGGCCGTTACGTTTAGCAGACCGCTTGCGGCTTGTGGGTGCTTGATATGATCATCACCTGCTACCGGCGTATTGACGAGTCTTTAGAGTCCTACACAGAGGTTTCCTGGCTCAAGCGAAACGAAATAGGAGCGCATATGAGATATGTGCAGGACCGAGAATAATGCGTGTATGTGATACCGCATTTCATTCTCGCGATATATGTTTCGAATGGTTATATTCGATATGACCTAGTTATCGAATCATTGATTCGATAAATCGATGCATTGAATACTAGTCGGTTATGTGCGACATGACCGGATCATTGAATCAAGTGTTGATTTAATGATTTAATGTATAATTATATATTTGATATATTACTTTGCATTAACTAGTATTGGTTCACTTTAAACGGATTTTTCTCACTTGGATTGCACATTGTATATGTGATATACTTTCGTGCACTTTTATGTATCATGTTTGATGATACTTGATCATTTAGTTAAGTGTATAAAATTAATCCATGGTTAATATGATAATTAGGGTTTTGCATTTTCATTTATTTATTTATTTGTTTATTTATTTATTTGGAAAAGAATAAGATGAGTATGGTGGCTTTCTTTGTCATTTTGTTGAAGCTTCATGAAGCTTTGACTTTGCTAACCATCCTTATCTTCATGCTTAACCCTAACCCATCAAAGTGACCATGGTTAATTCTCTACACTTAACCCTAGTTCAAGTTATGATAAGTATTTGTTTTATATTTATTTTTAAAAAGAACACTTATCATAATTTTTCTAGAGCTCATCTTCTTCTTCTTCTTCAAGGTTGCTACTCCAATGGCAACTTGAGCTTTAGTGAGTTAAATCCAAATCCAAAGTGAACCCACCTCCTATTTCTTCACCCTCTACCTCTTGCCAAATTGTTTTGGGTGTTTACTTCACAAGTTTCACAAGTTTGTGAAGTCGGAGCTTGAGTTTGTGCAACCTCGACGTAGATCGTCTTTGACACAAAGCCGACGAGCTATTCCGCTTGCTTTCCCGATGCAGCTGATGATCGAGTCGAGGATTCATGATGGACAGCAAGGACATGACATTGCGGAGCCGTGGAGGTGGAAATCCGGATCTACAAAGGTTGTATATCCGTATCATAGTAGTTAACTGTTAACTAGCTTTCTATTTCGCCTAAACATCTAGTTAAAGATCCGTAGTCTAGGGTTTCTCGGCACTAAAAATTTTAATTTGGCATGCACGATGCCTTGTGAGAACCCACTAGGGTGCCTAGGAACCTTTCACTTATTTCATGTGTTGAGCTGTATTGGAAAACCTGGGTGTTCGATTGTTCGATCGGAAAGTTTAACATTTTCTATTTATCCGGAATGTGATACAATAATTGGAATTCACAAGTAGTTATGAGATAACTGAATGAATGTTATAAACATAGCAGTTTAGTCTCACTTGATCGGTTGCCACGGAATTTTGATGTGATCAAAAGTCCGTCGCAATCACGTAGCGTACGCGGATACTCGCCGGGTAAACTTAATAGACAGCCTCGCCACATAGCCCCGACCAAGTGACTGTAGGAGAACCCCGTCGCCGAAAGCATCCGTTCGGGTGCTCGCGGCAGCGGTGTTCCGCCTTGGTGCACTTCGTCGACGGTATCGGGGGTGCGGCCGCCTACTAAAGTTTGCGACGAGCATTCGATCAGAATGTCGGGAATCCTGTTGAATTCCCCGACTTGATATTGAAAAGTGTTTTCGATAATGAGACTAAAATGCGGGGTTTATAATTGTTAGGCATGCGATGTCTAAGTATTTCATTTGATTAGGCGTGCGATGTCTAAAGAGGTTGCGGATTCCAACTGTTGTAGTTTTACACTTTCTTTTCTGTGACCGTAAGTGTAATATGTGATATCGCCAGTTTCGTTGCTATATGTCAACGACAATTGGGATGGGCATATTTACTTACTTTGATGACATGTGATGTTATGTGTTGCTGGATATGTTATATTGGATCGTCGTGTTTGAATAGCCGGGGGTTTTTATGTGAGATGAGTGTTTTTCATTTTCATTCATGTAAAAACTTGTATGTAATATTCTTTTATTGGGGCACTTCCAGGTTGCGGAAGATGTCACCTTTTGTATATTATTTTCTTTTCCGCACTAGGATAGACCCAAGGAGGAGGGCACAAGTAACCGGGTTCTGGAGTCCAGTGGGAGATGATTGTTAGGGATTCTGCGTGTTCAAGTTTAGTTAATTACCGCAATCAAGACGGTTTCGCTTGTAGCTAGCCGGTTGAGTACGGGTCGTCCGCAGGGAGATGGGAATCTTTTTCTATGTGCTTTAACGAGTTAAGTCCAGTTTTTCAGATTTTTTTGTGATTAATTAAGTGGTAAAATGATATGTAAAGAGAGCTTGTTAGGGTTAGGATTAGGTTAGTTTGAGTTAGGAGTCTCCCACATCTTTCGTTGCCCCCCTTAATATCGGTGTTACGGTAATCGACAACAACGGGGATTAGCACGACTAGGAAGGAACTTGTGAGTATAAGCTAGGCTTTCCAACGCATAAGTTCTTCCTTTTGGTGCTTGTCCGTCCGTTCTTGGCTCTTAGCCATAACGTCCGGTTAATTCAACCACAACCGGTCTCACTACGGAATCACCGCTATCATGTAGGATAGGGTGCCGTAAGGAGCGGATTGTGGTTCAATTAACGGGAGTCGAATTAAGCTGTTGGGCAAGGAAAGAGTGAGAGAGATTTCCTTCTCTCAAACTTCCCTTATCCTACCCTAACAAGTATGAAACTACTCACACATCATAATGAAAAGAAAACAAAACAAAAGAGGAAGACAGAAAGAAAGAGATTAGAAGATAACAACTAGCTATTTGCGACCTCACCTTGGCAAGGATCAAGCGTAAGCATCATGGTTGTTTTAAGGATAAAAAAAAAAGAGAAAAGAAAGAAACAACAAGAAATAACAACAACTAAGTTAACAAATTAAAATTACAAGCAATTATAAAAGAACAAGACAAGATATAATAGCAAAAGAGTCTTCTTTATTCATCATTCTTCACTCACAAAGCTCACTACAAGTTTTAATGGAGAAGAGATGAGAAGAGGAAGAAGAAACACAACTAAACCTAGAAGATAAAATACAAGATTATGGACCCTTTCCTTCACAAAGTTCTGGGCTATTTATAGGCTGAAAAATGAAAACCTAGGGCAACATTCAGAACTAAAATGAAAAGACCAAACTACCCACAAAAATTTGTCACCTGCCGCCACTGTACGGCCGCGGATCCGCGGCCTAAGACAGCTTATGCCGCGGAACCGCGGCCCTTTAGTGGAGTTAGGTGACCAATTTTTGTAGGATTCCCTGGTTTGCTGTGCCCATGAGTCTGGTATATATCTTTTCTCAGATTTTCTTCACAATTTTTCCAGAATTTCTGTTGAGGGAAAGGTGATTTGATGTGGACTTTTTGTTATGATTTTCTCGAGCTCCGCGTAGATTTCTTGGATCTTGTGCTGCCATTGAGCCTTGTGCATGAAGGTGACAATCGATTTGCCATTTTGTCTCCTAAACTGGTGTATGGCAACAGACGGATAAAGAGCGGAGACCCGTGTTTTATCTGTGGTTGGCAGGAACCCGGATTTTGTCGTGTTTTCCATGAATTTCATCGTTTTAGAACCGAGAACCTGTATCATGCAATTGCCTAGCAAACACGGCTCAAGAGTATCTACCGATATGCAATGTGATAAAAATTGGGCGGTATGAAAATGCAAAAATCTGATATGAACAAATACCCCCAAACTTATCATTTGCTCGTCCCGAGCAAAGCCAATTTATTCACAAAAAATTTCGTAACCTCACTTTCGCAGGGAACGCGATTGCACTGAGCATGTGCAACAAACTGTTAAACCTCTAGGTGTCCCTAGTAGGAGGAGTGTTGTCTACTGAGGGTTTTCAGCGGATACTACCCACAAAATCCGGTCAAGCTAGTTTTGTAAAATAACTAAGATTCAAACCCTAAAGTTTTCTTTCAGAAAATAACAATTCTATTATCCTAAGTCTAGACTATCGAACCTTTATTTTTCACACCTCGCTTCTTATTTAACTACAGATTTTATATGTCTTTACGTGCAGTGCAAATAGTGTCGTTAAGTTCCAGAAGGATCGATTAAAGTCATCATGTCGCACAATAAAGCCCAGATAACAATTTTAAAAGGATCACATAAGTTTTATAAAGAGTTAAGCATTTTTCAAGTTTCGTTTTCCAGTAAGGTTTCAACTTCAGAATTTCTATCTTCCTTAACAGGAAACTAAGTCGTATTTTTCACTCCACCTTTTTCTTGTTTTCATTTCATACACACCTCTGTGAACGTGCAATAGCCTTTATCATAAAATAAAACCTTCATATTTCCGCTAAATTTTTTATAAAAGCCTGTCTTTTATCAAGATTATTCTCACACAAAGAACCGTTAGGAATTTTAACTCGGAGAGAACACTTGCTTGACTTTGTTTTAAACTGGACTTTCTAGGTTTCTTAGCGAGCTTTGGGCCAATGCACCCAAACCAGTTGATTTTAGGGCATTAGGTGTAGAAACACCCCAGCGGACTTAATTACTCAAGTTACCTAGGTCCAAAAACAAAAGACAGTTTGGCGTGAAAATCAGATGATTTAATACGAACGGAGATATAACCGGCAGTTCAATTATTTTTTTGGATAAAAGACGTGTTTAGTGGGTTCGGTGTGTAATCATTCCAATCAAGTTTCAGATGGGTTATTTTTCAGAATTAGTTCCAATTACGGCATCAATAACATTCCTTCATATTCGCTTTACTTCATAAACTATTCTTGACATTACTTATTTCAGAACAAACCTATTTGATCCTCAGAAAATCATTTATCTGTCTAAAAGTTTTTAAACATAAAAGACTTGTCATCTAATTCCCAAAAACTGACGACACGTGTAGTGTGATGTAAAGACGTATATCAGCTATAGTTAACTTCAAAGGAGAGTTATCTTTCAGGTTTTCAAAATCTAAACATAAGATTTAGTTATTCTTATTTTATCAAACAAAACCGTCGAAATGTTGAATCAGAGTTCTCCCACTAGCTAACTTAACAAAAAAGTTTTTTATGTTTTTAGAAAATTTTCAGATTTTTATGGATTTTATGGATTTTAATATGCAGATGCAAAATATACATATGAATGCGAAGGTAAGAAATGCGTACTGAGCGTACCCCCAAACTTAAACTGGACAGTGTCCTCACTGTCATTGCATGAAGAGATCATTTGAAGGTTCAAAATTGTCGGTTAGCGATACACAAAAAATCTTCTTTTTTTTTGTTTTTGTTTTTTAAAGAAAAGAAAAGAAAAAGAATATACACAAATATATACAAAATGGTTTGTACATACCCCCAAACTTATTTGGAACAGTGTCCACTGTTCTTGGCTGGATAACCGAAGTTTGGTGGTAGGCAGAGGAAGATTATGCAGGGTAAACCGGCTCCTGTAAGAATAGGAGCTCCTCTGTTGGTTCGGCGCTAAGGTACGGTTTTAGTCGGTGTCTGTTCACTTTGAAAAATGAACCGTCCTTTGGATTTTCCAAATCCACAGCGCCCTGCGGATACACATTCCGAACAAAATACGGCCCTTTCCAGCGAGATCTGAGCTTTCCAGGATGGAAGTGAAGTCTGGTGTCGTAAAGCAGTACCTGCTGACCAGGTACGAAGGTTTTGCGCAAAAGTTGTTTATCGTGAAACACCTTCGTTCGATTCTTAACGACAACCGCGTTATCGTAAGCCTCATCCCTAAGCTCGTTCAGTTCGTTCAACTGCAGCTTCCCATGGCTGCCCGCATCTTCGAGAGACAGATTCAGCTCTTTTATCGTCCAAAATGCGCGATGCTCTATTTCGACAGGTAGGTGGCAGGCTTTTCCATACACAAGCCGATAGGGAGACATGCCAAGGTCGGTCTTATAAGCGGTTCGAAATGCCCAAAGGGCATCAGTGAGTTTCAGCGACCAATCCTTACGGTTCTTGGAAACCGTCTTCTCCAGTATCTGCTTGATTTGCCGATTTGAAACTTCGGCCTGCCCGCAGGTTTGGGGGTGGTTGGGCGTAGAGAGCTTATGATTAATGGAGTATTTCCGCATCAAGGCTTCGAAAGTTTTGTTGCAGAAATGACTTCCATTTAGAGACGTAATGATCGCTCGGGGGTGCCCAAACCGGGAGAAAATGTTTTCTTTAAGGAACCTAACGACAACCTTGTTGTCGTTAGTCCAGCTGGGCACAGCCTCGACCCATTTAGAGATGTAATCAACGGCGAGAAGGATGTACAAGTTCCCAAAAGAGCTGGGAAACGGCCCCATGAAATCTATCCCCCAAACATCAAAAATCTCCACGACCAAGATCGGTTGGAGCGGCATCTCGTTCCTCCGGGATATCCGGCCCATGTGTTGGCACCGGGAGCAAGTCTTGTAATAGTCATGAGCGTCTTTGAAGAGTTGTGGCCAGTAGAAACCACATTGCAAGATCTTCTCAGCTGTCTTTCTGGGCCCAAAATGCCCGCCACACGCTTGATCGTGGCAAAATGACAGCACACTCTTGAATTCCTCGTCAGGGACACACCGACGAATAATCTGGTCGGGACAGTACTTGAACAAATAGGGTTCGTCCCAGTAAAAGTGTTTTACTTGGGATAAGAAGCGAAGTTTGTCCTGACTTGACCATTCAGTCGGTAGTAATCCCGTGGCCAAATAGTTCACAATATCTGCGAACCAGGGTTCGCAAGATACTGTCAAGAGTTGTTCATCCGGGAAAACGTCGTTGATCGGAATTGGAAGCGAAGGCGAAGAAGGAAGTCGGGAGAGATGGTCGGCAACCACGTTTTCACATCCTCGTTTGTCCTTAATGACAAGGTCAAACTCTTGAAGCAAGAGGATCCAACGGATTAACCGAGATTTTGCGTCTTTCTTCGTAAAAAGATGGCGCAGAGCAGAATGGTCAGTGTAGACAATGACTGGAGAGCCGATGAGGTAGGGCCTGAACTTTTCTAAAGCAAATACAACAGCTAAGAATTCCTTCTCAGTTGTTGTATAATTGAGTTGGGCGTCGTTCAGGGTTCGGCTCGCATAATAGATTACGTGCGGTATTTTGTTGATGTGTTGTCCAAGGACAGCACCAATGGCAAAGTCGGATGCATCGCACATAATCTCAAATGGGTGCGTCCAGTCAGGTGAAGAAAGAACGGGAGCAGAAGTGAGTGAGCGTTTCAATGACTCGAATGCAGTCACACAGATCGAGTTGAAGTCGAATGGCGTGTCCTTGGCCAGCAAAAAAGTCAAGGGCCTAGCAATCTTGCTAAAGTCCTTGATGAACCGTCTATAGAAACCGGCATGGCCAAGGAAGGCTCGGATATCTCTGACGCATCGGGGAGGAGGTAGATTGGAAATGACCTCAATCTTTGCTTTGTCAACCTCTATGCCATTTTGCGAGATGATATGTCCTAAGACAATACCTTCGCGCACCATGAAGTGGCATTTCTCCTAGTTCAAAGTGAGATTCTTGTCCTTACATCGGGTAAGGACAGCGTCAAGATGCAGCAAACACTCGTTGAAGGAATCGCCGAAGATGGAGAAGTCATCCATGAAAATCTCCAGAAATTTTTCCACCATGTCTGAGAAGATTCCCATCATACACCGCTGGAAGGTAGCGGGCGCATTGCATAACCCAAAGGGCATGCGACGATATGCAAACGTGCTGAAAGGACAAGTGATTGTGGTCTTGTCCTGGTCTTTTTCGGCGATGGGAATCTGATTATAGCCGGAGTAGCCATCAAGAAAGCAGTAGTACTCGTGTCCGGCCAATCGTTCGAGCATTTGGTCAATGAAAGGTAGCGGAAAGTGGTCTTTCCGCGTTGCGGCGTTGAGTTTTCTGTAATCAATGCACACTCGCCACCCAATTTGGGTGCGAGTAAGGATTAACTCGTTCGCCTCGTTAGTGATGACCGTGATGCCCGACTTTTTGGGGACAACATGGATGGGGCTCACCCACTGGCTATCAGAGACAGGGTAAATGATACCACTATCTAGACATTTTACGATCTCCTTCTTCACAGCCTCTTTCATGACTGAATTGAGACGTCTTTGTGGATCCCGGGCTGGTTTGGCATCATCCATCAGATGAATGTGATGCTCAACGATCAGGGGACTAATCCCCTTGATGTCCGCCATGGACCAGCCAAAAGCTTGCCTGTTGCTGTGCAAGACCGCGAGAAGGGCTTTCTCTTGCTCCGGAGCTAGAGAAGCCGAGATGATGACAGGAAGGGTCTCGTTCTCACCTAAGTAAGCGTACTTAAGGTGAGATGGCAAAGGCTTGAGTTCGAGCGTTGGAGGTGAAACGATGGAAGGCAAGATTGGTGCAGAGGTCTCGAACTCAAAGGACTCCAGCAAAGGTTCGAAACGAGTGTAGGCGACCGAGTCGGATGGTTCAGGTAACTCATCCGGAAATTCGAAAGATTCAAACTCAGGTTGTGCGCGGCTAAGATCGTTTGAAAACGTGAAATACTCGTAGTCGTTGTCGGGCGCAGAAACAGCAGCAGGTTCGAAGAGAAACGCACTAGTAGCGTCAAGATTATCGTGATCAAACAGAAACTCCTCGAATTCACATTCTTCTGGGGTGATCTCCTGGATCGAGCAGACGTCCAGTATATGAGCATTAGGTTCGGCGGGCTGATTCCCCAACCTAAAAATGTTGAGTTCAATCGTCATGTTTCCAAAAGATAGGTTCATCGAACCATTGCGACAATTGATCACAGCATTTGAGGTTGCAAGAAATGGGCGACCGAGTATCACCGGAATTTGATTCCGGGGGTTAGCTACAGGCTGTGTGTCTAATACAATGAAGTCAACGGGGAATATGAAGTCCCCGACTTTTATTAACACATCCTCTAACTCACCCCTAGGATGGGTGATCGATCGGTCGGCCATTTGGAGAGTGCAGTGCGTGGGTTTCAGCTCTCCGACACCTAATTGCTCGTATACTGAATACGGAAGCAGGTTAACACTGGCACCAAGATCTAATAGTGCGCGGTTGATGTTCTTATCCCCAATGGTAATTGAAATCGTAGGACAGCCAGGGTCCTTCCATTTTTGTGGTAAAGATTGGGTAAGGGCATCACTCACAGCACTAGCCAAGAAAACTTTCTTGGGTACCTGAGACATCCTCTTTTTCGTGCACAAGTCCTTTAAGATTTTCGCGTAGGACGGGACTTGTTGGACAGCATCTAAAAGAGGAATGTTAATGTTAACCTGCTTAAATAACTCCAGAATCTTCTCCATTTGAGGATTTTGTTTATTAGATCTCAACCGGTTTGGAAATGGAACATTTTGAAAATTGGTTGAGTCTAATGCTGGAGGAGGAGATTGTGGAGTTGGAACGGATCCCAGAACAGGTGTTTTGGTGGAGTGAGAAGTAGGTCCGTTCAGAGCAGAAGAAGAGGAAGGAGAGCCTGTTGAAGAACGGAGAATAGGCTCAGAAGACGAAGAAGAAGAAAAAGAAGAAGAAGCAGCGGCCGGGGTGTCATCGTTGATCCGTTTGCCAGTGTTGTTTTGCAGCATCCTTCCCGATCTCAGTGTGGTATAATAGCAAAAGAGATTTCTTTATTCATCATTCTTCACTCACAAAGCTCACTACAAGTTTTAATGGAGAAGAGATGAGAAGAGGAAGAAGAAACACAACTAAACCTAGAAGATAAAATACAAGATTATGGACCCTTTCCTTCACAAAGTTCTGGGCTATTTATAGGCTGAAAAATGAAAACCTAGGGCAACATTCAGAACTAAAATGAAAAGACCAAACTACCCACAAAAATTTGTCACCTGCCGCCACTATACGGCCACGGATCCGCGGCCTAAGCCAGCTTATGCCGCGGAACCGCGGCCCTTTAGTGGAGTTAGGTGACCAATTTTTGTAGGATTCCCTGGTTTGCTGTGCCCATGAGTCTGGTATATATCTTTTCTCAGATTTTCTTCACAATTTTTCCAGAATTTCTGTTGAGGGAAAGGTGATTTGATGTGGACTTTTTGTCATGATTTTCTCGAGCTCCGCGTAGATTTCTTGGATCTTGTGCTGCCATTGAGCCTTGTGCATGAAGGTGACAATCGATTTGCCATTTTGTCTCCTAAACTGGTGTGTGGCAACAGACGGATAAAGAGCGGAGACCCGTGTTTTATCTGTGGTTGACAGGAACCCGGATTTTGTCGTGTTTTCCATGAATTTCACCGTTTTAGAACCGAGAACCTGTATCCTGCAATTGCCTAGCAAACACGGCTCAAGAGTATCTACCGATATGCAATGTGATAAAAATTGGGCGGTATGAAAATGCAAAAATCTGATATGAACAGGAGACCAACTCGAGGAGTCGAGTCCGGGTCTCCTAACTTTAGAATTGGTCGGGTTGCTTGCCGCTGTCGTAGAGGTCTGGGGTGTGGGTTTGGCTATTCATCGCGACCGTGGAATCCGTGTTTTATACTGGCTCGTATTGAAAACACGGACGTCCTAGAATATCCAATGTTTCATATGATTCTTCTACTGCAATTTCTGTGATGTGATCATGTGATATGTTCTGGGATGGATACTGTATATAGTATATATGATATATTATATAGGCGTTACTTATGTTTTACACCCGCGCTAGCCCTGCCCCGCTCTGCCGTTAGTTACCTAACCTAACAGTGCACGAGGGGACATCAGGCGAATGCGGATGGCATAAGTGTACGTCGTATTTATCTGTGATGTTTAGGTACTTAAATGATGGGACTTCATTAATATGATTAATGAAAGAAAAAGAAACCTAAAGATGTTGTAGAATTGAATTGCAAAATAAAACAGGTAGCTACAGTTCTTGCTTTGCACAGAGGTATATGTGATATATCCTGCACCTTATTAGTAACGTTTTAAAAATAATTAAATAAATAATTAAATGAATAAAATTGTTTAAGTAAATTTTATGATTTTCGGTAAAGCAAAATGTATTTTTCGTAAAACCAAACCGTAATTGTTTTTCATTATAATTTCAAAAATACCTATTTTAAATATGAAATTACTAGTAAATGGTGTTTATTTAGCCACTTATAAATTTTTAGTTTAATAAAA
The DNA here is from genome assembly GCA_030015575.1 of Agapanthus africanus. Taxonomy (NCBI): domain Eukaryota; kingdom Viridiplantae; phylum Streptophyta; class Magnoliopsida; order Asparagales; family Amaryllidaceae; genus Agapanthus; species Agapanthus africanus. The sequence continues at coordinate 394,969,955 of CM057345.1, read as the reverse complement.
TATTTTTCCTAAATTAATTATTTTAAATATTAACATAAGCTTTATTTTTACACTAAATTAGTATAAATTACAAATTTATATGGTTTGAATTTGTAAAAATGAACCATGGCATATTATAAATTAGTGTGTATCATGAAAAATTTATTTGCAAATTTTTCCTATTTTCTAGAGTTTTCTTGAGTTGCTATAGTGAAGGATTAAATAAATAAATAAATAAAAGCATGAAAAGACCTTTAAGTGATATTTCTTCTCTTGAAACTTCTACACTTTTTCTCACTCATTTCTTTCTCTCCCTCACTCCCTCTCATGGCCGGCCATCACTCCATGGCAGCCCCCCCATTTCCCACTTCATTTTTTGTACAAAAATCCATCAAATTACATCAAAAAATACACAAGATCTTAATTATTTCCTACCCTTTATTCCTTGCTCTTCTTTACATGGATTTTGGAGATGGATAACATGCATTTTGGGGGCTCATTTTCATGTTTGGACCTTTGGTTGTGGAGGTATAAATTCTTCTCTTTTGAATTATTTCTATTAAATGTTCTTTTAAAGCATAATTAGATTTATTATATTAATTCTAGTTGTAAATTTTAAAATTCAAGTTAGGGTTTGCAAATTCAAGAGGTGGTTTTTATTAATTAATTAGGGTTATAATAGCTAGTTTCACATCTTTTAGAGTGGAAAATTCTTGCGTGGTTGTGGTATAATAAATTGTTTATCGAAATTGTTTTAATTAAACTATTTAGCTAACTAGATTTTTCTAAAATGTGTTTGTGGGTAATATAAAATTCCAATTAAAGTTGCGATCATTAGATTGTAGTTTTAGTAAGAATATTAGCATGTTAATGGAAAGAAAAACTTAGTTTGATCACTAGATTACTTTGATAATTGGAAAATAGTAATAAAATGCTATTATTTTGTAAACTAGATTTTGGAAATTTCTAAATAAAAGGGATTTAAATTATAATTATGGTTTAATTATATCATTATCATCATGAATTGTAATTTAAGACATTAATTCATGCAAAATCATGTTTTGTGGTGGAATTGTGGTATTTTGCTTGAAAAATGTTAAAATTGTTAAAAGTTGCAAACTAGAAATTTCAAATAAATGCAAAATTGTGTAATAAAAATAAAGTAAGGGGTCGTATAGTCTAGTTATTCTATTTAATGAGTTTTATAACCATTGGTTTCATTTAAATGTCAAGTTTTGATGAAAAACGGTAAATTGGCATTTTCGGGTTTTATGAAATTGGACGGTTTGATGGATTTTAGGGTTTCGATGGATTTAATCATGTTTTATAATATAAGTAATGTGTTTTAAAACTAAGAGTTATTTGTTAATGTTTATCTCGATCCATCAGAGTTTGTACGCCGATATCGAGAGATATTTGGTGCTTTTGCGTGGATGAGACATAGGTTTTAACCTATGCTTGTTCCTTGCGTTGTTTTGACTTTGTATGTGATTCAGTTTACGATGCTATTTATATGTTTGCGTTTAGGTACCCCTCACGTGGACTGCGGGCGATGAAGAGGAGGATGGCGACACCGTCTTCGGCAGACATGGATCAGGTGAGTAGATGCATATCTACGGGGGGAAGTCGGGTGGATGGCGTTTAGCACCCCCGCAACGTAGAATAGGAATAGTACTTATTGATATTAGGAAACCCGATGTGACCCTAGATTCTTACTGAGAAGGACCCTAGTAATGACCCTAGGCGGAACTAGACTGATTTAGGAAAACCATACCTGAGGATGAATACTTTGGGAGAAGTTCGTAGGTTTCTGATAGAAACACACACGCACACACTAAAACTTGACATGGCGTATACGTATATGTGTGTGTGTATATAAAACTAGGTATAGGTGTATATATATACACAACACGTATATGGGATTCATTGATGTGATATGATATCTGAGGTATGATGAAACAGTATAACTGGGCTTGATGCCGTGATTCTTGACTATACAGTCGTATTAAAGTGTTAGCGGATCATTAGAGAATGAGATAATGAACATGAATATATAAATTATAAAGGGTGGTGGTGATATGGAGGTACATGGGACGCTAAAATAGTACCTGGGCTGTAGCTTGTGACTGATCACGATATGATAAATGTATGACTTGATTACGACATCATATAGGTGTGACCTGATGTCGATATCGTATAGGTGTGACTTGATGACGATAAGATATCGGTATGATTTAATCACAATATGACACATGTGACATGATATTTCGGAAGATAAACTAAGGATTATTCTATGATGGCATTGATATATGATTGATGTATGCGATTATAGTTTAGCACCTTGATCATGAGATGTGTTAGTAATGACATTATACGAATAATGAGACACCTAGGAGATACTTGACCCGTACCCCGATATTGGGATGCCGTACGATGGATTTTACCGTACGAGGCATAGATATGATGATTGATCCGCACTCTTGGTTCGAGGAAGCCGTACTTCGTACGTGACGCTATTGAGGCTGGATCACCGACTATTAGAGATATTGATTCAGACCTTAGGTAGACTCTTGTTTCTTATTGACTAGTTTCTTAGGTTAAGTTCTTTAGGAGGTTAGATGGACACTAGTTTAGGTTCAATTCATATAGTGATAGTTGTACTCGTATGTCGCAGAGGGGTGGATACTGCACATCTGTTTATACATTCATACTGTAATCATCATGGTGCATGTTCTTACATATGTTGCTATAATCAGTATAAACCATACCTGTTAGGACACCAGCACCATTACCGATGATGCGCATATTCCACGCACACTTATTTGCCGGCTCACACACATCATCATCGGTAATTGCTATGTCACGTACACTTTAGATCATATTGTCTTTTATTGATAAAATCAGTTAACAACTAGACCGATATAATATTGTGACTACTTTCTGATGTTAGTATAGACATGATATTTATCACTTAGACATTCATGAATTCATATTTTCATGTTATCATGCAGTATCATGGGCATATGCCGACACTTATCATATACTTACTCATGATTTTAAGATTTGGATTTCTATGAGATTTCTGGATTTTTGGGGAAAACCGCAAGAATATATAAAACTTCTCTCTCTCTCCTCTTCTCTTTTTAAAATAAGATGCGGTTTTCTCGTGATGTATGTGTCGTCCACCATGAGATTTCATGTTTTCTGATGGATTTCAAGACCCGATTCAAGGAGTGGATGAACCGTCTCGGGTACATGGTGGGCCCGGTATGGTACCCCGGGGCAAGAAGATCGAGTTGTAGACGATGAGCCTGGCAGAGGAAGGCTACCTACCGGTGATGTCTGGCGCGGCGGATATCCGGAGGATACCGACCGTTGTCGTGAGATTTGATGATATGGCCCGATCCGGACTGACGGAGCCCGAGATATTGAGACTTGAGATTACATGTGTTATGTCGATGCTTGACATGGATTCCCATGGATTTCATTGTTGAGATTTCAGATTCTTATACACATTTTACTATGATAACAGCTAAAGATATCTTATACAGATATTTCTGGATTTCAGGATTGGTTATTTTATATTCATGATGCATGCATATCCATTTATATGACATAGTATTATATGAGGCACTGACACAAGCACGGAGTATCTGCACTTACACGTAGTTTTACCCTGCTATTACTAGATGTTTGGGATATAGTAGTGTATTATTATGACCTAGGATAGCGTCGTGCATTCGATTTCTTTTCGTAGATGTCTTCTACTCACGAGTTGGCAACTCACCCCCGTTGTGCCAAATTTTATTACAGGTTCGATGTACAGGTTTCCCTGGCAGCTTGCTGGCACATCTATTCTTTCAGGGTGATTTGCACGGTAGGTTGGTTCACTTGTATCCGAACCACCATTGTACTTTTATTCATTCATTTGTATCTAGTAAGCTCCATCAACCATACTTGTATTACTTGATAAGTTTATTGGACCAGTCTTTTATTTCGACCTTAGAGTTGCGCATGTATTATTCTGATCTGGTGGTTTTGTTTTCTTTTGAGTTTTGAGCCTCGCCCTTTGGCGTTGTATATTATTGTGCTTGTTGTGGTTGTTTCCGCCTGTTGGCGTTGATGCTAGCTCCCGTTTGGGGATGCTTTTTATTGTTTATGTATATTATACTTGTTGTACCCATTTGGGGGGCAGTTTTTATAGAGGAGACTCTGCCGAAATTTTTGGGAAATTTGCTGATTCTTTTAAACCTGTTTTCTTTTTCTTCTTCTTCTTCTTCTATGGTTTAGATTTCTGGGCTTCGGCTTACTTAGGTTACGTGGCGCCTCTAGACGCTTCGTAATCTAAGTGCCGGTCACGTTCCGTACTCTCGGGTCGTGACAAAGTTGGTATCAGAGCGCTAGGTTTAACCTTGTATAAGTCTAGGTGACCCTTGGTTGATGGTGTAGGCGATTTAGGTAGAGTAACGTACCGTGGGTATGGTCCGCGGCATACTTACGATACGCTACTCTGCTTAAGGAGCCTTAGGATGTACATTGTTGCACCGTATTTCATTCGTTCCTTTGATCTATCTTTGTCGATGTCGGATGGTGGTTTCTGTTACCACGGGCAGAGGGAGCTGTGGCTCGAATGCGATAACCATTAGAGTATTGGTTATTCTTGAGGATTGAAGCATTGTTTAGCGTGCGGACGAAGGGTATTCACATGCCGTCCGGATGAAGTTAAAGGGTTCGAACGATTATCAGAAAACCATTTTCCCAAGTTTAAAGTATTCGGAAGAACATGCAGGTATTTCGATGGACCCTCTAGAAGAATGAAACCCTAACTCGACATAATGACCACGAGAACGCCCTTGAACCTTAGGGTTTACGGCAGTTCCGCTGTGCCATTAGTGAGGCTTGGGTTTGCCCTTCTACGGCTGGACCATCGATGCTGGAGTATGTACCGGATATTTTTAAACTGTACTTGAGTGTTGAGCTCTCGGGGAATTATGGGATTTTGATGGATCGGTCGAAAGGTTTAATGTAGTCCGGATATCAAGTGAAGGGATCGACTACGTGGAAGATTCTAGATATGAGGATTGTCGTTGGTAGCGCAGTCAGCACAGCTACAAAGAGATGAGTTCGAAGCAATTGACATCAGAGAAAAGAGGCACACATTGACGATAGTGTTTACGATTGTGATTTAGTGATTTGAATTTCATATTTTCGTTGATTGGATTTTGGTATTTTGAGGACTTTGTTCTACGATTGGTATTTCATGTGTGTACCTTCATTACATTCTATTTGTGTTTCATGTATCAGTTGTATTGATGTTGTTTAGTACACACCCAGTACACTTGATTTGGTTTTATATATTTTTTTGAGATTTTTGATTTGATTTCGTGCATAGGGGTTACACATGATTTTGACATATGTTTCGACCTAGTTTTCATGCATTTTGTGCTGTGATTTCGATTTTGATATTCGATGTATGTTTTCGTGCACCATGTGCACCTGATTAGGATTCTTGCGCATACTTGGCGCACTTGATGCGATTTTGTGCACACCAGATGCACTAAATCGGGGTTTTGTGCAGATTAGATGCACCTGATATTGAGTCGTGCATGCCCGTTGCACTTGACAGATGTTTTTGGTGCACACCTGTTGCACTTAGTTTTGTTGTTGTGTGTATTCGTGGTATCTGTATTTGGTTTCGATTTCAGTGCGCACCGGACGCACATGATATTTTATTGATGTGATTGGGATTGATTTCAGTTTGAGCAGTATGTTTTCATAATCATTATTATTTGATTTAGTAACCAAGCGGGACGTATATGTTAAATAAAAGATATATATATATATATATATATATATATGTAGTTATTTTTTTTATAAACGTCCGCTACTTATGCCGTGACCCGTGCATCACACGGCAATTTTCAAAAAGGGGTTTTTGTATATTTCCTTATCCAGATATTTGGACGGCTTCACTATGATGCATACTATATATAAGTTATAGATTGATGTATATTATAATGGTTTTCATATTGGGTTTTGATATTTTATCTTCACCATAACTCTGATGATTGCGTTATGCTTGATGGAGTTGATTTTTGTTATGTATTGATGATTTCGGAGTCCCGACGATTTGAGTGTTTTGCTAAATGTTTTAGTATTTGGAGGGGGAGTTTTAATTTAAATTCGGGGACCAAATTTCTTAAAGGGGGGAAGATTGTAACGTTTTAAAAATAATTAAATAAATAATTAAATGAATAAAATTGTTTAAGTAAATTTTATGATTTTCGGTAAAGCAAAATGTATTTTTCGTAAAACCAAACCGCAATTGTTTTTCATTATAATTTCAAAAATACCTATTTTAATTATGAAATTACTAGTAAATGGTGTTTATTTAGCCACTTATAAATTTTTAGTTTAATAAAATATTTTTCCTAAATTAATTATTTTAAATATTAACATAAGCTTTATTTTTACACTAAATTAGTATAAATTACAAATTTAAATGGTTTTAATTTGTAAAAATGAACCATGGCATATTAGAAATTAGTGTGTATCATGCAAAATTTATTTGCAAATTTTTCCTATTTTCTAGAGTTTTCTTGAGTTGCTATAGTGAAGGAATAAATAAATAAATAAATAAAAGCATGAAAAGACCTTTAAGTGATATTTCTTCTCTTGAAACTTCTACACTCTTCCTCACTCATTTGTTTCTCTCCCTCACTCCCTCTCATGGCCGGCCATCACTCCATGGCAGCCCACCCATTTCCCACTTCATTTTTTGTACAAAAATCCATCAAATTACATCAAAAATTCAACAAAAAATACACAAGATCTTAATTATTTCCTACCCTTTATTCCTTTCTCTTCTTTACATGGATTTTGGAGATGGATAACATGCATTTTGGGGGCTCATTTTCATGTTTGGACTTTAGGTTGTGGAGGTATAAATTCTTCTCTTTTGAATTATTTCTATTAAATGTTCTTTTAAAGCATAATTAGATTTATTATATTAATTCTAGTTGTAAATTTTAAAATTCAAGTTAGGGTTTGCAAATTCAAGAGGTGGTTTTTATTAATTAATTAGGGTTATAATAGCTAGTTTCACATCTTTTAGAGTGGAAAATTCTTGCGTGGTTGTGGTATAATAAATTGTTTATCGAAATTGTTTTAATTAAACTATTTAGCTAACTAGATTTTTCTAAAATGTGTTTGTGGGTAATATAAAATTCCAATTAAAGTTGCTATCATTAGATTGTAGTTTTATTAAGAATATTAGCATGTTAATGGAAAGAAAAACTTAGTTTGATCACTAGATTACTTTGATAATTGGAAAATAGTAATAAAATGCTATTATTTTGTAAACTAGATTTTGGAAATTTCTAAATAAAAGGGATTTAAATTATAATTATGGTTTAATTATATCATTATCATCTTGAATTGTAATTTAAGACATTAATTCATGCAAAATCATGTTTTGTGGTGGAATTGTGGTATTTTGCTTGAAAAATATTAAAATTGTTAAAAGTTGCAAACTAGAAATTTCAAATAAATGCAAAATTGTGTAATAAAAATAAAGTAAGGGGTCGTATAGTCTAGTTATGCTATTTAATGAGTTTTATAACCATTGGTTTCATTTAAATGTCAAGTTTTGATGAAAAACGGTAAATTGGCATTTTCGGGTTTTATGAAATTGGACGGTTTGATGGGTTTTAGGGTTTCGATGGATTTAATCATGTTTTATAATATAAGTAATGTGTTTTAAAACTACGAGTTATTTGTTAATGTTTATCTCGATCCATCGGAGTTTGTACGCCGATATCGAGAGATATTTGGTGCTTTTGCGTGGATGAGACATAGGTTTTAACCTATGCTTGTTCCTTGCGTTGTTTTGACTTTGTATGTGATTCAGTTTACGATGCTATTTATATGTTTACGTTTAGGTACCCCTCACGTGGACTGCGGGCGATGAAGAGGAGGATGGCGAAACCGTCTTCGGCAGACATGGATCAGGTGAGTAGATGCATATCTACGGGGGGAAGTCGGGTGGATGGCGTTTAGCACCCCCGCAACGTAGAATAGGAATAGTACTTATTGACATTAGGAAACCCGATGTGACCCTAGATTCTTACTGAGCAGGACCCTAGTAATAACCCTAGGCAGAACTAGACTGATTTAGGAAAACCATACCTGAGGATGAATACTTTGGGAGAGGTTCGTAGGTTTCTGATAGAAACACACACGCACACACTAAAACTTGACATGGCGTATACGTATATGTGTGTATATATATAAAACTAGGTATAGGTGTATATATATACACAACACGTATATGGGATTCATTGATGTGATATGATATTTGAGGTATGATGAAACAGTATAACTGGGCTTGATGCCGTGATTCTTGACTATACAGTCGTATTAAAGTGTTAGCGGATCATTAGAGAATGAGATAATGAACATGAATATATAAATTATAAAGGGTGGTGGTGATATGGAGGTACATGGGACGCTAAAATAGTACCTGGGCTGTAGCTTGTGACTGATCACGATATGATATATGTATGACTTGATTACGACATCATATAGGTGTGACCTGATGTCGATATCGTATAGGTGTGACTTGATGACGATAAGATATCGGTATGATTTAATCACAATATGACACATGTGACATGATATTTCGGAGGATAAACTAAGGATTATTCTATGATGGCAATGATATATGATTGATGTATGCGATAATAGTTTAGCACCTTGATCATGAGATGTGTTGGTAATGACATTATACGAATAATGAGACACCTAGGAGATACTTGACCCGTACCCCGATATTGGGATGCCGTACGATGGATTTTACCGTACGAGGCTTAGATATGATGATTGATCCGCACTCTTGGTTCGAGGAAGCCGTACTTCGTACGTGACGCTATTGAGGCTGGATCACCGACTATTAGAGATATTGATTCAGACCTTAGGTAGACTCTTGTTTCTTATTGACTAGTTTCTTAGGTTAAGTTCTTTAGGAGGTTAGATAGACACTAGTTTAGGTTCAATTCATATAGTGATAGTTGTACTCGTATGTCGCAGAGGGGTGGATACTGCACATCTATTTATACATTCATACTGTAATCATCATGGTGCATGTTTTTACATATGTTGCTATAATCAGTATAAACCATACCTGTTAGGACACCAGCACCATTACCGATGATGCGCATATTCCACGCACACTTATTTGCCGGCTCACACACATCATCATCGGTAATTGCTATGTCACGTACACTTTAGATCATATTGTCTTTTATTGATAGAATCAGTTAACAACTAGACCGATATAATATTGTGACTACTTTCTGATGTTTGTATAGACATGATATTTATCACTTAGACATTCATGCATTCATATATTCATGTTATCATGCAGTATCATGGGCATATGCCGACACTTATCATATACTTACTCATGATTTTAAGATTTGGATTTCTATGAGATTTCTGGATTTTTGGGGAAAACCGCAAGAATGTATAAAACTTCTCTCTCCCTCCTCTTTTTAAAATAAGATGCGGTTTTCTCATGATGTATGTGTCGTCCACCATGAGATTTCATGTTTTATGATGGATTTCGAGACCCGATTCGAGGAGTGGATGAACCGTCTCGGGTACATGGTGGGCCCGGTATGGTACCCCGGGGCAAGAAGATCGAGTTGTAGACGATGAGCCTGGCAGGGGAAGGCTACCTACCGGTGATGTCTGGCACGGCGGATATCCGGAGGATACCGACCGTTGTCGTGAGATTTGATGATATGGGCCGATCAGGACTGACTGAGCCCGAGATATTGAGACTTGAGATTACATGTGTTATGTCGATGCTTGACATGGATTCCCATGGATTTCATTGTTGAGATTTCAGATTCTTATACACATTTTACTATGATATCAGCTAAAGATTTCTTATACAGATATTTCTGGATTTCAGGATTGGTTATTTTATATTCATGATCCATGCATATCCATTCATATGACATAGTATTATATGAGGCACTGACACAAGCACGGAGTATCTGCACTTACACGTAGTTTTACCCTGCTATTACTAGATGTTTGGGATATAGTAGTGTATTATTATGACCTAGGATAGCGTCGTGCATTCGATTTCTATTCGTAGATGTCTTCTACTCACGAGTTGGCAACTCACCCCCGTTGTGCCAAATTTTATTACAGGTTCGATGTACAGGTTTCCCTGGCAGCTTGCTGGCACATCTATTCTTTCAGGGTGATTTGCACGGTAGGTTGGTTCACTTGTATCCGAACCACCATTGTACTTTTATTCATTCATTTGTATCTAGTAAGCTCCATCAACCATACTTGTATTACTCGATAAGTTTATTGGACCAGTCTTTTATTTTGACCTTAGAGTCGCGCATGTATTATTCTGATCTGGTGGTTTTGTTTTCTTTTGAGTTTTGAGCCTCGCCCTTTGGCATTGTATATTATTGTGCTTGTTGTGGTTGTTTCCGCCTGTTGGTGTTGATGCTAGCTCCCGTTTGGGGATACTTTTTATTGTTTATGTATATTATACTTGTTGTACCCATTTGGGGGCCAGTTTTTACAGAGGAGACTCTGCCGAAATTTTTGGGAAATTTGCTGATTCTTTTAAACTTGTTTTCTTTTTCTTCTTCTTCTTCTTCTATGGTTTAGATTTCTGGGCTTCGGCTTACTTAGGTTACGTGGCGCCTCTAGATGCTTCGTAATCTAAGTGCCGGTGACGTTCCGTACTCTCGGGTCGTGACATTATTCGATGAGGAAAGGACCGAGATCCCTTCACCGGGAGTGACTCCTTTAGCATTAACTGGCAGATGCTACAACTCTCGGTTTGTTTTTTGATTGCTTCTATAGTTTCTGCTTTGCACAGTGATATATATGATATATCCCGCACCTCATTCGACGAGGAAAGTACCGACGATCCCTTCACCGGGAGTGACTCCTTTAGCAAAACTAGAAAAGCCTCAAAAACACTCCATTTTAAAATCATTTGATTCTACAAAGATATCAAGTTCATTACGCAGTAGGTTTTCAGAAAAACCTGTCGTAGCCCTCCGTCATTTCAGATAAGTACTAGTTAGTATTCGTGCTGCGGTTGTTTGGCATGCGTTAAGGCGTAGTGTACGGTAGCTAACTAGTGCTTATCTGCTAGCATACGATGCGATTGGATTTGGGTATTCGTACGGCGTTGTTTGGCATGCGTCAAGGGTCGTGCGGGTAGGTTTAATTCAATCAAGAAATGTACGGGTTGAACTTGACTAGTGGACTATGGGTTGTTTGGCATGCGTCAAGGTCATAGCACGCTAGGGGCAAAATATTAACGGGAATTTCAAGTGTTGAAATTTGCAATGAGATTGCATACCTTCTATGAGATAGTTGGATCCCGTTACCCGGTACGAGTAAGAGTTTTACACATTACAATTAGCCGATCAAGTAGGTGTCTAGAAAGGTGTCAACGGGGTTACGCCTCTGGGAAAACGAGGTTTACATTAATTAGGTTTGTGCGAAAGCACGGGGGACCTCCCTCAAAGTACCGACACTGGCCTGGCTGAAAGATTGGCGAACTTGTAGTGTGTAATTAATCCCGGCTAGTCTTTCCTTTTAGGGTTTGAAGGAAGATTTGATAAAAACAGTGGGAGCCATCCTGATTAGATAAAATAATAACCAATCTATTCTTGCAAAGAGCGCACGCTGAGTGTTTTCTTCTCTCTCTCTCCAGGTAGCGACCATATCACACCTTAATCAAGATAATAATACGGAATATTGACCGAACCCGCTTGTTATACTGAGCTGGGGAACGTTGGTCCCGCTCCAACTTATAATTGATATAAGACAGAGCAGGAAATAGGGGATTACCAGAATTCCTATGCCGCCCAAACGAAGAAAGTGCATATGATGCATCTCCTTCGGGTGTGTTCATTACAAAGAACTGTTTCTCTGTATCCTCTACGTCCTGGGTATTAGATACCGGATCAGGATCTCAGATATGTAATCTGTTATATAGGGCTGCAAAAAGGGTAGAAAAACTGAGAACGGGTGATAAGTTTCATGAGACAGAAAACGGGGCAAGTGTTGCAGCCAAGTCTGTTGGTCACTGTCACCCTGTATTACCAATACATTGACTCTGAACAAATGCTATTAGATACCGAACCTGATATACAAAATCATATCAGTCTCTTTATTAGTAAAGAAAGGATATAATTTTTTTATTGTTGGATAATGTTTTGAACATTTCCTATATCAAAAGTTGATCGGTTCAGGCACGTTATCTAAAAGCATTAACGTTTTAAATCAAACTACAGTTCTTAGTATACGGAACACACACAAGGGGATGAGTTCAGAAATGAACGAATTTTTCTTGAGGTATTGTAGACTAGGTCATATCAATGCGACCTGACTAGCTGAAGTTACATTTAGATGCATATTTAAATCTGTTTGAATTTACATCTTATGAAACTTGCCAGTCATGTCACAAAGATACGATGACCATAGCTCTGTTTATTGGAAACAGAGAAAGAGTTAGTGAACTCTTGGGATGATACATGTTGATGTATAAAGGTCCCCTGTCTACATATGCCAAGACCGGTTCTTTTTACTTCATTACATTCTCTGATGATCTCTCAAGATTTAGACATATGTTCCTGTTGAAACACAAGTCCGAACCTTTTGAGATATTCACAGAATATGATTTAGAAGTAGAGAACCAAAACGGGTATAAGTATTATGTCCTTTGATGTGATCAAGGAGGAGAATACTTGAGCACGGAATTCTTGGACTTTTCTGAAGGAGAATGAGATTCTCTCTCAGCATTACTCCTCCGTATACACCAAAGCACGATGGTATATCGGGGCGGAGCAATCACACCCTATATGATAAGGTGTGCTCTATGATGAGTACTAATGAGTTACCTATTTCCTTTTGGGAGTTATGCACTTGAGAAGCTGCATACCTATTGAATAGGGTTCAAATCAAATCAGTTGCCTACCACTTCATATGTGATATGGAAAGGGAAGAGCCCATATCTTAAGTTAGTTAAGATTTGGGGTTGTCCGGCCTATGTCTAAAAGCAAAATCTGGACAAGCTCGAGGCAAGGTTAGTTATGTAGAACTGGAAACGTTCCAGCTATGCAAACTACAGCAGATGATTTGGTACAACCAAAGGATTCAGTAGATTCCAACGAACCTCAGCCTCTCCGCCGATCTAGTAGGGTTCCTCACCCACCTGAGAGATACTTCGGTTTCTCGATGACAGTGGGAGCGAGGATTGCATCATGAGATGATGACCCAACTAGTTTCGAGCTGGCCATCAGGAGTGTGACTCTGTAAGAATGGCTGGATGCTTAGCAATCTGAGATGGAATCCTTATACACCAACAAAGTATGGACTTTGGTTGCTATATCTGAAGGGTTAAATCCCCATCAGGATCAAGTAAATCTTGAGAAGATTACTTGGTGTAGATGGAAAAGTTGAGACTTTCAAAGCTAGACTTGTTAAAGGTTTTCGTCATCGACCAGGCGTGGATAATGAGGAAACCTTTTCTAAGGAGCTATGCTTATGTCCATCCAGATCCTACTTGCCACGGCTACATACCATGACTACGATATCTGGCGGTTGGGTGCCATGACTGCTTTTCTAGATGGTGTTTTAGAAGAGTGCGTCTATAAGTACACAGCCAGAGGGCTTCGTAGACAGTGGAAGCAGCGGAAACGTAAGCAAGATGCTTTATAGGATAAAGCAGGTATCGCGGAGTTGGAACATCTGTTTTGATATAGTTGTCAAAAAGTTTGACTTCATCAAAATGGTAGATGAACCTTGTATATACAAAAAGGTAGTAGGGAGTATGGTGACGATCCTCGTAGAGTACGTGGATGACATACTCTTGATAGGGAAGGAGTTTCCTATGCTATGCTCGATCAATCTCCGCTTATCACAATGATTCTCCATATAGGATCAGAGTGATACCTCCTAAATCCTGGGTTTTGATCTATGAGATAGATCTAATTGGATGTTAGGATACTCACTAGATGTAGTGAGATGGTATCAAATGATCCTGGGGAGAATCACTGGAAAGGTTCCAGAGTGATAAGGACGACTGAATGTCAGTCACAGGCATTGTCTTCACCCTCAGTGTAGGGACGGTATGTTGGAAGGGTTCCAAGCTAGATACCGTGGCAAACTAGACGATTAAAGGAAAGATACATCGCTACTTAAGATGCTACCAAAGAGGCAGTCTGGATGCATATTTGTTCATGAGATGAACATAGTTCCTCCCATTGTGTGACAATGGAGTTGTAGCATATGCCGAGGAACGTCCGTCCCATCAGAGATACAGACATATTCTATGGCAGTATCACCTGATCATGGAGATAGTTGATCTCCAGGGTGATCGAGGTTAGGAGAGAAGACTCAGAGGACAACACGGCGAATCCACTCACAAAGGCCTTTTCCCAGAGAGAGACTTTTATGGGATGGTTGATTATGAGATACTGCAACCACTGCTATCAGATGGCCCTAGTGCAAGTGGGAGATTGTTAGTTATATGTATGCCCTAGAGGCCATTACTATACATAGGATGTATATTGTAGTGGATGCTTGGACATATATAGGGAGGACTTTCTTGCTCGACATGATAATATGCTATCTGGTTGATCTTTACCTTAACGTGTACACTGATTGTCTCTCTGTTACATGTTGGTAAAGCACTTAGGATGTGTACTTGACTACCTGGACTATGATGCGGATCATACTAGTGGGGACATGGTAGTCCATAAGTACATCCTTCACGGTCCCTAGTCGTGGGTGTATCGAGACGGGGCATCGATATACCAGAGTAGACTAGCGTATACCTTCTCGACCCATACAGATGGGCGATGGATGATCCCATATCCATTGGTGTTTGACATCAGAGATGATATACGGGTGCTATAGGGTTCCTAGGCATGCTAATGAAGTCTCACAAGGCATCAACCATGCCAATTTGAAATTTTACGGTGCCGAGAAACCCTAGACTAGATCGTTAACTAGAATTTTAGGCGACAAATGCGAATAGTTAACAACTTAACTACAAGAACGGAAATACAACCTTTGTAGATCCGGTCGTCCACCTCCATAGCTCCGTAATGAAGTCTCCTCGCTGTCCAAAAGGAATCCCGGGCTCTAGCGTAGGCTTCATCAGAAAAAAGGGCGGGCTAGGTCATCGACTACGATGCCGAAGATGATCTACGTCGAGGCATCACAAGATCAAGCTCCCACTTCACCAAGTCATGAAACTTGTGAAGAAAACACCCTATACTACTTGGCAAGAGGTAGAGGATGAAGAAATAGGAGGTGGGTTCACTTTAGAATTGGATTTCTCGCTCATTTTCTCAAGTTGCCATTGATGGAGGCAAGCTTCTTCTTGAAAAAGAAGAAGAAGGAGATGATAATGTTATGATAAGTTATTATCATAAAGGAAAATAATATGAATACTTATCATATACAAACCATAGTTAGGTGTAGAGAATAAATCATGGTTAGTTTGAAGGGTTAGGGTTAAGCATGAAGACAAAATGGTCACTTGGTCCAAGCTTCATGAAGCTTCAACTAGAAAAGAAATCAAGCCACCATTTTCTTTTCATTTGCCAAAAATAAATAAATAAATAAATAAAGTGAAACCCTAACCATTAACCAACCATGGTTTAAACCAAACATGCACCCAAACTAACATGTATCATCAAACATGATACAATCAAGTGCACAAAAAATATATCACATATACAATGTGCACAACAAGTGAGAAAATCCATTTAAAGTGAACCAATACTAGTTAATGCAAAGTAATATATCAAATATATAATTATGCATTAAATCATTAAATCAACACTTGATTTAACGACCCGGTCATATCGCATATAACCGACTAATATTCAATGTATCGGCTTATCGAATCAATCGTTGATTCGATAACTAGGTTATATCACATACAACCATTCGATACATTCATCGCGAGAATGGAATACGGTATCACATACACGCATTATTCTCGGTCCCGCACATATCTCATATGCGCTCCTATTTCGTTTTGCTTGAGCCAGAAAACCTCTGTGTAGGACTCTAAAGACTCGTCAATACGCCGGCAGAAGGTGATGATCATATCAAGTACCCACAAACCGCAAGCGGTCTGCTAAACGTAACGTCCACCCGGGTATTGAGCGATCAGAAGATCAACGAGCAAGCCCGCTCATACTCCTGTGAATCCAACCAGTAACACTTACCGTATAGTCCGGTCTAATCGTCTGATCTGTCGCATATCTCGCCTAGGGCTGGTAAACGTCAGACCCCAATAGCTCGATAAGTCGTGTCGATATGAGGTCTATAACAATTCGAGAAACTACTGGTAACACTTACCAGTAAATCTCAGCAACCCTGGCCAGGGATTTCCGGTTATAGCCAATCGAACACAGCGCAACATCAACCCCCTATACCGGGAGAGACGAATCCCCTCCTATCGCTCATTGCCTCCATGTGACTCGGGACTGTACCCAAAAACCACCGTTTTGCACGCCCTCTTGGACGTGGTAAGGTGGAAATCAAAGCACAGTGGGAATCACACAAGACTCTATGACGATCTCGGGTCAACAGACTACTCTGTACCAGTGTCACCAGAGAACTGCCATCTGACGTAAGGTATAATACCATCTGGGAGTTCTCGGCGAGTCCGTCCAGTGTACCCAGTCTCCACTGAGCACCCGTATATCATCTCTGATGTCAAACACCAATGGATATGGGATCATCCATCGCCCATCTGTATGGGTCGAGAAGGTATACGCTAGTCTACTTTGGTATATCGATGCCCCGTCTCGATATACCCACGACTAGGGACTTTGAAGGATGTACTTATGGACTACCATGTCCCCACTAGTATG
Organism: Agapanthus africanus; assembly: GCA_030015575.1. Taxonomy (NCBI): domain Eukaryota; kingdom Viridiplantae; phylum Streptophyta; class Magnoliopsida; order Asparagales; family Amaryllidaceae; genus Agapanthus; species Agapanthus africanus. The sequence goes on along the minus strand of CM057345.1, from coordinate 394,953,030 downwards.
ATCCGCATCATAGTCCAGGTAGTCAAGTACACATCCTAAGGGCTTACCAACATGTAATAGAGAGACAATCAGTATACACGCTAAGGTAAAAAGCAACCAGATTGCATACTATCATGTCGAGCAAGAAATTCCTCCCTATATATGTCCCAGCATCCACTACAATATACATCCTATGTACAGTAATGGCCTCTAAGGCATACATATAACTAACAATCTCCCACTTGCACTAGGGCCATCTGTAGCAGTGGTTGCAGTATCTCATACTCAACCATCCCATAAAAATCTCTCTCTGGGAATAGGCCTTCGTGAGTGGATCCACCGTGTTGTCCTCTGAGTCTACTCTCCTAACCTCGATCACCCTGGAGATCAACCATCTCCATGATCAGGTGATACTGCCTTAGAATATGTCTGGATCACTGATGGGACGGGCGTTCCTTGGCATAAGCCACAACTCCATTGTCACACAATGGGAGGAACTAAGTTCATCTTATGAACAAATATACATCCAGACTGCCTCTTTGGTAGCATCTCAAGTAGCGATGTATCCTGCCTTTATCGTCTAGTTAGCCACGGTATCTAGCTTGGAACTCTTCCAACATACCATCCCTTTACTGAGGGTAAAGACAATGCCTGTGACTGACATTCAGTCGTCTGTATCACCCTGGAACACTTCCAGTGATTCTCCCCAGGATCGATTGATACCATCTCACTACATCTAGTGAGTATCCTAATATCCAATTATATCCATCTCATAGATGAAAAACACAGGATTTAGGAGGTATCACTTTGATCCTATATGGAGAATCAATGTGATAAGCGGAGACTTGACCGAGCGTAGCATAGGAAACTCCTTTCCTATCATGAGTATGTCATCCACGTACTCTACGAAGATCATCACCATACTCCCTACTACCTTTTTGTTTATACAAGGTTCATCTACCATTTTGATGATGTCAACTTCTTTGACTAATTCGTCAAAACAGATGTTCCAACTCCGCGATACCTGCTTTATCCTATAAAGCATCTTGTACACGTTTCCGCTGCTCCTACTGTCTACGAAGCCCTCTGGCTGTGTACTTATAGACGTTCTCTTCTAAAACATCATTTAGAAAAGCAGTCATGGCACCCAACCACCAGATATCGTAGTCATTGTATGTATCCGTGGCAAGTAGGATCTGGATGGACTTAAGCATAGGCATTGGAAAAAGGTTTCATCATTATCCACGCCTGGTCGATGACGAAAACCTTTAACAAGTCTAGCTTTGAAAGTCTCAACTTTTCCATATACACCAAGTAATCTTCTCAAGATATACTTGCTTCTGATGGGGATTTAACCCTTCAGATATAGCAACCAAAGTCCATACTTTGTTGGTGTACATGGATTCCATCTCAGATCGCTAAGCATCCAGCCATTCTTACAGAGTCCCACTCCTGATGGCCAGCTCGAAACTAGTTGGGTCATCATCTCATGATGCAGTCCTCGCTCCCACTGTCATAGAGAAACCGAAGTATCTCTCAGGTGGGTGAGGAACCCTACTAGATCGGCGGAGAGGCTGAGGTTCGTTGGTCTCTACTGAATCCTTTGGTTCTATCAAATCATCAGCTGCAGTTTGTATAGCTTGAACCTTTCCAGTTCTACATAACAGATCTTGCCTCGAGCTTGTCCGGATTTTTCTTTTAGACATAGGCCGGACAACCCCAAATCTTAACTAACTTAAGATATGGGCTCTTCCCTTTCCATATCACATATGAAATGGTAGGTAACTGATTTGATTTGAACCCTATTCAATAGGTATGCAGCTTCTCAAGTGCATAACTCCCAAAAAGGAAATAGGTAACTCAGTAGTACTCATCATAGAGCACACCTTATCTCATAGGGTGTAATTGCTCCGCCCCGATATACCATCGTACTATGGTGTATACGGAGGAGTAATGCTGAGAGAGAATCTCATTCCCCTTTAGAATAGTCCAGGAATTCCGTGCTCAAGTATTCTCCTCCCTGATCACATCAAGGGACATAATACTTATACCTGTATTTTGGTTCTCTACTTCTAACTTATATTCTGTGAATATCTCAAAAGGTTCTGACTTGTGTTTCAACAGGAACATATGTCTGAATCAAAAGAGATCATCAGAGAATTTAATGAAGTATAAAGAACCGGTCCTGGCATGTGTAGACAGGGGACCTTTCATACATCAGCATGTATCAATCCCTAGAGTTCACTAACTCTTTCTCTGTTTCCAATAAACGGAGCTATGGTCATCTTATCTCTGTGACATGACTAGCAAGTTTCACAAGATGTATATTCAAACTGATACACGTAACTTTAGCTAGTCGGGTCGCATTGATCTGACCTAGTCTACAATACCTCAAGAAGGATTCGTTCATTTCTGAACTCTTCCTCTTGTGTGTGTTCCGTATACTAAAGAACTGTAGTTTGATTTAGAACGTTAATGCTTTTAGATAACGTGCCTGAACCGATCAACTTTTGATATAGGAAATGTTCAAAACGTTATCCAACTATACAAAATTTTATCATTTCTTTACTAATAAAGAGATGGATATTATTTTGTATATCAGGTTCGGTATCTAATAACATTCGTTCAGAATCAATGTATTTAGAATACAGGGTGACAGTGACCAACAGACTTGGCTGCAGCACTTGCCCCGTTTTCTGCCTCATGAAACTTATCACCCGTTCTCAGTTCTCTACCTAGCTGTAGCCCTATGTAATAGATTACATATCTGGGATCCTGATCTGGTATCACATACCCAGGACGTAGAGGATACAGAGAAACAGTTCTTTGTAACGAACACACCCGAAGATGATGCATCAGCATGCACTCTCTTCGTTTGGGCGGCACGGGAATTCTGGTAATCCCCAATTTCCTACTTTGTCTTATAACAATTATAAGTTGGAGCGGGACCAACGTTCCCCAGCTCAGTATAACAAGTGGGTTCGGTCAATACTTCCGTATTATTATCTTGATTAAGGCGTGATATGGTCGCTACCTGGAGAGAGAGAGAAGAAAACACTCAGCGTGCGCTCTTGCAAGAATAGATTGGTTATTATTTTATCTAATCAGGATGGCTCCCACTGCTTTTTATCAAATCTTCCTTCAAACCCAAAAAGGAAAGACTAGCCGGGATTAATTACACACTACAAGTTCGCCAATCTTTCAGCCAGGCCAGTGTCGGTACTTTGAGGGAGGTCCCCCGTGCTTTCGCACGAACCTAATTAATGTAAACCTCGTTTTCCCAGAGGCGTAACCTCGTAAACACCTTTCTAGACACCTACTTGATCGGCTAATTGTAATATGTAAAACTCTTCCCAGAGTAACTCTTACTCGCAGCGGGTATCGGGATCCAACTATCTCATAGAAGGTATGCAATCTCATTGCAAATTTCAACAATTGAAATTCCCGATAATATTTTGCCCTTAGCGTGCTATGACCTTGACGCATGCCAAACAACCCATAGTCCGCTAGTCAAGTTCAACCCGTACATTTCTTGATTGAATTAAACCCACCCGCACGACCCTTGACGCATGCCAAACAACGCCGTACGAATACCCTAATCCAATCGCATCATATGCTAGCAGATAAGCACTAGTTAGCTACCGTACACTACGCCTTGACGCATGCCAAACAACCGCAGCACGAATACTAACTAGTACTTATCTGAAATGACGGAGGGCTACGACAGGTTTTTCTGAAAACCTATTGCGTAATGAACTTGAAATCGTTGTAGAATCAAATGATTTTAAAATGGAGTGTTTTTTAGGCTTTTCTAGTTTTGCTAAAGGGGTCACTCCCGGTGAAGGGATCGTCGGCCCTTTCCTCATCGAATAAGGTGCGGGATATATCATATATATCACTGTGCAAAGCAAAAATTCTTAAAAGCAATCAAAAGATAAACCGAGTGTGTAGCATCTGCCAGTTATTGCTAAAGGAGTCACTCCCGGTGAAGGGATCTCGGTCCTTTCCTCATCGAATAAGGTGCAGGATATATCACATATACCGCTGTGCAAAGCAAGAACTGTAGCTACCTATTTTGTTTTGAAATTCGATTCTACAACATCTTAGGTTTCTTTTATTTCATTAATCATATTAATGAAGTCCCATCATTTAAGTACCTAAACATCACAGATAAATACGATGTACACTTATGCCATCCGCATTCGCCTCGATGTCCCCTCGTGCACCGTTAGGTTAGGTAACTAACGGCAGAGTGGGGCAGTGCTAGCGCGGGTGTAAAACATAAGTAACATCTATATAATATAGCATATATACTATATACAGTATCCATCAAAGAACATATCACATGATCACATCACATATATCGCAGCAGAAGAATCATATGAAATTGTCACGACCCGAAAGTACGGAACATGACCGGCACTTAAACTACGAACGTCTCGAGGCGTACGTAATCTAAGTAAACCGAAAACCCAGAAATCCAAACCAAGAAAATAGTAGAGTGCAGGAAAAACAACTTAAAGCAAGTAATTTCAATAGCATAAGCCGAAATATGCGGTTTTTAAAACATCAAAAATTTACTGAAAATTTCGGCAGAGTCTCCTTTGTAATTGCTGGCCCCCAAACGGGATACAACATGAATAGTATACGAAATTAAGAAAAAGGCATCCCCAAGCGGGAGCTAGCTCTTCGTCAATCGACGGTCACAACCACACAAGCAATATAATATACAACGCCAACGGCGAGGATCAAAACTCAAAAGGAAACTCAAAACCACCAGAAAAATAACGAGCGACTCTAAGGTCGAAAGAATAACCAACACTGGTCTCTATCTCAATAAATACATGTTTGGTTGATGGAATTCTAGATACAACAGAATAATGATATACAAGATAAATAATGGGGGTATGATACAAGTAAACCCACCTACTACCAAATCACCCGAATGAAACTATGCCCGCAAAGCCGTAATGAACCTGTACGGCAACCTGCAAGAAACTGGGGCACAACAGGGGTGAGTTGCCAACTCGTGAATAGAAAAACATCTACGCACAGAAATCGCATAAATAACGCAATCCTAGGTCAATGATCATAATATATCCTCAAAAATATGTATAACATGCAGCCTATAATAATGGCTAGGGTAATATCTAACCGAGTGTAATCTTATGTGCCCGTGTCAGTGCCTCAGGTAGCAATATATCATATGAATGAGGTATGAATGCATGAAAACAGAATACATGTAAATGAAGAAACTGTTTTCATAAATTAGTGAGATTTCCTTCTGGTTTTTAAACTGAGGTATCATAATGAAATCAGTATCAACAGTGTCTAGCATCGACACAAAACATAAATCTCACTGTCTCGAAATATTAATGTCTCAATCTCAATATCTAGGGCGCCGTCAGTTCAGACCGGCCCCTACCATCCATCTCAAGACCACGACGGTATCCTTCGGATATCCGACGCGTCGGGTAATATCACCGGTAGGTAGTGCTCCCCAGCCAGGCTCAACGTCAACACCACATTCCTCTTGCCCCGGGGTACCATACCGGGCCCACCATGTACCCGTGACGGTTCCTCCACTCCTCGACACGGATCTCGAAAACCACAGCAAACTCATGGTGGACGACACTTACATCACTAGAAAACCGCAATTTACATATTTTAAAAATATAATAAGTTTAGAAATTTTGCGGCTTTCCCCCGAAATCCAGAAATATCATAAATCTCAAGAAATCATCACAAGTGCATATGTCAATGATAATGAATGTATATGGTATCAATAACCAAGTTGCAATGTGTGATTAATAACTAGGTATGAACAATGGAATAACAGTATGCATGAAGTGACAAGTAATAACTACAATGTCTAAACTGGCATATAAGGCAGGTACACTAATATCGTATCAACTACTAACTAACAACCTAAGTCAAGCAATAGTATTTTCTAAGTGTACGTGACATGGCAATTACCGATGAAGATGTGTGCGAGCCGGCAAGTAAGTGTATGTGGTACATACGCATCATCGGTAATGGTGCTGGTGTCCTAACAGCATGATATCAATAATGGAGTATGCAGCAAAATAAGTATGCGGGGCAGAGCGAACAGCAATAATGTGCGGGAGCAGAATACTAGACACAACGATAACTAATCAGTATTAATCTAATATAAGTCCTACAAATGGTGCCTTTTGAAATAACACGAATCATGGGGTTTTTGAAAATAGGGGCTACGGTGTTTTTATGAAAAGATACGTCTTTTGAAATATCCGTAGGATCCCTTGGGCTGTCTTTTAAAATACCCACGATTCGTTAGTTTTTGAAATAGGTAAGAAGTCTAATCTAATCTAACAACTACACTAAACTATACGGCTGAACTAACAAGCTGAACTACAGGTAAGGTAACCGCCTATCATCTGAGTCGATACATATACATACCTGTATATGTATAGTCGGTGGTCTCGCCTCAATAACATCATATCCGATACCATATCTATAATCAGGCATCCCAAGTCAAGAGTGCGGATCAATCATCAATATAGCTCGTACGTAAATCCGTCGTACGGCATCCCAATCTGGGTACGGGTCAATATCACATTCATCATACTATTCACCTGGTATCCTCTTTATCAAATATCAAGATCGGGGTACTGATCTACGTCTAGTACCATATTGATACCGCCTACGTATGCATGGACGTGTGTGAAACACTACGTCAAAGACCCGCTACAACGTCATGTCGTATCTCAAATACGAACCCTGCTATATCACCGATCTCACGGCCTCAAATCAAATCTCATCGACTCATCATAAATCCCAAGTACTATCATCCTCAATCCGTATGTGAACACATAGTCCCATACCCATGTGAACACATAGCTATAAAGAATCCCATGAGCACATATCAATAGGAATGTATGCAAGTATGTATGTGTGTATGTGTGTGTGTATGTGTAGTGCAACACTACCCTAGGGTTCGCAACGCTAAAATAATCCAACACCAATATCCATCCTAAGCATCGTTATTAATCCCAAATAACATATAATAATTGTTGGTGTGTATACGCATCCGTATACACCACCACGGACTGCGGGGGTGCTATACGCCATCCACCCGACTTCTCCCCGTAGATATAAATCTACTCACCTGGTCCTCGCTAGCCGGTACCGACGTCGCCACGCGCCTGCTTGTCGTCTCGAAGTCCACATGGGGGTACCTACATATCATAACGCACCATATCGCATTAAAACTAAATTCCAGATCGAAATGGCATACGAAAATCAAATCGGCACGCGTATCACGCATAGGTCCAAACTTATCGCCTACGCATGCAAGAATAGTAAAACCAACCCTCGATGTCGATGTACAAACGTCAAACCATCGAGAAAAATCCAATCACACTCATTTGCACATTCACGAACACTAATTTTAATATAAACTAGGTTAAAACTCACAAAAACACCAATTTCACTTAAAAAGTCATTTTTCCGAAAATCTAGCATGCACAATTCGCCATTCTTGTACAAAACACGATGTTTAAATGAATGTAGCGGCCAATATATTTATTAAATATCTTAAATAAGTCGTATAAACAATTTCCGGAATTTAATCTCATTAAATTCCAAAAATCCTAATATTCTAGTTTACAAAAATACCCTTTTTAACAATTTCAAAGCAAAAATGTACAAACTACAATCTAGCTTAGATTTGCATGATCTAAAGCATTAAACCACACTTAATAAAGTTAATGAAGTCATGAAAACCCTAAACACATTTTTAATCCCAAGAATTTAACAAATTTCAAAAACCTAGTAAGCAATTTAGCAAATTAACACAATTTTAAAACTAACCATTCACACTAGCTACTAACCTTGTATTATCATGACAACAAAGCCTAAATATAACACACAACCATACACCAATTTTATAAAACCCTAACTTGCAATCAAATTCACAACTTGAATTCCAAAACTTGCAATTAAACTCACATAACCAAATTAACACTTAAGTAAATTAGCTTAAGAAATTAGTAACAAATTAAGCAACAAAAAGTTTAGAATTATACCCAAAAATATATGAAGATCCACAAGCATCTATGGCCCTCCAAAATACTCTCTTTTCACAAGGATACATGCTATACGGGCTAAGCTAAAATGGGTAGGAGTCGGATTTGGATTTAGATTTGAATTTGCATGGATTTTGAAGTGATTTGTGGATTTTTTTGATGAAGAAAGAGTGGGATTTGAGGGGGGGGGGGGCTGCTGCTGTTGGGAGGCCAGAAATGGGAGTGAGGAGAGAGCGGGAGGTAGAGAAAATGCAAGGGAGGAAAGTCAAGGTCAAGGTAAGGTCAAAAGTCCACCTAATTCACCCATTTTCTTTTCTTTTCTTTCATTTCTTTTCCTTTGAAATCAAGTGGGGAAAAATTATGGTGGGTGCTGAATTCAGCCATGGGGAGGAGCAAGTGGGGGTGTGTGGGTGTGGGTACGGGTTTGGGGTGATGAAAAATGATAAATACAATACCCCAAACATCCATTTACGCTAAAAAAAAGCCTTTTTTCTTCAATAATTTCTAAACCGTTTTGGCAAATGATTTCGTTCAAAAAACCACATGATAAAATTTTATTTAATGTTTTATGATGCACAAAATTTGTTTCAACTCATTCCGATTTGTAATTTTCCCTAATTAAATGTGTTAGTGACGGCTTAAAATAATAATAAAATAATATATTTTTCAGAAAATTTGAAATTTCACCAGCGGCTCAATAAACACCAAATAATAGCAATTACATAGCTAGAATATGTATATTTAATTTTTATAATAAGATATTTGTATTTTGACTTTTTACAGAAAACCCCCTTATTTTACCGATTTTTCGAAATTTCACCGAAACGATTTTCAAAACGTTACAATCTTCCCCCCTTAAAGAAATTTGGTCCCCGAATTTAAATTCAAACTCCCCCAAATACTAAAACATTTAATAAAAACCATCAAGTCGTCGGGGCTCCGAAATTGTAAATACATAAGACAAATCGTAGCGCAGCGCATGCGCTTGAAAAATGAGTATATAACTCAAATCAAAACTCCGTCAAGCATCCCGCAATCATCGGAGTCATGGAGAAGACATCAATGCCAAATCCAAATCAAAACCAATATGATATAACTCGAAACTATACATGTAAATATCGAATCTATATCTGTAAGTATCTGAAGGAAATGCATGCCAAATCTCTTTAAGTCGCTGTGCAACGCGTATAACACTGCACAGTGGCGGACGTCTATCATGAGAAAATAACTATATACATATATACCTTTTTTTGAAATGTACGTTCCGCCGTTTTGGAAACAATTTAGAAGGGTCTCCTTGTTTTAAACATTTCGTGTCATATCAGACACGTAGGTAAATACTGAGGCTATAGCTCGCTTTTTGGAAATCCCTTCAATAACTATCAATGCATGCAAAATATATTCAGGTACTGTCCTCTGACTAGTCCTGCTCAGTACGAAAACACATAGCAATATCATAAAAACGTACTACTCTATAGGAAATCAATCCCCAAAATATGCACATGAATGCTACGTGCGTCTGGTGCGCACGGAAATCAAAATCCATGAATGTGCCATACATGCGCACAGAAACAACATCTAAGTGCATCGGGTGTGCACGAAACATCTGTCGTAGGCAACATGTGTGCCTGACAGCAAAATCAGGTGCATCTGACATGCACGAAAAATCTCAATTTAGTGCATCTGGTGTGCACCAAAATCGCATCTTAAGACATGCGCTCAACATGCGCGAAAATCCAAATCAGGTGCATCCATCGCGCACGAAATCATGAAATCCAATATCAAGCGCCGAGCGTGCGCAAAATCAATCAGGTGCACAAGGTGCACAAAACAAATATCGAGTATCATAATCGAAATCGAAGTCCAGTGCATCTAAGTGCACATAAGGCGTATCACTGCACTGCAAGCATATATAAACTATACCGAGTGCAGGAACGAAATCATGTGCATGCATACGCACAAAACCAACTCAACTGTTTAAAACCGTAATATCACAAACATGTGAAACTAAAGCACGAAAACGATATCAAGTGCAACACTGTGCAAAGGTCGTAAATCCTCAATCATCAAAATCAAATCATACGAATAAATCACCCAAAACATCGTAATCAATAATGGCGGAATAGTACCGCTCAAGTGCATCCTCTAAGAATCTCGGCCAACTGTCGTGGTCACTAGTGGGACGTCTCGTCGATGATCATGAACTCTGTCCTGCTGGTGTGTGTAACCATGACCACTCCTGGGTCAAGGTCTTCACTGTGAATTACCAATCTTTCGGTCCATCGGCTCATCGGCCCTGTCAGGTGTGCTAACGGGGACGATTCTGTTCTGGCACTTCTCTGGTCATCTCTTGGTCAATCATCGCGACCACTCGTAAGACAGCATACAACTGGCGTCGTGTTGGAGATAGTGCCCTCAGAGTCAATTATTAGGTCACAGGTACGTGATTGTAATGATTGAGGGAGGACCTATCCCGGTAGGACAGTCTTACTCGAGATGATAGTATGCTATCTGGTTTACCTTTATCATCGTGTACTGTTTTAGGTGACATGACACGTCGCTATTACACGTTGATAGAGCCCCTAGGATTCTTGCTTGACCACCAGCAGTATGAGGGCGATCATATAAGTGGGAGCTGGGGGTCTACAAGCATATCCTTAAAAGGTCCCTAGTCGTGGGAGTTTCGAGACCGGGCATCGATACTCCATTAGTAGACTAGTGTATACAGTCGAGACCCCGACGAGGGGCGGTGGCCGGTCTCACAAGCCACTGGTGTCAGTTGGATCACCTAAGATGTATACAGGTGCTCATTGGGTTATGAGTACACCGGACAGGACTCGCCGGGAACATGCTAGTTGGTCATATACCAGACGTCAGATGGCAGTTCCCTGGTGACATGTGTGCAGGTTAGTTCATCGACCTGGGGATCGTCATTTGTCTCGTGTGAGTTCCCACTGTACTTTGATTACTACCCTACCACGGCTCAAAGGAGTCGTGCAAACAGGTTTTAGTTGGGTACAGTCCCGAGCCACATGGAGGCAGTGAGCGTATCTTCAGGGGTTCGTCTCTCCCGGTATTGGGGGTGAGGTCGTGCTGTGTCTAGGAGAGCCATTACACAAAGTCCTTGGCCAAGGCAAGGAGATTTACTGGTAGGTATTCCAGTAGTATCTCAGGGTGTTCTAGGCTACACTCCGACACGACTTGTACCGCTTTTGGGGGTCTGACTTTTACCAACCCCCTAGGCCCGCCATGCGATACTCATAGACGAACGGACCGGACTGCACGGATATTGTCACTGACAGGCTCAGTAGGATGTAAGGATGAGTTCGCTCATCGACGTCCCTTTTGGTCAATAGCTGGTGGCCCGTCACGTATTGGCTTATACCTCTGACGTGCTAGTGGTTAAATCCACAGCCATAGTATTGACGAGTCTTTAGAGTCCACCACACTTTCAGTTACTCAAGCTTTCGGGCGAAACGCTGTAGAGGCCGTGTGGAGATATGGCAGGGTCCGATCAGATACGTGCGGTATTGCACGGATCAGGATCGGACAGTTTGTACTAGTGGCCGTATGGTTATATGGCAGGGTTCGATCAGATACGTGCGGTATTGCACGCATCAGGATCGGACGGATATTACTAGCCGGCTTTGGTTTAAGCCGGATCCTAGTATAGTACAGTGTAGATTTTGTCTCTTTGCATTTGAATCCGGACGGAATACAGATGCGGGTGTGTATGCACAGTATGGGGGTTTTCCTGTAATTTATTACGGGACCAGTTTTCTGGAGTTGCCAGTTTGCTTTCCGTTCCGGCCGGTTTTCCTTTGTTCTTTCCCGGCCGGACTTTTCCGATGGAGGGGGTTATTTGCAATTGTGCAAATAACATTTGTGGAGGGAGTATCTTGCATATTGGTGGCATCATGATGGCTTTTCATGATGAGATCCTTTTTCTTTCTTTTCTTTGCTTTATGAGATTAGATATGATTTGAGGTTGATGTTTAGTTTTGTGATGATTATGTTCTTGGATGTGGTCACCATTGCTTTTCTCCTACACTCACTCTCCTTCATGGTTTATGTATGGTTGATTTCATTTATCCCTCCACCATTCTCATATCAAGAAGAGGCCGGCCACTTCTTTTTGGGGGAGAGGAAGAAAAATGAGAGTGATTCATTTTGTGTACATCATTCTTCATCTCATTCCATTGCTAGAAAATTGAAAGCACCAATTTTCTTTATACCATTCCTCCATCTATGGCAACAAACCCCAAAGTGAGACATGCACTCTACACTACACTTCCTACAGCAAATCTTGGACGCGTCGATTCGCCAGCTTCGCGCCCGAGTTGCCTCGGTATTGAGGTGGGAGCCCGTAAAAATACCCGGCTTCGTGGTGCCCTTTCCGACGAGGAGGAGACGGACGGAGATCCCGCGAGAAGATCGGAGTGGAGATGAAGACCGGAGGACTCGGATCACTCGGTAAATCTCTAACCCATCTTCTAAGTAGCTTAGACTAGTTAATGGTTCGATCCGGTTAAAGTGCGCGGTGGTGCCGGTTTGCAAAGTCCGCAAAAATTAAAGTTTATCACCGCTTCCGCATTCCGGAGTCGGATCGACGGCCGGGGCGCCGCCGTGCACTTACAGTGGTATCAGAGCCTCCCCATTAACTTAGTCTAGCTTTGTGTAATGTGTTTTTCAGTTCCGATCGATCGAAATGTCCAAAAACCCGTATTTGCTCACGACAGTTTTCTGTTGAAATTTTTTGGTCTCTAAAAATTTTTCAGGTTGTATAAAAGCACTGTACAGGCAAACTTAAGACCTCTGTAAAAATCCGACACCATGATCTTCCATACTGACCGCGGAAGGGCGGCCAAAACCACCTTATGGCCGCGCTTCCGCCGCAGAATAGAGGAGTCAATGGGTCGGATTTTTTCAGTGGGCCTCTGGCTTTATTTTTGGGGTTTTTGAACATTAAAATTGGGCCCATTTTTTCTGTAACTGCTACAGTTTTCTTTTGGGGCCCACTTGTTAATATTCGATCGGTCGGATATTTTAAACACATTTTTCACAGTATTTACATTATATCTGCGACCGTGAATGTCACTCGATCGGTAAATCCGGTCTAACTGCTATAGCCCGGTTAGACGGATTTGCGAACGTGACTTTCACGTTGATGTTCTATGTATTTGCTGTGATGTTGCGGATCGGTCGTGGGGATAGCCTGGATGCAATGCTAGTACAGTTGTGGTTGTATTATGTACATTTGATATTGCGGGGCGAGCGTCCGACATGTGGACTGCCGTCACTGCCAGTTTGTATTATTCTTTTGGGGCACGACCTGGTTGCGGTCGATGTACCCGGTGTATGTATATTTTACTTTCTGTACTAGGATTGCCCCGCGGAGGGGTGCACAGATAGCCGGGTTCTGGAGGGCAACAGGCCCGCATCTCATGGCATTGAGACGGAGGGGGCTTCGCTCTAGGATTGGCGGGCTATTCGCCGCACTCGTAGGGGGTACAGGATGACCCAAGAGGGGTGCCCAAGTTACCGGATTCCGTGAAGTGATGGGTGGTCCATTCACGGCGCTGAAAGGGGCTGCCTCGCTTCAGGTTTTGGCGGGTGACTTGCCGCGCCCGTAGGGGTCTAGGATTTCATTGCACAGGCTATCCACACGACCAGGGGAACGTCGGGTTTCAGCGGCTCTGTGAAACCCGGGGGTCCCAGATATCTGTATTATTCTGTGATGCTGTACATTTCTGTGATGTTGCATTTTATTCACGCCTTGAGCGAAATACTATATATTGGTATATATATTAGTAGATGTTGTATATGTTTTTCATCCGCGCTAGTCCAGTCCCCGCTCTGCCGTTAGTTAGCTAACCTAACGGGTGATGACGGGACCCAGTGGCGAATGTGGATGGCATATACGTACGTCAGTATATTTTCGTTCTTTGTGGTGTGATCAATTGATGGGACTGCGTTGATTCGGATCAATGCAAGTTTAAACAAACCTATTCTGATGTTGTTGGAACACTTTTCAAAAAGCTGTTATTGCAAGGACGTTCACTTTTGTTTTGCATCGCGGTATTCATTTAGAATATCCTGCTCCTCAGTCGACGAGGCAAGGGCCGAGATCCCTTCACCGGGAGTGACCCCTTGGACAAAAAGTTTGCGTCAGGGCATTAACTTCACTATAGCCGATTACTTTTGCTTTGCACCGTGGTATGCAGTTGGAATATCCTGCACCCCATTCTACGGGGAAAGAGCCGAGATCCCTTCACCGGGAGTGACCTCTTTAGCAACGGTTTTTCGTCACTATATTTTTAAAAGCTATCAGTTCCTTCAACGATATCAAGTTCATTACGTTAAAGGTTTTCGCCAGAAACCATTCGTAGCCCTCCGTCGTTTCATATGGGTAGTCAATAGTATTCAAGCTGTGTTTGTTGGCCTTAGTCAAGGCACAGTGTTTGGTAGCTATTGGGTATTCATATGCTGCATAGATAGATGCGTTGGTTTGGGACAGTCGTATAGCCTTGTTGGCCTTAGTCAAGGGCTTGTACGGGTGGGTTCAAATCAACCTGGACAATGACGGGTAGAACTTGACATGTGACTTATGATTTGTTGGCCTTAGTCAAGGTCATAAGAGCATGGGGTAAAAATCACATCGGGAGTTTCAAAAGAACTGAAACTTGCCAGATATGCGCATACCTTCTGGAGTGTGTTGACGTGAGCGGATTCCGTCACGTTATCATGCGATGATAGTTGGATCCCGATTCCCACTGATGAGTTGGTATACTCCTCGGGTGACCCCGACTAATTCTTCTTTCAGGTTTGGAGGAGAATTTGAGGTACAGTGGGAGGTTTCCAGATTAGATAAATTGGTAACCATTCTGATCTAGGTTAGAGTGCACGCTGAGTGTTTCTTTTCTCTCTCTCTTTGGCAGCGACCATTGACCCGACCCTAAGACTTTAACTCAGTGACCAAGTTGACCGAACCTTCTTAAACACCGGCTTTTGGATTGTCAGAGTTGCAGACCTCATTGCCACTCCTACTTTTACCCTTTTCTCTGGGACACCCCGTATTGCTACGAACGTCCACTTCCATTGGACAAAACCATCGTATGGTTAGATACGAACTCGAAGGAATTCGAGGATGGTTTCCGGTTCTGGAGAAAACGGATAGGATTATTCAGTTGTCTTTTCCTTTTACCCTCTCTCAGGTTACGAGTACTCCTTGGTTTAGGGGTAGTACACCTATTACGCAAATTGGATTGTCTTCTTCCAAACCTTAGGCTGGTGCCGACCGGTAGGGAATGAAGAAAACCAATTAGCATAACGATGGTGTGCAGAAGGTATTAAGTTTAGACAAAGCAAGGGATTAGTAAGAGGGCAAAGTAAATTGCAACAGATATTCACGACCAAACCAAATATTTCGTTACCACTCCCACATCACCTTTGTATTTCTCCAGGACACTCCGTATCACTACGAAGATCCACAGTTTATTTGGATACTCCATCGTATGGTTATATACGAACTCGAATGGAACTTGTTCCAGTTCGGGGATGGATTCTGGTTCAGGAGAAATAGGAATAAGGTTTATTCGGTTGTCTTTTATCTTCACCCTCTCTCATTGCGAGTGTTCCTAGGATTGGGACAGTACACCCATTATGCTTATTGGATAGTCTTCTTCCAAACCATAGGCTGGTGCCGAACGGTAGGGAAGGAAGAAAACCATTTGGCCTAAAAGGGTGTGCAGAAGGTAAAGACTAAAGACATATGAAGGGATTTGGATAGGTGGCAAAGAACTATACGGTTACAGTCGTGAATCTGGAAGAGGCATTACCAGGAATACCAGGATACCCCAACGAAACATTTCAATGTTTCAGTTTCACTGTGTACTGTTAAAAGAAAACTGATTTCCCAATTAGACACTTACTCCAGGGTATGTATTTACCAGGTACGATTCTCGCATCTGTATGGTTTTACAGATGATGAGTGGGAGTAGGTTATTGGGAATTGGGTGATTATCCTCATTATATCGGGATTCGTTGTAATCGGTGATATTTGAGGAAATCACCTGGCCTGTTTGCCGGTCGGCAAATATTTGGTTTTGAATATCCGCTGTTATGCACCAATTTCAAATTGATATATCTGTACGTCTATTTTCATAGAGTGAGATATACCTTTCTGAAATTATGTCTACGACATTTACCTATATCAGTGGATGGTTAGGTAAGGAGCATTAAACAGCGGTGTAATTCTTCTTAACTATAAGTACAGTTTTCAACCTACGGCACACAGTGAATGAGTTATCAGACTCAAGGGACTTATACAGAGTATTGTATGTTGTCCAGGGTCCATCAGGACAGAGGGGTAGGTCCTCGTACTATATTCGGTTTACTTATGACTTCTCTAGTTTTTAGACCGGTGTTTCGTAGAAACACAGGGTCTAAGTTTTGAGGAGTTATAGGTATTTGAATAGAGTAGAGAACCAGGTGTTGCAAGTATCGGGATTCTTCAAAGTGATCGAAGATGTAGATACTTGTGTATGGTATTCAGTTGATAGTAATGATAAAGAGATCTTGCTTCTCTTTCAGGTTACTCATAATTGGAAGTATTCCTAAGTTGAGTAACGCTGATCGGCCTCCTTCCATTTAGTTGACATGCGCTGGGGACAGCTGCATGATTTGAATCTGGTTCAATTAAATCAGTGCCTCTGTTTCTATATTGGATATAGAACAGTTCATATCTTAACGATGTTGAGGTACGGGGAGTTGTCCGGTTTATGATTAAAACCAGACACTGGACAACTCAAGGCACGTTTCTGTAATGGCTGTTTGTGGGTTGACCCAGGCTATGACGAGGGTTGACTTTCTACCATCTGGATGAACAATAGCAATATTGTTCTAGACTCGCCACAGTTTTATCAAAGATGGATTTTTTCAGAAAACAGTAGTGGGAGTATGGTAGAACTGGAAGTGATTCCAGAACCACAAACGATTACTGAAGATTTGATAAGGAACCTAAAGATTCAATCTGGATTGACATTCCATTGGCCACTCCGCAGATAAGGTGGGTAACTTCAGGCACCCGAGAGGTACTACGGTGGCCTCAAGGACGGTGACAGGGAAGTTCTTGTTTACCCACAATTGCCATTGCTGTTGTTCCAGGTTACGAGACCCGGCGGGAGGATGAGTATAGCGTCGTTCTAAACCAGTTTTAGAAGTGTACGTCTATATGACTCTGCCAGAGGGTTGTCGTAAACAGTGGGAGCAGCGGAAGCATTGGTGGACAGGTAGCTTATGTCTATTTATAGACTAAAGCAGATAAAGCGGAGATAGATCATCTATTTCTGACGTGACAGTCATAGGTTTGACTTCATCAGAATAGGGGATGGATCTGTTGAGAAGGTAGTAGGGTGTGATATCCTGGTATTTGGATGATATACACAGAGTAGGAAAAGAAACTCCTACACTACGATCGGTTATACTTTGGTCGTCACACAGTTGTTTCTCCACAAAGGAAATGGATTTTATATCAGACATACTGGTTACTAGATCTATGGTTTTAGATCTAGATTTGGGTGGTTTCCCAATCAGGGTACTTGACAGCATTCTAAGAGTATTTAGGATGGACGACTCCTGGCATGGTAGTGTACCTGCAGGTAATGGAGTCACCCTCTCTAAAGGTGTCTTACAGACTAAAGGGGAGAGGGACGTGCATGATTGGCAGATCACTTGCTTAGGCAATTGAGTCAATCATGAGATGTCAAGTACCACACCAGATATTGTTCTTGCACTAGATGCAATAAGTTGACATTAATCCAATCCTGGAGAAACAATCGGAAGCAGTTTTAGAACATAAGTGGATGTTCTAGGGATATGATAACGACAGCCTCATTCAGGAGACAGTTATCATTCCAGGCTTCCAAGGTGACATGGACGACAAGGAGGTTGTCAGAGTTATAGTTTTCCTTCTGATGAGGGGCAGTATTTTGGACAGGTGGTCCAAGGCAATACTGAGGGAGGCATGGCGCGCAGGATACTGATTAAGTTCAGTTGACGATACAGTCTAAGAAGTTTGGATTTGGAGTTCATTTATGAGCTAGGTCCTATCAGACATCCAGACATATTCTAAGACAGGTATTGCTCATTTCGGGAGATGGGTTTCTCCGCGAACTTGAGATATAGAGAGACATGGAAAGAAACAACAAAGCGGATCCACTCACTGAGGCTATTCCTCGAACGCAATAGTTCCGCAAACGAGCTTTGTGAGACTGACTAGTAGAGGAGTTGGATGTTCGGTATCACACGGGCTGTGAGTATGCAACATCGCAATAATTAGCCTTGAGTGCAAGTGGGAGATTGTTGGAGATAGTGCCCTCAGAGTCAATTATTAGGTCACAGGTACGTGATTGTAATGATTGAGGGAGGACCTATCCCGGTAGGACAGTCTTACTCGAGATGATAGTATGCTATCTGGTTTACCTTTATCATCGTGTACTGTTTTAGGTGACATGACACGTCGCTATTACACGTTGATAGAGCCCCTAGGATTCTTGCTTGACCACCAGCAGTATGAGGGCGATCATATAAGTGGGAGCTGGGGGTCTACAAGCATATCCTTAAAAGGTCCCTAGTCGTGGGAGTTTCGAGACCGGGCATCGATACTCTATTAGTAGACTAGTGTATACAGTCGAGACCCCGACGAGGGGCGGTGGCCGGTCTCACAAGCCACTGGTGTCAGTTGGATCACCTAAGATGTATACAGGTGCTCATTGGGTTATGAGTACACCGGACAGGACTCGCCGGGAACATGCTAGTTGGTCATATACCAGACGTCAGATGGCAGTTCCCTGGTGACATGTGTGCAGGTTAGTTCATCGACCTGGGGATCGTCATTTGTCTCGTGTGAGTTCCCACTGTACTTTGATTACTACCCTACCACGGCTCAAAGGAGTTGTGCAAACAGGTTTTAGTTGGGTACAGTCCCGAGCCACATGGAGGCAGTGAGCGTATCTTCAGGGGTTCGTCTCTCCCGGTATTGGGGGTGAGGTCGTGCTGTGTCTAGGAGAGCCATTACACAAAGTCCTTGGCCAAGGCAAGGAGATTTACTGGTAGGTATTCCAGTAGTATCTCAGGGTGTTCTAGGCTACACTCCGACACGACTTGTACCGCTTTTGGGGGTCTGACTTTTACCAACCCCCTAGGCCCGCCATGCGATACTCATAGACGAACGGACCGGACTGCACGGATATTGTCACTGACAGGCTCAGTAGGGTGTCAGGATGAGTTCGCTCATCGACGTCCTTTTTGGTCAATAGCTGGTGGCCCGTCACGTATTGGTTTATACCTCTGACGTGCTAGTGGTTAAATCCACAGCCATAGTATTGACGAGTCTTTAGAGTCCACCACACTTTCAGTTACTCAAGCTTTCGGGCGAAACGCTGTAGAGGCCGTGTGGAGATATGGCAGGGTCCGATCAGATACGTGCGGTATTGCACGGATCAGGATCGGACAGTTTGTACTAGTGGCCGTATGGTTATATGGCAGGGTTCGATCAGATACGTGCGGTATTGCACGCATCAGGATCGGACGGATATTACTAGCCGGCTTTGGTTTAAGCCGGATCCTAGTATAGTACAGTGTAGATTTTGTCTCTTTGCATTTGTATCCGGACGGAATACAGATGCGGGTGTGTATGCACAGTATGGGGGTTTTCCTGTAATTTATTACGGGACCAGTTTTCTGGAGTTGCCAGTTTGCTTTCCGTTCCGGCCGGTTTTCCTTTGTTCTTTCCCGGCCGGACTTTTCCGATGGAGGGGGTTATTTGCAATTGTGCAAATAACATTTGTGGAGGGAGTATCTTGCATATTGGTGGCATCATGATGGCTTTTCATGATGAGATCCTTTTTCTTTCTTTTCTTTGCTTTATGAGATTAGATATGATTTGAGGTTGATGTTTAGTTTTGTGATGATTATGTTCTTGGATGTGGTCACCATTGCTTTTCTCCTACACTCACTCTCCTTCATGGTTTATGTATGGTTGATTTCATTTATCCCTCCACCATTCTCATATCAAGAAGAGGCCGGCCACTTCTTTTTGGGGGAGAGGAAGAAAAATGAGAGTGATTCATTTTGTGTACATCATTCTTCATCTCATTCCATTGCTAGAAAATTGAAAGCACCAATTTTCTTTATACCATTCCTCCATCTATGGCAACAAACCCCAAAGTGAGACATGCACTCTACACTACACTTCCTACAGCAAATCTTGGACGCGTCGATTCGCCAGCTTCGCGCCCGAGTTGCCTCGGTATTGAGGTGGGAGCCCGTAAAAATACCCGGCTTCGTGGTGCCCTTTCCGACGAGGAGGAGACGGACGGAGATCCCGCGAGAAGATCGGAGTGGAGATGAAGACCGGAGGACTCGGATCACTCGGTAAATCTCTAACCCATCTTCTAAGTAGCTTAGACTAGTTAATGGTTCGATCCGGTTAAAGTGCGCGGTGGTGCCGGTTTGCAAAGTCCGCAAAAATTAAAGTTTATCACCGCTTCCGCATTCCGGCGTCGGATCGACGGCCGGGACGCCGCCGTGCACTTACACGTCGGCCTCTGGCTCTCTGAATGTACGTGACACATCTGATCCTGGGTGCAAGTATCATTGCAGCAGTGTCCTGGAAGGAATCCTGCTCACGGTCTATTCCATGTCTCGTCTCTGCCAACTGTCCGGAAGTCATCGTCCTTTCCTATATCTGCATCTTGCTCTGGAACGACTGCATACTCATCGCGACTCCTTCTGGAAGGTATATCCAGTACTCTGCCTCGGCATGCGCATCGCATCTCTGATGTCGGCGGAGGGGAACGTCATCATATCTGGATCTTATACGAACCTCTTACTCCATTTTCTCTAATGTCGACCTCTTCGGACTCGTCTCGTCGTGGCTGCATGGACTGAGCTCCAACGGCTATCCTCGTATCTGGAGTCTCCCAAGAATGCATCTCACCACCTAGCATCCGATTGAAGTCGAACCATTCGATCGATTCATCGAAACCTCATAATCCCCCAAGAGCTCAACATCTTGGGCACAGTTTAATAGTATCGAATATATATACCACAGCATCGGTGGTCCAGCCGTAGAAGGGCAAACCCAAGCCTCACTAATGGCGCCGTGGAACTGCCGCAAACCCGAAGGTTCAAAGGCTTTCACACGGTCATTATGTCGAGTTAGGATTTCATTCTTCTAGAGGGACCATAGAATTGCCTGCATGTCTTTCTGAATACTTTAAACTTGGAATAATTGGTTTTCCGACATTCGATCGTCTCTGTCGACCCTCACGTCTCTGCGTGAAGTCGTCTCTAGCTGGAATCAATCTATCTGATGACCTCGCATCGGGGTAGGCGAACGAACCACCTGTCCTAGTCATTCATCATCGGGTGACTAGCGACCTTCTATCATATATTCGTACAACTCGCCCCGCAAAAGCTCCAACATATGGGGCGATATCTCGTCGCTCGCAGCAACAACTGGCTCGCTCGTCTGCACGCTGAACAGTGCCTCAATCATCAGGAGTAAGCAACACACCAACTGTCATCAAAATCTGGCTGGCCTCCATCATCGGCTCAATTCTCTAGTGTCGACCAGCACCTCCAAGTAACCTCATAAGGGCGATCCGCCAAACGCTCGTGGCGCGGAAACACAGTAAGAAGACACATCTCTGCAATCGTGTCGCCGGAATTTCGCCCTGGTCAGTCCTCGTTCGTGACGAGCTTGTGCTGACCGCAACTCTAGCCGTAGCTCTGCCTGCCCGTAACCGTAGTAGCAAAACCAAACTGGTACCGATGAGGCTAGATCAGGAAGGAATATAATACTGAACAAGGAAATGTACATCCTAAGGCTCCTTAAGTGGAGTGGCGTGTCGTAAATATGCCGCGGAACATACCAACGGTACGTCACTCTACTTTAGTGACCTATTCCATCAACCAAGGGTCATCCTACGCTCCGAAGGTAAAACCTAACGCTCTGATACCAACTTTGTCACGACCCGAAAGTACGGAACATGACCTGCACTTAAACTACGAACGTCTCGAGGCGTACGTAATCTAAGTAAACCGAAAACCCAGAAATCCAAACCAAGAAAATAGTAGAGTGCAGGAAAAACAACTTAAAGCAAGTAATTTCAATAGCATAAGCCGAAATATGCGGTTTTTAAAACATCAAAAATTTACTGAAAATTTCGGCAGAGTCTCCTTTGTAAATGCTGGCCCCCAAACGGGATACAACATGAATAGTATACGAAATTAAGAAAAAGGCATCCCCAAGCGGGAGCTAGCTCTTCGTCAATCGACGGTCACAACCACACAAGCAATATAATATACAACGCCAACGGCGAGGATCAAAACTCAAAAGGAAACTCAAAACCACCAGAAAAATAACGAGCGACTCTAAGGTCGAAAGAATAACCAACACTGGTCTCTATCTCAATAAATACATGTTTGGTTGATGGAATTCTAGATACAACAGAATAATGATATACAAGATAAATAATGGGGGTATGATACAAGTAAACCCACCTACTAGCAAATCACCCGAACGAAACTATGCCCGCAAAGCCGTAATGAACATGTACGGCAACCTGCAAGAAACTGGGGCACAACGGGGGTGAGTTGCCAACTCGTGAATAGAAAAACATCTACGCACAAAAATCGCATAAATAACGCAATCCTAGGTCAATGATCATAATATATCCTCAAAAATATGTATAACATGCAGCCTATAACAATGGCTAGGGTAATATCTAACCGAGTGTAATCTCATGTGCCCGTGTCAGTGCCTCAGGTAGCAGTATATCATATGAATGAGGTATGAATGCATGAAAACAGAATACATGTAAATGAAGAAACTGTTTTCATAAATTAGTGAGATTTCCTTCTGGTTTTTAAACTGAGGTATCATAATGAAATCAGTATCAACAGTGTCTAGCATCGACACAAAACATAAATCTCACTGTCTCGAAATATCAATGTCTCAATCTCAATATCTAGGGCGCCATCAGTCCAGACCGGCCCCTACCATCCATCTCAAGACCACGACGGTATCCTCCGGATATCCGACGCGTCGGGTAATATCACCGGTAGGTAGTGCTCCCCAGCCAGGCTCAACGTCAACACCACATTCCTCTTGCCCCGGGGTACCATACCGGGCCCACCATGTACCCGTGACGGTTCCTCCACTCCTCGACACGGATCTCGAAAACCACAGCAAACTCATGGTGGACGACACTTACATCACTAGAAAACCACAATTTACATATTTTAAAAATATAATAAGTTTAGAAATTTTGCGGCTTTCCCCCGAAATCCAGAAATATCATAAATCTCAAGAAATCATCACAAGTGCATATGTCAATGATAATGAATGTATATGGTATCAATAACCAAGTTGCAATGTGTGATTAATAACTAGGCATGAACAATGGAATAACAGTATGCTTGAAATGACAAGTAATAACTACAATGTCTAAACTGGCATATAAGGCAGGTACACTAATATCGTATCAACTACTAACTAACAACCTAAGTCAAGCAATAGTATTTTCTAAGTGTACGTGACATGGCAATTACCGATGAAGATGTGTGCGAGCCGGCAAGTAAGTGTATGTGGTACATACGCATCATCGGTAATGGTGCTGGTGTCCTAACAGCATGATATCAATAATGGAGTATGCAGCAAAATAAGTATGCGGTGCAGAGCGAACATCAATAATGTGCGGGAGCAGAATACTAGACACAACGATAACTAATCAGTATTAATCTAATATAAGTCCTACAAATGGTGCCTTTTGAAATAACACGAATCATGGGGTTTTTGAAAATAGGGGCTACGGTGTTTTTATGAAAAGATACGTCTTTTGAAATATCCGTAGGATCCCTTGGGCTGTCTTTTAAAATACCCACGATTCGTTAGTTTTTGAAATAGGTAAGAAGTCTAATCTAATCTAACAACTACACTAAACTATACGGCTGAACTAACAAGCTGAACTACAGGTAAGGAAACCGCCTATCATCTGAGTCGATACATATACATACCTGTATATGTATAGTCGGTGGTCTCGCCTCAATAACATCATATCCGATACCATATCTATAATCAGGCATCCCAAGTCAAGAGTGCGGATCAATCATCAATATAGCTCGTACGTAAATCCGTCGTACGGCATCCCAATCTGGGTACGGGTCAATATCATATTCATCATACTATTCACCTGGTATCCTCTTTATCAAATATCAAGATCGGGGTACTGATCTACGTCTAGTACCATATTGATACCGCCTACGTATGCATGGACGTGTGTGAAACACTACGTCAAGGACCCGCTACAACGTCATGTCGTATCTCAAATACGAACCCTGCTATATCACCGATCTCACGGCCTCAAATCAAATCTCATCGACTCATCATAAATCCCAAGTACTATCATCCTCAATCCGTATGTGAACACATAGTCCCATACCCATGTGAACACATAGCTATAAAGAATCCCATGAGCACATATCAATAGGAATGTATGCAAGTATGTATGTGTGTATGTGTGTGTGTATGTGTAGTGCAACACTACCCTAGGGTTCGCAACGCTAAAATAATCCAACACACCAATATCCATCCTAAGCATCGTTATTAATCCCAAATAACATATAATAATTTTTGGTGTGTATACGCATCCGTATACACCACCACGGACTACGGGGGTGCTATACGCCATCCACCCGACTTCTCCCCGTAGATATAAATCTACTCACCTGGTCCTCGCTAGCCGGTGCCGACGTCGCCACGCGCCTGCTTGTCGTCTCGAAGTCCACATGGGGGTACCTACATATCATAACGCACCATATCGCATTAAAACTAAATTCGAGATCGAAACGGCATACGAAAATCAAATCGGCACGCGTATCACGCATAGGTCCAAACCTATCGCCTACGCATGCAAGAATAGTAAAACCAACCCTCGATGTCGATGTACAAACGTCAAACCATCGAGAAAAATCCAATCACACTCATTTGCACATTCACGAACACTAATTTTAATATAAACTAGGTTAAAACTCACAAAAACACCAATTTCACTTAAAAAGTCATTTTTCCGAAAATCTAGCAAGCACAATTCGCCGTTTTTGCACAAAAAACGATGTTTAAATGAATGTAGCGGCCAATATATTTATTAAATATCTTAAATAAGTCGTATAAACAATTTCCGGAATTTAATCTCATTAAATTCCAAAAATCCTAATATTCTAGTTTACAAAAATACCCTTTTTAACAATTTCAAAGCAAAAATGTACAAACTACAATCTAGCTTAGATTTGCATGATCTAAAGCATTAAACCACACTTAATAAAGTTAATGAAGTCATGAAAACCCTAAACACATTTTTAATCCCAAGAATTTAACAAATTTCAAAAACCTAGTAAGCAATTTAGCAAATTAACACAATTTTAAAACTAACCATTCACACTAGCTACTAACCTTGTATGATCATGACAACAAAGCCTAAATATAACACACAACCATACACCAATTTTATAAAACCCTAACTTGCAATCAAATTCACAACTTGAATTCCAAAACTTGCAATTAAACTCACATAACCAAATTAACACTTAAGTAAATTAGCTTAAGAAATTAGTAACAAATTAAGCAACAAAAAGTTTAGAATTATACCCAAAAACATATGAAGATCCACAAGCATCCATGGCCCTCCAAAATACTCTATTTTCACAAGGATACATGCAATACGGGCTAAGCTAAAATGGGTAGGAGTCGGATTTGGATTTAGATTTGAATTTGCAAGGATTTTGAAGTGATTTGTGGATTTTTTTGATGAAGAAAGAGTGGGATTTGAGGGGGGGCTGCTGCTGTTGGGAGGCCAGAAATGGGAGTGAGGAGAGAGAGGGAGGTAGAGAAAATGCAAGGGAGGAAAGTCAAGGTCAAGGTAAGGTCAAAAGTCCACCTAATTCACCCATTTTCTTTTCTTTTCTTTCATTTCTTTTCCTTTGAAATCAAGTGGGGGAAAATTATGGTGGGTGCTGAATTCAGCCATGGGGAGGAGTAAGTGGGGGTGTGTGGGTGTGGGTACGGGTGTGGGGTGATGAAAAATGATAAATACAATACCCCAAACATCCATTTACGCTAAAAAAAAGCCTTTTTTCTTCAATAATTTTTAAACCGTTTTGGCAAATGATTTCGTTCCAAATACCACATGATAAAATTTTATTTAATGTTTTATGATGCACAAAATTTGTTTCAACTCATTCCGATTTGTAATTTTCCCTAATTAAATGTATTAGTGACGGCTTAAAATAATAATAAAATAATATTTTTTTCAGAAAATTTGAAATTTCACCAGCGGCTCAATAAATACCAAATAATAGCAATTATATAGCTAGAATATGTATATTTAATTTTTATAATAAGATATTTGTATTTTGATTTTTTACAGAAAACCCCCTTATTTTACCGATTTTTCGAAATTTCACCGAAACGATTTTCAAAACGTTACAGAAATATTGGATATACTAGGACGTCCTTCTTTTCAATACGAGCCAGTATAAAACACGGATTCCACGGTCGTGATGAATAGCCAAACCCACACCCCTAGACCCCTACGAGAGCGGCAAGCAACCCTACCAATTCTAGAGTTAGGAGACCCGGACTCGACTCCTCGAGTTGGTCTCCCACTGGACCCCAGATCCCGGTTACTTGTGCCCTCCTCCTTGGGTCTATCCTAGTGCGGAAAAGTAAATAATATACAAAAGGTGACATTTTTCGCAACCTGGAAGTGCCCCAATAAAAGAATATTACATACAAGTTTTTACATGAATGAAAATGAAAAACAATCATCTCACATAAAAACCCCCCGGCTATTCAAACACGACGATCCAATATAACATATCCAGCAACATATAACAGCACATGTCATCAACGTAAGTAAATATGCGCATCCCAATTGTCGTTGACATATAGCAACGAAACCGGCGATATCACATATTACACTTACGGTCACAGAAAAGAAAGTGTAAAACTACAACAGTTGGAATCCGCAATCTCTTTAGACATCGCATGCCTAATCAAATGAAATACTTAGACATCGCATGCCTAACAATTATAAACCCCGCATTTTAGTCTCAAAATCGAAAACACTTTTCAATTTCAAGTCGGGCAATTCAACAAGATTCCCGACATCCTGATCGAATGCTCGTCGCAAACTTCAGTAGACGGCCGCACTCCCGACGCCGTCGACGAAGTGCACCAAGGCGGAACACCGCTGCCGCGAGCACCCGAACGGATGCTTTCGGCGACGGGGTTCTCCTACAGTCACTTGGTCGGGGCTATGAAGTGAGGCTGTCTATTAAGTTTACCCGGCGAGTATCCGCGTACGCTACGTGATTGCGACGGACTTTTGATCACATCAAAATTCCGTGGCAACCGATCAAGTGAGACTAAACTGCTATGTTTATAACATTCATTCAGTTATCTCATAACTACTTGTGAATTCCAATTATTGTATCCTATTCCGGATAAATAGAAAATGTTAAACTTTCCGATCGAACAATCGAACACCCAAGTTTTCCCGATACAGCTCAACACATGAAATAAGTCTAAAAACATTCAGTTCGTGCCTCAGTACCAACGGTCCAGCCGAAGAAGGGTCAAGCCAACGCCTCACATGTTGTAGGGTTCCTAGGCATTCTAATGAAGTCTCACAAGGCATCAACCATGCCAATTTGGAATTTTACGGTGCCGAGAAACCCTAGACTAGATCGTTAACTAGAATTTTAGGCGACAAATGAAACTAGTTAACAATATAACTAAAAGAACAGAAATACAACCTTTGTAGATCCGGTCCTCCACCTCCTTAGCTCCGCAATGAAGTCTCCTCGCTGTCCAAATGGAATCCCGGGCTCTAGCGTCGGCTTCATCGGAGAAATGGGCGGGCAAGGTCGTCGGCTTCGTGCCGAAGAGGATCTACGTCGAGGCATCACAAGATCAAGCTCCACCTTCACCAAGCCATGAAAACTTGTGAAGGAAACACCCTATACTACTTGGCAAGAGGTAGAGGATGAAGAAATAGGAGGTGGGTTCACTTTAGATTTGGATTTCTCACCCTTTTTCATCAATCACCATTGATGGAAACTTGGTTTTCTTCTTGAAGGAGAAGAAGAAGAAGAAGATGAATAATATGATAAGTGTTTCAAAAGAATAATAAAAATCATTCTTATCATAATTTAAACCATGGTTAGATGTAGAGAATTAACTAAGGTTAGAAGAATGGTTAGGGTTTTGGAAATGAAGACAAAATGGTCACTTTGGTCAAAGTTACATGAAGCTTCAAGAAGCATCATGAATGAAAGCAACCATTATCTTTTCATTTCTCATTTCTTTTAATCCAAATCATAAAGATAAATTAATGAATAAATAAGTAAAAAACCCTAACCATTTACTTAACCAAGGCTTAACTCTTTACACAAACCCTAGCAATTATGTATCATCAAACATGATACAATCAAGTGAGAAAATCCTTTTAAAGTGAACCGATACTAGTTAATGCAAAGTAATATATCAAATATATAATTATGCATTAAATCATTAAATCAACACTTGATTCAATGATCCGGTCATATTGTATATATAACCGACTAATATCAACAGTAACAACTTATCGAATCAACACTTGATCCGATATCCCGGCTATATCGCATATAACCGATCAATGTCACAGATCGCGAGAATCGAATACAGTATCACATACTGGTATTATTCTCGGTCCCGAACATATCTCATATGTGCTCCTATTTCGTTTCGCTTGAGCCAGGAAACCTCTGTGTAGGACTCTAAAGACTCGTCAATACGCCGGCAGCAGGTGATGATCATATCAAACACCCACAAGCCGCAAGCGGTCTGCTAAACGTAACGGCCACCCGGGTATTGAGCGATCAGAAGATCGACGAGCAAGCCCGCTCACACTCCTGTGAATCAAACCAGTAACACTTACCGTACAGTCCGGTCTGATCGTCTGATATGTCGCATATCTCGCCTAGGGGTGGTAAACGTCAGACCCCAATAGCTCGATAAGTCGTGTCGATATGAGGTCTATAACAATTCGAGAAACTACTGGTAACACTTACCAGTAAATCTCAGCAACCCTGGCCAGGGATTTCCTGTTAGCCAATCGAACACAGCGCAACATCAACTCCCTATACCGGGAGAGACGAATCCCCTCCTATCGCTCATTGCCTCCATGTGATTCGGGACTGTACCCAAAAACCACCATTTTGCACGCCCTCTTAGACGTGGTAAGGTGGAAATCAAAGCACAGTAGGAACCACACAAGACTCTATGACGATCTCGGGTCAACAGACTACTCTGTACCAGTGTCACCAGAGAACTGCCATCTGACGTAAGGTATAATACCATCTGGGAGTTCTCGGCGAGTCCGTCCAGTGTACCCAGTCTCCACTGAGCACCCGTATATCATCTCTGATGTCAAACACCAATGGATATGGGATCATCCATCGCCCATCTATATGGGTCGAGAAGGTATACGCTAGTCTACTCTGGTATATCGATGCCCCGTCTCGATATACCCACGACTAGGGACTTTGAAGGATGTACTTATAGACTATCATGTCCCCACTAGTATGATCTGCATCATAGTCCAGGTAGTCAAGTACACATCCTAAGGGCTTTACCAACATGTAACAGAGAGACAAACAGTATACACGTTAAGGTAAAGAGCAACCAGATAGCATACTATCATATCGAGTAAGAAAGTCCTCCCTATATATGTCCAAGCATCCACTACAATATACATCCTATGTATAGTAATGGCCTCTAGGGCATACATATAACTAACAATCTCCCACTTGCACTAGGGCCATCTGATAGCAGTGGTTGCAGTATCTCATACTCAACCATCCCATAAAAGTCTTTCTCTGGGAAACGGCCTTTGTGAATGGATCCGCCGTGCTGTCCTCTGAGTCTACTCTCCTAACCTCGATCACCCTGGAGATCCACTATCTCCATGATCAGGTGATACTGCCTTAGAATATGTCTGGATCACTGATGGGACAGACGTTCCTTGGCATAAGCCACAACTCCATTGTCACACAATGGGAGGAACTAAGTTCATCTCATGAACAAATATTCATCCAGACTGCCTCTTTGGTAGCATCTTAAGTAGCGATGTATCCAGCCTTTATCGTCTAGTATGCCACGGTATCTAGCTTGGAACTCTTCCAACATACCGTCCCTTTACTGAGGGTAAAGACAATGCCTGTGACTGACATTCAGTCGTCCTTATCACCCTGGAACCCTTCCAGTGATTCTCCCCAGGATCGTTTGATACCATCTCACTACAAGTAGTGAGAATCCTATCATCCAATTAGATCTATCTCATAGATCCAAAACCCAGGATTTAGGAGGTATCACTTTGATCCTCTGTGGAGAATCCTTGTGATAAGCGGAGATTGACTGAGCGTAGCATAGGAAACTCTTTCCCTATCAAGAGTATGTCATCCACGTACTCTATGAGGATCGTCACCATACTCCCTACTACCTTTTTGTTTATACAAGGTTCATCTACCATTTTGATGATGTCAAACTCTTTGACTAAATCATCAAAACAGATGTTCCAACTCCGCGATGCCTGCTTTATCCTATAAAGCATCTTGCACACGTTTCCACTGCTCCCACTGTCTACGAAGCCCTCTGGCTGTGTACTTATAGACGCTCTCTTCCAAAACATCATTTAGAAAAGCAGTCATGGCACCCAACCGCCAGATATCGTAGTCATGGTATGTAGCCGTGGCAAGTAGGATCTGGATGGACTTAAGCATAGCCACTTGAAAAGGTTTCATCATTATCCAGGCCTGGTCGATGACGAAAAGCTTTAACAAGTCTAGCTTTGAAAGTCTCAACTTTTCCATCTACACCAAGTAATCTTCTCAAGATATACTTTCTCCTGATGGGGATTTAACCCTTCAGATATAGCAACCAAAGTCCATACTTTGTTGGTGTATAAGGATTCCATCTCATATCGCTAAGCATCCAGCCATTCTTACAGAGTCCCTACTCTCGATGGCTTGCTCGAAACTAGTTGGGTCATCATCTCATGATGCAATCGTCGCTCTCACTGTCATAGAGAAACATAAGTATCTCTCAGGTGGGTGAGAAAACCCTACTAGATCGGCGGAGAGGCTGAGGTTCGTTGGTAACTATTGAATCCTTTGGTTTTATCAAATCATCTGCTGTAGTTTGTATAGCTGGAACCTTTCCAGTTCTACATTACAGACCTTGCCTCGAGCTTGTCCGGATTTTTCTTTTCAGACATAGGCTGGACAACCCCAAATCTTAACTAATTTAAGAGATAGGCTCTTCCCTTATCATATCAAATATGAAGTGGTAGGCAACTGATTTGATTTGAACCCTATTCAATAGGTATGCCGCTTCTCAAGTGCATAACTCCCAAAAAGAAAATAGGTAACTCAGTAGTACTCATCATAGAGCACACCTTATCATATAGGGTGAGATTGCTCCGCCCCGATATACCATCGTGCTATGGTGTATACGGAGGAGTAATGCTGAGAGAGAATCTCATTCTCCTTTAGAAAAGTCCAGGAATTTCATGCACAAGTATGCTCCTCCCTGATCTCATCATAGGACATAATACTTATACCCGTATTTTGGTTCTCTACTTCTAACTTATATTCTGTGAATATCTCAAAAGGTTCGGACTTGTATTTCAACAGGAACATAGGTCTGAATCTCGAAAGATCATCAGAGAATGTAATGAAGTATAAAGAACCGGTCCTGGCATGTGTAGACAGGGGACCTTTCATACATCAGCATGTATCAATCCCTAGAGTTCACTAACTCTTTCTCTGTTTCCAATAAACAGAGCTATGGTCATCTTATCTTTGTGACATGACTGGCAAGTTTCACAAGATGTAAATTCAAATTTATTTTAAATATGCATCTATATGTAACTTCAGCTAGTCGGGTCGCATTGATATGACCCAGTCTACAATACCTCAAGAAGAATTCGTTCATATTTGAACTCTTCCTCTTGTGTGTGTTCCGTATACTTAAGAACTGTAGTTTGATTTAGAACATCAATGCTTTTAGATAACGTGCCTGAACCGATCAACTTTTGATATAGGAAATGTTCAAAACATTATCCAACAATACAAAATTTTATCATTTCTTTACTGATAAAGAGACTGATATGATTTTGTATATCAGGTTCGGTATCTAATAACATTCATTCAGAATCAATGTATTGGTAATACAGGGTGACAGTGACCAACAGACTTGGCTGCAACACTTGCCCCATTTTCTGCCTCATGAAACTAATCACCCGTTCTCAGTTCTCTACCTATCTGTAGCCCTATGTAACAGATTACATATCTGGGATCCTGATCCGGTATCAAATACTCAGGACGTAGAGGATACAGAGAAACAGTTTTATATAATGAACACATCCGAAGATGATGCATCAGCATGCACTCTCTTCGTTTGGGCGGCACGGGAATTCTGGTATTCCCCAATTTCCTGCTCTGTCTTATAACAATTATAAGTTGGAGCGGGACCAACGTTCCCCAGCTCAGTATAACAAGCGGGTTCGGTCAATATCCGTATGATTATCTTGATTAAGGCGTGATATGGTCGCTATCAGGAGAGAGAGAGAAGAAAACACTCAGCGTGCGCTCTTGCAAGATCAGATTGGTTTTTATTTTATCTAATCAGAATGGCTCCCACTGCTTTTTATCAAATCTTCCTTCAAACCCTAAAAGGAAAGACTAGCCGGGATTAATTACACACTACAAGTTCGCCAATCTTTCTGCCAGGCCAGTGTCGGTACTTTGAGGGAGGTTCCCCATACTTTCGCACGGACCTAATTAATGTAAACCTCGTTTTCCCAGAGGCGTAACCTCGTTAACACCTTTCTAGACACCTACTTGATCGGCTAATTGTAATGTGTAAAACTCTCCCAGGAGTAACTCTTACTCGCAGTGGGTATCGGGATCCAACTATCTCATAGAAGGTATGCAATCTCATTGCAAATTTCAACACTTGAAATTCCCGATAATTTTGCCCCTAGCGTCCTATGACCTTGACGGAGGCCAAACTACCCATAGTCCGCTAGTCAAGTTCAACCCGTCATTTCCTGATTGAATTAAACCCACCCGCACGACCCTTGACGGAGGCCAAACAACGCCGTACGAATACCCTAATCCAATCGCATCATATGCTAGCAGATAAGCACTAGTTAGCTACCGTACACTATGCCTTGACGGAGGCCAAACTACCGCAGCACGAATACTAACTAGTACTTATCTGAAATGACGGAGGGCTACGACAGGTTTTTCTGAAAACCTATTGCGTAATGAACTTGATATCGTTGTAGGATCGAATGAATTTTGAAATGGAGTGTTTTTGAAGCTTTTCTAGTTTTGCTAAAGGAGTCACTCCCGGTGAAGGGATCGTCGGTCCTTTCCTCATCGAATAAGGTGCGGGATATATCATATATATCACTGTGCAAAGCAAAAACTCTTAAGAGCAATCAAAAGACAAACCGAGTGTGTAGCATCTGCCAGTTATTGCTAAGAGAGTCACTCCCGGTGAAGGGATCTCGGTCCATTCCTCATCGAATAAGGTGCATGATATATCACATATACCGCTGTGCAAAGCAAGAACTGTAGCTACCTGTTTTATTTTTGAAATTCGATTCTACAACATCTTAGGTTTCTTTTATTTCATTAATCACATTAATGAAGTCCCATCATTTAAATACCTAAACATCACAGATAAATACGATGTACACTTATGCCATCCGCATTCGCCTGGATGTCCCCTCGTGCACCGTTAGGTTAGGTAACTAACGGCAGAGCAGGGCAGGGCTAGCGCGGGTGTAAAACATAAGTAACGTCTATATAATATATCATATATACTATATACAGTATCTATCACAGAACATATCACATGATCACATCACAGATATCGCAGCAGAAGAATCATATGAAATATTGGATATACTAGGACGTCCGTGTTTTCAATACTAGCCAGTATAAAACACGGATTCCACGGTCGTGATGAATAGCCAAACCCACACCCCTAGACCCCTATGAGAGTGGCAAGCAACCCTACCAATTCTAGAGTTAGGAGACCCGGACTCGACTCCTCGAGTTGGTCTCCCACTGGACTCCAGAACCCGGTTACTTGTGCTCCCCTCCTTGGGTCTATCCTAGTGCGGAAAACTAAATAATATACAAAAGGTGACATCTTCCGCAACCTGGAAGTGTCCCAATAAAAGAATATTACATACAAGTTTTTACATGAAT
Source organism: Agapanthus africanus (assembly GCA_030015575.1). Classification (NCBI taxonomy): domain Eukaryota; kingdom Viridiplantae; phylum Streptophyta; class Magnoliopsida; order Asparagales; family Amaryllidaceae; genus Agapanthus; species Agapanthus africanus. Next base: position 394,918,591 of record CM057345.1, on the reverse strand, counting down.
GAAAATGAAAAACACGCATCTCGCATAAAAAACCCCGGCTATTCAAACACGACGATCCAATATAACATATCCAGCAACACATAACATCACATGTCATCAACGTAAGTAAATATGCGCATCCCAATTGTCGTTGACATATAGCAACGAAACCGGCGATATCACATATTACACTTACGGTCACAGAAAAGAAAGTGTAAAACTACAACAGTTGGAATCCGCAATCTCTTTAGACATCGCATGCCTAATCAAATGAATTACTTAGACATCGCATGCCTAACAATTATAAACCCCGCATTTTAGTCTCATTATCGAAAGCTCTTTTCAATATCAAGTCGGGCAATTCAACAAGATTCCCGACATCCTGATCGAATGCTCGTCGCAAACTTTAGTAGGCGGCCGCACCCCCGATACCGTCGACGAAGTGCACCAAGGCGGAACACCGCTACCGCGAGCACCCGGACGGATGCTTTCGGCGACGGGGTTCTCCTACAGTCACTTGGTCGGGGCTATGGGGTGAGGCTGTCTACTAAATTTACCCGGCGAGTATACGCGTACCCTACGTGATTGCGACAGACTTTTGATCACATCAAAATTCCGTGGCAACCGATCAAGTGAGACTAAACTGCTATGTTTATAACATTCATTCAGTTATCTCATAACTTCTTGTGAATTCCAATTATTGTATCACATTCCGAATAAGATAGAAAATGTTAAACTTTCCGATCGAACAATCGAACACCGAAGTTTTCCCGAAACAGCTCAACTCATGAAGTAAGTTCAAAGACATTCACTTCGTGCCTCAGTACCAACGGTCCAGCCGTAGAAGGGTCAAGCCAACGCCTCACATGTGGCACACCGTACTGCCCCAAACCCTAAGGTTCAAAGGGCAGTTCAAGACGGTCACATAATCGAGTTAAGGTTTGTTGTCTTCTAGAGGGACCATCGCGTTACTTGCACTACTTAGAACGTCTTCAAACTACGGAAAGATCCAACACTTGGAAATTTCCCGACAGGGAAAAAGGTGGGTATTTATATCCGGTCGAACTTTTTAACATATTCTAAAATTTACCCGGAAAACACATAGACGAAGTCTGACAATCCGATCGAATCTACGAACTCCCAATACAACCCAAAATACTCAACTCTTGAGTAAATATTAAAAATTCCCATAAAACTCAGCACCAGACAATATGAATTACTGTGCAAAAATTAGAGGCACCTCCCTTCATTTGGCCGCGGAACCGCCGCAGAAGCCATGCTTCTGCCGCGGTTCCGCCGCGTAATTGACACATCATCAAGAAATTTTTGCACCGTAATTCTTTTAATTCCCTGCTGAATTTTTTAAGCATTTTTAATCTGGAAAAAACCCAGTTTATGAAAAATGTCCAGAGAGCAACTTGGGTTTAGGGTTTCGGTTCGATTCGGGTTTCAAACTTCGTCTACGCATCGCCTAAGGCTCTAGCTAGGCTCTGATACCACTGTAGGGTTCCTAGGCACGCTAATGAAGTCTCACAAGGCATCAACCATGACAATTTGGAATTTTACGGTGCCGAGAAACCCTAGACTAGATCGTTAACTAGAATTTTAGGCGACAAATGAAACTAGTTAACAATATAACTAAAAGAACGGAAATACAACCTTTGTAGATTCGGTCCTCCACCTCCTTAGCTCTGCAATGAAGTCTCCTAGCTGTCCATATGGAATCCCGGGCTCTAGCGTCGGCTTCATCGGAAAAATGGGCGGGCAAGGTCGTCGGCTTCGTGCCGAAGATGATCTACGTCGAGGCATCACAAGATCAAGCTCCACCTTCACCAAGCCATGAAAACTTGTGAAGGAAACACCCTATACTACTTGGCAAGAGGTAGAGGATGAAGAAATAGGAGGTGGGTTCACTTTAGATTTGGATTTCTCACCCTTTTTCATCAATCACCATTGATGGAAACTTGGTTTTCTTCTTGAAGGAGAAGAAGAAGAAGAAGATGAATAATATGATAAGTGTTTCAAAAGAATAATAAAAATCATTCTTATCATAATTTAAACCATGGTTAGATGTAGAGAATTAACTAAGATTAGAAGAATGGTTAGGGTTTTGGAAATGAAGACAAAATGGTCACTTTGGTCAAAGTTACATGAAGCTTCAAGAAGCATCATGAATGAAAGCAACCATTATCTTTTCATTTCTCATTTCTTTTAATCCAAATCATAAAGATAAATGAATGAATAAATAAGTAAAAAACCCTAACCATTTACTTAACCAAGGCTTAACTCTTTACACAAACCCTAGCAATTATGTATCATCAAACATGATACAATCAAGTGAGAAAATCCTTTTAAAGTGAACCGATACTAGTTAATGCAAAGTAATATATCAAATATATAATTATGCATTAAATCATTAAATCAACACTTGATTCAATGATCCGGTCATATTGTATATATAACCGACTAATATCAACAGTAACAACTTATCGAATCAACACTTGATCCGATATCCCGGCTATATCGCATATAACCGATCAATGTCACAGATCGTGAGAATTGAATACAGTATCACATACTGGTATTATTCTCGGTCCCGCACATATCTCATATGTGCTCCTATTTCGTTTCGCTTGAGCCAGGAAACCTCTGTGTAGGACTCTAAAGACTCGTCAATACGCCGGCAGCAGGTGATGATCATATCAAACACCCACAAGCCGCAAGCGGTCTGTTAAACGTAACGGCCACCCGGGTATTGAGCGATCAGAAGATCGACGAGCAAGCCCTCTCACACTCCTGTGAATCCAACCAGTAACACTTACCGTACAGTCCGGTCTGATCGTCTGATATGTCGCATATCTCGCCTAGGGGTGGTAAACGTCAGACCCCAATAGCTCGATAAGTCGTGTCGATATGAGGTCTATAACATTTCGAGAAACTACTGGTAACACTTACCAGTAAATCTCAGCAACCCTGGCCAGGGATTTCCTGTTATAGCCAATCGAACACAGCGCAACATCAACTCCCTATACCGGGAGAGACGAATCCCCTCCTATCGCTCATTTCCTCCATGTGATTCGGGACTGTACCCAAAAACCACCATTTTGCACGCCCTCTTGGACTGGTAAGGTGGAAATCAAAGCACAGTGGGAACCACACAAGACTCTATGACGATCTCGGGTCAACAGACTACTCTGTACCAGTGTCACCAGAGAACTGCCATCTGACGTAAGGTATAATACCATCTGGGAATTCTCGGCGAGTCCGTCCAGTGTACCCAGTCTCCACTGAGCACCCGTATATCATCTCTGATGTCAAACACCAATGGATATGGGATCATCCATCGCCCATCTATATGGGTCGAGAAGGTATACGCTAGTCTACTCTGGTATATCGATGCCCCGTCTCGATATACCCACGACTATGGACCTTGAAGGATGTACTTATAGACTATCATGTCCCCACTAGTATGATCTGCATCATAGTCCAGGTAGTCAAGTACACATCCTAAGGTGTCACGACCCGCAGGGTATGGAACGTGACTGGCACTTAAGTTTACGAAACGTCTAAAGACGTCCGTAAAATAAGTAAGCCAAAGCCCAGAAAACAAAACCAATTAAGCAAAAGAGTGAAGAAAACCCAATCAATTGAAAGCGAGTTTATCAAATAAGTCATGTAAAACACTTTTTAAAAACAATACCAATTTTTCCGAAAATTTCGGCAGAGTCTCCTTTGTAAATACTGGCCCCCAAAATGGGTACAACAAAATATATATAAATCCAACAAAATAGGGCATCCCCAAGCGGGAGCTAGCTCTTCGCCACAAGACGGTCACAAATCCCACGCAATGTAAAGCAACAACATGCGAAATAATCATAATGAAGCATAAGAAAAACATCATGTCGACTCAAGTGAGCTCGACCCCAAAATACAGCATAAAAGTCCACAACCTCACTGTCTCATCTCTAGGTCAATATACAATAATAAGGGTAGAAACAGTAGATGGAGTACACTAGATACAAAGAATATACAAGGTGGTACAAAAATGATAACATAACCCACCTATGAGCAAATCTCGAGCCCAGGCAAAAGAGGCAAAAGAACAAGTGCGCCCGCCGCTACTGAACTGACGGAGCGGACCTGCAAAAGACTGTGGCACAACGGGGGTGAGTTGCCAACTCGTGAGTAATAAATAATACCTACAAAGGCTATCGTATGCATGCACACAAGCATCCTAGCATCTAAAATACAGGTATGAATGGGTGCACTAGCAGGTGTGTATACAACATCAGTGTACGAATATGTATGCAATATGAATATCTGAGGTCTCAATAGGTATATATAAGAAACATTTATCTCATTTTGTTTTTGAAACTTTTTTAGAATGCCAGCATAATACTCAAAGAATCGACGAGAACCGGTGTCCAGCAACGACACTCAAAAGCTGTCTCAAATCTCATAAATGTATCTCTGGCCTCAGCCGTCCGGCTGACCCATCTCAAATATCAATATCTCATCATCTAGCGGCCACGGTCGGTATCCTCTGGATATCCGCCGTCCCAAACAGTCACCGGTAGGTAATCCGTCCCCTGCCAGGCTCAACGTCAACACCACATTCCTCTTGCCCCGGGGTACCTTACCGGGCCCACCATGTACCCGTGCCGGTTCCTCCACTCCTCGACACGGATTTCCAAAACCACAGCAAACTCATGGTGGACGACACTTACATCACTAGAAAACCGCAATTTACATATTTTAAAAATTTAATAAGTTTAGAAATTTTGCGGCTTTCCCCCGAAATCCAGAAATATCATAAAATCTCAAGAAATCCTCATAAGTGCATATGTCAATGGTGATGAATGCATATGGTATCAATAATTAAGCTACAATGCATGATTAATAGACTAGGCATGAACAATTAATATGATGAGGTACATGCACATGAATAGCAATCCTACGATTTCATTTTAAGGAATTAAAGGCAATAGCACAGGTTTAAGCATCAATTAGTAAAAGGTTTTAAATTATAGGTTATCTAGTGTGGTGGCATGGCAATTACCAGGGCGTGTGTGTAAGCATGAATAGTGCTCGTGCTGCATATAAAAACCCTGGCAATGGTGCAGGTGTCCTATAACATGGGTTCGCATATGTATGTCAATATAAGGCATGGATGCAGCAAATAATCATATAAGTATTACACCCCTAATTACCAACATCACTAAGAATCTTTTTAAATTACTAAAACTATCGGGCGGCTTGCGCCATCCAACGATAGTCCCCCGTAGATGTTACATCTACTCACAGAAATCCCTAGCTAGCTGCGTCCAATCACCGCTTCCCCTTTCGAGCCGCGCCTGACGTCTCCGCGACCGGACCTGGAATTTACATCAATACCAAACATAAGGTTACATGTCAAGAACGACGCAAAACCCAAACGAAAATACTAACGTTCACAAGCTAGGTACAAAGTGCACAAGGTGCGCGAAACACACGCGAAAATCACAAAAACTGCAAAAATCGCCGATTTGGTCGCCCGGCAAAACTACAACCCGATTACTCAAAAAAAAATCCGCACTCACACATCCTAAATATCATAGGATATGACAACAAAATAATCTAGATATCGCAATTAATTCGCCACAATATTTTAATAAAAACCTAGTAAGCTAGAAATTGCAATTTGATGCAAATATCGACAATTTAGCGACAAAGTTAACACCATCCAACACCAACATCCAAACTAACCAAATAGCTAGCCAATACACTAATTTTAAACCATTAACTATGCTTAAAAACCTAATTTCCATAAACAAAACCTTCTCTTGATTTTTGTAATTAGCAAACATAAACCAAACTATATATGAAAAACCTTAATTTAACACTAGATTTTAGCCTAATAAGCAAGTTAACCACTTAGATTAAGGTTAGCAAAACACTAGATAGCAAAATAAATTTAATTAACTAATACATGGTTTCTAAAACCCTAGTTTAATATCAACCATTAACTAAAAGAAACTATATTAGGATTAACACTAAAATTAACACTAAACAACTAGATTAAAGAATTCTAACCATAACAACATAAAAGAGTAGAATTTATACCTCAAATTTTAGATCTAGCAAGAAGAATTTTGCTTCAATTGATGGCCTCATAGCACCATGATTCCAAGCAAGAGAGGTGAAGGAAAAAAAAGATGAAGGATGGTTTTAAATTTGCAAGCTTTAATTTGCAATTTTTCTTTGAATTAAACTTGAAGAAATTTGGAAGAAATGGAAAGAAAAGAGATGAAGGGGAGGGGAGCAGTTTCGGCCAGTAGGAGGTAAGGGGAGGGGTGTGGGTGAGTGGGGAAAAGTCCTTGGTCAACTCTCCAAAAGTCAATGTACCATAACTTATCAATTATATTTAAAATAAATCCATAAACTAACTAAATCAACTCAAGAAAGGAAATAAAGAATGAGGCCAGAAATTTCTGGACTTGCACAAGGTGGGGCTGTCCTAGGGCTGAGGGAAAAGAGAGAGGGATTTTACAAAAGAAATTTTATGCAAAAAGGCCCCTTACAAGTCAAAAATTGCAAGTTTTAGCTTAAAATTCAATAAATTCGTTTCATATCATAAAAATTTGTTAAAAATCAAAATAAATTACTAAAAATTTATGTTACCACTAGATTTTAATTATCATAATTTTGAAGATTAAAATCAGCCCGGAAAAATTTGTATTTATCGCTAATTTAATGTATTTTCTTACCGGCTTAAAATAATATTAAAAAATTGAAAAATAGGGAAAAATTTTTAAATGACCAAAATTTCATAAGTAACTCATTAGCTACTAAAAACAAGCAATTACCTATCCATTTTAAGTATAATTAGCCCTAAACTGCAAAATAACGAGAAAGACGGTTTTCGGAAAAATACCGAATTTCCACCGAATTTCAGGAAAACACCAAAACGACTTTTCAAGACGCTACAATCTTCCCCCCTTAAAGAAATTCGGTCCCTGAATTTAAAAATATAACTACGCGTACCTTCGAAGAGATGGGGATATTTCTTCCTCATCTCGCCCTCGGTCTCCCAGGTAACCTCCTCGCTGCTCGGGCTACGCCAAAGGACCTTGACGGTTGGTATAATCTTCGACCTCAACTTCTTCACCTGCCGATCCAAGATGGCCACCGGCTGCTCTGCAAAAGAAAGGTCGCGCACTAGCTGGACTGTCGGGTGCTGAATTGCATGCGAAGGGTCGTGAAGGTACTTGCGGAGCATCGAAACATGGAAGACGGGGGGAACATCGGGAAAGCTGGGAGGAAGAGCCAAACGATATGCAACTGCGCCGACACGCTCGAGGATCTCGAAGGGACCTACGAATCTAGGGCTAAGCTTCCCCTTTCGCCCAAAACGCATCACGCCCTTCATCGGAGAGACCCTCAGAAAAACATGGTCGCCAACTGCGAACTCTAACCTGCGACGGCGCCTGTCCGCATACGATTTCTGCCTGCTCTGAGCCGCTCTCATCCGGTCTCGGATCAACTGTATCTTCGCTGTCGTCTCCTCCACAAGCTGCGGCCCCAAAATACTGCTCTCGCTGAGCTCTGTCCAACAGATGGGCGATCTGCATCTCCTCCCATACAATGCCTCGAAAGGTGCCATCTGAATAGTATCCTGGAAGCTGTTGTTGTAGGAGAACTCCACTAGAGGTAAATGACGATCCCAGCTACCACCAAAGTCTAAAACGCACGCTCTGAGCATGTCCTCGAGAGTATGAATGGTCCGCTCTGACTGTCCGTCTGTCTGCGGATGAAACGCTGTGCTGAAGCTCAAACGAGTGCCCAAAGCCTCCTGAAGTCTCTGCCAAAGTCGGCTGGTGAACTGAGTGCCTCGATCTAACACGATACAAGTCGGTACGCCATGTAGTCGCACGATCTCGTCAATATAGAGCTGAGCATACTGAGCGAAGCTGAAAGTCGTCTTCACTGGCAGGAAGTGAGCCGCTTTCGTCAATCTATCCACGATCACCCAGATGGAGTCATACCCTCGACTGGTCCTGGGTAGACCCACAACGAAGTCCATCGAAATCTGTTCCCATTTCCACTCTGGAATGGGTAACGGCTGTAGCTCTCCTGCGGGCCTCTGGTGCTCGGCCTTGACTTGCTGACAAGTCAGGCATCTCGAAACGAACTCCGCAATGTCCCTCTTCATCCCGTCCCACCATTAGGTCTCTCTCACATCATGGTACATCTTGGTGGAACCGGGGTGGACACTATACACTGATCGGTGTGCCTCCTCAAGAATGTCGCGCCGCAATCCATCAGCATCTGGTACGCACAGTCTAGATCCATATCGTAAAATCCCCTGATCGTCAAACACGAACTCGGAAAATCTGCCCTGTCTGAGTGAACTCGAACTCAAATCGGCTGTCGCATAACATCTGCCAATCTGCTGACGACTGCCTCTGCACTGCGCGCAAAAAGGATAGACTACCCCCGGGCCTCCTACTCAACGCATCTGCCACCACATTTGCCTTGCCGGGATGATATAAGATCTCGCATTCGTAGTCTTTCACCAACTCTATCCAACGACGCTATCTGAGGTTCTGTTCATGCTTCTTCAACTGCCGAGAAGCATAAGCGATCACCCGGCCATGCTGCATCAATACGCATCCTAATCCCACTCGCGAAGCATCACAGTAGACAACAAATCCGCCTGATCCCGAAGGCAAAGATAATACCGGCGCCGTAGTCAGACAAGTCCGTAGCTGCTGAAAACTGCGCTCGCACTCCTCTGTCCAGACGAAAGGAACTCCCTTCCGGGTCAAACCGGTCAACGGTGCAGCTATATGGGAGAAGTCCTGAACAAAACGCCAGTAGTAGCCCGCCAAGCCTAGAAAACTACGGATCTCAGTAACCGATGTAGGTCGGGGCCACTGTTGAACAGCCTCAATCTTCTTCAGGTCCACATATATGCCGTCTCTCGTAATCACGTGACCCAAGAATCCGACGCTGTCCATCCAGAACGCACACTTGGAGAACTTCACGAACAACTGGTGCTCCCTCAGAGTCTGTAACGTAATCCGCAAGTGCTGCTCGTGCTCCTCTCTGCTCCGGGAGTACACCAAGGTATCGTCGATAAACACGATGATGAACAAGTCAAGATACGGCCTGAATGTACGGTTCATCAAATCCATGAATGCTGCTGGGGCGTTGGTGAGTCCGAACGACATCACCAAAAACTCGTAGTAGCCGTAGCGCGTGCGGAAAGCTGTCCTCGGTATATCCTCCTGTCGAACTCGCAGCTGATGGTATCCTGATCGCAAGTCGATCCTCAAAAAATACCCCGCACCCTGAAGCTGGTCGAACAAATCATCAATGCGCGGCAACGGATATCAGTTCCGAACGGTAACTTTGTTCAGCTGGCGGTAGTCGATACATAAGCGCAAACTTCCGTCCTTCTTCTTGACAAACAGGACCGGAGCACCCCACGGAGAAACACTAGGTCGAATAAGCCCCTTATCTAACAAATCCTGCAACTGATCCTTCAGCTCTCGAAGTTCCGCCGGGGCCATCCGATAAGGCGGTATAGAAATAGGCCCCGAGCCGGGAATCTAATCAAAGCAGAAGTCAACATCGCGCTCAGGTGGTAGCCCAGGTAGCTCATCAGGGAACTCACAAACAACCGGGACCTAGTCCAACGGAACCTCTGTAGCTCGAGTATCACAAATATACGCTAAGAATCCCTGACATCCCTCCCGCAAGAGCTGACCAGCGCGAAGAGACGAAATCAAGCTGGGAAGGGTGACGCTGCGGTCTCCCTAAATAACAAGGACTGGCTCTCCCCGAAAGCTAAATCTGACTGCCTTCTCACGGCAGTCCACCGAAGCATAACAAGTGGCTAGCCAATCCATGCCCAGAAGCACATCAAAGTCCAACATATCGAGGAGAATCAAATCAACTGATGAATCCCTCTCCCCGATACGAACGGAACACAAACGAAATACAAACCGAGCGACAAACGACTCGCCTACCGGAGTAACAACAACAACCGGATGATCTAACGACGACGTCTCACGGCCCAACATCGGTGCAAAGTGTGTAGAGACGTACGAATGTGTAGAACCTGGGTCGAATAATACCCGTGCGTCGAAAGAGCAAACTGGCAAGGTACCTGTCACAACGGCATTGGATGCCTGCGCATCCTGCGGTGTCAAAGCAAATACTCGGGCCTGTCCTCCACCGATAGCGGGCTGACCTCGACCTCGGCCTCTGCCTCCTCGTCCTCTCTGAACAGGATCGCCGCATTCAAGGCCTCTGGGTGCACCTAACTGGCGTAGAGCATCGCCTGTGGAAGGAAGTAGGGCTCTTTGAGGAGGGGGTGGTGATGGTGGTAGGGTCACATGTGGAACTGTCACCGCTCCCTGTCGTCTCGCCGGACAGCCTCTAACAAGATGGTGCGGACTCCCACACCCAAAACACCCTGGCGACGGCTGCTGCCCCTGGGGATAAGAACCATATAACTGTCCCCGTCCAAATCCTCTTCCAGGCCTATCTCTCGGAAAGAATCTGGTGCGCTGCCTCTGAGATGGTACATCGGTGCGAATCCTCTTCGGTATCCACCAAATACGGAGCGTATCGGAATAACTGTGTAAACTGGATGTCATACTCAGACACCGTCATCCCAGGTGTCTTGACTAAGGCCTCGAAGCTACGAGCTCTGGCATCACGAACGCTCTCTGGGAGGAAACAAGCTAGAAAGACCGCTGTAAACTCGGCCCGAGTCATAGGCGGTAGACCTGCAGCTCGACCTCTCAAGACTGACTCCCACCATGTCTGCGCGAGACCCTCTAGTCGGAAACTCGCAAGCTCTACCCATCGATCATCCGAACATCTCAGCGAACGGCAGATCCTGGCTAAACTGTCAAGGAACGTCTGTAGGTCCTCCGCTGCCTCAGTGCCGGTGAATACTGGAGGTCTCAGCCTCATGAAATCCTGTAGCGAAACCGGAATGGCCACGGTGGTAGTAGTAGGAGCAGGTATCATGGTCGTCTGTGATGTAGTAGGTACATCATCCGGCCTCGGTGTACGACTGGCTGCAACTAGGGATCCTACCATCTGACGTAGCTCCTGCATGCCTCCCATCATCTGTCGCAACTCCTCCATACCAGTCTCGAGCCTATCCATACGGCCTGGGGAAGGTGGATCGGTCTGTCCCTGCGGCGTAGGCATACCACCCTGCTCAGTCCTAGTCTCAGACGAGCCAGCTCGAATCTCATCTCGGGCGGCAGCCCTCTGCGCTCTAATAGCCCTCTGTGGCATAGTGACTGGTACAGGAACAGGACAACAAGAATGGTGCAGTAGAATCATAGGATACACGGAATTGAAGAAGGAATTTCAAGCAAGTATATCCTAAAGTCACTTAGGCGGAGTACCGTATCGCAAGTATGCCGCGGACATACGCACGCTACGTTACCCTGCTTAAGTCACTTACTCCATCTACCAAGGGTCATCCTACACTCAAAAAGGTAAAACCTATCGCTCTGATACCAACTTTGTCACGACCCGCAGGGTACGGAACGTGACTGGCACTTAAGTTTACGAAACGTCTAAAGACGTCCGTAAAATAAGTAAGCCAAAGCCCAGAAAACAAAACCAATTAAGCAAAAGAGTGAAGAAAACCCAATCAATTGAAAGCGAGTTTATCAAATAAGTCATGTAAAACACTTTTTAAAAACAATACCAATTTTTCCGAAAATTTCGGCAGAGTCTCCTTTGTAAATACTGGCCCCCAAAATGGGTACAACAAAATATATATAAATCCAACAAAATAAGGCATCCCCAAGCGGGAGCTAGCTCTTCGCCACAAGGCGGTCACAAATCCCACGCAATGTAAAGCAACAACATGCGAAATAATCATAATGAAGCATAAGAAAAACATCATGTCGACTCAAGTGAGCTCGACCCCAAAATACAGCATAAAAGTCCACAACCTCACAGTCTCATCTCTAGGTCAATATACAATAATAAGGGTAGAAACAGTAGATGGAGTACACTAGATACAAAGAATATACAAGGTGGTACAAAAATGATAACATAACCCACCTATGAGCAAATCTCGAGCCCAGGCAAAAGAGGCAAAAGAACAAGTGCGCCCGCCGCTACTGAACTGACGGAGCGGACCTGCAAAAGACTGTGGCACAACGGGGGTGAGTTGCCAACTCGTGAGTAATAAATAACACCTACAAAGGCTATCGTATGCATGCACACAAGCATCCTAGCATCTAAAATACAGGTATGAATGGGTGCACTAGCAGGTGTGTATACAACATCAGTGTACGAATATGTATGCAACATGAATATCTGAGGTCTCAATAGGTATATATAAGAAACATTTATCTCTTTTTGTTTTTGAAACTTTTTTAGAATGCCAGCATAATACTCAAAGAATCGACGAGAACCGGTGTCCAGCAACGACACCCAAAAGCTGTCTCAAATCTTATAAATGTATTTCTGGCCTCAGCCGTCCGGCTGACCCATCTCAAATATCAATATCTCATCATCTAGCGGCCACGGTCGGTATCCTCTGGATATCCGCCGTCCCAAACAGTCACCGGTAGGTAATCCGTCCCCTGCCAGGCTCAACGTCAACACCACATTCCTCTTGCCCCGGGGTACCTTACCGGGCCCACCATGTACCCGTGCCGGTTCCTCCACTTCTCGACACGGATTTCCAAAACCACAGCAAACTCATGGTGGACGACACTTACATCACTAGAAAACCGCAATTTACATATTTTAAAAATTTAATAAGTTTAGAAATTTTGCGGCTTTACCCCGAAATCCAGAAATATCATAAAATCTCAAGAAATCCTCATAAGTGCATATGTCAATGGTGATGAATGCATATGGTATCAATAATTAAGCTACAATGCATGATTAATAGACTAGGCATGAACAATTAATATGATGAGGTACATGCACATGAATAGCAATCCTACGATTTCATTTTAAGGAATTAAAGGCAATAGCACAGGTTTAAGTATCAATTAGTAAAAGGTTTCAAATTATAGGTTATCTAGTGTGGTGGCATGGCAATTACCAGGGCGTGTGTGTAAGCATGAATAGTGCTCGTGCTGCATATAAAAACCCTGGCAATGGTGCAGGTGTCCTATAACATGGGTTCGCATATGTATGTCAATATAAGGCATGGATGCAGCAAATAATCATATAAGTATTACACCCCTAATTACCAACATCACTAAGAATATTTTGAAATTACTAAAACTATCGGACGGCTTGCGCCATCCAACGATAGTCCCCCGTAGATGTTACATCTACTCACAGAAATCCCTAACTAGCTGCGTCCAATCACCGCTTCCCCTTTCGAGCCGCGCCTGACGTCTCCGCGACCGGACCTGGAATTTACATCAATACCAAACATAAGGTTACATGTCAAGAACGACGCAAAATCCAAACGAAAATACTAACGTTCACAAGCTAGGTACAAAGTGCACAAGGTGCGTGAAACACACGCGAAAATCGCAAAAACTGCAAAAATCGCCGATTTGGTCGCCCGGCAAAACTACAACCCGATTACTCAAAAAAAAATCCGCACTCACACATCCTAAATATCATAGGATATGCCAACAAAATAATCTAGATATCGCAATTAATTCGCCACAATATTTTAATAAAAACCTAGTAAGCTAGAAATTGCAATTTGATGCAAACATCGACAATTTAGCGACAAAGTTAACACCATCCAACACCAACATCCAAACTAACCAAATAGCTAGCCAATACACTAATTTTAAACCATTAACTATGCTTAAAAACCTAATTTCCATATGTTGGAGATAGTGCCCTCAGAGTCAATTATTAGGTCACAGGTACGTGATTGTAATGATTGAGGGAGGACCTATCCCGGTAGGACAGTCTTACTCGAGATGATAGTATGCTATCTGGTTTACCTTTATCATCGTGTACTGTTTTAGGTGACCTGACACGTCGCTATTACACGTTGATAGAGCCCCTAGGATTCTTGCTTGACCACCAGCAGTATGAGGGCGATCATATAAGTGGGAGCTGGGGGTCTACAAGCATATCCTTAAAAGGTCCCTAGTCGTGGGAGTTTCGAGACCGGGCATCCATACTCCATTAGTAGACTAGTGTATACAGTCGAGACCCCGACGAGGGGCGGTGGCCGGTCTCACAAGCCACTGGTGTCAGTTGGATCACCTAAGATGTATACAGGTGCTCATTGGGTTATGAGTACACCGGACAGGACTCGCCGGGAACATGCTAGTTGGTCATATACCAGACGTCAGATGGCAGTTCCCTGGTGACATGTGTGCAGGTTAGTTCATCGACCTGGGGATCGTCATTTGTCTCGTGTGAGTTCCCACTGTACTTTGATTACTACCCTACCACGGCTCAAAGGAGTCGTGCAAACAGGTTTTAGTTGGGTACAGTCCCGAGCCACATGGAGGCAGTGAGCGTATCTTCAGGGGTTCGTCTCTCCCGGTATTGGGGGTGAGGTCGTGCTGTGTCTAGGAGAGCCATTACACGAAGTCCTTGGCCAAGGCAAGGAGATTTACTGGTAGGTATTCCAGTAGTATCTCAGGGTGTTCTGGGCTACACTCCGACACGACTTGTACCGCTTTTGGGGGTCTGACTTTTACCAACCCCCTAGGCCCGCCATGCGATACTCATAGACGAACGGACCGGACTGTATGGATATTGTCACTGACAGGCTCAGTAGGGTGTCAGGATGAGTTTGCTCATCGACGTCCCTTTTAGTCAATAGCTGGTGGCCCGTTACGTATTGGCTTATACCTCTGACGTGCTAGTGGTTAAACCACAGCCATAGTATTGACGAGTCTTTAGAGTCCACCACACTTACAGTTACTCAAGTTTCGGGCGAAACACTGTAGAGGCCGTATGGAGATATGGCAGGGTCCGATCAGATACGTGCGGTATTGCACGGATCAGGATCGGACGGTTTTGTACTAGTGGCCGTATAGTTATATGGCAGCGTTCGATCAGATACGTGCGGTATTGCACGGATCAGGATCGGACGGATATTACTAGCCGGCTTTGGTTTAAGCCGGATCCTAGTATAGTACAGTATAGATTTTGTCTCATTGCATTTGTATCCGGACGGAATACAGATGCGGGTGTGTATGCACAGTATGGGGGTTTTCCTGTAATTTATTACGGGACCAGTTTTCTGGAGTTGCCAGTTTGCATTCCGTTCCGGCCGGTTTTCCTTTGTTCTTTCCCGGCCGGACTTTTCAGATGGAGGGTGTTATTTGCAATTGTGCAAATAACATTTGTGGAGGGGGTATCTTGCATATTGGTGGCATCATGATGGCTTTTCATGATGAGATCCTTTTTCTTTCTTTTCTTTGCTTTATGAGATTAGAAATGAAAAGAGGTTTGATGTTGATTTAGTGATGATTATGTTTTAGGTTGTGGTCACCACTTTTTGCATCCTACACTCACCTCCCTCTTGTCGTCATATTGTTTTTTGGCTCCACCATTTTCATTCTTACTTGATGAGAGATTTTTGTTCATGGTTGAGAAAAAGAAAGAGAGAAAGAAAAGAGAAGAAGAGAGTTTCATCTTCATCCTTGAGAGTGTTTCATTTGATTGATCTCATTTCATGTTAAGAAAAATGCAAGCACCATTTTTCTTGTCTTGTTTCCTCCATCATCCACAAATGGCAACCAAACCCCAAAAGAGACTATGATTCTACACTATACTTCCTACAGCATATCTTGAGCATGTCGATTTGCCGGCTTCATGCGCGAGTTGCCTCGGTATTGAGGTGGGAGCCCGTAAAAGTATCCGGCTTCGTGGTGCCCTTTCCGACGAGGAGGAGATGGACGGAGATCCCGCGAGGAGATCGGAGTGGAGATGAAGACCGGAGGACTCGGATCGTATGGTATATTTCTCTACCCCCTCTCTAGATAGCTTAGACTAGTTTAATGGCACGATCCGGAGTTTAGTGCGCGGTGGTGCCGGTTTGCTAAGTCCGCAAAAATAAAAGTTTACTACCGTTTCCGCGTTTGGCCGTCGGATTGACGGCCGGGGCGCCGCCGTGCACTTACAGTGGTATCAGAGACTCGCCATTAACTTAGTCTAGCTTTGTGTAATGTGTTTGCATTTCCGATCGATCAAAAAGTTCCAAAACTGCATTTTAGTTCGCATCAGTTTCTGTTGAAAATTTTTGGTCTCGAAAAATTTTTCAGGTTATAAAATATTGATGTACTGGAAACTCTAAGAGTTCTGTAAAAATTTGACGAAGTAACTCCACAGTTGGAGCGCGGAACCGCCGCGAAAACCCCCTTTGTGCGGCCCTTCCGCCGCGCACTATTCACATCACTTCACCATTTTTTTATAGAGGCCTTCTGGGCTTAAAATATGGGCTTTGGAATATTAAAGTTGGGCCAATTGTTTCTGTGAGTGCTACAGTTTTCTTTGGGGCCCACTTGTTAATTGTTTGATCAATCGGAAATTTTTTAAACACATTTTTCACAGTATTTACATTATATCTGCGACCGTGAATGTCACTCGATCGGTAAATCCGGTCTAACTGCTATAGCCCGGTTAGACGGATTTGCGAACGTGACTTTCACGTTGATGTTCTATGTATTTGCTGTGATGTTGCGGATCGGTCGTGGGGGATAGCCTGGATGCAATGCTAGTACAGTCTTTGTTGTATTATGTACATTTGTTATTGCGGGGCGAGCGTCCGACATGTGGACTGCCGTCACTGCCTAATTGTATTATTATTTTGGGGCACGACCTGGTTGCGGTCGATGTACCCGGTGTATGTATATTTTACTTTCTGTACTAGGATTGCCCCGCGGAGGGGTGCACGGATAGCCGGGTTCTGGAGGGCAACAAGCCCGCATCTCATGGCATTGAGACGGAGGGGGCTTCACTCTAGGATTGGCGGGCTACTCGCCGCACTCGTAGGGGGTACAGGTTGACCCAGGAGGGGTGCCCAAGTTACCGGATTCCGTGAAGTGCTGGGTGGTCCATTCACGGTGCTGAAGGGGGCTGCCTCGCTTCAGGTTTTGGCGGGTGACTTGCCGCGCCCGTAGGGGTCTAGGATTTCATTGCACAGGCTATCCACACGACCAGGGGAACGTCGGGTTTCAGCGGCTCTGTGAAACCCGGGGATCCCAGATATCTGTATTGTTTCTGTGATGCTGTTCATTCTCTGTGATGTTGCATTTCTTTCACGCCTTGAGCGAAATATAATATATTGGTATATATATTAGTATATGTTGTATATGTTTTTCATCCGCGCTAGTCCAGTCCCCGCTCTGCCGTTAGTTAGCTAACCTAACGGGTGATGACGGGACCCAGTGGCGAATGCGGATGGCATATACGTACATCAGTATATTTTCGTTCTTTTTGGTGTGATCAATTGATGGGACTGCATTGATTCGGATCAATGCAAGTTAAAAACAAACCTTATCTGATGTTGTTGGAACACTTTTTCAAAAAGCTGTTATTGCAAGGACGTTCACTTTTGTTTTGCATCGCGGTATTCATTTAGAATATCCTGCTCCTCAGTCGACGAGGCAAGGGCCGAGATCCCTTCACCGGGAGTGACCCCTTGGACAGAAGTTTGCGTCAGGGCATTAACTTCACTATAGCCGATTACTTTTGCTTTGCACCGTGGTATTCAGTTGGAATATCCTGCACCCCATTCTACGGGGAAAGAGCCGAGATCCCTTCACCGGGAGTGACCTCTTTAGCAACGGTTTTCGTCACTATATTTTCAAAAAGCTATCCGTTCCTTCAACGATATCAAGTTCACTACGTTAAAGGTTTTCGCCAGAAACCATTCGTAGCCCTCCGTCGTTTCATATGGGTAGTCAATAGTATTCAAGCTGTGTTTGTTGGCCATAGTCAAGGCACAGTGTTTGGTAGCTGTTGGGTGTTCATATGCTGCATAGATAGATGCGTTGGTTTGGGACAGTCGTATAGCCTTGTTGGCCCTAGTCAAGGGCTTGTACGGGTGGATTCAAATCAACCTGGATAATGACGGGTAGAACTTGACATGTGACTTATGATTTGTTGGCCTTAGTCAAGGTCATAAGAGCATGGGGCAGAAATCACATCGGGAGTTTCAAAAGAACTGAAACTTGCCAGATATGCGCATACCTTCTGGAGTGTGATAGCGTGAGCGGATTCCGTCACGTTATCATGCAATGATAGTTGGATCCCGATTCCCACTGATGAGTTAGTTTACTCCTCGGGTAACCCCGACTAATTCTTCTTTCAGGTTTGGAGGAGAATTTGAGGTACAGTGGGAGGATTCCAGATTAGATAAATTGTTGACCATTCTGATCTAGGTTAGAGTGCACGCTGAGTGTTTCTTTTCTCTCTCTCTTTGGCAGCGACCATTGACCCGACCCTAAGACTTTGACTCAGTGACCAAGTTGACCGAACCTTCTTAAACACCGACCTTTGGATTGTCAGAGTTGCAAACCTCATTGCCACTCCTACTTTTACCCTTTTCTCCAGGACACCCCGTTTTACTACGAACGTCCACTTCCATTGGACAAAACCATCGTATGGTTAGATACGAACTCGAAGGGATTCGAGGATGGTTTCCGGTTCTGGAGAAAACGGATAGGATTATTCAGTTGTCTTTTCTTTTCACCCTCTCTCATGTTGCGAGTACTCCTTAGTTTAGGAGTAGTACACCTATTATAAAAATTGGATAGTCTTCTTCCAAACCATAGGCTGGTGCCGACTGGTAGGGAATAAAGAAAACCAGTTAGCCTAAACGGTGTACAGAAGGTATTAAGTTCAGACAAAGCAAGGGATTAGTAAGAGGGCAAAGTAAATTGCGACTGCTATTCACGACCAAACCAAGTATTTCTTCGCCAATCCTAAATCACCTTTGTATTTCTCCAGGACACTCCGTATCACTACGAAGATCCCATTTTATTGGATAATCCATCGTATGGTTATATACGAACTCGAAAGGAACTTGTTCCAGTTCGGGGATGGATCCTGGTTCAGGAGAAATAGGAATAAAGTACATTCAGGTGTCTTTTATCTTCACCTTCTCTCGCGTTGCGAGTGCTCCTAGGATTAGGACAGTACACCCTTTATGCTTATTGGATAGTCCTCTTTCAAACCATAGGCTGGTGCCGAACGGTAGGGAAGGAAGAAAACCATTTGTCCTAATGGGTGTGCAGAAGGTAATGACTAAAGACATATGAAGGGATTTGGAGAGGTGGCAAAGAACTATACGGTTACAGTCGTGAATCTGGAAGAGGCATTACTAGGAATACCAGAATACCCCATCGGAACATTTCGATGTTTCAGTTTCACTGTGTAATGTTAAAGGAAAACTGATTTCCCGATTAGATACTTACTCCAGGGTATGTATTTACCAGGTACGATTCTCACATCTGTATAGTTTTACAGATGATGAGTGGGAGTAAGTTATTGGGAATTGGGTGATTATACTCATTATATCGGGATTCGTTGTAATCGGTGATATTTGAGGAAATCACCTGGGCTGTTTGCCGGTTGGCAAATATTTGGTTTTGAATATCCGCTGTTATGCACCAATTTCAAATTGATATATCTGTACGTCTATTTTCATAGAGTGAGATATACCTTTTTTTTTGAAATTATGTCTACGACATTTACCTATATCAGTGGATGGTTAGGTAAGGAGCATTGAACAGCGGTGTAATTCTTCTTAACCATAAGTACTGTTTTCAACCTACGACACACAGTGAATGAGTTATCAGACTCAAGGGACTTGTACAGAGTATTGTATGTTGTCCAGGGTCCATCAGGACAGAGGGGTTGGTCCTCGCACTATATTCGGTTTACTTATGACTTCTCTAGTTTTTGGACAGGTGTTTCGTGGAAACACAGAATCTGAATTTTGAGAAGTTATAGGTATTTGAATAGAGTAGAGAACCAGGTATAGCAAGTATCGGGATTCTTCAAAGTGATCGAAGATGTAGATACTTGTATATGGTATTCAGTTGATAGTAATGACTAAGAGATCTTGCTTCTCTTTCAGGTTACTCATAATTGGAAGCACTCCTAAGTTGAGTAACGCTGATCGGCCTCCTTCCATTTAGTTGACATGCGCTGGGGACAGCTGCATGATTTGAATCTGGTTCAATTAAATCAGTGCCTCTGTTTCTATATTGGATATAGAACAGTTCATATCTTAACGATGTTAAGGTACGGGGAGTTGTCCGGTTTATGATTAAAACCAGACACTGGATAACTCAAGGCACGTTTCTGTAATGGCTGTTTGTGGGTTGACCCAGGCTATGACGCGGGTTGACTTTCTACCATCTGGATGAACAATAGCAATATTGTTCTAGACTCGCCACAGTTTTATTAAAAATGGATTTTTTCAGAAAACAGCAGTGGGAGTATGGTAGAACTGGAAGTAATTCCAGAACCACAAACGATTACTGAAGATTTGATAAGGAAACTAAAGATTCAATCTGGATTGACATTCCATTGGCCACTCCGCAGATAAGGTGGGTAACTTCAGGCACCCGAGAGGCACTACGGTAGCCTCAAGGACGGTGACAGGGAAGTTCTTGTTTACCCACAATTGCCATTGCTGTTGTTCCAGGTTACGAGACCCGGCGGGAGGATGAGTATAGCGTCGTTCTAAACCAGTTTTAGAAGTGTACGTCTATATGACTCTGCCAGAGGGTTGTCGTAGTCAGTGGGAGCAGCGGAAGCATTGGTGGACAGGTTGCTTATGTCTATTTATAGACTAGAGCAGATGTAGCGGAGATAGATCATCTATTTCTGACGTGACAGTCATGGGTTTGACTTCATCAGAATAGGGGATGGATCTGTTGAGAAGGTAGTAGGGTGTGATATCCTGGTATTTGGATGATATACACAGAGTAGGAAAAGAAACTCCTACACTACGATCGGTTATACTTTGGTCGTCACACAGTTGTTTCTCCACAAAGGAAATGGATTTTATATCAGACATACTGGTTACTAGATCTATGGTTTTAGATCTAGATTTGGGTGGTTTCCCAATCAGGGTACTTGACAGCATTCTAAGAGTATTTAGGATGGACGACTCCTGGCACGGTAGTGTACCTGCAGGTAATGGAGTCACCCTCTCCAAAGGTGTCTTACAGACTAAAGGGGAGAGGGACGGGCATGATTGGCAGATCACTTGCTCAGGCAGTTGAGTCAATCGTAAGATGTCAAGTACCACACCAGATGTTGTTCTTGCACTAGATGCAATAAGTTGATATTAATCCAATCCTGGAGAAACAGTCGGAAGCAGTTTTAGAACATAAGTGGATGTTCTAGGGATATGATAACGACAGCCTCATTCAGGAGACAGTTATCATTCCAGGCTTCCAAGGTGACATGGACGACAAGGAGGTTGTCAGAGTTATAGTTTTCCTTCTGATGAGGGGCAGTATTTTGGACAGGTGGTCCAAGGCAATACTGAGGGAGGCATGACGCACAGGATACTGATTAAGTTCAGTTGACGATACAGTCTAAGAAGTTTGGATTTGGAGTTCATTTATGAGCTAGGTCCCATCAGACATCCAGACATATTCTGAGACAGGTATTGCTCTTTTCGGGAGATGGCTTTCTCCGCGAACTTGAGATATAGAGAGACATAGAAAGAAACAACAAAGTGGATCCACTCACTGAGGCTATTCCTCGAACGAAATAGTTTCGCAAACGAGCTTTGTGAGACTGACTAGTAGAGGAGTTGGGTGTTCGGTATCACACGGGCTGTGAGTATGCGACATCGCAATAATTAGCCTTGAGTGCAAGTGGGAGATTGTTGGAGATAGTGCCCTCAGAGTCAATTATTAGGTCACAGGTACGTGATTGTAATAATTGAGGGAGGACCTATCCCGGTAGGACAGTCTTACTCGAGATGATAGTATGCTATCTGGTTTACCTTTATCATCGTGTACTGTTTTAGGTGACCTGACACGTCGCTATTACACGTTGATAGAGCCCCTAAGATTCTTGCTTGACCACCAGCAGTATGAGGGCGATCATATAAGTGGGAGCTGGGGGTCTACAAGCATATCCTTAAAAGGTCCCTAGTCGTGGGAGTTTCGAGACCGGGCATCGATACTCCATTAGTAGACTAGTGTATACAGTCGAGACCCCGACGAGGGGCGGTGGCCGGTCTCACAAGCCACTGGTGTCAGTTGGATCACCTAAGATGTATACAGGTGCTCATTGGGTTATGAGTACACCGGACAGGACTCGCCGGGAACATGCTAGTTGGTCATATACCAGACGTCAGATGGCAGTTCCCTGGTGACATGTGTGCAGGTTAGTTCATCGACCTGGGGATCGTCATTTGTCTCGTGTGAGTTCCCACTGTACTTTGATTACTACCCTACCACGGCTCAAAGGAGTCGTGCAAACAGGTTTTAGTTGGGTACAGTCCCGAGCCACATGGAGGCAGTGAGCGTATCTTCAGGGGTTCGTCTCTCCCGGTATTGGGGGTGAGGTCGTGCTGTGTCTAGGAGAGCCATTACACGAAGTCCTTGGCCAAGGCAAGGAGATTTACTGGTAGGTATTCCAGTAGTATCTCAGGGTGTTCTGGGCTACACTCCGACACGACTTGTACCGCTTTTGGGGGTCTGACTTTTACCAACCCCCTAGGCCCGCCATGCGATACTCATAGACGAACGGACCGGACTGTATGGATATTGTCACTGACAGGCTCAGTAGGGTGTCAGGATGAGTTTGCTCATCGACGTCCCTTTTAGTCAATAGCTGGTGGCCCGTTACGTATTGGCTTATACCTCTGACGTGCTAGTGGTTAAACCACAGCCATAGTATTGACGAGTCTTTAGAGTCCACCACACTTACAGTTACTCAAGTTTCGGGCGAAACACTGTAGAGGCCGTATGGAGATATGGCAGGGTCCGATCAGATACGTGCGGTATTGCACGGATCAGGATCGGACGGTTTTGTACTAGTGGCCGTATAGTTATATGGCAGCGTTCGATCAGATACGTGCGGTATTGCACGGATCAGGATCGGACGGATATTACTAGCCGGCTTTGGTTTAAGCCGGATCCTAGTATAGTACAGTATAGATTTTGTCTCATTGCATTTGTATCCGGACGGAATACAGATGCGGGTGTGTATGCACAGTATGGGGGTTTTCCTGTAATTTATTACGGGACCAGTTTTCTGGAGTTGCCAGTTTGCATTCCGTTCCGGCCGGTTTTCCTTTGTTCTTTCCCGGCCGGACTTTTCAGATGGAGGGTGTTATTTGCAATTGTGCAAATAACATTTGTGGAGGGGGTATCTTGCATATTGGTGGCATCATGATGGCTTTTCATGATGAGATCCTTTTTCTTTCTTTTCTTTGCTTTATGAGATTAGAAATGAAAAGAGGTTTGATGTTGATTTAGTGATGATTATGTTTTAAGTTGTGGTCACCACTTTTTGCATCCTACACTCACCTACCTCTTGTCGTCATATTGTTTTTTGGCTCCACCATTTTCATTCTCACTTGATGAGAGATTTTTGTTCATGGTTGAGAAAAAGAAAGAGAGAAAGAAAAGAGAAGAAGAGAGTTTCATCTTCATCCTTGAGAGTGTTTCATTTGATTGATCTCATTTCATGTTAAGAAAAATGCAAGCACCATTTTTCTTGTCTTGTTTCCTCCATCATCCACAAATGGCAACCAAACCCCAAAAGAGACTATGATTCTACACTACACTTCCTACAGCATATCTTGAGCATGTCGATTTGCCGGCTTCATGCGCGAGTTGCCTCGGTATTGAGGTGGGAGCCCGTAAAAGTATCCGGCTTCGTGGTGCCCTTTCCGACGAGGAGGAGATGGACGGAGATCCCGCGAGGAGATCGGAGTGGAGATGAAGACCGGAGGACTCGGATCGTATGGTATATTTCTCTACCCCCTCTCTAGATAGCTTAGACTAGTTTAATGGCACGATCCGGAGTTTAGTGCGCGGTGGTGCCGGTTTGCTAAGTCCGCAAAAATAAAAGTTTACTACCGTTTCCGCGTTTGGCCGTCGGATTGACGGCCGGGGCGCCGCCGTGCACTTACACCATAAACAAAACCTTCTGTTGATTTTTGTAATTAGCAAACATAAACCAAACTATATATGAAAAACCTTAATTTAACACTAGATTTTAGCCTAATAAGCAAGTTAACCACTTAGATTAAGGTTAGCAAAACACTAGATAGCAAAATAAATTTAATTAACTAATACATGGTTTCTAAAACCCTAGTTTAATATCAACCATTAACTAAAAGAAACTATATTAGGATTAACACTAAAATTAACACTAAACAACTAGATTAAAGAATTCTAACCATAACAACATAAAAGAGTAGAATTTATACCTCAAATTTTAGATCTAGCAAGAAGAATTTTGCTTCAATTGATGGCCTCATAGCACCATGATTCCAAGCACGAGAGGTGAAGGAAAAAAAAGATGAAGGATGGTTTTAAATTTGCAAGCTTTAATTTGCAATTTTTCTTTGAATTAAACTTGAAGAAATTTGGAAGAAATGGAAAGAAAAGAGATGAAGGGGAGGGGAGCAGTTTCGGCCAGTAGGAGGTAAGGGGAGGGGTGTGGGTGAGTGGGGAAAAGTCCTTGGTCAACTCTCCAAAAGTCAATGTACCATAACTTATCAATTATATTTAAAATAAATCCATAAACTAACTAAATCAACTCAAGAAAGGAAATAAAGAATGAGGCCAGAAATTTCTGGACTTGCACAAGGTGGGGCTGTCCTAGGGCTGATGGAAAAGAGAGAGGGGTTTTACAAAAGAAATTTTATGCAAAAAGGCCAGTCAAAAATTGCAAGTTTTAGCTTAAAATTCAATAAATTCGTTTCATATCATAAAAATTTGTTAAAAATCAAAATAAATTACTAAAAATTTATGTTACCACTAGATTTTAATTATCATAATTTTAAAGATTAAAATCAGCCCGGAAAAATTTGTATTTATCGCTAATTTAATGTATTTTCTTACCGGCTTAAAATAATATTAAAAAATTGAAAAATAGGGAAAATTTTTTAAATGACCAAAATTTCATAAGTAACTCATTAGCTACTAAAAACAAGCAATTACCTATCCATTTTAAGTATAATTAGCCCTAAACTGTAAAATAACGAGAAAGACGGTTTTCGGAAAAATACCGAATTTCCACCGAATTTCAGGAAAACACCAAAACGACTTTTCAAGACGCTACATAAGGGCTTTACCAACATGTAACAGAGAGACAAACAGTATACACGTTAAGGTAAAGAGCAACCAGATAGCATACTATCATGTCGAGCAAGAAAGTCCTCCCTATATATGTCCAAGCATCCACTACAATATACATCCTATGTATAGTAATGGCCTCTAGGGCATACATATAACTAACACATGTGGCACGCCGTACTGCCCCAAACCCGAAGGTTCAAATGGCAGTTCAAGACGGTCACATAATCGAGTTAAGGTTTGTTGTCTTCTAGAGGGACCATCGAGTTACTTGCACTACTTAGAACGTCTTTAAACCACGGAAAAATCCAACACTTGGAAATTTCCCGACAGGGGAAAAATTGGGTATTTATATCCGGTCGAACTTTTTAATATATTCAAAAATTATCCGGAATCCACATAGACAAAATCTGATAATCCGATCGAATCATCGAATCCCCAAAACAACCCAAGAAAATTCAACTCTTGAATAAAATTTAAAAATACCCAGAGAACTCAGCACTGATTAAAAGTAGTTACTGTGCAAAATTGGGAGGGTGACGTCACACTATTGCCGCGGAACCGCCGCAGAAGCTAGGCTTCTGCCGCGGTTCCGCCGCAATCTTGAAGTATCTTTTGTCAAATTTTGCACCGTAATTCTTAGATTTCCCTGTTGAATTTTTTAAGCATTTTTAATCTGGAAAAAACCCTGTTTTTAGAAAAAGTCCAGAGAGCTAATTCGTTTTAGGGTTCGATCGGGTTTCAAACTTCGTCTACGCATCGCCTAAGGCTCTAGTTAGGCTCTGATACCACTGTAGGGTTCCTAGGCACGCTAATGAAGTCTCACAAGGCATCAACCATGCCAATTTGAAATTTTACGATGCCGAGAAACCCTAGACTAGATCGTTAACTAGAATTTTAGGCGACAAATGCGAATAGTTAACAACTTAACTACAAGAACGGAAATACAACCTTTGTAGATCCGGTCGTCCACCTCCATAGCTCCGCAATGAAGTCTCCTCACTGTCCAAAAGGAATCCCGGGCTCTAGCGTCGGCTTCATCAGAAAAAAGGGCGGGCTAGGTCATCGACTACGATGCCGAAGATGATCTACGTCGAGGCATCACAAGATCAAGCTCCCACTTCACCAAGTCATGAAACTTGTGAAGAAAACACCCTATACTACTTGGCAAGAGGTAGAGGATGAAGAAATAGGAGGTGGGTTCACTTTAGAATTGGATTTCTCACTCATTTTCTCAAGTTGCCATTGATGGAGGCAAGCTTCTTCTTGAAGAAGAAGAAGAAGGAGATGATAATGTTATGATAAGTTATTATCATAAAGGAAAATAATATGAATACTTATCATATACAAACCATAGTTAGGTGTAGAGAATAAATCATGGTTAGTTTGAAGGGTTAGGGTTAAGCATGAAGACAAAATGGTCACTTGGTCAAAGCTTCATGAAGCTTCAACTAGAAAAGAAATCAAGCCACCATTTTCTTTTCATTTGCTAAAAAGAAAGAAAGAAAGAAAGAAATAAATAAATAAAGTGAAACCCAAACAAATAACCAACCATGGTTTAAACCAAACATACACCCAAACTAACATGTATCATCAAACATGATACAATCAAGTGCACAAAAAATATATCACATATACAATGTGCACAACAAGTGAGAAAATCCATTTAAAGTGAACCAATACTAGTTAATGCAAAGTAATATATCAAATATATAATTATGCATTAAATCATTAAATCAACACTTGATTTAACGACCCGGTCATATCGCATATAACCGACTAATATTCATTGTATCGGCTTATCGAATCAATCGTTGATTCGATAACTAGGTTATATCACATACAACCATTCGATACATTCATCGCGAGAATGGAATACGGTATCACATACACGCATTATTCTCGGTCCCGCACATATCTCATATGCGCTCCTATTTCGTTTTGCTTGAGCCAGGAAACCTCTGTGTAGGACTCTAAAGACTCGTCAATACACCGGCAGCAGGTGATGATCATATCAAGCACCCACAAGCCGCAAGCGGTCTGCTAATCGTAACGGCCACCCGGGTATTGAGCGATCAGAAGATCGACGAGCAAGCCCGCTCATACTCCTGTGAATCCAACCAGTAACACTTACCGTACAGTCCGGTCTGATCGTCTGATCTGTCGCATATCTTGCCTAGGGGTGGTAAACGTCAGACCCCAATAGCTCGATAAGTCGTGTCGATATGAGGTCTATAACAATTCGAGAAACTACTGGTAACACTTACCAGTAAATCTCAGCAAACCCTGGCCAGGGATTTCCGGTTATAGCCAATCGAACACAGCGCAACTTCAACCCCCTATACCGGGAGAGACGAATCCCCTCCTATCGCTCATTGCCTCCATGTGACTCGGGACTGTACACAAAAACCACCGTTTTGCACGCCATCTTGGATGTGGTAAGGTGGAAATCAAAGCACAGTGGGAATCACACAGGACTCTATGACGATCTCGGGTCAACAGACTACTCTGTACCAGTGTCACCAGAGAACTGCCATCTGATGTAAGGTATAATACCATCTGGGAGTTCTCGGCGAGTCCGTCCAGTGTACCCAGTCTCCACTGAGCACCCGTATATCATCTCTGATGTCAAACACCAATGGATATGGGATCATCCATCGCCCATCTGTATGGGTCGAGAAGGTATACGCAGTCTACTCTGGTATATCGATGCCCCGTCTCGATATACCCACGACTAGGGACTTTGAAGGATGTACTTATGGACTACCATGTCCCCACTAGTATGATCCGCATCATAGTCCAGGTAGTCAAGTACACATCCTAAGGGCTTTACCAACATGTAACAGAGAGACAATCAGTATACACGCTAAGGTAAAGAGCAACCAGATAGCATACTATCATGCCGAGCAAGAAAGTCCTCCCTATATATGTCCCAGCATCCACTACAATATACATCCTATGTACAGTAATGGCCTCTAGGGCATACATATAACTAACAGGTGCTCAGTAGAGACTGGGTACACTGGACGGACTCACCGAGAACTCCCAGATGGTATTATACCTTACGTCAGATGGCAGTTCTCAGGTGACACTGGTACAGAGTAGTCTGTTGACCCGAGATCGTCATAGAGTCTTGTGTGATTCCCACTGTGCTTTGATTTCCACCTTACCACGTCTAAGAAGGCGTGCAAAACGGTGGTTTTTGGGTACAGTCCCGAATCACATGGAGGCAATGAGCGATAGTAGGGGATTCGTCTCTCCCGGTATAGGGGGTTGATGTTGCGCTGTGTTCGATTGGCTATACCCGGAAATCCCTGGCCAGGGTTGCTGAGATTTACTGGTAAGTGTTGCCCGTAGTTTCTCAAACTGTTATAGACCTCATATCGACACGAATTATCGAGCTATTGGGGTCTGACGTTTACCACCCCTAGGCGAGATATACGACATATCAGACGACGAGACCGGACTGTACGGTAAGTGTTACTGGTTGGATTCACAGGAGTGTGAGCGGGCTTGCTCGTCGATCTTCTGATCGCTCAATACCCGGGTGGCCGTTACGTTTAGCAGACCGCTTGCGGCTTGTGGGTGTTTGATATTATCATCACCTGCTGCCGGCGTATTGACGAGTCTTTAGAGTCCTACACAGAGGTTTCCTGGCTCAAGCGAAACGAAATAGGAGCGCATATGAGATATGTGCGGGACCGAGAATAATGCGTGTATGTGATACCGTATTCCATTTTCGCGATGAATGTATCGATTGGTTGTATGC
Source organism: Agapanthus africanus (assembly GCA_030015575.1). Classification (NCBI taxonomy): domain Eukaryota; kingdom Viridiplantae; phylum Streptophyta; class Magnoliopsida; order Asparagales; family Amaryllidaceae; genus Agapanthus; species Agapanthus africanus. Next base: position 394,889,584 of record CM057345.1, on the reverse strand, counting down.
GATATAACCTAGTTATCGAATCAAAGATTGATTCGATAAGCCGATACGTTGGATATTAGTCGGTTATATGCGCTATGACCGGATCGTTAAATCAAGCGTTGATTTAATGATTTAATGCATAATTATATATTTGATATATTACTTTGCATTAACTAGTATTGGTTCATTTAAATTGGATTTTCTCACTTGATGTACACAAGTTGTATATGTGATATACTTTTGTGCACTTGTTTGTATCATGTTTGATGATACATGCTAGTTTGGGTGTATGTTTGGTTTAAACCATGGTTAAGTTAATGATTAGGGTTTACATTTTTCTTATTCATTTATTTATTTTTTCATTTTGGAAAAGATAAATAAGGAATGATGGCTTTCTTTGTTTGCTTGTTGAAGCTTCATGAAGTTTTGAACAAGTCCACCATTCTTGTCTCATGCTTAACCCTAACCATAGTCTATTCTCTACACCTAGCCATGGTTAGTATATGATAAGTATTCATATTATTTTTCTTTTTGAAAAAAGACTTATCATATTATCTTCTTCTTCTTCTCCTTCTTCAAGATGAAGAAGCTTGCCTCCATCAATGGCAACTTGAGAAAAAGAGTGAGAAATCCAATTCTAAAGTGAACCCACTTCCTATTTCTTCATCCTATACCACTTGCCAAGTAGTATAGGGTGTTTTCTTCACAATTTTCATGGCTTGGTGAAGTTGGAGCTTGATCTTGTGTTGCCTCGACGTAGATCATCTTCGGCATCGTAGCCGACGACCAAGTCCGCCCATTTCTCCGATGAAGCCGACGCTAGAGCCCGGGATTCGATATGGACAGCGAGGGGACTTCATCACGGAGCCATGGAGGTGGAGAACCGGATCTACAAAGGTTGTAGCCTCTTTCTTTTAGTTAAGTTGTTAACTAGTTTCACTTTTCGCCTAAACTCTAGTCAACGATCCGTATTAGGGTTTCCCGGCACTTGTAAAATTTGAAATTGGCATGGTTGATGCCTTGTGAGACCTCATTAGTGTGCCTAAGAACCCTACACTAAAGCGGGCATCGCGGAGTTGGAACATCTGTTTTGATGAGACGGTCAAAGAATTCGACTTTATCAAAAATCCAGATGAACCATGCATTTACAGTAAGATTGTATGGAGAACTGTGGGATTCCTCATCTAGTACGTGGATGAATTTCTCTTGATAGGAAATGATACTCCTATACTACAATCAGTCAAAGGATTCTTGTCATTAAGGTTCTCCATCAAAGACCTGGGTGCTGCCTACTACATTCTGGGGATCCAGATCTATCGTGATAGATCAAAGAGGATGGTGGGACTTTCACAATCAAGGTACATCAACACCATACTGAAAATATTTAGTATGGGCGATTCTAAGCGCGTTAGTCTACCGGATTGTCAAGGGATCACCCTCTCCAAAGAGATGTTTCCCGAGACTGATTTAGAAAGGGCTCGCATCACATCTATACCCTACGCTTCTGCGGTAGGCTTTATAATGTATGCGATGTTGTGTACCACACCAGATGTTGCTTACGCACTCAGGGTAGTAAGCCGGTATCAGTAAAACCCAGGGGAGAAGCACTGGATAGCAGTAAAGAACATTCTCAAGTACCTGAGAAGGACTAAGGAGATGTTCTTGGTGTATGGCGGAAAAGGACCTCCAGATCGAGGCCGTTGCTGACTCCAGCTTCCAGAGTAATAAGGATGACTCCAAGTTCATGTCAGGTTATGTCTTTACCCTCAATGGAGGGGCGGTCTATTGGAAGAGCTCCAAGCAGGACACCATTGCAGACTCGACAATGGAAACGGAGTAGTTCGCTATATGAGACGCCGCAAAACAGGTAGTCTGGATGAGGAAGTTCTTAACTGAACTTCAGGTGGTTCCTTCCATTGTTGGTCTAGTACTTTAGTATTGTGATAACATATGGCGCTTTAGCTTTAGGGAATGAACCCAGGTCCTATCAGAGATCCAGACATATCTTGAGGCGGTACCGCCTTATCAGGGAGATCGTTGATCTCCGGGAGATCAAGATGAGGAGAGTAGATACGGAGAACAACACTGCAGATCCACTCACAGAGGCCATCCCTCAGAAAGAGTTTGAGATGCTATCAACATCTTCGGTCTGCGATATGCAAGTATATGTCCTTAGCGCAAGTGAGAGATTGTTAGTGATATATGCCCTAGAGGCCATTATTGTATCATATTGGTTTGAATATTACATAATGGAAGCTTGGGATAAACACGGATATAGTTACAGTCTTGCTCGAAATGGTAATATGCTACCTGGTTTGATTATACCTCAATATGTGCATGTGTTTTCTTAGCATATCGCTTATATATATTGGTAGAGCCCTTAGGATCTTTTGCTTGATTACCAGCATTGTGATGGCAGTCACACTAGTAGGGGCTAGGTAGTCTATAAGCACATCCTATACAGGTTCCTAGTCGTAGGATTATCGAGACAGGACATCGATACTCTAGAGTAGACTAGTATATACGCTTCTCATCCCAACAGGGGAGATGGTCTGTCCCACAGCCATCAGTACATCGTACTGGAGAAATTATGCAGGTGCTCATTAGGTTATGAGTACACTGGACATGACTCGTCGGGAACTGTTGGTAGGTATTATTATACCTATCGCCGGGTAGCAGTTCCTAGGTGACTTGAGTACAGCTTAGTCCATGGACTTGACACTAATACTTTGCCTCGAGTGTGTTCCCACTGTACTTTGATTACTACCATACCATGGCTCAAAGAAGTTTTGCAAACAGGAAGTAGTTGGGTGCAGTCCCGAAGCACTTGGAGGCAATGGCGGTTAGATAGGATTCGTCTCTCCCGGTGTTGGGGGTTGATATCGCGCTATGTTCGGAAGGCCATTACACAAAGTCCTTGGCCAAGGCAAGCGAGATTTACTGGTAGGTATTCCAGTAGTTGTCTCAGATTGGAGGTAGGAGCTCAGACTATAGACTCTCGGGTGGATCGTCTTTAACTCAAGGAAGCCGTCGAGGTTGCCCGATCCGTTCCGATCCTTGGAGCTGTCGACGAGGTGGAGGAAGGCGAAGAAGACCCGACGGACTTGGTATCGTGAGGTATAACTTCTATCATAATAGTTAAACCTCATTACCAGTTAGCTAGTTAGGGTTTAGTATCGATCCTGGAGTTCAAGTCGGTGTTGCGAGCTTTGAAAAATCGATTTTTGCATATTCCCCCTCCCCGCGGACACGCGGGGTGCGCGACATCGACTTACACCTCAAAGTACTAACACTAGCCTGGCCGAAAGGTTAAGCAAGTATTGTGACATGCGATTAATCCTAACTAATTCTTCTTTTAAGGTTTGAAGAAGAATTCGAGGAAACAGTGCGAGCCATCCTGATTAGATAAACTAATAACCAATCTAATCTTGCAAGAGCGCACGCTGAGTGTTTCTTTTTTCTCTCTCCAGGTAGCAACCACTTCATGTCTTAAATAAGATAATAAAATGTATCGCTTGACTGATCTGAATTCTTATTCGGAGCCGGGGAACGTTGGTTTGGCTCTAACTTTTGACAGCAGTCATGAGTATGAGCAAGGAAAAGAGGATTGCATGAATTCCATGATGACCCCATCGAAGAAGAAGTATAGTATTGCGTCTTCTTCAGGTGTTCTTGTTATTGAGAACTATTTTTCGGTCAGTCCTACCTCCTGGGCACTAGATACCGGATCAGGATCTCATATCCGTAATTTATTACGGGGACTAAGAAAAAGTAGGATGGTTGGACCTGGTGATATGTCCCTCAGAGTAAGGAACGGAACATAAGTTGATGCTTCTTCCGTCGGTGAATATCACCTAGCATTGCCAAATGGCAATACTATGATTTTGAAAAATTGCTACTATGTACCTTCCATGGTTTGCAACATCATATCAGTTTCTTTACTCGATAAAGATGGATATAAGTTTGTTCTTGATAGAAATATCATGGACATTTACCTTAATCAGGTATTGGTTGCAGAAGGTACACTGTGTAATGGTATCTATGTTCTAAATCAAAACACAGTTCTCAACTTACAAAACACACGCAAGAGGAAGAGTTCAGAAATGAATGAATCCTACTGGTGGCATTGTAGACTTGGTCATATCGGAGAGAAAAGACTAAGTACGTTGCATAAAGATGGATATTTGAATACGTTCGAGTTTTCATCTTATGAAACTTGTCAGTCTTGTCTCAAAGGAAAGATGACCAAATCTCCGTTCACCGGACACGGAGAAAGAGTATAAGAGCTTGGGACTCATATACAGTGATGTATGTAGTCCAGTGTCTATACACGCAAGGGGTGGGTTTTCATACTTCATCACAATCACTGACGATTTTTCTAGGTTCGTGTATGTGTATCTTATGAAATACAAATCTGAAACTTTTGAGAAATTCAAAAAATTCAGAAACGAAGTAGAGAACCAGACTGGCAAAAGTATCAAGATCCTCCGATCTGATAGAGGAGGGGAGTACTTAAGCATGGAATTCCTAGAATACCTAAAAGAGAATGGAATTCTCTCTCAACTTACTCCTCCATATACACCACAACACAATGGTGTATCGAAGCGGAGGAATCATACCCTTATGGATATGGTTCGCTCTATGATGAGTAGTGCTGAGTTCTCTCTTTCATTCTGGAGATATGCGCTTCAGACAGCGGCATACTTACTGAATTACGTTCCATCCAAATATGTGTCTAAGACTCCATATGAAATATGGAGTGGACGAAATCCATATCTTAAGCGGTTTAAGATTTGGGGTTGTCCGGCCTATATGAAAACACAGAAACCGGACAAACTTAAGGCACGATCAGTTCTATGTAAATTTGTGGGATATCCTAAGGATTCACTAGGATATCTGTTCTACCACACTGAGGAATAGAAGGTGTTTGTATCTCGCCACGTCACCTTTTTAGAAAGGGAACTTCATGCAAAAGAAGTTAGTGGGAGTACGGTAGAACTGGAAGAGATTTTTGAACCACAAAATGTAACTGAGGATTTGGTGGAACCACAAGATTCAGAAGTACCCAACGAACCTCAGCCACTCCACAGAACTAGTAGGATATCACATACGCCCGAGAGATACTACGGTTTTCTCATAGACGGGGATCATGAGAATTGCATCTTGGAAGAAGATGATCCTACTAGTTTCAGGAAGGCCATTATCAGTAGGGACTCTGATAAATGGCTTGATGCTATGCGATCCGAAATGGAGTCCATGTACACCAATAAAGTGTGGACCTTGGATATTGCTCCACCTGGCGTAAAACCCGTTGGATGCAAATGGATCTACAAAAAGAAATTTGGTGTAGATGGGCAGGTGGAAACCTATAAGGCTAGACTTGTTGCAAAAGGTTTTCTTCAAAGACCAGGTATGGACAATGACGAAACCTTTTCTCCAGTGGCTATGCTCAAATCCATTCGGATCCTACATGCCATTGCTGCCTTCCATGACTATGAGATCTGGCAGATGGACGTAAAAACGACTTTTCGGAACGGAAGTTTAGAAGAGTGTGTTTATATGGATCGGCCAGAAGGTTTCGTAGACAGTGGGAGCAGCGGGAAGGTGTGCAAGTTGCTTAAATCCATGTATGGATTAAAGCAGGCATCGCGGAGCTGGAACATCTGTTTTGATGAAACCGTCACTACAACAACTGGCCTTAGTGCAAGTGGGAGATTGTTAGGAATATGTATGCCCTAGAGGCCATTATTGAAAGATATAGTGGATGCTTGGACATATATATAGAGGACTTTCTTGCTCGACATGATAGTATGCTATCTGGTTGTTCTTTATCTTAACATGTACACTAGTATTATTATACTGTCACTCTGATACATGTTGATAAAGCCGTTAGGATGTTAGCTTGACTACCAGGACTATGATGCCGATCATACTAGTGGGGCTTGTGTAGTCTGCAAGCACATCCTTTAACAGTTCCTAGTCGAGGGAGTATCGAGACAGGGCATCGATATTCCAGAGTAGACTAGTGTGTACGTTTCTTGACCCTGTATGGGGGTGATGGTTGATCCCATAACCATTGGTGTTTGACCTCAAAGATTGTACACAGGCGCTCATTAGTGAATGGGTACACCGAACAGGAATCGCCGAGAACTTCTAGTTGGTACTATACCCATCGTCAGATAGCAGTTCTCTGGTGACACTTGTACAGGTTAGTCTGTAGACCCGAGATCATCATAGATTCTTGTGTGGTTCCTACTGTGCTTTGATTTCCTCCCAACCACGGCTCAAAAGAGGCGTGCAAAATGGTGGAGGCAATGAGCGATAGGAGGGGTTTCGTCTCTCCCGGTATTGGGAGTTAATGTTGCGCAATCTCAATTGGCTATAACAGCAAGTTCCTGGCCAGGGCTGATGAGATTTACTGGGAAGTGTTATCAGTAGTTTCTCGAACAGTTATAGGACACACATCAGCATGACTTATCAAGTTACTGGGGTCTGACGATTCCACCCCTAGACTTGATATGCGACATATCAGACGAAGAGACCGGACTGTAAAGTAAGTGTTGCTTATGGGCTTTGCGGAAGTTTGTGAAAGGTTCCTAGGCACCCTAGTGAGGTCTCACAAGGCATCGAACATGCCAATTTCAAAAAAAATGGTGCCGAGAAACCCTAGACTACGGATCGTCGCTAGAATTCTAGGCGAAATATAAATCTAGTTAACAATTTAACTAAAGTTAAGATGCTACAACCTTTGTAGATCCGGATACCCACTTCCTTAGCTTCACGAGGGCGTCCTCTCGCTGTCCATCTTGAACCTTGGACTCTCGTGACGGCTTCATCGGAGAAACGTGCGGAATTGGTCGTCGGCTTCGTGTCAAAGACGATCTACGTCGAGGTTGCACAAGATCAAGCTCCGACTTCACAAATTAGTGAAACTTGTGAAGAAAACACCCAAAACAACTTGGCAAGAGGTAGAGGGTGAAGAAATAGGAGATGGGTTCACTTTAGAATTGGATTTCTCACTTTGGATCTCAAGATGCCATTAAAGTAGCAAGCTTTTCTATTGAAGATCAAGAAGAAGAAGATGATAGAATTATGATAAGTTCACTTTAAAAGAAAAAGAAAATCTATACTTATCATAACTCTAACTAAAGTTAAGTGTAGAGAACAAACCATGGTTAGTAGAGTGGGTTAGGGTTAAGCAAGATGACAAGAATGGTTGCTAAAGTCAAGGGTTCATGAAGCTTCATATAAGAAACAAAAATTGCCACCATTCTCTTTTAAACTTATCCAAATAAATGAATAAACAAATAAATGAATAAATAAATATGCAAAACCCTAATTATCATAATAACCATGGTTTAATTCTATTCACTTAACCATATGATCAAGTATCATCAAACATGATACAAAAAAGTGCACAAAAGTATATCACATATACAATGTGCAATCCAAGTGAGAAAATCCATTTAAAGTGAACCAATACTAGTTAATGCAAAGTAATATATCAAATATATAATTATACATTAAATCATTAAATCAACACTTGATTTAACGATCCGGTTATATCGCATACAACCGACTAGTATCTAATGTATCGATTTATCGAATCAATGATTCGATAACTAGGTCATATCGAATATAACCAATCGAAACATTTATCGCGAGAATGAAATACGGTATCACATACACGCATTATTCTCGGTCCCGCACATATCTCATATGCGCTCCTATTTCGTTTCGCTTGAACCAGGAAACCTCTGTGTAGGACTCTAAAGACTCGTCAATACGCCGGTAGCAGATGATGATCATATCAAGCATCCACAAGCCGCAAGCGGTCTGCTAAACGTAACGGCCATCCGGGTATTGAACGATCAGAAGATCGACGAGCTAGCCCGCTCACACTCCTGTGAATCCGACCAGTAACACTTACCGTACAGTCCGGTCTGTTCGTCTGATACGTCGCATATCAAGTCTAGGGGTGGTATACGTCAGACCCCAATAACCCGATAAGTCATGCCGATGTAAGGCTCATAACGGGTCGAGAAACTACTGGTAACACTTACCAGCAAATCTCTGATCATCCCTGGCCAGGGACTTCCCTGCTACGGCCAATCGAGCACTGCGCAACATCAACCCCCAATACCGGGAGAGACGAAACCCCTCCTATCGCTCATTGCCTCCATGTGACTCGGGACTGTGCCCAAAGACCACCGTTTTGCATGCCCTCATGGACGTGGTAAGGTGGAGATCAAAGCACAGTGGGAATCACACAAGACTCTATGACGATCTCGGGTCTACAGACTAACCTGTACAAGTGTCACCTGAGAACTGCCATCTGACGTGAGGTATAATACCATCTGGGAGTTCTCGGCGAGTCCGTCCAGTGTACCCAGTCTCCACTGAGCACCCGTATACCATCTCTGATGTCAAACACCAATGGATATGGGATCATCCATCGCCCATCACATGGGTCGAGAAGCGTATACGCTAGTCTACACTGGTATATCGATGCCCCGTCTCGATACACCCACGACTAGGGACCTTGAAGGATGTACTTATGGACTACCATGTCCCCACTAGTATGATCTACATCATAGTCCAGGTAGTCAAGTACAAATCCTAAGGGTTTTACCAACATGTAACTATAGGATAGTATAAAGAGACTAGTGTACATGTTAAGATAAAGAGCAACCAGATAGCATAATATCATATCGAGCAAGAAAGTCATCTCTATATATGTCCAAGCATCCAATATAATATACATCATCTGTACAATACTGGCCTCTAGGGCATACATACAACTAACAATCTTCCACTTGCACTAGGGCCAGCTGCTGTAGTATCGCATACCGAGCATCCCGAAGAGTCTCTCAAACTGTATCTGGGGAATGGCCTTCGTGAGTGGATCCGCTGTGTTGTCCTTCGTATCAACCCTCCTGACCTCGATCTCCCGGCGATCAACTATCTCCCGGATCAGGTGATACCGCCTCAGAATATGCCTGGATCGCTGATGGGACCTGGGTTCCTTGGCCAAAGCCACCGCTCCATTGTTATCGCAATACAAAGGTATTGGATGCTCAATGGATGGAACCACTCCAAGTTCAGAAATGAACTTCTTGATCCAGACAGCTTCTTTAGCAGCATCGTTGGCAGCGATGTATTCAGCCTCCATCGTCGAGTCTGCCACGGTTTCCTGCTTGGAACTCTTCCAGCTAACCGCCCCTCCGTAAAGGGTAAAGACAAAGCCCGACTGCGACTTAGAGTCGTCCTTATCACTCTGGAACCTCGAATCGGTAAAGGACTCCACTTGGAGTTCTCCGTTACCATACACCAAGAACATATCTCTAGTCCTTCGCAAGTACTTGAGAATGTTCTTCACAGCTGTCCAGTGACTCTCTCTAGGATCAGCTTGATACCGACTCACTACACTTAGTGAGTATGCAACATCGGGTCTGGTACATAGCATCGCATACATGATAGAGCCTACTGCCGAAGCATAGGGTATCCCTTGCATGCGAGCTCTCTCCAAATTAGTCTTGGGAGACATCTCTTTGGAGAGAGTGAGTCCAGAGATCGTGGGCAAGTTCCCACGCTTGGATTCTTCCATACTAAACCTCTTTAGTATGGTGTCAATGTACCTGGATTGGGACAATCCCAAAATCCTTTTGGATCTATCTCTATAGATCCTGATTCCCAATATGCAGGAGGCATCACCAAGATCTTTCATTGAGAATCTTTGTGATAAGAAGAGCTTGACCGATTGCAGCATAGGAATATCATTTCCTATCAAGAGTATGTCATCCACGTACAATACGAGGAAGACAACCTTACTCTCTGCCACCTTCTTGTAGATACAAGGTTCATCTGGATTTTTGACGAAATCAAACTCTTTGATAACGACGTCAAAGCAGATGTTCTAACTCCGCGATGCTTGCTTTAATCCATAAATGGATTTAAGCAGCTTGCACACCTTCCCGCTGCTCCCACTGTCTACGAAGCCCTCTGGCTGAGTCATGTACACGCACTCTTCTAAATCACCATTTAGAAAGGCGGTCTTAACATCCATTTGCCAGATTTCGTAGTCATGATATGCAGCGATGGCAAGCATGATCCGGATGGATTTAAGCATAGCAACTGGAGAAAAGGTCTCGTCATAGTCCACACCTGGTCTTTGACGAAAACCCTTTGCTACAAGTCTAGCTTTGAAAGTCTCCACTTTCCCATCTACACCAAGTTTTTTCTTGAAGATCCACTTGCTCCCAATGGGTTTTACCCCTTCAGGAGCAACTTCCAAAGTCCATACTTTGTTGGTGTACATGGATTCCATCTCGGACCGCATAGCATCCAGCCATTTCACTGAGTCCCCACTCGTGATGGCCTGCTCGAAGCTAGTTGGGTCATCATCCTCCATGATGCAATCCTCACTGCCACCATCAATGAGAAAACCATAGTATCTCTCAGGTGGACGAGAAACCCTACTAGATCGGCGGAGAGGCTGGGGTACGTCGGGCACCACTGAATCCTCTGGTTCTAGTAAATCGTTAGTTGCAGTTTGTGGTGCTGGAACCTCTTCCAGCTCTACCTCTTTGCCAGTAGTTTCTTTTGCAAGAAATTCCCTTTCCAAAAAGGTGGCATGTTGAGCAACAAACACTCTTTGTTCCTCAGCTTGGTAGAAAAAATATCCTTGAGAATTCTTAGGATATCCCACAAACTTGCAAAGGACTGATCGTGCCTCGAGTTTGTCCGGATTTTGTTTTTTGACATAGGTCGGACAACCCCATATCTTAATTCGTTTAAAATATGGTCTCTTCCAACTCCATATCTCATATGGTGTGGTAGGTACAGATTTAGACGGAACCAGATTCAATAGGTATATGGCTGTCTCAAGCGCATACCCCCAAAAGGAAATAGGTAACTCAGCATTACTCATCATTGAACGCACCATATCTAATAGGGTGCGATTCCTTCGTTCCGATACACCGTTGTGCTGTGGTGTATAAGGAGGAGTAAGCTGAGAGAGAATCCTATTCTCTTTTAGATAATCCAGGAATTCACTGCTTAAGTATTCACCTCCTCGATCAGATCGAAGAACCTTAATACTTTTGCTCGTTTGGTTCTCTACCTCGTGCTTATATTCTTTGAATTTCTCAAAAGCTTCAGACTTGTGTTTCAACAGGAACACATGCCCGTATCTAGAGAGATCGTCAGTGAATGTAATGAAGTAGGAAGAACCATTTCTGGCGTGTGTAGACATTGGACCGCATACATCACTATGCACCAGTCCTAAGAGTTCAGTAACTCTTTCTCCGTGTCCCGTAAACGGAGTTTTGGTCATTTTTCCTTTGAGACATGAATGGCAAGTGTCATAAGATGATAATTCGAATGAATTCAAATATCCATTCTTATGCAACTTAGCTAGTCTTGTCTCATTGATATGGCCAAGTCTACAGTGCCACAAGAAGGATTCGTTCATTTCTGAGATTTTCCTTTTGTGTGTGTTTTGTATATTGAAGACTGTATTTTGATTGAGAATGAATATGCCATTATGTAGCGAGCCTGATGCAATCAACCTTTGATCCAGGAATATGTTCATAACATTATCCTTTACTACAAAATTATATCCTTCTTTACTTAATAAAGAAACTGATATAATGTTGCACATCATGTTCGGTATATAATAGCACTCATTCAGGACTAGTGTATTACCATTTGGTAATACCAGGTGATATATGCCAACTGCTTTGGCTGCAACATTTGCCCCATTCCCTACTTGAACGGAATGATCACCTTTTCCCAGTTCTCTACCTTTCCTTAGCCCATGTAACTGCTTACATATGTGGGATCCTGATCCGGTATCTAATACCCAGGACGTAGGGTGAACTGAGAAACAGTTCTCAATGACAAACACACCAGAAGATGATGCATTAACATGCATGTTCTCCTTTTGGGCGGTGTGAGAATCCAGATATTCTCCTGTTTCCTATTCATTCTTATAACACTTATAAGATAGAACGGGTTCAATGTTCCCCTGCACAGTATAACATGCGGGTTCGGTCAATACATCCATATTATTATCTTGATTAAGGCATGAAATGGTCGCTACCTGGAGAGAGAGAGAAGAAAACACTTTAGCGTAAGCTCGTGCAAGATCAGATTGGTTATTATCTTATCTAATCAGGATGGCTCCCACTGCTTTTTATCAAATCTTCCTCCAAACCCTAAAAGGAAAGACTAGCCGGGATTAATTACACACTACAAGTTCGCCAATCTTTCAGCCAGGCCAGTGTCGGTACTTTGAGGGAGGTCCCCCGTGCTTTCGCACGAACCTAATTAATGTAAATCTCGTTTTCCCAGAGGCGTAACCCCGTTGATACCTTTCTAGACACCTACTTGATCAGCTAATTGCAATGTGTAAAACTCTCCCAGGAGTAACTCTTACTCGCAGTGGGTATCGGGATCCAACTATCTCATAGAAGGTATGCAATCTCATTGCAAATTTCAACACTTGAAATTCCCGATAATATTTTTGCCCCTAGCGATCTATGACCTTGACTAAGTCAACAAACCATAAATCGCAAGTCAAGTTCAACCCGTACATTTCCCGATTGAATTAAACCCACCCGTACGACCCTTGACTGAGTCAACAAGGCTGTGCGAATGCTCTAATCCAATCACATCTCATGTTGTTGCAGATAAACATAATTTAGCTACCATACACTATGCCTTGACTAAGTCAACAAACATAGCATGAATACTAAATAATATCTATCTGAAATGACGGAGGGCTACGCGGGTTCTTTCAGAAAAAAACCATGAGCGTAATGAACTTGATATCGTTGTAGAATCGAATGAAGTTTTGAAATGGAGTGATTTTGAGGCTTTTCTAGTTTTGCTAAAGGGGTCACTCCCGGTGAATGGATCGTCGGCCCTTTCCTCGTCGAATGAGGTGCGGGATATATCATATATATCACTGTGCAAAGCAAAAACTCTTAAAAGCAATCAAAACCAAACCGAGTGTGTAGCATCTGCCAGTTATTGCTAAAGGAGTCACTCCCGGTGAAGGGATCTCGGTCCTTTCCTCATCGAATAAGGTGCAGGGTATATCATATATACCGCTGTGCAAAGCAAGAACTGTAGCTACGTGTTTTATTTTAAAATTCGATTCCACAACATCTTAGGTTTCTTATCTTTCATTAATCACATTAATGAAGTCCCATCATTTAAATACCTAAACATCACAGATAGATATGACGTACACTTATGCCATCCGCATTCGCCTCGATGTCCCCTCGTGCACCGTTAGGTTAGGTAACTAACGACAGAGCAGGGCAGGGCTAGCGCGGGTGTAAAACATAAGTAATGTTTATATAATATATCATATATACTATATACTATATCCATCATAGAGTCACAACACAGATATCGCAGCAGAATAAACATATGAAATATTGGATATACTAGGACGTCCGTGTTTTCAATACGAGCCAGTATAAAACACGGATTCCATGGTCGTGATGAATAGCCAATCCCACACCCCTAGACCCCTACGAGAGCGGCAAGCAACCCTGCCAATTCTAGGGTTAGGAGACCCGGACTCGACTCCTCGAGTTGGTCTCCCACTGGACCCCAGAACCCGGTTACTTGTGCTCCCCTCCTTGGGTCTATCCTAATGCGGAAAAGTAAATAATATACAAAGGGTGACAACTTCCGCTACCTGGAAGTGCCCCAAATGAAAGAATATTACATACAAGTTTTTACATGAATGAAAATGAAAAACACTCATCTCACATAAAAAAACCCGGCTATTCGAACACGACGATCCAATATAACATATCCAGCAACACATAACATCACATGCCATCAACGTAAGTAAGTATGCATACCCCAATTGTCGTTGACGTATAGCAACGAAACCGGCGATATGAACATACTACACTTACGGTCACAGAAAAGAAAGTGTAAAACTACAACAATTGGAATCCGCAACTTCTTTAGACATCACATGCCTAATCAAATGAAATACTTAGACATCACATGCCTAACAGATATAAATCCCGCATTTTAGTCTCATTATCGAAAACTCTTTTCAATATCAAGTGAAACCAAACTGCTAGATTTATAACATTCATTCAGTTATCACATAACTGTTTGTGAATTCCAATTATTGTATCACATTCCAGATAAACAGAAAATGTTAAACTTTCCGATCGAACATTCGAATACCCAAGTTTTCCCGATACAGCTCAACACATGAAATAAGTCTAACAACATTCAGTTCGTGCCTCAGTACCGACGGTCCAGCCGTAGAAGGGTCAAGCCAACGCCTCACATGTGGCACGCCGTACTGCCCCAAACCCGAAGGTTCAAAGGGCAGTTCAAGACGGTCACATAATCGAGTTAAGGTTTGTTGTCTTCTAGAGGGTCCATCGCGTTACTTGCACTACTTAGAATGTCGTTAAACTACGGAAAAATCCAACACTTGGAAATTTCCCGACAGGGGAAAAATTGTGTATTTATATCCGGTCGAACTTTTTAACATATTCTAAAAAATATCCGGAAATACACATAGACGATATTTGATAATCCGATCGAACTATTGAATCCCCAAAGCAACCCCAAAATACTCTTCTGTAGAGTCACAATAAAAATACCCAGAAAATATAATATCTGAATTCATGAATTACTGTGAAAAAATAACCAGACAAGGGGACAGTATGGCCGCGGAACCGCCGCGCATGCATAGCTCATGCCACGGTTCCACGGTGGAAAATTTGAATCAGGCCCTCGTATTTCACAGTATTTCGTATAAGACCCTGCTTGATTTTTTGCATATTTTTAATTGACAAAAATCCAAAATTTCAGAAAATTTCCAGAGAGCACCTTGGAATTGGGGTTTCGAGTTCGTTCGGACTTCAAACTCCGTCTAGACTTCGCCTAAGGCTCTAGCTAGTCTCTGATACTAGTGAAAGGTTCCTAGGCACCCTAGTGAGGTCTCACAAGGCATCGAACATGCCAATTTCAAAAAAAATGGTGCCGAGAAACCCTAGACTACGGATTGTCGCTAGAATTCTAGGCGAAATATAAATCTAGTTAACAATTTAACTAAAGTTAAGATGCTACAACCTTTGTAGATCCGGATACCCACTTCCTTAGCTTCACGAGGGCGTCCTCTCGCTGTCCATCTTGAACCTTGGACTCTCGTGACGGCTTCATCGGAGAAACGTGCGGAATAGGTCGTCGGCTTCGTGTCAAAGACGATCTACGTCGAGGTTGCATAAGCTCAAGCTCCGACTTCACAAATTAGTGAAACTTGTGAAGAAAACACCCAAAACAACTTGGCAAGAGGTAGAAGGTGAAGAAATAGGAGATGGGTTCACTTTAGAATTGGATTTCTCACTTTGGATCTCAAGATGCCATTAAAGTAGCAAGCTTTTCTATTGAAGATCAAGAAGAAGAAGATGATAGAATTATGATAAGTTCACTTTAAAAGAAAAAGAAAATCTATACTTATCATAACTCTAACTAAAGTTAAGTGTAGAGAACAAACCATGGTTAGTAGAGTGGGTTAGGGTTAAGCAAGATGACAAGAATGGTTGCTAAAGTCAAGGGTTCATGAAGCTTCATATAAGAAACAAAAATTGCCACCATTCTCTTTTAAACTTATCCAAATAAATGAATAAACAAATAAATGAATAAATAAATATGCAAAACCCTAATTATCATAATAACCATGGTTTAATTCTATTCACTTAACCATATGATCAAGTATCATCAAACATGATACAAAAAAGTGCACAAAAGTATATCACATATACAATGTGCAATCCAAGTGAGAAAATCCATTTAAAGTGAACCAATACTAGTTAATGCAAAGTAATATATCAAATATATAATTATACATTAAATCATTAAATCAACACTTGATTTAACGATCCGGTTATATCGCATACCGACTAGTATCTAATGTATCGATTTATCGAATCAATGATTCGATAACTAGGTCATATCGAATATAACCAATCGAAACATTTATCGCGAGAATGAAATACGGTATCACATACACGCATTATTCTCGGTCCCGCACATATCTCATATGCGCTCCTATTTCGTTTCGCTTGAACCAGAAAACCTCTGTGTAGGACTCTAAAGACTTGTCAATACGCCGGTAGCAGATGATGATCATATCAAGCATCCACAAGCCGCAAGCGGTCTGCTAAACGTAACGGCCATCCGGGTATTGAACGATCAGAAGATCGACGAGCTAGCCCGCTCACACTCCTGCGAATCCGACCAGTAACACTTACCGTACAGTCCGGTCTGTTCGTCTGATACGTCGCATATCAAGTCTAGGGGTGGTATACGTCAGACCCCAATAACCCGATAAGTTGTGCCGATGTGAGGCTCATAACGGGTCGAGAAACTACTGGTAACACTTACCAGCAAATCTCTGATCAGCCCTGGCCAGGGACTTCCCTGCTACGGCCAATCGAGCACTGCGCAACATCAACCCCCAATACCGGGAGAGACGAAACCCCTCCTATCGCTCATTGCCTCCATGTGACTCGGGACTGTGCCCAAAGACCACCGTTTTGCACGCCCTCATGGACGTGGTAAGGTGGAGATCAAAGCACAGTGGGAATCACACAAGACTCTATGACGATCTCGAGTCTACAGACTAACCTGTACAAGTGTCACCTGAGAACTGCCATCTGACGTGAGGTATAATACCATCTGGGAGTTCTCGGCGAGTCCTTCCAGTGTACCCAGTCTCCACTGAGCACCCGTATACCATCTCTGATGTCAAACACCAATGGATATGGGATCATCCATCGCCCATCACATGGGTCGAGAAGCGTATACGCTAGTCTACACTGGTATATCGATGCCCCGTCTCGATACACCCATGACTAGGGACCTTGAAGGATGTACTTATGGACTACCATGTCCCCACTAGTATGATCTGCATCATAGTCCAGGTAGTCAAGTACAAATCCTAAGGGCTTTACCAACATGTAACTATAAGACAGTATAAAGAGACTAGTGTACATGTTAAGATAAAGAGCAACCAGATAGCATACTATCATATCGAGCAAGAAAGTCATCTCTATATATGTCCAAGCATCCAATATAATATACATCATCTGTACAATACCGGCCTCTAGGGCATACATACAACTAACAGTTTGGACAAGCTTGCTTGTTGATCTTCTATTCGCTCAATACCTGGGTAGCCGTTACGTCCAGCTAGTACCGCTGACGGCTTGTGGGTGACTATTGTGATCATTACCTACTGCTGGCGTATTGACGAGTCTTTTGTGTCCGACACAGAGGTTTCTTAGCTCAAACGAAATGAAGTAGGGCACATATGGTGATATGTGCGGGAGCTTGATTAAACACGAGTATGTGATACCGTATTCTAATCTCGCGATATGTGATATCGGTTAGGTTATATGTGATATAACCGGATTGTTGAATTAATTGTTGAGTCAATGATATGTTATATGTGATATACATATAATTGATATTAGTCGGTTATATATGATATAATCGGATTATTGAATCAAGTGTTGATTTAATAATATGATATATATTTTTATATTTGATATATTAATATACATTAACTAATATTGTGCTCACTTAAATATTTTCTTCTCTTGAAATACATTTAATATATATGTGATATATATTAATATATGTATTTATATTTTGTGAATGGGTACACCGCGGAGATCGAGGTCAGGAGAGTTGACACGAAGGACAACGCAGCGGATCCACTCACGAAGGCTTTCCCCCCGACGCAATTTGAGAGACTTTTTAAGATGTTGGGTATGAGATACTACAACAACTGGCCTTAGTGCAAGTGGGAGATTGTTAGAAATATGTATGCCCTAGAAGCCATTATTGTATGATATAGTGGAGGCTTAAACATATATATAAAGGACTTTCTTGCTCGACATGATAGTATGCTATCTGGTTGTTCTTTATCTTAACATGTACACTAGTATTATTATACTGTCTCTCTGATACATGTTGATAAAGCCCTTAGGATGTTAGCTTGACTACCAGGACTATGATGCAGATCATACTAGTGGGGCCAGGGTGGTCCACAAGTACATCCTTTAACAGTTCCTAGTCGAGTGGATATCGAGACAGGGCATCGATATTCCAGAGTAGACTAGTGTGTACATTTCTTGACCCTGTATGGGGGCGATGGTTGATTCCACAACCATTGGTGTTTGACATCAAAGATTGTACACATGTGCTCATTAGTGAATGGGTACACCGAACAGGACTCGCCGAGAACTCCTAGTTGGTACTATACCTATCATCAGATAGCAGTTCTCTGGTGACACTTGTACAGGTTAGTCTGTAGAACCGAGATCGTCATAGAGTCTTGTGTGGTTCCTACTATGCTTTGATCTCCTCCCTACCACGGCTTAAAGGAGTCGTGCAAATAGGTGGATTTTGGGTACAGTCCCGAGTCGCATGGAGGCAATGAGTGATAGGAGGGGTTTCATCTCTCCCGGTATTGGGAGTTGATGTTGCGCAATGCTCGATTGGCTATAACAGCAAGTCCCTGTCCAGGGCTGATGAGATTTACTGGTAAGTGTTATCAGTAGTTTCTTGAACGGTTATAGGCCACACATCGGCATGACTTATCAAGTTACTGGGGTCTGACGATTCCTACCCTAGACTTGATATGCGACATATCAGATGAAGAGACCGGACTGTACGGTAAGTGTTGCTTATAGGCTTTGCGGGAGTTTGGACAAGCTTGCTTGTTGATCTTCTATTCGCTCAATACCTGAGTAGCCGTTACGTCCATCTAGTACCGCTGACGGCTTGTGGGTGACTGATGTTGTTGGAGTTAGTGCCCTCAGAGTCAATTATTGGATCACAGGCACGTGATTGCAATGATTGAGGGAGGACCTATCCCGGTAGGACAGTCTTACTCGAGATGATAGTATGCTATCTGGTTTATCTTTATCATCGTGTACTGCTTTAGGTGACCTGACATGTCGCTATTACACGTTGATAGAGCCCCTAGGATTCTTGCTTGACTGCCAGCAGTATGATGGCGATCATATACGTGGGAGCTGGTGGTCTATAAGCACATCCTTAAAAGGTCCCTAGTCGTAGGAGTTTCGAGACAGGGCATCGATACTCCGTTAGTAGACTAGTGTATACAGTCGAGACCCCGACGAGGGGCGGTGGCCGGTCTCACAAGCCACTGGTGTCAGTTGGTTCACCTAAGATGTATACAGGTGCTCATTGGGTTATGAGTACACCGGACAGGACTCGCCGGGAACCTGCTAGTTGGTCTTATACCAGATGTCAGATAGCGGTTCCCTGGTGACATGTGTACAGGTTAGTTCATCGACCTGAGATCGTCATTTGTCTCGTGTGAGTTCCCACTGTGCTTTGATTACTACCCTACCACGGCTCAAAGGAGTCGTGCAAACAGGTTTTAGTTGGGTACAGTCCCGAGCCACATGGAGGCAGTGAGCGGATCTGCAGGGGTTCGTCTCTCCCGGTATTGGGGGTGAGGTCGCGCTGTGTCTAGGAGAGCCATTACGCAAAGCCCTCGGCCGAGGCAGGAGATTTACTGGTAGGTATTCCAGTAGTATCTCAGGGCGTTCTGGGCTACGCTCCGACACGACTTGTACCGCTTTTGGGGGTCTGACTTTTACCAACCCCCTAGGCCCGCCATGCGATACTCATAGACGAACGGACCGGACTGTACGGATATTGTCACTGACAGGCTCAGTTGGGTGTCGGGGTGAGCTTCCTTATCGACGTCCCATTTGGTCAATACCTGGTGGCCCATCACGTATTGGCTTATACCTCTGACGTGCTAGTGGTTAAATCCACAGCCAAGGTATTGACGAGTCTTTAGAGTCCACCACACTCAGTTTCAGTTACTCAAGTTTCGGGCGAAACGCTGTAGAGGCCGTATGGAGATATGGCAGGGTTCGATCAGATACGTGCGGTATTGCACGGATCGTGATCGGACGGTTTTTACTAGCCGGCTTTGGCTTAAGCCGGATTCTAGTATTAGATAGTGTAGTTTTGTCTCTTTGCATTTGTGTTCAGTGGGAATACAAATGCGGGCATGTATTTGCAGTAGCGGGGTTTTCCTGTAATTTATTACGGGATCGGTTTTCTGAAGTTGCCAGTTTGCATTCCGTTCCGGCCGGTTTTCCTTCATTCCTTTTCGGTCGGACTTTCTTGGTGGAGGGTGTTAATTGCAAGTTTGCAATTAACATTTAGTGGAGGGTTTTCTTGCATATGTTGCATTATGATGAGACTTGCTTCATGATGATATTCTATTTTGGTCATTTCCATTGCTTATCTTATGAGTGGATTTGTGATGAGAGAGATGTGTGACTTTAATCTTTATTATTCTTTTCTTTTGATATATATTTGGAGATGTATTCCTTTTTCTCTCTCCAATCTCATGCTTGAGAAAAAGAGGCCGGCCACATTCTTTTGAGGAGGAGGGATAATTATTTTTGGTGTGGCATTTTTCCATCTCATTCCATGGTTGCAAAAGATTAGCTTCAAAGCTCATTTCTTTCTCTCCTTCTCTTCTCTATTCCTCCACATCAAGGCAACCTCATAACCCCAAGAGACAAGTTCACTACACTATTCTATAGCAAGCCTTGGACGCGTTGGCTAGCCAACTTCGCGCTCGAGTTGCCTCGGTCAAGAGGCGGGAGCCCGTAAAAGATTCCGGCTACGTGGTGCCCTTTCCGACGAGCGAGGAGGTGACGGAGATTCCGCGGGAGATCGGAGTGGAGACGAAGACCGAAGGACACGGATCGCTTGGTATATCTCTCACCCCATCTCTAGTTAGCTAGTATAGGTTAATGGTTTACGATCCGGGTTTTGTTTGTCCGCGGTAGCGCCGGTTTCCGAGTAAGGAAAAATTTTGATTCCGCATTTTGGCCTCGAGTACGAGGCCGGGGCGCTGCCGTGGCGCAACATGGTATCAGAGCCACGCCATTAACCTTACCTAGCTTGTTCTAATGTGTTTTGCTTATCCGATCGACCGAAATTCCAAAAACCACATATTCCTTCACATCAGTTTTCTGTTGGATTTTTTTGGTCTCTAAAAATTTTTCAGGTGATCTGAGAAAGATGTGCAGGGAGTTATAAGAACACTGAAAAAAAACGAGACAGTGAACCCCTATCACGACCGCGGAAGGGCGGCCAAAACCACCTTTTGGCCGCGCTTCCGCCGCAAGTTAGTGGGGTCATTGCCTCATCTTTTTTCAGTGGGCTTCTGGACTTATTTTGTGGGTTTTGGGATATTAAATTTGGGCCCAGGTTTTCTGTAACTGCTACAGTATTGGTTGGGGGCCCACTTGTTAATTTTTGGTCAATCGGAAAATTTTAAACACATTATTTCACAGTATTTACATTATATCTGCGACCGTGAATGTCACTCGATCGGTAAATCCAGTCTAACTGCTATAGCCCGGTTAGACGGATTTGCGAACGTGACTTTCACGTTGATGTTCTTTGTTTATGCTGTGATGTTGCGGATCGGTCGTGGGGGATAGCCTGGATGCAATGCTAGTACAGTTTTTGTTGTATTATGTACATTTGATATTGCGGGGCGAGCGTCCGACATGTGGACTGCCGTCACTGCCAGTTTGTATTATTCTTTTGGGGCACGACCTGGTTGCGGTCGATGTACCCGGTGTATGTATATTTTACTTTCTGTACTAGGGTTACCCCGCGGAGGGGTGCACGGATAGCCGGGTTCTGGAGGGCAACAAGCCCGCATCTCATGGCATTGAGACGGAGGGGGCTTCACTCTAGGATTGGCGGGCTATTCGCCGCACTCGTAGGGGGTACAGGTTGACCCAGGAGGGGTGCCCAAGTTGCCGGATTCCGTGGAGTGCTGGGTGGTCCATTCACGGAGCTGAAGGGGGCTGCCTCGCTTCAGGTTTTGGCGGGTGACTTGCCGCGCCCGTAGGGGTCTAGGATCTCATTGCACAGGCTATCCACACGACCAGGGGAACGTCGGGTTTCAGCAGCGGCTCTGTGAAACCCGAGGCTTCCAGATATCTGTATTGTTCTGTGATGCTGTTCTTTTCTGTGATGTTGCATTTCTTTTCACGCCTTGAGCGAAATACTCTATATATTGGTATATATATTAGTAGATGTTGTATATGTTTTTCATCCGCGCTAGTCCAGTCCCCGCTCTGCCGTTAGTTAGCTAACCTAACGGGTGATGACGGGACCCAGTGGCGAATGCAGATGGCATATACGTACGTCAGTATATTTTCGTTCTTTGTGGTGTGATTAATTGATGGGACTGCGTTGATTCGGATCAATGCAAGATAAACAAACCTATTCTGATGTTGTTGGAACATTTTTCAAAAAGCTGTTATTGCAAGGACGTTCACTTTTGTTTTGCATCGTGGTATTCATTTGGAATATCCTGCTCCTCAGTCGACGAGGCAAGGGCCGAGATCCCTTCACCGGGAGTGACCCCTTGGACAGAAGTTTGCGTCAGGGCATTAACTTCACTATAGCCGATTACTTTTGCTTTGCATCGTGGTATTCAGTTGGAATATCCTGCACCTCATTCTACGGGGAAAGAGCCGAGATCCCTTCACCGGGAGTGACCTCTTTAGTAAAGGTTTTCGTCACTATATTTTATAAAAGGCTATGCAGTTCCTTCAACGATATCAAGTTCATTACGTTAAAAGTTTTTCGCCAAAAACTAGACGTAGCCCTCCGTCATTTCTTACAAATATTACTTAGTATTCGTGCTGCGTTTGTTGACTGTGTCAAGGCGTAGTGTGCGGTAGCTAAGTAGTGTTTGTTTGCAGCATATAAATGGGATTGGTTAGGACAGTCGTGCGGCCTTGTTGACTGTGTCAAGGGCTCGTACGGGTGGGTTTAATGCAATCCAGGATAATGACGGGTTGAACTTGACTAGGACTCTTTGATTTGTTGACTGTGTCAAGGTCACTTGAGTCCTAGGGGTAAAACTCACATCGGGAGTTTCAAAAGAACTGAAACTTGCCAGGCATGCGCATACCTTCTGGAGTGTGGTGACGTGAGTGGATTCCGTCACGTTATCATGCGATGAGAGTTGGATCCCGATTCCCACTGATGAGTTAGTTTACTCCTCGGATGACCCCGACTAATTCTTCTTTTAGGTTTGGAGGAGAATTTGAGATACAGTGGGAGGTTTCCAGATTAGACAAAGTGATAACCATTCTGATCTAGGTTAGAGTGCACGCTGAGTGTTTCTTTTCTCTCTCTCTGGCAGCGACCATTGACCCGACCCTAAGACTATGACTCAGTGACCAAGTTGACCGAACCTTCTTAACACTGGCTTTTGGATTGTCAGAGTTGCAAACCTCATTGCCACTCCTACTTTTACCCTTTTCTCCAGGACACCCCGTATTACTACGAACGTCCACTTCCATTGGACAAAACCATCGTATGGTTATATACGAACTCGAAGGACTTCGAGGATGGTTTCTGGTTCTGGAGAAAACGGATAGGATTATTCAGTTGTCTTTTCTTTTCACCTTCTCTCAGGTTGCGAATACTCCTTAGTTTAGGAGTAGTACACCTATTACGCAAATTGGATAGTCTTCTTCCAAACCATAGGCTGGTGCCGACCGGTAGGGAATGAAGAAAACCAGTTAGCCTAAAACGGTGTACAGAAGGTATTAAGTTTAGACAAAGAAAGGGATTAGTAAAAGGGCAAAGTAAATTGCGACTGATATTCACGACCAAACCAAGTATTTCTTCGCCAATCCTAAATCACTTTTGTATTTCTCCAGGACACTCCGTATTACTACGAAGATCCCAGTTTATTGGATAATCCATCGTATGGTTATATACGAACTCGAAAGGAACTTGTTCCAGTTCGGGGATGGATCCTGGTTCAGGAGAAATAGGAATAAAGTACATTCAGGTGTCTTTTATCTTCACCTTCTCTCGCATTGCGAGTGCTCCTAGGATTAGGACAGTACACCCTTTATGCTTTTTGGATAGTCTTCTTCCAAACCATAGGCTGGTGCCGAACGGTAGGGAAGGAAGAAAACCATTTGGCCTAAAGGGGTGTGCAGACGGTAATGACTAAAGACACAGAAAGGGATTTGGAGAGGTGGCAAAGAATTATACGGTTATAGTTGTGAATCTGGATAATGGAAGAGGCATTACTAGGAATACCACGATACCCCAACGAAACATTTCAATGTTTCAGTTTCACTGTGTACTGTTAATGGAAAACTGATTTCCCAGTTAGACACTTGCTCCAGGGTATGTATTTACCAGGTTGGATTCTCACATCTGTATGGTTTAACAGATGCTGAGTGGGAGTAAGTTATTGGGAATTGGGTGATCATCCTCATTATATCGGGATTCGTTGTAATCGGTGATATTTGAGGAAGTCACCTGGGTTGTTTGCCGGTCGGCAAATATTTGGTTTTGAATATCCGCTGTTATGCACCAATTTCAAATTGATATATCTGTACGTCTATTTTCATAGAGTGAGATATACCTTTTGATGTTATGTCGATGACATTTATCTATATCAGTGGATGGTTAGGTAAGGAGCATTAAACAGCGGTGTAATTCTTCTTAACCATAAGTACAGTTTTCAACCTACGACACACAGTGAAAGAGTTGTTAGACTCAGTGGACTTATACAGAGTATTGTATGTTGTCCAAGGTCCATTAGGACGGAGGGGTAGGTCCTCGTACTATATTCGGTTTACTTATGACTTCTCTAGATTTTAGACAGCTGTTTCGTGGAAACGCAGGGTCTAAGTTTTGAGGAGTTATAGGTATTTGAATAAAGTAGAGAACCAGGTATACCAAGTATCAGGATTCTTCAAAGTGATCGAAGATGTAGATACTTGCGTATGGTATTCAGTTGATAGTAATGATAAAGAGAAATTGCTTCTTTTTCAGGTTACTCATAATTGGAAGCATTCCTAAGTTGAGTAACGCTGATCGGCCTCCTTCCATTTAGTTGACATGCACTGGAGACAGCTGCATGATTTGAATCTGGTTCAATTGAATCAGTGCCTCTGTTTCTATATTGGATATAGAACAGTTCATATCTTAACGATGTTAAGGTACGGGGAGTTGTCCGGCTTATGATTAAAACCAGACACTGGACAACTCAAGGCACGTTTCTGTAATGGCTGTTTGTGGGTTGACCTAGGCTATGACGAGGGTTGATTTTCTACCATCTGGATGAACAATAGCAATATTGTTCTAGACTCGCCACAGTTTTATTAAAAATGGATTTTTTCAGAAAAAGTAGTGGGAGTATGGTAGAACTGGAAGTGATTCCAGAACCGCAAACGATTACTGAAGATTTGATAAGGAACCTAAAGATTCGATCTGATTTGACATTCCATTGGCCACTCCGCAGATAAGGTGGGTAACTTCAGACACCCGAGAGGTACTCCGGTAGCCTCAAGGACGGTGACAGGGAAGTTCTTGTTTACCCACACTTGCCATTGTTGTTGTTCCAGGCTGCGAGACCCGGCAGGAGAATGAGTATAGCGTCGTTCTAAACTAGCTTTAGAAGTGCGCGTCTATATGACTCCACCAGAGGGTTGTCGTAGTCAGTGGGAGCAGCGGAAGCATTGGTGGACATCAGGCTTATGTCTATTTATAGACTAAAGCAAATGTAGCGGAGATAGATCATCTGTTTCTGATGTGACAGTCATGGGTTTGACGTCATCAGAATAGGGGATGGATCTGTTGAGAAGGTAGTGGGAAGTGATATTCCTATACTACGATCGGTTATACTTTGGTCGTCACACAGTGGTTTCTCCACAAGGGACTTGGATATTATATCAGAAATACTGGTCACTAGATCTATGGTTTTAGATCTAGATTTGGGTGGTTTCCCAATCTGGGTAACTTGACAGCATTCTATGAGTATTTAGAATGGACGACTCCTGGCACGGTAGTATACCTGCAGGTAATGGAGTCACCCTCTCTAAAGGTGTCTTATAGACTAAAGGGGAGAGGGATACTCATAATTGGCAGATCACTTGCTTAGGCAATTGAGTCAATCATGAGATGTCAAGTACCACACCAGATGTTGTTCTTGCACTAGATGCAATAAGTTGATATTAATCCAATCCTGGAAAACCAGTCGGAAGCAGTTTTGGAACATAAGTGAATGTTCTAGGGATGTGATAACGGCTGCCTCCTTTAGGAGACGGTTATCACTCCGGGCTTCCAAGGTGACATGGACGACAAGGAGGTTGTCAGAGTTATAGTTCTCCCTCTGACGAGGGGCAGTATTTTGGACAGGTGGTCCAAGGCAATACTGAGGGTGGCATGGCGCAGGATACTGATTAAGTTCAGTTGTCGATACAGTCTAAGAAGTTTGGATTTGGAGTTCATTCATGAGCTAGGTCCCATCAGACATCCAGACATTCTAAGACAGGTATTGCTCATTTCGGGAGATGGCTTTCTCCGCGAACTTGAGATATAGAGAGACACAGAAAGAAACATCACTGCGGATCCACTCACTGAGGCTATTCCTCGAACGCAATAGTTTCGCAAACAGGTTTTGTGAGACTGACTAGTAGAGGAGTTGGGTGTTCGGTATCACACGGGCTGTGAGTATGCGACATCGCAATAATTAGCCTTGAGTGCAAGTGGGAGATTGTTGGAGTTAGTGCCCTCAGAGTCAATTATTGGATCACAGGCACGTGATTGCAATGATTGAGGGAGGACCTATCCCGGTAGGACAGTCTTACTCGAGATGATAGTATGCTATCTGGTTTATCTTTATCATCGTGTACTGCTTTAGGTGACCTGACATGTCGCTATTACACGTTGATAGAGCCCCTAGGATTCTTGCTTGACTGCCAGCAGTATGATGGCGATCATATACGTGGGAGCTGGTGGTCTATAAGCACATCCTTAAAAGGTCCCTAGTCGTAGGAGTTTCGAGACAGGGCATCGATACTCCGTTAGTAGACTAGTGTATACAGTCGAGACCCCGACGAGGGGCGGTGGCCGGTCTCACAAGCCACTGGTGTCAGTTGGTTCACCTAAGATGTATACAGGTGCTCATTGGGTTATGAGTACACCGGACAGGACTCGCCGGGAACCTGCTAGTTGGTCTTATACCAGATGTCAGATAGCGGTTCCCTGGTGACATGTGTACAGGTTAGTTCATCGACCTGAGATCGTCATTTGTCTCGTGTGAGTTCCCACTGTGCTTTGATTACTACCCTACCACGGCTCAAAGGAGTCGTGCAAACAGGTTTTAGTTGGGTACAGTCCCGAGCCACATGGAGGCAGTGAGCGGATCTGCAGGGGTTCGTCTCTCCCGGTATTGGGGGTGAGGTCGCGCTGTGTCTAGGAGAGCCATTACGCAAAGCCCTCGGCCGAGGCAGGAGATTTACTGGTAGGTATTCCAGTAGTATCTCAGGGCGTTCTGGGCTACGCTCCGACACGACTTGTACCGCTTTTGGGGGTCTGACTTTTACCAACCCCCTAGGCCCGCCATGCGATACTCATAGACGAACGGACCGGACTGTACGGATATTGTCACTGACAGGCTCAGTTGGGTGTCGGGGTGAGCTTCCTCATCGACGTCCCATTTGGTCAATACCTGGTGGCCCATCACGTATTGGCTTATACCTCTGACGTGCTAGTGGTTAAATCCACAGCCAAGGTATTGACGAGTCTTTAGAGTCCACCACACTCAGTTTCAGTTACTCAAGTTTCGGGCGAAACGCTGTAGAGGCCGTATGGAGATATGGCAGGGTTCGATCAGATACGTGCGGTATTGCACGGATCGTGATCGGACGGTTTTTACTAGCCGGCTTTGGCTTAAGCCGGATTCTAGTATTAGATAGTGTAGTTTTGTCTCTTTGCATTTGTGTTCAGTGGGAATACAAATGCGGGCATGTATTTGCAGTAGCGGGGTTTTCCTGTAATTTATTACGGGATCGGTTTTCTGAAGTTGCCAGTTTGCATTCCGTTCCGGCCGGTTTTCCTTCATTCCTTCTCGGTCGGACTTTCTTGGTGGAGGGTGTTAATTGCAAGTTTGCAATTAACATTTAGTGGAGGGTTTTCTTGCATATGTTGCATTATGATGAGACTTGCTTCATGATGATATTCTATTTTGGTCATTTCCATTGCTTATCTTATGAGTGGATTTGTGATGAGAGAGATGTGTGACTTTAATCTTTATTATTCTTTTCTTTTGATATATATTTGGAGATGTATTCCTTTTTCTCTCTCCAATCTCATGCTTGAGAAAAAGAGGCCGGCCACATTCTTTTGAGGAGGAGGGATAATTATTTTTGGTGTGGCATTTTTCCATCTCATTCCATGGTTGCAAAAGATTAGCTTCAAAGCTCATTTCTTTCTCTCCTTCTCTTCTCTATTCCTCCACATCAAGGCAACCTCATAACCCCAAGAGACAAGTTCACTACACTATTCTATAGCAAGCCTTGGACGCGTCGGCTAGCCAACTTCGCGCTCGAGTTGCCTCGGTCAAGAGGCGGGAGCCCGTAAAAGATTCCGGCTACGTGGTGCCCTTTCCGACGAGCGAGGAGGTGACGGAGATTCCGCGGGAGATCGGAGTGGAGACGAAGACCGAAGGACACGGATCGCTTGGTATATCTCTCACCCCATCTCTAGTTAGCTAGTATAGGTTAATGGTTTACGATCCGGGTTTTCTTTGTCCGCGGTAGCGCCGGTTTCCGAGTAAGGAAAAATTTTGATTCCGCATTTTGGCCTCGAGTACGAGGCCGGGGCGCTGCCGTGGCGCAACAGATGTGATCATTACCTACTGTTGGCGTATTAATGAGTCTTTAGAGTCCCACACAGAGGTTTCCTAGCTCAAGCGAAATGAAGTAGGGCACATATGGTGATATGTGCGGGAGCTTGATTAAATACGAGTATGTGATACCGTATTCTAATCTCACGATATGTGATATCGGTTAGGTTATAAGTGATATAACTGGATTGTTGAATCAAGTGTTGATTCAATGATATGTTATATATGATATACATATAATTGATATTAGTCGGTTATATATGATATAACCGGATTATTGAATCAAGTGTTGATTTAATAATATGATAGATATTTTTATATTTGATATATTAATATATATTAACTAATATTGTGCTCACTTAAATATTTTCTTCTCTTGAAATACATTTAATATATATGTGATATATATTAATATATGTATTTATATTTTGTGTCATGATGGATGATACATTGGACATAGGTGTTTGAGACTCACACAAAGTGTAACACCTTAGAATGTGTTTTGTAGCTAATTATATTTTGATGTATGGTTTTTAATAAAAAGTTTACCAAATTGTGTTTTAAATATTTTATCATATTTAATGAGTATTTTGTTAGAATTTTCCTAGACACACACACACTTGTGCATGTTAACTAGGGTGCTAATTGGGAGGTTAATCATGATTAGCAATCATGGTTAGCTAACCATTTTCCTTTGAGCTTGTTTTAAATATTGTTTAGGAGTTTTGGGTTTAAAAATGTGTACGGTTGTTTTTAAATAAAATGAATTTGGAAAAGGGTTTTATTTTGGTTGAGTGTTGACTTTGAGAGAGAGAGAAGCATGGGCTTGATGGTGTGAGCCATGCCTCATTATGATGAAAAAGAAAGAGAATGGGAGGGGTTGTTGGTTTTTCTCTCATTCTCACTTCTCACTCTCATAGCTCTCATTCTTTCACTCTCACACACACACTCACACGAAAAGAGAGAAGCAGCAGAATCAGCAGCCTCAGCATCAGCAAGAGCAGCACCAGCAACAACAGAAATAACAGCAACATCAGCAGTAGCACAGGCAGCAGTAGCAACTCGAGGAGAAATTGCAGCAGCTCATCTCCTCTTTCCACTTCTTCACCAGCTCTCTAGGGTTCTTTAGGGTATATTTCTGAACCCTTTCCCTAGTTTGCTTAGCTTGTGTGTTAATTAGCTTCGATTAGTGTTAAATTAGCTAGTTTAGTGCTAATTATGGTGTTTTGTGTGGACTTTTGGTTAAGTGGTGATTGTGTTAGTTAACCTAGCCTATTTTAGTGTTGTTAGGGTTACTTTAACTGAGTTTAACCCTAGATTACACTAAAATACCATAGGGTTTCCTTTTAGTGCAAATTGGTGACTTTAAAGCGATATATTAGTATTTTTGTGATCTGCTTTTGACCCGGATCCTTCATAACAAAATTGAGAAAACTGGGGCATGCTCACTAGGTCTAGATACCACCACCAGAACACGAGCCCCTCATTCTTGTTCCAGGCCGCAGATTTAATGGGTTTGGCCGCAATTTGCGGCCAAGTTGGGGTCTGGGGTGTTGGGGTCTTGGCTAGGGTTGTTTGCAGTGTTGTCTAGTGCTTTGGCATGTCTAGTTTTGCAAGATTTGGCCTGTAGGAAAATCTGGGACTATATATCGTATTTGGTGTCCGTTTGTTTGCGCGATATGTGAGTGGGTTCTGTGATCCAGCGTATCGCGGTGTGTCGCGATGGTTTTAGACGCGTACACACACGTTTCAGCGTATCGTGCAGACGCGCGTTTAGTTCGCGACGCGAGGTTCTCGTTTCGGTTCGATATCGCGTTTTGCGGAATATTTGGCTTATATATGATTTTTGTGTCTTATTTGCAGGTTTGCAGGCAGGGACTACGGACACTACTACATGGGGGAGCAGATGGTAGGATTCACCTAGCGTGGAGCGTAGGTGAGTAGATTTAACATCTACAGGGGAATCGCCCGCATGGCGTTATGCGTCTGGGCTAGGATTCAATACTTGTCGCATATTCTACGCCATTGTTAGAATTGCGCCTTTACCTATTTACTTAAATATAGTTGTACTGTGACTAGTAGCCGTAGGGCACTGCACACATTATTGACGGTTCATGTTGCAAGAGAACGGATTGTATGCTACACACCGTCAATAATTTCCATGCCACACACTAACCATTATAGATACTATTGCTTGTCACATATGACATCTAGCTTACCGGTATACCTATAGTGTATCATACCTTTAGTGATAGGTACATATACACCTTGCGATACAGCTACAAGTATACCTTTTACATATTTTACTTATACCCAGGGGGGTATACGACATCAGTTCTTATAGGTAGATACCTATACATTGCTACACCTGTATGTTACACACATATTCAGTTGCAGTTACATACTTATCTTCACTGATGCTCCTTAGTTGTACCTTATTGGTTTCGCATACATCTTGTTTCAGCTACATATTCTCATTTATATGCTCGCATTTCAGATATATCGCATATATTTATTCCTGGATTTGCGCATTGTTATTTGGATTTCACATGCTGATTTCTGGATTTGGGAACCGCGGGAGTTCATGAAATTATGCATACATTGAAAAACCCGGTTTTCTTGATATGATATTTGCGCAGCCACCATGAGATTTATCGGTTCTGATTATATACTCCATACGAGGTGTGGTTGCCGTATGAGGTTACATGGTGGGGCCCGGTATGGTTCCCCTCGGCAAGAAGATCGATGGATGTTGCCGATTGAGCCTGGAGGCGGGCTAGTACCTACCGGTGACAGTACTAATGACTCGGCGGGGGTCATGGAGACACCGTTGGGAGTCATGCACGTATGCATACGTCGAAAGGCGAGGGTCAGAGGTAGGCACTCGTGCTTTCGGGACAGCGTATGATACGTACCTATCAGGATTTCTGTGTCGATGCTTGGCACATTGTTTTCATGATATTTCTTTTAATACCTTTGTATATATAACAGGGGATTAGCCGTTGTAATATATACTCTTACACCAATATTAGTGGAATGTGACGCTAATATATGTGTATTGCCTCCATCATATTATTTCTGCAAATATATATACCTTTAGGATGCTAGAAACTTACTTGAGATTCGACTTGGGATATAGGTGATTCATTGACATTGGATATTGGATATGAAAGAGATTATTGATTTGTACATTCGAGATATAGGAGAGCTATTCGATATTGTATATTGAGGTGATGTGAGACCTATATGTTGTGAGAGCCCAGTTTGGGGGGCTGATTTGAGGAAATTGTGGATTTGAGTGTCTTGATGGATTGTGATCCTGCCACGATGTCAGGTTTCCGTGGAAATGACATATTCCACCCTATACCTCACACTTATCTATTTTATGCACAGATTCATATATTGGTAGTACCTGTTAGTGTACCCTTATGATAGTTGCATATTCACATCCCTATTGCATGGTTATTGCATATTATTGTCATGTTACTATTGCTTCACATAGTGATTGTACCTGCTACTGTACTTTCCTTTATTCAGCATTTGCATGACATGTTATTACTGTAATCGCATATCTTAGATTCATACTGTACGTGCATTCCTGCGATTACCTGCATATGTTATCTACTATTCACGAGTTGGCAACTCACCCCCGTTGTGCCACAGGTGTTTCAGGTTGTTCCCCAGAGTAGTCGAGGCAGGCTATTCAGCTTCTCATCTATCATCTTTTGCTACAGATATCGCATCAGCTCACAGTATACCATTTTGCTTAGGTGGGTTAGATGATTATCTGTATTTCATATTGTACATTCGTTGTATTTTGTACTCTCCATCTACTATTGTATTGTTGACTTAGAGACTTGGTGAGGACGTAATTGTATATTATTAGTGGATTTGTTGCCTTTTATATACAGTTTCCTTCCTATTGTCTTTATTTCTTCGCTACGGCGTCGTATATTTGTATTGTATTCTTCTTGGTTAGTTTTTACAAAAAGGGGGTGTTGCCAAAATTTTAAAGAAAGAAAGTAAGACTTTTAAAGAATTTGGGTTGCGATTTCAAATGTTTCAAAAACTATATTATCTTTTCCGTATTTTTCTTGGTTTAGATTTCTGGGTTTTGGCTTTCTTTTACTGCGTTACGTCTTTTGGCGTTGCGTAGTATTAGGGCCGTCTCGGGCAAATTTTGGGTCGTAACAAAGTTGGTATCAGAGCGCTAGGTTTTAACTTTCGGAGTGTAGGATGACCTTAGTATGATGGAGTAGGTAGCTTAAGCAGAGTAACGTGGTGTGTGTATGTCTGCAGCATACCCACGGTGCGGTACTTTGCATTAAGTGACCTAAGTACAATTTGCTTGAAATTCCTTCCTTGATGATTCATATCCTTGAGATTCGATTCCTTATTCTCATCGAATCTTATTTCTATTTATAGCCTTGCCACCGATGACTATGGGGATTCGGAGTGATGCAGCGAGGGCCGAGGTCAGAGTTGGCTCGGGTGAGACGAGTAATGACCAGGATGGCACTCTAGTTGCACCGGTGCAGACGGATCAGCCTACTACTTATACCATCGATAGACTTTTAGCAGAGATGCAGGACTTCCGCCAGACGATGAGTTCATTGGTTGATGTCGTTCGGGAGCTACGACAGGAGGTTGTCAACCCTGTTACTTAGTTGTCCCTTACGATCAGCATGCAGCAGTCCGTCACCTACATAGCACCAGTGGTTGCAGCTCCAGTTGACGAGGCACATATTCCAGAGGCTCAGACAGTTCCAGGACAGTGGAGGACTCGTACCAGTGTACCAGCCCAGAGACAGAGGTTTGGTCATCGAGACAGATTTCGTGGCCATCGCAGGAGTAACAGAGGCTTAAGACGAGGACAGTCGTTCAGCTCTCATCCCCAGGATGGTCAGCAGTCAGCGCGTGGATGTTTTCGATACGGGAGCCTTCAGCACTTCGTCAGGGATTGTTCTTTAGCACCTCGTCAGAGTCGTATTCAGAGAGGCCGTGGACGTGGAAGATTCGCTCAGAGGGCTCAGTCTACCAGAGGAGTTCAGCCAGCTGCGGGTTGAGGGCAGACACAGGAGTTTGCTTCTACTCATCGGGACACGCAGATGTCCAATGTGGAGTTTTCAGGTATCTTTTATTTATATGTTCGTTTGATGTGTTCGTTGTTTTTCATGCTTGTACCGTGGTTGGGTAGATTAGTCGTAGTTGTGCTAACTTCTGTCAGCGATTCTTTTGTTGCACGACACGTATTCAGTTGTGTGCCAATCGGATAGGAGATAGAGATTCGTCCATCGTTTCGATCCTTCTAGAGATGTTGGATTTGACGTTCTCCTGGGCACGGACTGGTTAACTACGTGCTAGGCATCTGTGGACTACCGTGAGGAAACAACTTAGGTTTTGTTTTCCCCGGCAAGTCAGTTCTTGTTGTGCAGGTGGATAGTTGTGCCGCCTCTCACAGCTTGAATTCAACTTTTTTTCGCTAGTCGGCTACGGAGGAGATGTCATGGATTCTTGGCGTTCATTCGTGATACCGGATCCACAGTAGGATTGTTGGACCGGGTTCCTTTCGTGCGAGAGTTTTTCCGACGTTGTTCCGGATGAGCCGGCGAAGCTTGGGAGCTTAAGGATCAGCTGCAGAGTTGTGGTTTGAGGAGTTTGTGCGTCTGAGTGTTTCGCTTTTGGAAGCTCCTATTTCTGTTCGTCAAGGAGAAAGACGGCAGTTTAGGGTTGCGTATCGACGGATCGTTAATTGAACCGGCTTACGGTGCGGATAGATATCCTTCACCTCGCCGTGACGATTCCTTCGATCAGCTCCAGAGTGCGAGACATTTTCTAAGTTTGCTTGGGATCAGGTCATCAATATTGCGGTTCGGAGTGACGGCATTCCGAAGACTGCCTTATGCGTGCTACGGGCTTTGTGTGTTTTGGTGAGTCATTGGATTCACTGATGCCCTGGCAGCATTTGTAAATGTAATGAACCAGATTTCTTTACGCCGTTCCTCGACCAGTTTTTGTTGTGTTATATACGACATTCTGGTCTATTTAATGTGTCTTGAGGAACAGGAGTAACACTTGGGAATTTGTTATGCAGATACTGGGAGTGCACCAGCAGTTTGCTAAATTCTCGGAGTGTTTGTTCAGGCTTGTTTTGTGTTGACTCCTAGGTCTTGTAGTCACGGGAGACGGTTTCGTATGGTTCCGAGGGAGATCGTGGCCGTACAGCTTAGGTCCAGTCATGTGTGCAGGACGGAGATCCGCAGATTTTTTTGGGCTTAGCAGGTTCTTACCGCCGTTTCGTGCAGGATTGCTAGAGTAGTACTGCACCGTCGACTGAATGGACCGGAAGGGAGGTTTCTTTTCTGTGGATTGAGGCATGTGTACGGAGTTTTCGGCAGTTGGAGATTTGGTTAACATCTGCATCAGTTCTTTCTTTGCTTTTGGTTCGGGCGACCTTGTTGTTTAACTGTAATGTTTCGTGAGTAGGGCTTGGGTGTGTACTGAGGTGACACTATAGAGTTATCGCTTTTACTTCCCTACTTTTGGAGGAAGTACGAGAAGGATATTCCACTCATGATCTGGAGATGGCCGCGGTGGTTTTGCGCTGGAGATTTGGAGACACTATCTGTTCGAGAGTCGTGTCAGATTTCCACGGACCACCAGAGCTTAATGTACATCTTCCTGCAGCATATTTGATTGTTGTGATAGTCTTCTGCAGATTTACAGTTCTGTGTGATCGTCGAGTATAGCTTTTGTTCTTCTCTACGGAGGGGACAGCCTGCTCATGTCCGCGCCCGACCACTTTTCTTAAACCGCTTTCGCGAGACACTGCCCGCCGATGCTCGTTCGTCAGTGATACTTGAGCATACTCGGCTGGGTAATGATTCGGAGACCTTGATTTGTGACAATGGTGTGCTAAGTTAGGGACGCGTTTGTGTACCTGGTATCATCGGGTAGAGACGTGTAATCCTAGAACACGCACATCTGTCAACTCTCTATATGCATTCAAGTTCACCAACATTTAGCGTGACTTGTGAGATTGTTACGGGTGGACAGGGATGTAAAGAGAAGTTTCAGGTTTCGTTTCAAGATGTTTATCTTGTTGTGTGCTTGGGTCGAGCATCTGAGGCCGGCTGGAGAGTTGCAATCTTAAACCGTTCCGAAGCAGGAGTGGGAGCAGATCTCCACAAATTTCATTATGGTGTCTACTCAAGTTTAGTCAGGGTGTGACTCCATTCGAGTTCTTGTCGTCCGGTTAAACTCAGTTTGCTCAGTTGTTCTTTTTTTTTAAGTTGTGTGGTTGTATTGATTGTTGTCGGCAGTTGGGGATCGTCATTCGCCATTGTTAGGGTTCTTCTTCGATAGCTGTTATCAGGAGACACTCCAATTGGCCACCCTTAGGTATAGGGGTTAGGTCGTGTCGATCACCAGTCTGTTGTTTTCGGACTCTGCGTAAGTAGGACTTTAGACCCCAGCTAGTCTAGAGACTTCGGAGATGGTCCAGTGGTGTTAGGTCAGGATGGAAATTGTCCATTGCGAATTGAGGTCTTGTGCCGACTGCCTTGGTCATAGACTCGAGTTCACAGGGACAGATCATGTATTCCTACGGACTTTCCGATGAATGACGTATTGGATTTTGGGAAACTTGTCCCAGGATTTAGGTCCTTTTGAGATCCTATAAGCAAGTTAGTTTCGTCGCCTTTAATTTGGCTCTTCCGCCCAGATTATTGGATTTTCACCCCGTATTCCTTGTGATAATACTTTACAATTACCTTCATTACCTTTCTCATATAATTTGGCACCAAACCTTTTGGCTTGGACGCGATCTTTCGTTCACCAGCAGCCAGTTGTGTTAATGGCTCGACAGGTGGAGAAACGTCGGTCAAGGGTCTTGCCATCTGTGAAGGGTTTTCTTGGACGTAGCCGTATAGAGAGGTAATCACTTGGGAGGCTGCGAGCGAGATTTGAGAGTTGTAATCTTCTCTTTGAAGGTACGTGTATCGGTATATTTTTAAATTCGGGGACGAATTTCTTTTAAGGAGGGGAGTTTGTAACACCTTAGAATGTGTTTTGTAGCTAATTATATTTTGATGTATGGTTTTTAATAAAAAGTTTACCAAATTGGGTTTTAAATATTTTATCCTATTTAATGAGTATTTTGTTAGAATTTTCCTAGTCACACACACACTTGTGCATGTTAACTAGGGTGCTAATTGGGAGGTTAATCATGATTAGCAATCATAGTTAGCTAACCATTTTCCTTTGAGCTTGTTTTAAATATTGTTTAGGAGTTTTGGGTTTAAAAATGTGTATGGTTGTTTTTAAATAAAATGAATTTGGAAAAGGGTTTTATTTTGGTTGAGTGTTGACTTTGAGAGAGAGAGAAGCATGGGCTTGATGGTGTGAGCCATGCCTCATTATGATGAAAGAGAAAGAGAATGGGAGGGGTTGTTGGTTTTTCTCTCATTCTCACTTCTCACTCTCATATCTCTCATTCTTTCACTCTCACACACACACACTCACACCAAGAGAGAGAAGCAGCAGAATCAGCAGCCTCAGCATCAGCAAGAGCAGCACCAGCAACAACAGAAATAACAACAACATCAGCAGTAGCACAGGCAGCAGTAGCAACTCGAGGAGAAATTGCAGCAGCTCATCTCCTCTTTCCACTTCTTCACCTGCTCTATAGGGTTCTTTAGGGTATATTTCTGAACTCTTTCCCTAGTTTGCTTAGCTTGTGTGTTAATTAGCTTCGATTAGTGTTAAATTAGCTAGTTTAGTGCTAATTATGGTGTTTTGTGTGGACTTTTGGTTAAGTGGTGATTGTGTTAGTTAACCTAGCCTATTTTAGTGTTGTTAGGGTTACTTTAACTGAGTTTAACACTAGATTACACTAAAATACCATAGGGTTTCCTTTTCGTGCAAATTGGTGACTTTAAAGCGATATATTAGCATTTTTGTGATCTGCTTTTGACCCGGATCCTTCAGAACAAAATTGAGAAAACTGAGGCATGCTCACTAAGTCTAGATACCACCACCAGAACACGAGCCCTTCATTCTTGTTCCAGGCCGCAGATTTAATGGGTTTGGCCGCAATTTGCGGCCAAGTTGGGGTCTGGGGTGTTGGGGTCTTGGCTAGGGTTGTCTGCAGTGTTGTCTAGTGCTTTGGCATGTCTAGTTTTGCAAGATTTGGCCTGTAGGAAAATCTGGGACTATATATCCTATTTGGTGTCCGTTTGTTTGCGTGATACGCGCGATACGTGAGTGGGTTCTGTGATCCAGCATATCGCGGCGTGTCGCGATGGTTTTAGACGCGTACACACACGTTTCAGCGTATCGTGCACACGCGCGTTTAGTTCGCGACGCGAGTTTCTCGTTTCGGTTCGATATCGCTTTTCGCGGAATATTTGGCTTATATATGATTTTTGTGTCTTATTTGCAGGTTTGCAGGCAGGGACTACGGACACTAATACATGGGGGAGCAGATGGTAGGATTCACCTAGCGTGGAGCGTAGGTGAGTAGATTTAATATCTACAGGGGAATCGCCCGCATGGTGTTATGCGTCTGAGCTAGGATTCAATACTTGTCGCATATTCTACGCCATTGTTAGAATTGCGCCTTTACCTATTTACTTAGATATAGTTGTACTGTGACTAGTAGCCGTAGGGCACTACACACATTATTGACGGTTCATGTTGCACGAGCACGGATTGTATGCTACACACACACCGTCAATAATTGCCATGCCACACACTAACCATTATATATACTATTGCTTGTCACATATGACATCTAGCTTACCGGTATACCTATAGTGTATCATACATTTAGTGATAGGTACATATACACCTTGCGATACAGCTACAGGTATACCTTTTACATATTTTACTTATACCCAGGGGGGTATACGACATCAGTTCTTATAGGTAGATACCTATACATTAATACACCTGTATGTTACACACATATTCAGTTGCAGTTACATACTTATCTTCACTGATGCTCCTTAGTTTTACCATATTGGTTTCGCATACATCTTGTTTCAGCTACATATTCTCATTTATATGCTCGCATTTCAGATATATCGCATATATTTATTCCTGGATTTGCGCATTATTATTTGGATTTCACATGATGATTTCTGGATTTGGGAACCGCGGGAGTTCATGAAATTATGCATACATTGAAAAACCCGTTTCCTTGATATGATATTTGCGCAGCCACCATGAGATTTATCGGTTCTGATTATATACTCAATACGAGGTGTGGTTGCCGTATGAGGGTACATGGTGGGGCCCGATATGGTTCCCCTCGGCAAGAAGATCGATGGATGTTGCCGATTGAGCCTGGAGGCGAGCTAGTACCTACAGGTGACAGTACTAATGACTCGGCGAGGGTCATGGAGACACCGTTGGGAGTCATGCACGTATGCATACGTCGAAAGGCGAGGGTCAGAGTTAGGCACTCATGCTTTCGGGACAGCGTATGATACGTACCTATCAGGATTTCTGTGTCGATGCTTAGCACATTGTTTTAATGATATTTCTTTTAATACCTTTGTATATATAACAGGGGATTAGCCGTTGTTATATATACCCTTACACCAATATTAGTGAAATGGGACGCTAATATATGTGTATTGCCCCCATCATATTATTTCTGCGAATATATATACCTTTAGGATGTTAGAAACTTGAGATTCGACTTGGGATATAGGTGATTCATTGACATTGGATATTGGATATGAAAGAGATTGTTGATTTATACATTCGAGATATAGGAAAGCTATTCGATATTGTACATTGAGGTGATGTGAGACTTATATGTTGTGAGAGCCCAGTTTGGGGGGCTGATTTGAGGAAATTGTGGATTTGAGTGTCTTGATGGATTGTGATCATGCCACAATGTCAGGTTTCCGTGGAAATGACATATTCCACCCCATACCTCACACTTATCTATTTTATGCACAGATTCATATATTGGTAGTACCTGTTAGTGTACCCTTATGATAGTTGCATATTCACATTCTCATATCCCTATTGCATGGTTATTGCATATTATTGTCATGTTACTATTGCTTCACATAGTGATTGTACCTGCTACTGTACTTTCCTTTATTCAGCATTTACATGACATGTTATTACTGTAATCGCATATCTTAGATTCATGTTGTACGTGCATTCCTGCGATTACCTGCATATGCTATCTACTATTCACGAGTTGGCAACTCACCCCCGTTGTGCCACAGGTGTTTCAGGTTGTTCCCCAGAGTAGTCGAGGCAGGCTATTCAGCTTCTCATCTATCATCTTTTGCTACAGATATCGCATCAGCTCACAGTATACCATTTTACTTAGGTGGGTTAGATGATTATCTGTATTTCATATTTTACATTCGTTGTATTTTGCACTCTCCATCTACTATTGTATTGTTGACTTAGAGACTTGGTGAGGACGCTATTGTATATTATTTGTGGATTTGTTGCCTTTTATATACAGTTTCCTTCCTATTGTCTTTATTTCTTCGCTACGGCGTCGTATATTTGTATTGCAATCTTCTTGGCTAGTTTTTACAAAAAGGGGGTGTTGCCAAAATTTTAAAGAAAGAAAGTAAGACTTTTAAAGA
This sequence comes from Agapanthus africanus, assembly GCA_030015575.1. Taxonomy (NCBI): domain Eukaryota; kingdom Viridiplantae; phylum Streptophyta; class Magnoliopsida; order Asparagales; family Amaryllidaceae; genus Agapanthus; species Agapanthus africanus. The sequence goes on along the minus strand of CM057345.1, from coordinate 394,849,174 downwards.
ATTCGGGTTGCGATTTCAAATGTTTAAAAAACTATATTATCTTTTCCGTATTTTTCTTAGTTTAGATTTCTGGGTTTTGGATTTCTTTTACTGCGTTACGTCTTTTGGCGTTGCGTAGTATTAGGGCCGTCACGGGCCAATTTTTGCTCGTGACACAAAGACTAAAGATAATTAGGGTATTTATTTATTAAGAGTAATTCAAAAATAGGTGGAAAATGGGCATGGCTTAGATGCTTGTGGAAGCAGGTAGAAGCCATGACCAATTCCACTAATTTTGTTTTTACTCTAGATATTTTATCACCTAACCATTATCTGTAGCCCATGGTTAACTCTCTACTTATCACTTGAGATATTTCCCTCACCCTAGATCATTTTCTTCTTCCTCTCATTAGCTCTCCAGCTTTTCTTGAGGTGAAGAAATAAAAAGAAAAAAAGATTTCTAAAGTGAGCGAAATTCCTACTTCATCAACCTACACTCATCTAGCCCATAAGATTAGGTTGTTTGTTTCACTGATTTCTTAATTAGTGAAGAGGTAACTTGATTTAGAGTAACTTCAAGGTGGATCATCTTCGGCCTCGAAGACGACGAAGCAAGCCTGTTCCTTTCACCAAGTGAAGCCTGAGAAGAAATCTAGGGAGCACTACTTGGAACTAAGGGACTACTACTTGGAGCTTTAGAAGTGAAGGACCGGTCTACAAAGGTTGTATTCTCTATTCACATAGTGTAAAACTTGTTTACATGCATTCAAAACCTAATTCTCTAGTTCGATTCTAGGTTAGTATAGCTTAGCCTACTAGATTTTTTAAAATTGCATACTTGATGCCTTTAGAAACCTAATAGTGGTGCTAAGACATACTTTCAATAAGACAGAAACCGAAGCCTTCTAGGAGCAGACAGCTGAATCCGCTGCTCCAAGAAATAAATTCGACTCGTCGCAGCCTCTATGGAGTATGCACATATCTAAGAAGACAAAGAAGATGTTAAAGCTACTTCAGAAAGAGCCCAGAACAGAATGTGAGGGAGCCTACCATTCCAGCTACCAATCCGGCTCAATCGGGCTTAAAGTCTAAGAAGCTTAAGAAGAAGAAGAAGAAAAGTGCGGCTTGACACGAAACAGAGTCTGCGGGTAAATCAACCATTCAAAAATATATCGATCCCCTCGAAAACTATGAAAAAAGGAAAGAAATCTAATTCAATTGAAAGAGTTCTTCTCCATAGAAGCAGCTATTCTGGATGAGCTGGAAGAAGACTCTGATGATGAGGTCCCTATTGTGACCTGCTACGTTATCCATCTTGGCAGCGACTCTGAGGAGGAGCTTTGTTTTCCCAAAGAGGATGACAAGCTCACCACAAAGGCCAACCAAATCCAACTCAAAGCGGCAATGTTCTACCACCGAAACAAGGCAACGCTCCAAAAGAGAAGAAAAAATAAGTTGCTGATGAAGAAAACGATGGAGAACCGGCTCATGAAGACTCGAGTTCTTCTCCGGTAGATTATAATTTCTTGGTTAATCTCCGGAACCTTTTGTCTCTCTTAATCATCTATGATACTCTGGTCCTTTCCAAAGAGCTCAGAGACATTCTCATTCATGATCTACAAAACCCCGAGCGGTATCAGGCCCATTTTGCGGAAATTAATATGAAAGAGGTCTAGTACACTATGCATACAGTCGCGGTCACGTTTAAGAATAAAGGCCTGCTACTGGGAACAGCTGAGCACGACTGGCCGCTTTACGTGACAGGGTACAGTGATGGAGACCAAATTAATCACATATCGATTGATCTTAGGGTCCTCAGTGAACATCATGAATTTGCGGACCCTGAAGAGTTTGTCAATGGACGTCGGACACCTATTGAGGGAAAAGATTATCATCAAAGATTTCAATCAAAACTGCCGGCAAGTTCTGAGATCCATAGCCCTGCCAATCAAATTCAAGGACTTACAAACCGAAGCTAAGATATATGCGATCGATACTGACACGTCTTATAAGATTCTCTTAGGATGGCTGTGGCTTCACAATTACGGCATCATTCCATCAACACTCCATCAATGTATGGAGTATACCAAAAATGGAGAAGAAAGACGCATTGACGGAGACATCCAACCGTTCGGTGTGCATGAAGTCCGATATGAAGATTCTCAGTACTTTGTGAACCCCCAAAATGCTGACCCACAACTAACCAAAGACAGAATGGTCCTGAAACTCAAAAGCAAATCCGAGCTGGCTATCACCTTCAAAAGTAAAAACCCTAAAGTGTGTCTGCGTTTCAACAGTGAAACTGAAGAGTACGACGTTAGGAGTACGTCCTTCCATGAAACTCGCCCTCATTTCGGTAGTGATACGGACAAGTCTGACAACGAAGGCCCATCCGGCAGCAAAATTTTCCCTCATTTCGGCAGCGATACTGAAGAGTCGAAGGAAGAGAACCGGTCTTACAATAGTTGTGAAGATAAGACTCTTACACAAAAAGTGAAGCTAAGAGAGACCTTCGCGGTTACAGAAGGGTCTTTAGCCATCATAAGGGTGCTGGAGCAGATGTGCAAAGAGCTCAATGTATTGTCAGTCTCCACTGTGAACAAGCTGAAAACCTTCTACGTTTCCGGAAGAAAGAATGGACAGAAGGGCATCCTGTTTTATGGGCCAAATCCTGTCATGCACCTAGACGATTTTTCTGTCACGTTCCTTCCCTATGGAAAGAAGAATAAGAGCCTCCTAAACCCCAGATATTTTGCGCCCGAGATGTGGGAATATTTTAAAAAGTGCAGGTATTGGGTATATCAAACGGACTCCGAAGTGAAGTTTTACAAGGGGCTATGGTATCCGCATAAGGTCCGGTCACTCATTGATGGACGAGTCCCGGATAGACGGGGCATAGGTTTTATTCAACCTGTTGTCAAGGCATATTATATGATCCATGTTAGTGAAGCTAAAGAAAAGTCAAATGATGAAGATGAGCTAATCGAGCCAGAAGAAGCCCCTCGAGAGCTCGAAGATAGCTGAAAGCAACCTTCGACAAGCTAACCAAGATTGATTAGGGAACGCCCGATAATCTAAGGCCGACCTACATCATCTCACTCTTGTCAGAGGAAGTGAAAGAACAGATAATCTCCCTGCTACATGAGTTCGTCCACTGCTTCGTGTGGACATATAAAGAAATGCCTAGTCTCTCTCCAAAAGTGGTTGTACATAAGCTAGCCATTTCTCCCGATGCAAAAACAATCAAACAAGCTCCTCAAAGAATAAGAAGGGAGATAGAAGAAAAGGTCATCGAGGAAACCAAGAAACTCATCGATGCTGGGTTCATCAGAGAAGAGAAATATGCAGACTGGATCGCATGCATCGTCCCAATATAGAAGAAAAATGGGCAAATCCGGGTTTGTGTCGATTTCAGACACCTGAACAAAGCATACCCTAAAGAAGATTTCCTGCTCTCGGTCATGGAAATAATGGTCGATGATACCTCAAATTATGAGCCGTACACCTTCATGGATGTTCATCTATATAAAATCAGATAAAAATGTCTCCTGGGGATAAGAAGCACACAACATTTTGAACCCCGATCGTTATCTACTGTTATAAGGTGATTCTGTTTAGAATGAAGAACGCGAGTGCCGCATATCAAAGGGCGATGACAAAGATCTTCGATGACTTAATCCATAAGGTTGTCGAAAGTTACGTTAATGATTTGGTCGTCAAGACTAAACCAAGGCCAATCACATCCAAGATCTCAGGACCGATTTAACCAAACTAAGGGAATACAATCTAAAGATGAATCCTATAAAGTGCACTTTTGGCGTGTCGTCGAGAAAATTCTTGGGCTCCATAGTCCGACATCGAAGGATTGAAGTTGACCCATCAAAAGTAAAGGCCATCATTGAGATGCCCCCTCCAAAGAATCTGACGCAGCTAAGATCCTTTCAAGGCAAGCTCACTTATATATGAAAGTTCATTTAGAAACTATCAGGGAGATGTCGGCCTTTCTTGAAGCTCATGAAGAAAGGATCTCCTTTTGTCTAGAACGCCGAATGTCAAGAAGCGTTTGAAAGCATCAAACAGTACCTTCTACACCCTGATGTGCTTGCTACTCCCATTCTAAATAAACCTTTGATCCTCTATACAACTGCATTAGACGAATCACTCAGCGCGCATCTTTCCTGAAGCAATAAGGAGGGAAAAGTGTCACGACCCGAAGGTACGGAACATGACTGGCACTTAAACTACGAAACGTCTCAAGGCGCAACGTAATCTAAGTAAGCCAAAGCCCAGAAATCTAAACCATTTAAAAAATAGAGTGAAGCAAAACTTGTTTTAAAGAAATTGGTTTTATCAAAAAGTGTGGCATTAAACATTTTTAAAAACATCATATTTTACTAAAAATTTCGGCAGAGTCTCCTTTGTAAATACTGGACCTCAAACGGGTACAACAGATGAAAATACAAATGAATAATGAATAAAAGCATCCCCAAGCGGGAGCTAGCACTTCGCCGATGGCGGAAACACAACCACATGCACATGTATATCAAAAGTGCACAATAAGCATTATAAAGCAAGAAATAAGAAAATACCACGTCGGCTCAAGTAAGCATCGAAACCAAACACCACAAATACAAGTCTCACTGTCTAGTCAAATATACAAGGGTAGATGGAGTATACTAGATACAATATAATGTACATTATGGGATAAAAATATCCTTCCTACCCACCTACGAGCAAGCTGCAAATCAAGCAAATGAAGCCAAAAGAGAAAGAACGCCCGCCGCTACTGCGCTGACGGGTCAAACCTGCAAGACACTATGGCACAACAGGGGTGAGTTGCCAACTCATGAGTAGTAAGTAACATCTAATAAGGCTATTGTAAGCATGCACGCAATTTCATTAAGCCTACATATACTAATGTGATGCGATGCACTGGTATGTATGCAACATGAATGCATAAACAACACGAGATCTGAATATGTTTAGTATGAGAAAATCTGTATTCTTATCTTAGTAAAACTTCTGTAATTTAACTGTAGTATCATCAATGAAATCAATAGAAATCCGTGTCAAGGAACGACACCAAATATGAATATCTCAATGTCTCGACATCTCAGGTCTCAATACCTCGATGTCACAATGTATCAATATCTCAATATCTCGGGCTCCGGCAATCCGGACTGGCCCATAATCTCAATATCTCAGGCTCTGGCAATCCGGACTGGCCCATAATCATCAATCTCAATACTATATCGGTATCCTCCGGATATCCGCCGCGTAACAAATAACCAGTCGGTAGTCCTCCCCTGCCGGGCTCAACGCCATCATCTGCGACCATCTTGCCCCAGGGTACCGCACCGGGTCCACCATGCACCCACAGACGGTTCCTTCTCCTCGTCAAATCGGGTGTATGATACCGCTCAAGAACCGAGAAATCTCATGGTGGACGACACATACATCATATCACGAGAAAACCGCAACTTGCATTACTAAAATGATAACGGTTTATAAAATTCTTGCGGTTTTCTCAAAAATCCAGAAATCTCATAATACTGAAATCCTCAAGAAAAATCACCATATGTATACATGTCGGTGATGATGAATGCCTATGGTATCAAAGTTGGCTATAGTGCCCTCAAGTTAATTATTGGATCGCAGGCACGTGATTGCAATGATTGAGGGAGGACCTATACCGGTAGGACAGTCTTACTCGAGATGATAGTATGCTATCTGGTTTGTCTTTATCATCGTGTACATACTTTAGGTGACATTACAGATCACTATTACATGTTGATAGAGCCCATAGGATTCTTTCTTGACTGCCAGCAGTATGATGGCGATCATATACGTGGGATCTAGGGTCTATAAGCACGTCCTTAAAAGGTCCCTAGTCGAGGGAGTTTCGAGACAGGGCATCGATACTCCGGAGTAGACTAGTGTATACAGTTCGAGACCCTGACGAGGGGCGGTGGCCGGTCTCACAAGCCATTGGTTTCAGTTGGTTCACTTAAGTATACAGGTGCTCATTGGGTTATGAGTACACCGAACGGACTCGCAGGGGCACTGCTGATTGGTACTATACCTATCGTCGGGAGCAGTTCCCAGGTGAAATGAGTACAGCTTAGTCCATTGACTTGACACTGTTGTTTTGCCTCAAGTGTGTTCCCACTGTTCTTTGATTTCTACCCTACCACGACTCAAAAGAGTCGTGCAAACAGGTAGTAGTTGGGTGTAGTCCCGAAGCACTTGGAGGCAGTGGCGGTTAGATAGGATTCGTCTCTCCCGGTATTGGGGGTTGATATCGCGCTGTGTCTGGAGAACCATTACACAATGTCCTTGGCCAAGGCAAGTGAGATTTACTTGTAGGTATTCCAGTAGTTTCTCAAAGTGTTCTGGGCTACACTCCGACACGACTTATACCACTATTGGGGGTCTGACGTTTACCATCCCCGTAGGCCCGATATGCGATACTCATAGACGAATAGACCGGACGGTACGGAGATTGTCACAGATGCACTGGTATGTATGCAACATGAATGCATAAACAACACGAGATCTGAATATGTTTAGTACGAGAAAATCAGTATTCTTATCTTAGTAAAACTTCTGTAATTTAACTGTAGTATCATCAATGAAATCAATAGAAATCTGTGTCAAGCATCGACACCAAATATGAATATCTCAATGTCTCGACATCTTAGGTCTCTATACTTCGATGTCACAATGTATCAATATCTCAATATCTCGGGCTCCGGCAATCCGGACTGGCCTATAATCTCAATATCTCGGGCTCCGGCAATCCGTACCAGCCCATAATCATCAATCTCAATACTACGTCGGTATCCTCCGGATATCCACCGCGTCACAAATAACCAGTCGGTAATGCTCCCCTGCCGGGCTCAACGCCATCATCTGCAACCATCTTGCCCCGGGATACCGCACCGGGTCAACCATGCACCCACAGACGGTCCTCCTCCTCCTCGAATCGGGTGTATGATACCGCTCAAGAACCGAGAAATCTCATGGTAGACGACACATACATCATATCACGAGAAAACCGCAACTTGCATTATTAAAATGATAACGGTATATAAAATTCTTGCGGTTTTCCCAAAAATCCAGAAATCTCATAATACTGAAATCTTCAAGAAAAATCACCATATATACACATGTCGGTGATGATAAATGCCTATGGTATCAATGTTGGCTATAGTGCCCTCAAGTCAATTATTGGATCACAGTCACGTGATTGCAATGATTGAGGGAGGACCTATACCGGTAGGACAGTCTTACTCGAGATGATAATATGCCATCTGGTTTGTCTTTATCATCGTGTACCTGCTTCAGGTGACATTACAGATCACTATTACATGATGATAGAGCCCATAGGATTCTTTCTTGACTGCCAGCAGTATGATGGCGATCATATACGTGGGATCTGGGGTCTATAAGCACGTCCTTAAAAGGTCCCTAATCGAGAGAGTTTCAAGACAGGGTATCGATATTCCAGAGTAGACTAGTGTATACAGTTCGAGACCCCGACGAGGGGCGGTGGCCAATCTAACAAGCCATTGGTGTCAGTTGGTTCACCTAAGATGTATACAGGTGCTCATTGGGTTATGAGTACACCGAACGGACTCACAGGGGCACTGCTGATTGGTACTATAGCTATCGTCGGGAGCAGTTCCCAGGTGACATAAGTACAGCTTAGTCCGTTGACTTGACACTGCTGTTTTGCCTCAAGTGTGTTCCCACTGTTCTTTGATTGCTTCCCTACCATGACTCAAAAGAGTCATGCAAACAGGTAGTAGTTTGGTGCAGTACCGAAGACTTGGAGGTAGTGGCGGTTAGATAGGATTCGTCTCTCTCGGTATTGGGGGTTGATATCGCGCTGTGTCTGGAGAGCCATTACACAAAGTCCTTGGCCAAGGCAAGTGAGATTTACTGGTAGGTATTCCAATAGTTTCTCAAGGTGTTCTGGGCTATACTCCGATACGACTTATACCGCTATTGGGGGTCTGACGTTTACCATCCCCCCAGGCCGGATATGCGATATTCATAGACGAACAGACCGGACTGTACGGAGATTGTCACAGATAGGCTTAGTAGGGTTTCAGGATGAGTTCGATCGTCGGCCTCCCTTTCGCTCAATACATGGCAGCCGTTACGTACAGCTAGTGCAACTGACGTGCTTGTGGTTAAACCCACTGCCAGCGTATTGACGATTCTTTATAGCCCCCCACAAAAAGTTTCCCAAGTTCGGGCGAAACGTTGTAGAGGCCGTATGGTTTTATGGTAGGGTTCGATCATATACGTGCACTTATGCACGGATCATGATCGGACGGATCTTACTAGTGGTTTTTGGTTTAAGCTGAATCCTAGTATTAGATAGTTGGATTACTTTCGTCTCGTAGTATTCGTATTCAGTCGGAATACGGATCCGGGTATGTATATACGGATGATGGGTATTCTTGTGATCCGTCACGCGTTTACTTTACAAGTTGCCATTCTCTTTTTTGGATTAAACTTTTAGTTTAAAGTTTAATTAGGTGGAAATTGTGAGCATAAGTTTTAACCTAGGGCATTGATTATGGCATGTGCTATTTTGGTGACTCATGGTGTGATTTTTTGTGCCATGTCCATTTCTTTATTGATTTGGGGTATGGGATATTATGTAAAGGAGAGAGAGGGAAGCCACACATGGGTGGTTTTTGGTCTTGAGTTTTTGGAAGAGAGCTCTCACATAATATCTCACACAACAAGCATTACCATTTTTTCTTGACTAGCTTTTTCTTGTGCTCACAACTCTTCACTCTTGGCTTCATCTTCAACCTCCACTCTATCTCTCTTATGTGTTGAGAATCCTAGAGTGTATTGAGACAATGTAATCATACGCTATCTCTACTTCACCTTGGACATGTCGGCTAGCAAACTTCATTTCCGAGTTGCTTCAGTTTGAAGCGGGAGCCCGTATAAAGAATCCTCGACGTGGAGCCACTTCGACGAGCGAGATCGGAGAGCGGACTTGTTCGGGGCAGCCGGCGAGGAGCTAGGTGCAGAGATTGAAGACCGAAGGACTCGGATTGATCAGTATAATCTCTTAACTCACTTTACAGTTTGCTAGTTAACGGTTAATGGTTGGATCCGGTTGATTGGTTGCGGTAGCGCCAAGTTTCAAAAGTTTTTGTTCCGCATTTAGCCTCGTATTAACGGCAGGGCCGCCACCGTAACCCAACATGGTTTCAGAGCCAACCCATCAACCTTTAGCTAGCTTTTTTAGACAATGTTAAACTATCGAAATCGAAACAAACCTGATACACTGCACTGCTGATTTTAGTTTCTGTCAATTTAAAAAGTGTCTTCAAAATTTTTTTAAACACCTCCAGAAGACTACTGACATGACCACAAGACCACAGACCAAATACGAACAGATTCCCTCATAAAAAAACCGAGCACATTGCCCATTTGACCGGCCTACTCGGCCATTCTATGGAATTTGGTTTTCGTATTTGGGTGTTGGTCTGGTCTCTGGAATCTTGGTCCAGTGGCATTGTTTGTTTAGCCCAGTTTGGATATGGTTTTATTTACTTGTTTTGGGGCTATTCGGGGTATTTCGAACTCGATATTTTCTAACATTGTTTAAAGTTTACAGTACATACATTTCTTTCTGCGACCATGAATGTCATTTGATCGGTACAACTTTTCTAATCGCTATAGTATTTTTAGACGAGTTTGCGAACGTGACATTCACGTTGATGTTCTGTGTTGTGCTGTGATGTTGCGGATCGTCGTAGTGGATAGCTTGCATGCAATGTTAGTACAGTTTAGTTTTATTTGTACATTTGATATTGTAAGTGCACGGCGGCGCCCCGGCCGTCAATCCGACGCCGGAATGCGGAAACGTTGATAAACTTAAATTTTGCGGACTTTGCAAACCGGCACCACCGCGCACTAAACTCCGGATCGTAACCATTAACAAGTCTAAGCAAACTAGAATACGGGTTAGAGATATACCGAGTGATCCGAGTCCTCCGGTCTTCTCTTCATCATCCCGATCTCCCGCGGAAAGTCTTGGCTCCACATCGTCGCCTCCTCGCCGGAAAGGGCACCACATCGCCTTCGTCTTTTACGGGCTCCCGCCTCAATACCGAGGCAACTCGGGCATGAAGCCGGCAACTCGACATGCCCAAGAAGTGCTGTAGAATGTAGTGTAGAATACGCTTTGTCTCAATGGGGTTTTGTTGCCATGATGGAGGAAGGAGGACAAGGAAAATATGGTGCTTTCATTTTTCCTTGCATGAAAGCAAGATCAAGAAGGAAACTCTCAAGAATGAAGCTCTCTCTTTTTCTTCTCACTTTCTTGAAAGACTTATCATTAAGTTAGAATGAGAATGGTGGAGGAATGATAATATGATAGCAAGAGGGAGGTGAGTGTAGGAGCAAGAGAGGGGTGACCACATCCAAGGTCAACAAAACATCAACCATGCTTAAAAACACTATGCCACCATAACCTTTCACTTCACTTTAAAACAAGTCAAAGCAAGTTATGGTGCAAAGAAAAGAAAGCTATCATAATCAATATATATTCAAGAAACCCCCTCCACAAATGTTATTTGCACAATTGCAAATAACCCCCTCCATCGGGAAAGTCCGGCCGGGAAAGAACAAAGGAAAACCGGCCGGAACGGAAAAGAAACTGGCAACTCCAGAAAACTGGTCCCGTAATAAATTACAGGAAAACCCCAATACTGTGCATACACACCCGCATCTGTATTCCGACCGGATACAAATGTAATGAGACAAAATCTACACTGTACTAAACTAGGACCGGCTTAAACCAAAGCCGGCTAGTAATATCCGTTCGATCCTGATCCGTGCAATACCGCACGTATCTGATCGAACCCTGCCATATAAATCCATACGGCCACTAGTACAAAACTGTCCGATCCTGATCCGTGCAATACCGCACGTATCTGATCGGACCCTGCCATATCTCCATACGGCCTCTACAGCGTTTCGCCCGAAAGCTGAGTAACTGAAAGTGTGGTGGACTCTAAAGACTCGTCAATACTATGGCTGTGGATTTAACCACTAGCCCGTCAGAGGTATAAGCCAATACGTGACGGGCCACCAGCTATTGACCAAAAGGGACATCGATGAGGAAGCTCACCCCGACACCCAACTGAGCCTGTCAGTGACAATATCCGTGCAGTCCGGTCCGTTCGTCTATGAGTATCGCATGGCGGGCCTAGGGGGTTGGTAAAAGTCAGACCCCCAAAAGCGGTACAAGTCGTGTCGGAGTGTAGCCCAGAACACCCTGAGATACTACTGGAATACCTACCAGTAAGTCTCCTTGCCTTGGCCAAGGACTTTGTGTAATGGCTCTCCTAGACACAGCACGACCTCACCCCCAATACCGGGAGAGACGAACCCCTGAAGATACGCTCACTGCCTCCATGTGGCTCGGGACTGTACCCAACTAAAACCTGTTTGCACGACTCCTTTGAGCCGTGGTAGGGTAGTAATCAAAGTACAGTGGGAACTCACACGAGACAAATGACGATCCCCAGGTCGATGAACTAACCTGCACACATGTCACCAGGGAACTGCCATCTGACGTCTGGTATATGACCAACTAGCATGTTCCCGGCGAGTCCTGTCCGGTGTACTCATAACCCAATGAGCACCTGTATACATCTTAGGTGATCCAACTGACACCAGTGGCTTGTGAGACCGGCCACCGCCCCTCGTCGGGGTCTCGACTGTATACACTAGTCTACTAATGGAGTATCGATGCCCGGTCTCGAAACTCCCACGACTAGGGACCTTTTAAGGATATGCTTGTAGACCCCCAGCTCCCACTTATATGATCGCCCTCATACTGCTGGTGGTCAAGCAAGAATCCTAGGGGCTCTATCAACGTGTAATAGCGACGTGTCATGTCACCTAAAGCAGTACACGATGATAAAGGTAAACCAGATAGCATACTATCATCTCGAGTAAGACTGTCCTACCGGGATAGGTCCTCCCTCAATCATTACAATCACGTACCTGTGACCTAATAATTGACTCTGAGGGCACTATCTCCAACAATCTCCCACTTGCACTCAAGGCTAATTATTGCGATGTCGCATACTCACAGCCCGTGTGATACCGAACATCCAACTCCTCTACTAGTCAGTCTCACAAAGCTCGTTTGCGGAACTATTGCGTTCGAGGAATAGCCTCAGTGAGTGGATCCGCTTAGATTTTTCTTTCTATGTCTCTCTATATCTCAAGTTCGCGGAGAAACCCATCTCCCGAAAAGAGCAATACCTGTCTTAGAATGTGTCTGGATGTCTGATGGGACATAGCTCATAAATGAACTCCAAATCCAAACTTCTTAGACTGTATCGTCAACTGAACTTAATCAGTATCCTGCGCGCCATGCCTCCCTCAGTATTGCCTTGGACCACCTGTCCAAAATACTGCCCCTCATCAGAAGGAAAACTATAACTCTGACAACCTCCTTGTCGTCCATGTCACCTTGGAAGCCTGGAATGATAACTGTCTCCTGAATGAGGCTGTCGTTATCATATCCCTAGAACATCCACTTATGTTCTAAAACTGCTTCCGACTGTTTCTCCAGGATTGGATTAATGTCAACTTATTGCATCTAGTGCAAGAACAACATCTGGTGTGGTACTTGACATCTCACGATTGACTCAATTGCCTGAGCAAGTGATCTGCCAATCATGCCCGTCCCTCTCCCCTTTAGTCTGTAAGACACCTTTGGAGAGGGTGACTCCATTACCTGCAGGTACACTACCGTGCCAGGAGTCGTCCATCCTAAATACTCTTAGAATGCTGTCAAGTACCCTGATTGGGAAACCACCCAAATCCAGATCTAAAACCATAGATCTAGTAACCAGTATGTCTGATATAAAATCCATTTCCTTTGTGGAGAAACAACTGTGTGACGACCAAAGTATAACCGATCGTAGTGTAGGAGTTTCTTTTCCTACTCTGTGTATATCATCCAAATACCAGGATATCACACCCTACTACCTTCTCAACAGATCCATCCCCTATTCTGATGAAGTCAAACCCATGACTGTCACGTCAGAAATAGATGATCTATCTCCGCTACATCTGCTCTAGTCTATAAATAGACAGAAGCAAGATGTCCACCAATGCTTCCGCTGCTCCCACTGACTACGACAACCCTCTGGCAGAGTCATATAGACGTGCACTTCCAAAGCAAGTTTAGAACGACGCTATACTCATCCTCCTGCCGGGTCTCGCAGCCTGGAACAACAACAATGGCAAGTGTGGGTAAACAAGAACTTCCCTGTCACCGTCCTTGAGGCTACCGGAGTACCTCTCGGGTGCCTGAAGTTACCCACCAAAACTGCGGAGTGGCCAATGGAATGTCAAATCAGATTGAATTTTTAGGTTCCTTATCAAATCTTCAGTAATCGTTTGCGGTTCTGGAATCACTTCCAGTTCTACCATACTCCCACTACTGTTTTTGAAAAAATCCATTTTTAATAAAACTGTGGCGAGTCTAGAACAATATTGCTATTGTTCATCCAGATGGTAGAAAATCAACCCGCGTCATAGCCTGGGTCAACCCACAAACAGCCATTACAGAAACGTGCCTTGAGTTATCCAGAGTCTGGTTTTAAGCATAATCCGGACAACTCCCCGTACCTTAACATCGTTAAGATACGAACTGTTCTATATCCAATATAGGACCAGAGGCACTGATTTAATTGAACCAGATTCAAATCATGCAGCTGTCCCCAGCGCATGTCAACTAAATGGAAGGAGGCCGATCAGCGTTACTCAACTTAGGAATACTTCCAATTATGAGTAACCTGAAAGAGAAGCAAGATCTCTTTATCATTACTATCAACTGAATACCATACACAAGTATCTACATCTTCGATCACTTTGAAGAATCCCGATACTTGCTACACCTGGTTCTCTACTCTATTCAAATACCTATAACTCCTCAAAACTTAGACCCTGTGTTTCTACGAAACACCGGTCTAAAAACTAGAGAAGTCATAAGTAAACCGAATATAGTACGAGGACCTACCCCTCTGTCCTGATGGACCCTGGACAACATACAATACTTTGTATAAGTCCCTTGAGTCTAATAACTCATTCACTGTGTGCCGTAGGTTGAAAACTGTACTTATGGTTAAGAAGAATTACACCGCTGTTTAATGCTCCTTACCTAACCATCCACTGATATAGGTAAATGTCGTAGACATAATTTCAGAAAGGTATATCTCACTCTATGAAAATAGACGTACAGATATATCAATTTGAAATTGGTGCATAACAGCGGATATTCAAAACCAAATATTTGCCGACCGGCAAACAGCCCAGGTGATTTCCTCAAATATCACCGATTACAACGAATCCCGATATAATGAGGATGATCACCCAATTCCCAATAACTTACTCCCACTCATCATCTGTAAAACCATACAGATGTGAGGATCGTACCTGGTAAATACATACCCTGGAGTAAGTATCTAATCGGGAAATCAGTTTTCCTTTAACATTACACAGTGAAACTGAAACATTGAAATGTTCCGATGGGGTATTCTGGTATTCCTAGTAATGCCTCTTCCAGATTTACGACTGTAACCGTATAGTTCTTTGCCACCTCTCCAAATCCCTTCATATGTCTTTAGTCTTTACCTTCTGCACACCTTTTTAGGCCAAATGGTTTTCTTCCTTCCCTACCGTTCGGCACCAGCCTATGGTTTGGAAGAAGACTATCCAAAAAGCATAAAGGGTGTACTGTCCTAATCCTAAGAACACTCGCAATGCGAGAGAAGGTGAAGATAAAAGGCACCTGAATGTACTTTATTCCTATTTCTCCTGGACCAGAATCCATCCCCGAACTGGAACAAGTTCCTTTCGAGTTCGTATATAACCATACGATGGAATATCCAATAAACTGTGGATCTTCGTAGTGATACGGAGTGTCCTGGAGAAATACAAAGGTGATTTTAGGATTGGCGAAGAAATACCTGGTTTGGTCGTGAATATCTGTTGCAATTTACTTTGCCCTCTTACTAATCCCTTGCTTTGTCTGAACTTAATACCTTCTGCACACCATCGTTATGCTAATTGGTTTTCTTCCTTCCCTACCGGTCGGCACCAGCCTAAGGTTTGGAAGAAGACAATCCAATTTGCGTAACAGGTGTACTACCCCTAAACCAAGGAGTACTCATAACCTGAGAGAGGGTAAAAGGAAAAAACAACTGAATAATCCTATCCGTTTTCTCCAGAACCGGAAACCATCCTCGAATAAATTCTTTCGAGTTCGTATCTAACCATACGATGGTTTTGTCCAATGGAAGTGGACGTTCGTAGTAAAACGGGGTGTCCTGGAGAAAAGGGTAAAAGTAGGAGTGGCAATGAGGTCTGCAACTCTGACAATCCAAAAGCCAGTGTTTAAGAAGGTTCGGTCAACTTGGTCACTGAGTCAAAGTCTTAGGGTCGGGTCAATGGTCGCTGCCAAAGAGAGAGAGAAAAGAAACACTCAGCGTGCACTCTAACCTAGATCAGAATGGTTACCAATTTATCTAATCTGGAATCCTCCCACTGTACCTCAAATTCTCCTCCAAACCTGAAAGAAGAATTAGTCGGGGTCACCCGAGGAGTAAACTAACTCATCAGTGGGAATCGGGATCCAACTATCATCGTATGATAACGTGACGGAATCCGCTCACGGTATCACACTCCAGAAGGTATGCGCATATCTGGCAAGTTTCAGTACTTTTGAAACTCCCGATGTGATTTCTGCCCCATGCTCTTATGACCTTGACTAAGGCCAACAAATCATAAGTCACATGTCAAGTTCTACCCGTCATTGTCCAGGTTGATTTGAACCCACCCGTACAAGCCCTTGACTAAGGCCAACAAGGCTATACGACTGTCCCAAACCAACGCATCTATCTATGCAGCATATGAATACCCAATAGCTACCAAACACTGTGCCTTGACTAAGGCCAACAAACACAGCTTGAATACTATTGACTACCCATATGAAACGACGGAGGGCTACGAATGGTTTCTGGCGAAAACCTTTAACGTAATGAACTTGATATCGTTGAAGGAACGGATAGCTTTTTAGAAAATATAGTGACGAAAACCTTTACTAAAGAGGTCACTCCCGGTGAAGGGATCTCGGCTCTTTCCCCGTAGAATGAGGTGCAGGATATTCCAAATGAATACCACGATGCAAAGCAAAAGTAATCGGCTATAGTGAAGTTAATGCCCTGACGCAAACTTCTGTCCAAGGGGTCACTCCCGGTGAAGGGATCTCGGCCCTTGCCTCGTCGACTGAGGAGCAGGATATTCTAAATGAATACCACGATGCAAAACAAAAGTAAACGTCCTTGCAATAACAGCTTTTGAAAAAGTGTTCCAACAACATCAGATTAGGTTTGTTTTTAACTTGCATTGATCCGAATCAACGCAGTCCCATCAATTGATCACACCAAAAAGAACGAAAATATACTGATGTACGTATATGCCATCCGCATTCGCCACTGGGTCCCGTCATTACCCGTTAGGTTAGCTTACTAACGACAGAGCGGGGACTGGACTAGCGCGGATGCAAAACATATACAACATCTACTAATATATATACCAATATATTATATTCGCTCAAGGCGTGAATAAAATGCAACATCACAGAAATGTACAGCATCACAGAACAATACAGATATCTGGGATCCCCGGGTTTCACAGAGCCGCTGAAACCCGACGTTCCCCTGGTCGTGTGGATAGCCTGTGCAATGAAATCCTAGACCCCTACGGGCGCGGCAAGTTACCCGCCAAAACCTGAAGCGAGGCAGCCCCCTTCAGCACCGTGAATGGACCACCCAGCACTCCACGGAATCCGGCAACTTGGGCACCCCTCCTGGGTCAACCTGTACCCCCTACGAGTGCGGCGAATAGCCCGCCAATCCCAGAGTGAAGCCCCCTCCGTCTCAATGCCATGAGATGCGGGCTTGTTGCCCTCTAGAACCCGGCTATCCGTGCACCCCACCGCGGGGTAATCCTAGTACAGAAAGTAAAATATACATACAACGGGTACATCGACCGCAACCAGGTCGTGCCCCAAAAGAATAATACAATCAGGCAGTGACGGCAGTCCACATGTCGGACGCTCGCCCCGCAAAATCAAATGTACATAATACAACAATACAGTACTAGCATTGCATCCAGGCTATCCCCCACGACCGATCCGCAACATCACAGCATAAACATAGAACATCAACGTGAAAATCACGTTCGCAAATCCGTCTAACCGGGCTATAGCAGTCAGACCGGATTTACCGATCGAGTGACATTCACGGTCGCAGATATAATGTAAATACTGTGAAAAATGTGTTTAAAATTTTCCGATCGATCAAAAATTAACAAGTGGGCCCTCAATCAAAAACTGTAGCACTCACAGAAATCCTGGGCCCAATTTTAATATTCCAAAACCCATAATTTAAGCCCATAAGGCCTCTGGAAAAATTTGGTGATGTGACGTGAATAGTGCGCGGCGGAAGGGCCGCACGAGGTGGGGTTTCGCGGCGGTTCCGCGCTCCAACTGTGGAGTTACATCGTCAAATTTTTACAGAGCTCTTAGATTTTCCAGTACATCAATATTTTACAACCTGAAAAATTTTTGGACTTCAAAAATTTCGACAGAAACTGATGTGAAGGGAAAAATACGGTTTTTGGAATTTTGGTCGATCGGAACTTAAAAACACATAAAACCAAGCTAGACTAAGTTAATGGCGAGGCTCTGATACCACTGTAAGTGCACGGCGGCGCCCCGGCCGTCAATCCGACGCCGGAATGCGGAAACGTTGATAAACTTAAATTTTGCGGACTTTGCAAACCGGCACCACCGCGCACTAAACTCCGGATCGTAACCATTAACAAGTCTAAGCAAACTAGAATACGGGTTAGAGATATACCGAGTGATCCGAGTCCTCCGGTCTTCTCTTCATCATCCCGATCTCCCGCGGAAAGTCTTGGCTCCACATCGTCGCCTCCTCGCCGGAAAGGGCACCACATCGCCTTCGTCTTTTACGGGCTCCCGCCTCAATACCGAGGCAACTCGGGCATGAAGCCGGCAACTCGACATGCCCAAGAAGTGCTGTAGAATGTAGTGTAGAATACGCTTTGTCTCAATGGGGTTTTGTTGCCATGATGGAGGAAGGAGGACAAGGAAAATATGGTGCTTTCATTTTTCCTTGCATGAAAGCAAGATCAAGAAGGAAACTCTCAAGAATGAAGCTCTCTCTTTTTCTTCTCACTTTCTTGAAAGACTTATCATTAAGTTAGAATGAGAATGGTGGAGGAATGATAATATGATAGCAAGAGGGAGGTGAGTGTAGGAGCAAGAGAGGGGTGACCACATCCAAGGTCAACAAAACATCAACCATGCTTAAAAACACTATGCCACCATAACCTTTCACTTCACTTTAAAACAAGTCAAAGCAAGTTATGGTGCAAAGAAAAGAAAGCTATCATAATCAATATATATTCAAGAAACCCCCTCCACAAATGTTATTTGCACAATTGCAAATAACCCCCTCCATCGGGAAAGTCCGGCCGGGAAAGAACAAAGGAAAACCGGCCGGAACGGAAAAGAAACTGGCAACTCCAGAAAACTGGTCCCGTAATAAATTACAGGAAAACCCCAATACTGTGCATACACACCCGCATCTGTATTCCGACCGGATACAAATGTAATGAGACAAAATCTACACTGTACTAAACTAGGACCGGCTTAAACCAAAGCCGGCTAGTAATATCCGTTCGATCCTGATCCGTGCAATACCGCACGTATCTGATCGAACCCTGCCATATAAATCCATACGGCCACTAGTACAAAACTGTCCGATCCTGATCCGTGCAATACCGCACGTATCTGATCGGACCCTGCCATATCTCCATACGGCCTCTACAGCGTTTCGCCCGAAAGCTGAGTAACTGAAAGTGTGGTGGACTCTAAAGACTCGTCAATACTATGGCTGTGGATTTAACCACTAGCCCGTCAGAGGTATAAGCCAATACGTGACGGGCCACCAGCTATTGACCAAAAGGGACGTCGATGAGGAAGCTCACCCCGACACCCAACTGAGCCTGTCAGTGACAATATCCGTGCAGTCCGGTCCGTTCGTCTATGAGTATCGCATGGCGGGCCTAGGGGGTTGGTAAAAGTCAGACCCCCAAAAGCGGTACAAGTCGTGTCGGAGTGTAGCCCAGAACACCCTGAGATACTACTGGAATACCTACCAGTAAGTCTCCTTGCCTTGGCCAAGGACTTTGTGTAATGGCTCTCCTAGACACAGCACGACCTCACCCCCAATACCGGGAGAGACGAACCCCTGAAGATACGCTCACTGCCTCCATGTGGCTCGGGACTGTACCCAACTAAAACCTGTTTGCACGACTCCTTTGAGCCGTGGTAGGGTAGTAATCAAAGTACAGTGGGAACTCACACGAGACAAATGACGATCCCCAGGTCGATGAACTAACCTGCACACATGTCACCAGGGAACTGCCATCTGACGTCTGGTATATGACCAACTAGCATGTTCCCGGCGAGTCCTGTCCGGTGTACTCATAACCCAATGAGCACCTGTATACATCTTAGGTGATCCAACTGACACCAGTGGCTTGTGAGACCGGCCACCGCCCCTCGTCGGGGTCTCGACTGTATACACTAGTCTACTAATGGAGTATCGATGCCCGGTCTCGAAACTCCCATGACTAGGGACCTTTTAAGGATATGCTTGTAGACCCCCAGCTCCCACTTATATGATCGCCCTCATACTGCTGGTGGTCAAGCAAGAATCCTAGGGGCTCTATCAACGTGTAATAGCGACGTGTCATGTCACCTAAAGCAGTACACGATGATAAAGGTAAACCAGATAGCATACTATCATCTCGAGTAAGACTGTCCTACCGGGATAGGTCCTCCCTCAATCATTACAATCACGTACCTGTGACCTAATAATTGACTCTGAGGGCACTATCTCCAACAGATATCACGGGGCGAGCGCCCGACATATGGACTTCCGTCACTGCCTGTTTGTATATTATTCTTTTGGGGCACGACCGGGTTGAGGTCGATGTACCCGTTGTACATATTTTCTTTTCTGTACTAGGATTACCCCACGGTGGAGTGCACGGATAGCCAGGTTCTAGAGGGCAACGAGCCCGCATCTCATGGCTTTGAGACGGAGGGGGCTTCACTCTAGAATTGGCGGGCTATTCGCCGCACTCGTAGGGGGTACAGGTTGACCCAAAGAGGGGTGATTAAGTTCCCGGATTCCATGAAGTGTTGGATGGTCCATTCACTTTGCTGAAAGGGGTTGCCTCGCTTCAGGTTTTGGCGGGTGACTTGCCGCACTCGTAAGGGTCTAAGTTTTCATTGCACAAGCTATCCACACGACCACGGGAACATTGGGTTTCACTTGCGGGTCAAAGGAAACCCGGGGCTCCCACTTTATCTGTATTGTTCTGTGATGCTTATTACCTTTCTGTGATGTTGCATTTATCACGCATGGAGCGATTATTATATATTGATATATATACTAGTAGATGTTGTATATGTTTTACACCCGTGCTAGTCCGGTCCCCGCTCTGTCGTTAGTTAAGCAACCTAACGGGTGATGACGGGACCCAGTGCCAAATGTGGATGGCATATACGTACATCATATTTTCGTTCTTTTGTGGTGTGATTAATTGATGGGACTGCGTTGATTCAAATAAATGCAAGGAAAACAGACCTATTCGATGTTGTTGGAACAATTTTCAAAAAGCTGTTATTACAAAGACGTTCTCTTTTGTTTTGCATAAAGGTATTCGGTTATGAATATCCAGCACCTCATTCGACGAGTTAAGAGCCGAGATCACTTCATCGGGAGTGATCCCTTGGACAGAGGTTTGCGTCAGGGTAATAACTTTACTATAGTCGATTAATTTTTTCTTTGCATCGCGGTATTCAGTTGGAATATCCTGCACCTCATTCTACGGGGAAAGAGTAGTGATCCCTTCACCGGGAGTGACCTCTTTAGCAAAGGTTTTCGCCACTATATATTTATAAAAAGCTATCAAGTTCCTTCAACGATGACAAGTTCATTACGTTAAAGGTTTTCGCTAAAAACCATTCGTAGCCCTCCGTCATTTCCTACAAGTAACACTTAGTATTCGTGATGTGTTTGTTGACTCCATAAAGGCGTAGTGTACGGTAGCTGATTGGTGCTTGTTTGTAGCACTGGATGCAATTGGTTAGGACAGTCGTATAACCTTGTTGACTCCGTCAAGGGTTATGCGGGTGGGTTTGATGCAATCCAGATAATGATGGGTTGAACTTGACTAGGACACTTTGATTTGTTTACTCTGTCAAGGTCACTAGGGTCCTAGGGGTAAAAACCACATCGGGAGTTTCAAATATATAGGAAACTTGCCAGGCATGCGCATACCTTCTGGAGTGTGATAACTTGAGTGCATTCCATCAGGTTATCATGCGATGATAGTTGGATCCC
Organism: Agapanthus africanus; assembly: GCA_030015575.1. NCBI lineage: Eukaryota > Viridiplantae > Streptophyta > Magnoliopsida > Asparagales > Amaryllidaceae > Agapanthus > Agapanthus africanus. The sequence goes on along the minus strand of CM057345.1, from coordinate 394,827,623 downwards.
AATCCCACTGATGAGTTGGTTTACTCCTCGGGTGATCCCGACTAATTCTTCTTTCAGGTTTGGAGAACAATTTGAGGATACAGTGGGAGACATCCTGATTAGATAAAGTGATTAACCATTCTGATCTAGGTTAGAGTGCACGCAGAGTGTTTCTTTTCTCTCTCTCTTTGACAGTGACCATGGCCCGACCCTGGACTATAACTCAGTAACCAAGTTGACCGAACTTTCTTAAAACACTGGCTTTTGGATTGTCTGAGTTGCATACATCATTGCCACTCTTTTTACCCTTTGCATTTCTCTAGAACACACCGTATTACTACGAACATCCACTTCCATTAGATAAATCCATCGTATAGTTACATACGAACTCGAAGGAATTTTTTCGAGGATGGATTCTGGTTCTGCAGAGATTGAATAGGACTATTTAGTTGTCTTTTCCTTTTTACCTTCTCTCAGGTTGTGAGGGCTCCTAGGATTAGGAGAGGATACACCTATTACACTTATTGGATAGTCTTCTTCAAAACCATAGGAAGGTGCCGAAAGGTAGGGAAAGGAGAAAACCAATTAGCCTAAGTTGGGTGTACAGAAGGTAATAAGTAAAGACAAAATAAAGGGATTAGAAAGAGGGCAAAGTAAATTGCGACTGATATCATTCACGACCAAACCGCGTATTTCATCGCCACTCCTACTTCACATTTTCTTTTCTCCAGTTCAGGAGAAATAGAATAAGGTTTATTCAGTTGTCTTTTATCATCACCTTCTCTCAGGTTGCGAGTACTCCTAGGATTAGGAGAGTACACCTATTATGCTTATTGGATAGTCTTCTTCCAAACCATAGGCTGGTGCTGAACGGTAGGGAAGGAAGAAAACCAATTAGCCTAAGTGTGGTGTAAAGAAGGTAATGAGTAAAGACAAATAAAGGGATTTGGAGAGATGGCAAGGAAATATATGGTTACAGTCATGAATCTGGATAGTAGAAGAGGCATTACTAGGAATACCCGAATACCCCTACGAAACATTTTAATGTTTCAATTTCACTATACGTTGTTAAAGGAAAACTGATTTTCCAATTAGATCCTTACTCCAGGGTATGTATTTACCAGGTCTGATTCTCACATCTGTATGGTTTTATAGATGATGAGTGGGAGTAAGATATTGGGAATTAGGTGATCATCCTCATTATATCGTAATTCATTGTAATTGGTGATATTTGAGGAAATCGCCTGGGTTTTTGCCGGACGGGAAATATTTGGTTTTGAATATCCGTTGTTAAGCACCAATTTCAAACTGATATATCTGTACGTTTATTTTATAAAGTGAGATATAAGTTTTTGAAATTATATCTATGACATTTACCTATATAAGTTGGTAAGGAGCATTCAACAGCAGTGTAATTCTTCATAACCATAATACAGTTTTCAACCTACGACGCAAAGAGTTTGAGTTATTAAACTCAGGGGACATATACAAAGTATTGTATGTTGTCCAGTGTCCATTAGGACAAAGGGGTTGGTGCTTGTACTATATTCTTTTTACTTATGACTTCTATAGTTTTTAGACAAGTGTTTCGTAGAAATACAAGGTCTAAGTTTTGAGAAGTTATAGGTACAAGAAAAAAATAGAGAACCACGTGTTGCAAGTATCAGGATTCTTCAAGGTAATCGAAGATGTAGATACTTGTATTTGGTATTCAGTTGATAGTAATGGTTTTGAGAACTTATTTCTCTTTCAGGTTACTCATATCTTGATGCACTCCTAAGTTGAGTAATGCTGATCGGCCTATCTCCATTTAGTTGACATACACTGGAGACAGCTGCATGATTTGAATCTGGTTCCAATTAAATCAGTGCCTCTGTTTCTATATTGTATATAGAATGGTTCATATCTTAACGATGTTAAGGTATTTGGAGTTGTCCGGCTTATGCTTAAAACCAGACTCTGGATAACTCAAGGCACGTTTCTGTAATGGCAGTTTGTGGGTTATCCCAGGCTATGACGAGGGGTGATTTTCTACCATCTGGAAGATCAATAGTGATGTTGTTCTTGACTCGCCACAGTTTTAGTAAAATACATTTTTTAATAAAATAGTAATGGGAGTATGGTAGAACTAGATGTGATTCCAGAACCTCAAACGATTACTGAAAATTTAATAGAACCTAAACATTCAATCGGGTTTGACATTCCATTAGACACTCCGCAGATATGGTGGGTAACCTCAGACGCCCGAGAGGTACTTCGGTATTCTCAAAGACGGTGACAGGGAGGTTCTTTTTTACCCAAACTTGACACTACTGTTGTTCCAGACTATGAGACCCGGCAGGAGGATGAGTATAGCCCCGTTCTAAACTAGCTTTAGAAGTGCACGTGTATATGACTCTGCCAGAGGGTTGTCGTAGTCAGTGGGAGCAGCGGAAGCATGGTGGACAAGTAGCTTGTGTCTATTTATAGACTGAAACAGATATAGCGGAGATTGATCATCTAATTTTGATGTGACAGTCATAGGTTTTGACTTCATCAGAATAGGAGATGGATTTGTTAAGAAGGTAGTAGGGTGTGATGTCCTGGTATTTGGAAGACATGCACGTTGTAGGAAGTGAAATTCCTATACTACGATCGGTTATACAATGGTTGTCACACAGTGGTTTCTCCGCATAGGATTTGGATATAATATCAGACATTCTGGTTACTAGATCTATGGTTTTAGATCTAGATTTAAGAAGTGTCCCAATCTGGGTACCTAGACAGTATTCTAACAGTATTTTAGAATGGATGGCTCCTGGCATAGTAGTGTACCTGCAGGTGAAGGAGTCAACCTCTCTAAAGGTGTCTTACAGACTAAAGGGGAGAGGGATGTGCATGATTGGCATATCACTTGTTTAGGAAATTGAGTCAATCATGAGATGTCAAGTACCACACCAGATTTTGTTTTTGCACTAGATGCGATAAGTTGAGATACCAATCCTGAAGAAATGTTCGGAAGCAGTTTTAGAACATAAGTGGATGATCTAGGGATATGATAACGGCAGCCTCCTTCGAGAGAAGGTTATCATTCCAAGCTTCCAAGGTGACATGGATGACAGAGTGGCTGTCAGAGTAATGGTTTTCCCTCTGACGAGGGGAAGTATTTTAGACTGGTGGTCCAAGCGGATACTGAGGTAGGCATGGTGCAGCATACTGATTAAATTCAGTTGACGGTACAGTCTAAGAAGTTTGCTGGATTTGGAGTTCATTTATGAACTAGGTCCCATCAGATATCCAGATATATTCTAAGACAGGTATTGCTTATTTCGGGAGATGTCTTTCTCCGGGAACTTGAGATAAAGAGAGACATAGAAAGAAACATCAGAGCGGATCCACTCACTGAGGCTATTTTTCAAAAGCAATAGTTTTCATAAACAAGCTTTGTGAAACTGATTAGTAGAGGAGTTGGGTGTTCGGTATCACACGGGCTGTGAGTATGCGGCACAACAATAATTAACCAAAAGTGCAAGTGGAAGATTGTTGGCTATAGTGCCCTCAATTCAATAATTGGATCACAGGCACGTGATTGTAATGATTGAGCGAGGACCTATACCGGTAGGACAGTCTTACTCGAGATGATAATATGCTATCTGGTTTGTCTTTATCATCGTGTACATGCTTCAGGTGACATTACAGATCACTATTACATGTTGATAGAGCCCATAGGATTCTTGCTTGACTGCCAGCAGAATGATGGCGATCATATACGTGGGAGCTGGGGTCTATAAGCACGTCCTTAAAAGGTCCCTAGTCGAGGGAGTTTCGAGTCAGGGCATCGATACTCCAGAGTAGACTAGTGTATACAGTTCGAGACCCCGACGAGGGGCAGTGGCCGGTCTCACAAGCCATTGGTGTCAGTTGGTTCACCTAAGATGTATACAGGTGCTCATTGGGTTATGAGTACTGTTAGTGTATATGCCCTAGAGGCCATTACTGTATCATACTAGTTTGTATATTACTTAATGGAAGCTTGGGATATTCACCTTGTATAAACAATCTTGCTCAATATAGTAGTATGCTACTTGGTTTGTTTCTACTTCAATGTGTACATGTGTTTATTTTGCGATATCACCTATACGCATTAGTAGAGCCCTTAGGATCTTTGCTTGATTACCAGCGTTGTGATGGCAGTCACACTAGTGGGGGCTGGGTAATCTATAAGCACATCCTTATACAGGTCCCTAGTTGCAGGACTATCGAGACAGGGCATCGATACTCCGGAGTAGACAAGCGTATGCGCTTCTCATCCCAGTGTGGGAGATGGTCTGTCCCACAGCCATCAGTACGTCGTACTGGAGATAGTATACGGGTGCTCGTTGGGTTACGAGTACACTGGACAGGACTCGTCGGGAACTGATAGGTTGGTATTATACCTATCGTCAGTTATCAGTTCCCAGGTGATATGAGTACAGCTTAGTCCGCTGACTTGACACTGGCACTTCGCCTCGAGTGTGTTCCCACTGCACTTTGATCACTACTCTACCACGGCTCAAAGGAGTCGTGCAAACAGGTAGTAGTTGGGTGCAGTCCCGAAGCACTTGGAGGCAGTGACGGTTAGACAGGATTCGTCTCTCCCGGTATTGGGGGTTGACATCGCGCTATACCTAGGAGAGCCATTACATGAGTAGTCCCTGGCCAGGGCAAGCGAGATATACTGGTAGGCTTCCAGTGTTATCTCAGGGTGTTTTGGGCTTCACTCCGACACAACTTGTACCGCTATTAGGGGACTGACGTTTACCGCCCCCTAGGCCCGCCATGCGATGTATCAGACGAACAGACCGGACTGTACGGAGAATGTCACATTCAGACTCAGTAGGAGTTCAGATGGGTATTACCTCGTCAGTCTTCTTATCGGCATCTACCTGGGGACCGTTACGCACAGCTAGTGCCGCTTGCGTTCTGTGGTTAAACCCACTGCCAGCGTAGTGTCGAGTCTTTAGAGTCCCACACAGAGGGTATTCGCCTCTGGGCAAAACAGGGTAGAGGTCGCATGGTTTTGCGACAGGGTTCGTTCTCATCCGCGCACTTGTGCACATTTGGAGTCCGGACGGATATTACTGGCTGGCTCTGATTTGAGTCAGATACTGGTATATGTTTTGGGGTTGCTTTTATCTCTCAGTATTCTTGTTCCTCGGAACGAGAATGCAGGTGTGTATGCACAGTTGTTTGAGGCGGAGGAAGAGGTTTTTCATTAGGGTTTCGGAACGGGTGCGTATGCACAGTTGACAGTCGTCTTTTTCCAAACCCTAATGGATTTATGAAATATCAATTAATAATAGTAATTAAATGAAATTGTGTCATGGTTGATTTTGTTGACTTGTTGACCATGGTTGACTTGTTGACCATGGTTGAATGTTTGACCATCATCATTGCTTTGCAAGGATACTCCTTGATTCTAGCTTACATTCATTTAATGAAGTGATGATAATGGTCATTCTAAATACAACCATCAACTATTTCATTTGAATTATTATTATTAATTAGATAATTCTTTTTCCTTTTGTTATGGTTGCAAGAAGGAAAAGAGCTCATTCTATCATATTCATTCTCTCTCCTCACTTCATCTTCTTCTTCCTCAAGCTCAAGGAGAATCCTTCTCATGTGTTGAGAATCCCTCTCCTTGAAAAGAGAACACCCCTTAGACACTCTCTACTCACTCTAGGATCAAAGGTTTAGCAAGCCGAAGATTCTAGTTCTCTCAAAGTTCGAGAAAGAGCCCGAAGGTTGAACCCTCAGGTGGATCCATCTTTGACGGAAGAAGGCGACGAGGAAAGAACCATCAACCTCTACAAAGTTTGAAGAAGAAGGAGTTCAAGTTTAGGTATAACCATCTTTCCGAGTAGCTAACTCTCTTTAGCTTGTTTGCTAGTTTTAGTTTAGGAAAAGATCCCGACTTTGTTAGTCCATGTTGCCCCATGCGCTAAAAATTTGATTTTTATACCGTTTCCGCCTCCCCGTAAGAACCGGGGGTCGCAACGTGGACTTACAGTGGTATCAGAGCCTAACTAAACTTAAACTAGCTTGGTAGCGAAGTGTATGGAAGTTCGAAACCGAAAAATCGCAAAACCGGAAAAACAAAAACCCTAAGTTTCTGTTGAAATTTTTTGTGCTCTAAAAGTAAAAAGTTTTACTCCTAAAATCGGCTCAGGGTTTTGTGAGAACACCCACCAAAAACGATCCCATGAATCCTTCAAACCGCCGCGGATTCGCGGCCTTAGCTATTCTCTTCGCCGCAGATCCGCTGCCGTTTGGGCTCTTCATGTGATCGTGTTTTGTGCAGTGTTCTTCTGGTAGGGTTTTGGGATTTTTCAAATATGTTATATGTGCCCAGATTTTCCAAAAAAGAAATTTACTTTTGGGGTCCTATAAATCCGTATTTTTTTCGAACTTCGCTACACTTTGGCTATATTGGTTATATCTGTGATGTTTGTATGTATTGAACGTCGGCTAATCGCTATAAGTCGATTAGTCGGGGTTATACATCTCTGTGATCTGTGTTTGATATTGGAATGTGTATATGAATGTGTTGGACTGTCGCGGGTGAATAGCCGGGGTGGATGTGAGATGAGCTTTTGTTTTTCTTTCATTCATTTGTAAATGTAAATTGATGTAATAATATTATTTGTATGGCCGCACAACCGGGTCGGGGTTGTAGCCGTCATTGTATAATTCTTTTTACTGTTTTTGCTCCTAGGTTAGACCCATGGAGGGGTGCACAAACTACCGGGTACTTGGCGTGTAGTTTGCCGCACCCGTAGGGGTCTTGGGTGGGGTTTTGGCTATTCACCGCGACCGTGTAATCCGCTTTTCGTTGCAGGCTCGAACGGATTGCGGATTCCTAGTATATCCAATGTATTCATCTGTGATCTGTAATGTCTATCATTGCTTTATATTTAGGCGTTGCTTATGTTTTACAGCCGCGCTAGCCCAGCCCCCGCTCTGTCGTTAGTTAAGTAACCTAACGGGTGATGACGGGACCCCGTGGCGAATGCGAATGGCATAAGCGTACGTCATATTTTGGTTATTTTCTGCAATGGTAGGATTAAATGATGGGACGCATTAAAAGAACTAATGCAAGAATATCACGCATTAAAAGAACTAATGCAAGATAATAAACCATGTTAAAGTCGTTGGAACACTTTCGAAAAACCACTCGGTTCTTTTCAAAACTAACTTTTAAATGCGGAGCTTGAGCCACTCCTTCTAAGAGCTATCTCGTTCCATCGATTATATCAAGTTCACTACGTTCACGGTTTTACCAAAACCATTCGTAGCCCTCCGTCGTTTCGCATGAAGAGACAATAGTATTCAAGCTATGTATGTTGGCCAAAGTTAAGGCATAGTGATTGGTAGCTATTGGGTGTTCATGTGTAGCATAGATAGATGCGTTGGTTTGGGACAGTCGTGCCGCCATTTTGGCCAAAGTCAAGGGTAGGTACGGGTGGATCCAAATTAACCTGGATAGTGACGGGAAGAACTTGACATGTGACTTATGATATTTTGGCCAAAGTCAAGGTCATAAGAGCATGGGGCAAAAATCCACATCGGGAGTTTCATAAGTACTGAAACTCGCTAGATTTGCATACCATTTGGAGTGTGATGATTCTGGTAGGATTCCTTCAGTTTCGTCACGTGATGATATTTGGATCCCGATCCTACTGTGAGTATATGCTACTCCTCGGGAAATTTCTCACTAAACGATCAATGCTATAAACCTAGTAGGTGCCTAGAAAGGTGTTAGCGGGGCTACGCCCCCAGGGAAAAGAGGTTCTTAAATTAAGGAACTTCGCGAAAGCGTTGGAAAACCTCCCTCGAAGTACCGACACTGGCCTGGCTGAACGGTTAAGCAAGTATTGTGCGGTGGGATTGATCCCGGCTAATTCTTCCTTTGTGGTTTGAGGAGGGATTCGAGAGACAGTGGGAGCCATCCTGTTTAGACAAATTAAAAACCATTCTAAACTTGCAAGAGCATCGTGCTGAGTGTTCCTTCTCTCTCCCCCTGCAGCGACCAAATCGAAATGACTTGACTTAAGTTACTTCTAGATAAAAACATACTGACAGGGCCAAACTACAAAGATTGGCTCAGGAATGTCAAAATGGCAATCACTTACGACAAGCTGGGGTATCTTCTTACCACCAAAGCTCCCTCCGTCCCAGGTCCCACCTCCAGCGTCGCGGATAAGGAAATCCGTAAGACTTGGGAGATTGATTGCGCGAAGGCCAGATGCCTCGTGCTTGCCTCTATGGACATGGAACATCAGAGGAGGCACGAGAATATGGACTTGGAATCCATATTTCTTCATACAAAAGAACTGTATGGAGAGCAGTTTCGTATCGCAAGATACGAAGTGTCGAAGAAGTTATTTTCGGCAAAGTTGGCCGTCGGATCATCGGTAGCGGACCACGTGCTTAAGATGATAGGCTACATTGAGGAGCTCGCAGAACTTGGGACCACGTTGGAGAGTGAGCTCTATACGGACTTAGTTCTCCAGTCCCTTCCTTCCACTTACGCCCAGTTCATACTGAATTTCAACTTGCAAGAAAAAGAAGTTGAACTTTCAGAACTCCTTAACATGCTGAGGAGTACAGAGGGCACCCTACAGAAAGGTAGGGAAACATCCACTTTGTTTGTAGGAGGATCTTCTTCTTCTAGGTCCAAGGCGAAAGCCAAGGGAAAGAAGAGGAAAGCCCCCGCCAAACCAAGGGGCGGTGTTAGTAAAGTGGATACGAAGGGAAAAGCAAAGGCAACAAAGATAGCGGGGAAGCTTGTGGGTAAAGAGGAATGCTTCTATTGTCACAAGAGTGGACACTGGAAGAAAGATTGCAGGGCTTGGAAGGCCAGGACACAGGAACTGAAGCATGTTGCGGCTTCAGCTTCAGGTGTGTAAGTTATTGAAAACTGTCTTTCGATAAACTCTACTTCCTGGGTATTGGATACCGGATCAGGATCTCATATCTGTAATTCTTTACAGGCGTTGAGAAACCGTAGGGTTTTGAAGGCAGGTGACATGACCCTCAGAGTTGCGAACGGAGCTAGCATGGATGCTAAAGCCGTGGCGGACTATCACCTGGGAATGTCAGATGGACATGTTTTGGTTTTGCGTAATTGCTTTTTTGTACCCAATGCAACTTGTAATATCATTTCTGTATCTTTGGTTTCTAAAGAAGGTTATGAATTTGCGTTTGTAAGTAATGTTGTAAACATTCACCTAAATCAAGTTCTGATTGGGTCAGGTACACTGAGCAATGGTATATACGTATTAAACCAACCACAGATTTTCAATGTCCAGAATACACACAAAAGAAAGTCTCCAGATATCAATCAGACTTTCTTATGGCATTGTAGACTGGGTCACATCAATGAGAGAAGGTTGACTAAGTTACATACAGAAGGATATTTGGATCCGTTCGAATATCAATCATATGCCACTTGTCAATCCTGTCTCAAAGGAAAGATAACAAAGACTCCGTTCACTGGACACGGAGTAAGAGCGAGCGAGCTCTTAGGACTCGTACACAGCGACGTGTGCGGTCCAATGTCTACACATGCGCGAAGCGGTTATTCTTACTTCATTACTTTTACGGATGATTTTTCAAGGTACGGTTATGTCTTCTTAATGAAACATAAGTCCGAAGCTTTTGAAAAATTCCAGGAATATAAGAATGAAGTAGAAAAACAAACCGGCAAAAGTATCAAGATTCTAAGATCGGATCGAGGTGGAGAATACTTAAGTGCCGAGTTCCTGAATTATTTAAAAGAGAACGGGATTCTCTCTCAGCTTACTCCTCCATACACTCCGCAACACAACGGTGTATCGGAGAGACGGAACCGAACCCTATTGGATATGGTACGGTCCATGATGAGTAACGCTGAGTTACCGTGATCTTTCTGGGGGTATGCGCTAGAATCAGCTGCGTACCTTTTGAACCGAGTTCCTACTAAGACTGTGCCTACTACACCATATGAGATGTGGTGTGGGAAGAGGCCCCATCTCAGTCACATTAAGACTTGGGGAAGTCCAGCTTTTGTTAAAAAGCAGCATGCGGACAAGCTCGAGGCGCGCTCAGTACTGTGTAAGTTTGTGGGATATCCAAAGAATTCCAAGGGATATCTCTTCTACTACGAGGAGGAACAAAAAGTTCTTGTTTCTTGTCATGCCCACTTTCTAGAACACCAGTTCTTAGAAAAAGAATCAAGTGGGAGCACAGTAGAACTGGAAGAAATTCCAGAACCACAGACTATTACTGAAAGCTTAGTGGAACCAGAGGGTTCAAATGAACAAGACATTCCTACGCCGCTCCGTAGGAGTAGTAGGCAGTCTCATCCGCCCGAGAGATACTACGGTTTTCTCATAGACGGGGATAGAGAGGATTGCATCATAGATTATGATGAGCCTACTAGCTTCCAGCAGGCCGTTCAGAGCGTTGACTCGGTAAAATGGCTGGATGCAATGCGGACCGAAATGGAGTCCATGTACACCAACAAAGTATGGACGTTGGACATTGCTCCAGACGGGGTAAAACCCGTAGGATGCAAGTGGATCTTCAAAAGGAAGATTGGTGTAGATGGACAGGTTGAGACCTATAAAGCTAGACTTGTAGCAAAGGGTTTCCGTCAAAGACCTGGCTTGGACTATGACGAAACCTTTTCTCCAGCGGCTATGCTGAAATCCATTCGGATCCTTCTTGCCATTGCTGCCTTCCACGATTATGAGATTTGGCAGATGGACGTAAAAACCGCTTTTCTAAATGGAAATTTAGAGGAGTGTGTCTATATGGATCAGCCAGAGGGTTTCATTCAGAGTGGGAGCAGCGGAAAGGTGTGCAAGTTGCTTAAGTCCATCTATGGACTAAAGCAGGCATCGCGGAGTTGGAACATCTGTTTTGATGAGACGGTCAAGGAATTTGGCTTTATCAAAAATCCAGATGAACCATGCATCTATAGTAGATTTGTAGCGAGAACTGTAGTATTCCTCGTTTTATACGTGGATGACATTCTCTTAATAGAAAATGACATTCCTATGCTACAATCTGTCAAGGGTTTCTTGTCACACAGGTTCTCCATGAAAGACCTGGGTGATGCCTCTTACATCCTGGGGATCCGGATCCATCGTGATAGATCCAAGAGGATATTAGGACTTTCACAGTCTAGGTACATCGACACCGTACTGAAAAGATTCAGTATGGAAGATTCCAAGCGCGGTAACCTACCGGCTTGTCACGGAATCACCCTCTCTAAAGAGATGTCCCCCAAGACTGATTTGGAGAGGGATCGCATGTCTATTATACCCTACGCTTCTGCGGTAGGCTCTATAATGTATGCGATGTTGTGTACCAGACCGGATGTAGCTTATGCACTGAGTGTAGTAAGCCGGTATCAGTCAAACCCTGGGGAGAAACACTGGATAGCAGTAAAGAACATTCTCAAGTACCTGAGAAGGACTAAGGAGATGTTCTTGGTTTATGGCGGAAAAGACCTCCAGATCGAGGCCATTGCTGACTCCAGCTTCCAGAGTGACAAGGATGATTCTAAGTCCATGTCGGGTTTTGTCTTTACCCTCAATGGAGGGGCGGTGTGTTGGAAGAGTTCCAAACAGGAAACCGTTGCAGACTCGACGATGGAAGCGGAATACATCGCTGCATCTGATGCCGCAAAAGAAGCTGTCTGGATGAGGAAGTTCTTAAAAGAACTTCAGGTGGTTCCGTCCATTGTTGACCTAATACCTCTGTATTGCGACAACAACGGGGCTATAGATTTAGCGAAGGAACCCAGGTCCCATCAGAGATCCAGGCACATCTTGAGACGGTATCACCTGATCAGGGAGATCGTGGATCGCAAGGAGATCGAGGTTCGGAGGGTTGCTTCAGAAGAAAACACTGCAGATCTATTCACCAAGGCCCTACCCAGACTCAGTTCGAGCGGCTGATCGAGATGATAGGTCTTCGATACGCCAGTACATGGCCTTAGTGCAAGTGGGAGATTGTTAGTGTATATGCCCTAGAGGCCATTACTGTATCATACTAGTTTGTATATTACTTAATGGAAGCTTGGGATATTCACCTTGTATAAACAATCTTGCTCAATATAGTAGAATGCTACTTGGTTTGTTTCTACTTCAATGTGTACATGTGTTTATTTTGCGATATCACCTATACGCATTAGTAGAGCCCTTAGGATCTTTGCTTGATTACCAGCGTTGTGATGGCAGTCACACTAGTGGGGGCTGGGTAATCTATAAGCGCATCCTTATACAGGTCCCTAGTTGCAGGACTATCGAGACAGGGCATCGATACTCCGGAGTAGACTAGCGTATGCGCTTCTCATCCCAGTGTGGGAGATGGTCTGTCCCACAGCCATCAGTACGTCGTACTGGAGATAGTATACGGGTGCTCGTTGGGTTACGAGTACACTGGACAGGACTCGTCGGGAACTGATAGGTTGGTATTATACCTATCGTCAGTTATCAGTTCCCAGGTGACATGAGTACAGCTTAGTCCGCTGACTTGACACTGGCACTTCGCCTCGAGTGTGTTCCCACTGCACTTTGATCACTACTCTACCACGGCTCAAAGGAGTCGTGCAAACAGGTAGTAGTTGGGTGCAGTCCCGAAGCACTTAGAGGCAGTGACGGTTAGACAGGATTCGTCTCTCCCGGTATTGGGGGTTGACATCGCGCTGTGTCTAAGAGAGCCATTACACGAGTAGTCCCTGGCCAGGGCAAGCGAGATATACTGGTAGGCTTCCAGTGTTATCTCAGGGTGTTTTGGGCTTCACTCCGACACGACTTGTACCGCTATTAGGGGACTGAAGTTTACCGCCCCCTAGGCCCGCCATGCGATGTATCAGACGAACAGACCGGACTGTACGGAGAATGTCACATTCAGACTCAGTAGGAGTTCAGATGGGTATTACCTCGTCAGTCTTCTTATCGGCATCTACCTGGGGACCGTTACGCACAGCTAGTGCCGCTTGCGGTCTGTGGTTAAACCCACTGCCAGCGTAGTGTCGAGTCTTTAGAGTCCCACACAGAGGGTATTCGCCTGTGGGCAAAACAAGGTAGAGGTCGCATGGTTTTGCGACAGGGTTCGTTCTCATCCGCGCACTTGTGCACGTTTGGAGTCCGGACGGATATTACTGGCTGGCTCTGGTTTGAGTCAGATACTGGTATATGTTTTGGGGTTGCTTTTATCTCTCAGTATTCTTGTTCCTCGGAACGAGAATGCAGGTGTGTATGCACAGTTGTTTGAGGCGGAGGAAGAGGTTTTTCATTAGGGTTTCGGAACGGGTGCGTATGCACAGTTGACAGTCGTCTTTTTCCAAACCCTAATGGATTTATGAAATATCAATTAATAATAGTAATTAAATGAAATTATGTCATGGTTGATTTTGTTGACTTGTTGACCATGGTTGACTTGTTGACCATGGTTGAATGTTTGACCATCATCATTGCTTTGCAAGGATACTCCTTGATTCTAGCTTACATTCATTTAATGAAGTGATGATAATGGTCATTCCAAATACAACCATCAACTATTTCATTTGAATTATTATTATTAATTAGATAATTCTTTTTCCTTTTGTTATGGTTGCAAGAAGGAAAAGAGCTCATTCTATCATATTCATTCTCTCTCCTCACTTCATCTTCTTCTTCCTCAAGCTCAAGGAGAATCCTTCTCATGTGTTGAGAATCCCTCTCCTTGAAAAGAAAACACCCCTTAGACACTCTCTACTCACTCTAGGATCAAAGGTTTAGCAAGCCGAAGATTCTAGTTCTCTCAAAGTTCGAGAAAGAGCCCGAAGGTTAAACCCTCAGGTGGATCCATCTTTGACGGAAGAAGGCGACGAGGAAAGAACCATCAACCTCTACAAAGTATGAAGAAGAAGGAGTTCAAGTTTAGGTATAACCATCTTTCCGAGTAGCTAACTCTCTTTAGCTTGTTTGCTAGTTTTAGTTTAGGAAAAGATCCCGACTTTATTAGTCCATGTTGCCCCATGCGCTAAAAATTTGATTTTTATACCGTTTCCGCCTCCCCGTAAGAACCGGGGGTCGCAACGTGGACTTACAAGTACACCGGACGAACTCGCAGGGGCAATGCTGATTGGTACTATACCTATCGTCAGGAGCAGTTTCCAGGTGACATGAGTACAGCTTAGTCCGTTGACTTAACACTGTTGTTTTGCTTCAAGTGTGTTCCCACTGTTCTTTGATTGCTACCCTACCACGGCTCAAAGGAGTAGTGCAAACAGGTAGTAGTTGGGTGCAGTCCCGAAGCACTTGGAGGCAGTAGCAGTTAGATAGGATTCGTCTCTCTTGGTATTGGGGGTTGATATCGCGCTGTGTCTGGAGAGCCATTACACAAAGTCCTTGGCCAAGGCAAGTAAGATTTACTGGTAGGTATTCAAGTAGTTTCTCAAGGTGTTCTGGGCTACACTCCGACACGACTTATACCGCTATTGTGAGTCTGACGTTTACCATCCCCTAGGCCCGATATGCGATACTCATAGACGAACAGACCGGACTATACGGAGATTGTCACAGATAGGCTCAGTAGGGTTTCAGGATGAGTTCGCTCGTCGGCCTCCCTTTCGCTCAATACATGGGCAGCCGTTACGTACAGCTATTGCCACTGACGTGCTTGTGGTTAAACCGACTGCCAGCGTATTGACGAGTCTTTAGAGTCCCCAACAGAAAGTTTCCCAAGTTCGGGCGAAACGTTGTAGAGGCCGTATGGTTTTATAGCAGGGTTCGATAATATACGTGCACTTATGCACGGATCATGATCGGACGGATCTTACTAGTGGGTTTTGGTTTAAGCCGGATCCTAGTATTAGATTGTTGGATTACATTCGTCTCGTAGTATTCGTATTCAGTCGGAATACGGATCCGGGTATGTATATACGGATGAGGGGTATTCTTGTGATCCGTCACGAGTTTACTTTATAAGTTGCCATTCTCTTTTTTGGATTAAACTTTTGGTTTAAAGTTTAATTAGGTGGAAATTGTGAGCATATGTTTTAACCTAGGGCACTGATTATGGCATGTGCTATTTTGGTGACTCATGGTGTGATTTTTTGTGTCATGACCATTTCTTTATTGATTTGGGGTATGGGATATTGTGTAAAAGGGAGAGAGGGCAGCCACACATGGTTGGTTTTTGGTCTTGAGTTTTTGGAAGAGAGCACTCACATAATATCTCACACAACAAGCATTGCCATTTTTTCTTGACTAGCTTTTTCTTGTGCTCACAACTCTTCACTCATGGCTTCATCTTCAACCTCCACTCTTTCCCTCTCATGTGTTGAGAATCCTAGAGTGTATTGAGAAAATTTAATCACACGCTATCTCTACTTCACCTTGGACATGTCGGCTGGCAAACTTCATGTCCGAGTTGCTTCGGTTTGAAGCGGGAGCTCGTATAAAGAATCCTCGACGTGGAGCCACTTCGACGAGCAAGATCGGAGATGGAACTTGTTCGGAACAGCCGGCGAGGAGCCAGGCGCAGAGATTGAAGACCGAAGGACATGGATCGATCGGTATAATCTCTGAACTCACTTTACAGTTTGCTAGTTAACGGTTAATGGTTGGATCCGGATGATTGGTTGCGGTAGCGCCAAGTTTCAAAAGTTTTTGTTCCGCATTTGGCCTCGTATTGATAGCCGGGGCGCCACCGTAAACCAACAATCAACAATATGTGTAGGGTTCCTAGGCACACTAATGAGGTCTCACAAGGCATCAACCATGCCAATTTCAAATTTTTCTTGTGCCGAGAAACCCTAATACGGATCGTTAACTAGAATTTTAGGCGAAACAAGCAACTAGTTAACAACTTAACTTAGTGAACGGAAATACAACCTTTGTAGATCCGGTCCTCCACCTCCATAGCTCCATGATGAAGTCTCCTTGCTATCCAAATCGAATCCCGGGCTCTAGCGTCGGCTTCATCGGAGAAATGGGCGGGCTAGGTCATCGACTTCGATGCCGAAGATGATCTACGTCGAGGCATCACAAGATCAAGCTCTCACTTCACCAAGTCATGAAACTTGTGAAGAAAACACCCTATACTACTTGGCAAGAGGTAGAGGATGAAGAAATAGGAAGTGGGTTCACTTTAGAATTGGATTTCTCACTCTTTTCATCAAATCACCATTGATGGAAGTAAGGTTTTCTTCTTGAAGAAGAAGAAGAAGAAGAAGATAATTATCATAAGAATAATGAGAAAAATATAAAATAGATTATTCTTATCATAACTTCAACCATGGTTAGATGTAGAGAATTAACTAAGGTTAGCTTGAATGGTTAGGGTTAGGAGAAGAAGACAAGAATGGTTGCTTTGGTCAAAGTTGCATGAAGCTTCAAGAAGCTTCATGTAAGAAAGTAACCATTTTGTTTTCTTTTCTCATTTTATTTAATCCAAAATTAATAGATAAAAGAATGAATAAAATAAATAAAAACCCTAACCATTTACTTAACCAAGGTTTAATTCTTTACACAAACCCTAGCAATCATGTATCATCAAACATGATACAATCAAGTGCACAAAAATATATCAGATATACAATGTGCACATCAAGTGAGAAAATCCATTTAAAGTGAACCAATATTAGTTAATGCAAAGTAATATATCAAATATATAATTATACATTAAATCATTAAATCAACACTTGATTTAACGATCCGGTCATATCGCATATAACCGACTAATATCCAATATATCGGCTTATCGAATCAATCCTTGATTCGATAACTAGGTTATATCGCATACAACCAATCGATACATTCATCGCGAGAATAGAATACGGTATCACATACACACATTATTCTCGGTCCCGCACATATCTCATATGCGTTCCTATTTCGTTTCGCTTGAGCCAGGAAAGCTCTGTGTAGGACTCTAAAGACTCGTCAATACGCCGGCAGCAGGTGATGATCATATAAAACACCCACAAGCCGCAAGCGGTCTGCTAAACGTAACGGCCACCCGGGTATTGAGCGATCAGAAGATCGACGAGTAAGCCCGCTCACACTCCTGTGAATCCAACCAGTAACACTTACCGTACAGTCCGGTCTCGTCGTCTGATATGTCGCATATCTCGCCTAGGGGTGGTAAACGTCAGACCCCAATAGCTCGATAAGTCGTGTCGATATGAGGTCTATAACAGTTCGAGAAACTACTGGTAACACTTACCAGTAAATCTCAGCAACCCTGGCCAGGGATTTCCGGTTATAGCCAATCGAACACAGCGTAACATCAACTCCCTATACCGGGAGAGACGAATCCCCTCCTATCGCTCATTGCCTCCATGTGATTCGGGACTGTACCCAAAAACCACCGTTTTGCACGCCCTCTTTGACGTGGTAAGGTGGAAATCAAAGCACAGTGGGAACCACACAAGACTCTATGACGATCTCGGGTCAACAGACTACTCTGTACCAGTGTCACCAGAGAACTGCCATCTGACGTAAGGTATAATACCATCTGGGAGTTCTCGGCGAGTCCGTCCAGTGTACCCAGTCTCTACTGAGCACCCGTATATCATCTCTGATGTCAAACACCAATGGATATGGGATCATCCATCGCCCATTTGTATGGGTCGAGAAGGTATACGCTAGTCTACTCTAGTATATCGATGCCCCGTCTCGATATACCCACGACTAGGGACTTTGAAGGATGTACTTATGGACTACCATGTCCCCACTAGTATGATCCGCATCATAGTCCAGGTAGTCAAGTACACATCCTAAGGGCTTTACCAACATGTAACAGAGAGACAATCAGTGTACATGTTAAGGTAAAGAGCAACCAGATAGCATACTATCATGTCGAGCAAGAAAGTCCTCCCTATATATGTCCAAGCACCCACTACAATATACATCCTATGTATAGTAATGGCCTCTAGGGCATACATATAACTAACAATCTCCCACTTGCACTAGGGCCATCTGATAGCAGTGGTTGTAGTATCTCATACTCAACCATCCCATAAAAGTCTCTCTCTGGGAAAAGGCCTTTGTGGTGGATCCGCTGTGTTGTCCTCTGCGTCTACTCTCCTAACCTCGATCCCTTGGAGATCAAGCATCTCCATGATCAGGTGATACTGCCTTAGAATATGTCTGGATCACTGATGGGACGGACGTTCCTTGGCATAAGCCACAACTCCATTGTCACACAATGGGAGGAACTTAGTTCATCTTATGAACAAATATACATCCAGACTGCCTCTTTGGTAGCAACTTAAGTAGCGATGTATCGAGCCTTTTTCGTCTAGTATGCCATGGTATTTAGCTTGGAACTCTTCCAACATACCGTCCCTTCACTGAGGGTAAAGACAATGCCTGTGACTGACTTTCAGTCGTCCTTATCACCCTGGAACCCTTCCAGTGATTTTCCCCAGGATCAATTGATACCATCTCACTACAGCTAGTGAGTATTCTAACACCCAAATAACATCTATCTCATAGATGAAAACTCAGGATTTAGGAGGTATCACTTTGATCCTATATAGAGAATCCATGTGATAAGCGGAGATCGACCGAGCGTAGCATAGGAAACTCCTTCCCTATCAAGAGTATGTCATCCACGTACTCTACGAGGGTCGCCATCATACTCCCAACTACCTTTTCGTTTATACAAGGTTCATCTATCATTTTGATGATGTCAACTTCTTTGACTAACACATCAAAACAGATGTTCTAACTTTGCGATACCTGCTTTATCCTATAAAGCATCTTGTACACGTTTCCGCTGCTCCCACTGTCTACGGAGCCCTCTGGCTATGTACTTATAGACGTTCTCTTCTAAAACATCATTTAGAAAAGCAGTCATGACACCCAACCACCAGATATATCGTAGTCATGGTATGCAGCCGTGGCAAGTAGGATCTGGATGGACTTAAGCATAGCCACTTGAAAAGGTTTCATCATTATCCACGCCTGGTCGATGATGAAAAGCTTTAACAAGTCTAGCTTTGAAAGTCTCAACTTTTCCATCTACACCAAGTAATCTTCTCAAGATATACTTGCTCCTGATGAGGATTTAACCCTTCAGATATAGCAACCAAAGTCCATACTTTGTTGGTGTACATGGATTCCATCTCAGATCGCTAAGCATCCAGCCATTCTTACAGAGTCCTACTCTTGATGGACAGCTCGAAACTAGTTGGGTCATCATCTCATGATGCAATCCTCGCTCCCACTGTCATAGAGTAACCGAAGTATCTCTCAGGTGGGTGAGGAACCCTACTAGATCGGCGGAGAGGCTGAGGTTCGTTGGTCTCTACTGAATCCTTTGGTTCTATCAAATCATCAGCTGCAGTTTGTATAGCTGGAACATTTCCAGTTCTACATAACAGATCTTTCCTCGAGCTTGTCCGGATTTTGCTTTTAGACATAGGCCGGACGACCCCAAATCTTAACTAACTTAAGATATGGGCTCTTCCGTTTCCATATCACATATGAAGTGCTAGGCAACTGATTTGATTCGAACCCTATTCAATAGGTATGCAGCTTCTCAAGCGCATAACTCCCAAAAGGAAATAGGAAACTCAGTAGTACTCATCATAGAGCACACCTTATCATATAGGGTGTGATTGCTCCGCCCCGATATACCATCGTGCTATGGTGTATACGGAGGAATAATGCTGAGAGAGAATCTCATTCTCCTTTAGAATAGTCCAGGAATTCCATCTACAAGTATTCTCCTCCCTGATCTCATCATAGGACATAATACTTATACCCGTATTTTGGTTCTCTACTTCTAACATATATTCTATGAATATCTCAAAAGGTTCGGACTTGTGTTTCAACAGGAACATAGGTCTGAATCTCGAAAGATTATCAGAGAATGTAATGACGTATTAAGAACCGGTCTTGGCATGTGTAGACAGAGGAGCTTACATACATCAACATGTATCATCCCAAGAGTTCACTAACTCTTTCTCTGTTTCCAGTAAACGGAGCTATGGTCATCTTATCTCTGTGGCATGACTGGCAAGTTTCATAAGATGTAAATTCAAACTGATTTAAATATGCATCTAAAATGTAACTTAAGCTAGTCGGGTCGCATTGATATGACCTCGTCTACAATACCTCAAGAAGGATTTGTTCATTTCAGAACTCTTCCTCTTGTGTGTGTTCCGTATACTAAGAACTGTAGTTTGATTTAGAACATCAATGCTTTTAGATAACGTGCCTGAACCGATCAACTTTTGATTTTGGAAATGTTCAAAACATTATCCAACTATACAAAATTTTATCATTTCTTTACTAATAAAGAGATAGATATGATTTTGTATATCAGGTTCGGTATCTAATAACATTCGTTCAGAATCAATGTATTTGGAGTACAGGGTGACAGTGACCAACAGACCTGGCTGCAACACTTGCCCCTTTTTCTGCCTCATGAAACTTATCACCCGTTCTCAGTTTTTCTATCTTTTTGCAGCCCTATGTAATAGATTACATATCTGGGATCCTGATCCGGTATCATATACCCAGGATGCGGAGGATACTGAGAAACAGTTCTTTGTAATGAATACACCCGAAGATGATGCATCAGCATGCACTCTCTTCGTTTGGGCGGCACGGGAAATCTGGTATTCCCCAATTTCCTACTCTGTCTTATACCAATTATAAGTTGGAGTGGGACCAACGTTCCCCAGCTCAGTATAACAAGCGGGTTCGGTCAATATTCCGTATTATTATCTTGATTAAGGCGTGATATGGTCGCTACCTGGAGAGAGAGAGAAGAAAACACTCAGCGTGCGCTCTTGCAAGAATAGATTGGTTATTATTTTATCTAATCAGGATAGCTCCCACTGTTTTTATCAAATCTTCCTTCAAACCCTAAAAGGAAAGACTAGCCGGGATTAATTACACACTACAAGTTCGCCAATATTTTAGCCAGGCCAGTGTCGGTACTTTGAGGGAGGTCCCCCGTGCTTTCGCACGAACCTAATTAATGTAAACCTCGTTTTCCCAGAGGCGTAACCTCGTTAACACCTTTCTGGACACCTACTTGATCGGCTAATTGTAATGTGTAAAACTCTCCCAGGAGTAACTCTTACTCGCAGTGGGTATCGGGATCCAACTATCTCATAGAAGGTATGCAATCTCATTGCAAATTTCAACACTTGAAATTCCCGATAATATTTTGCCCCAAACGATCTATGACCTTGACAAGGTCAACAAACCATAGACCGTAAGTCAAGTTCAACCCGTCATTTCTTGATTGAATCAAACCCACCCGCACGACCCTTGATAAGGTCAACAAGGTCGTACGACTACCCTAACCCAATCTGCATCATATGCATAAGCAGATAAATACTGGTTAGCTACCGCACACTGCGCCTTGACAAGGTCAACAAACGCAGCACGAATACTAAACAGGACTTATCTGAAATGACGGAGTGCTACGACAGGTTTTTCTGAAAACCTATTGTGTAATGAACTTGATATCGTTGTAGAATCAAATGATTTTAAAATGGAGTGTTTTTGAGGCTTTTGTAGTTTTGCTAAAGGAGTCACTCCCGGTGAAGGGATCGTCGGTCCTTTCCTCGTCGAATGAGGTGCGGGATATATCATATATATCGCTATGCAAAGCAAAAACTCTTAAAAGCAATCAAAAGACAAACCGAGTGTATAGCATCTGCCAGTTATTGCTAAAGGAGTCACTCCCGGTGAAGGGATCTCGGTCCTTTCCTCATCGAATAAGGTGCAGGATATATCATATATACCGCTGTGCAAAGCAAGAACTGTAGCTACCCTTTTTATTTTGCAATTCGATTCTACAACATCTTAGGTTTCTTTTATTTCATTAATCACATTAATGAAGTCCCATCATTTAAGTACCTAAACATCACAGATAAATACGACGTACACTTATGCCATCGGCATTCGCCTCGATGTCCCCTCATGCACCGTTAGGTTAGGTAACTAACGGCAGAGCGGGGCAGGACTAGCACGGGTGTAAAACATAAGTAACGCCTATATAATATATCATATATACTATATACAGTATCCATCACAGAACATATCACATGATCACATGACAGATATCGCAGCAGAAGAATCATATGAAATATTGGATATACTAGGACGTCCGTGTTTTCAATACGAGCCAGTATAAAACACGGATTCCACGGTCGTGTTGAATAGCCAAACCCACACCCCTAGACCCCTACGAGAGCGGCAAGCAACCCAACCAATTCTAGAGTTAGGAGTGTTAGTTGTATGTATGCCCTAGAGGCCAGTATTGTACAGATGATGTATATTATATTGGATGCTTGGACATATATAGAGATGACTTTCTTGCTCGATATGATAGTATGCTATCTGGTTACTCTTTATCTTCACATGTACACTTGTCTCTTTATACTGTCTTATAGTTACATGTTGGTAAAGCCCTTAGGATGTGTACTTGACTACCTGGACTATGATGCAGATCATACTAGTGGGGACATGGTAGTCCATAGGTACATCCTTCAAGGTCCCTAGTCGTAGGTGTATCGAGACAGGGCATCGATATACCAGTGTAGACTAGCGTATACGCTTCTCGACCCATGAGATGGGCGATGGATG